>CM054063.1:87871295-88488557 GCA_028641055.1 Alopecurus myosuroides | reverse complement strand
TTACGGGGCTTAACGGCTCCCGCGTCCCCTTACGGGTAGGCCAGCACTTATGTGCGACAACCAACCGTTACTGTTCACCGTCGATGTAAACTATCCCGTAGAAATCAGGATACTACCATTGACGTACTTCATACCATACACACATGGTACGTCAACGGTTTTTGAACAAAAGGGTAACACAACATGCCTCTAAGACACAAAAGATTGAAATAAGGTTGCAAATGGCCTTCACTAAGGCAGAAATAGCAAATACAATCATCCAGAGGACACATGTCCCAACATAGCATTCATTACATCAGCGGAAGCAATCAACGGTGTCTGGGTACAGACAAATCCAACAGGCTTAAGAAGCCGGAGAAAATAAAGAAGACGAAGCCCATCCACGTAGGTCCTGGATCCAGCCCTGGTCCAGCTATCTACCCGTCTGCAGTCTCATCAAACTCCACGAAGTAGCCATCCTGGTGGTCATCGTAGCCGTAGTCGTAGTCTGCGTAAACCACAGCCCCAAAGGGGTCAGTACAACAACGTACTGGCAATCAAGACTCACAGTTCACCAAAGTGTAGCCCGTCAACACCAAGCACAGATGCCTTGGGATCAACGGAAGAAAAGGGTATGAAAGATGCTGCAACTGGCTGCACTAACCATCTACAGAACATACTACAACTTCCGGTGTATCAGAAAGAGATAAGGTAGCGTATCGTAACCAACTATAGCTAACCAACAAACAAACCCATCCTGGATCTCGCCCCTTATCCAAAGAAGCAATCTGAGGATAACTCACACAGTTGGATTAATGATGGATCAAGTTGTTGTGTCAATAAGCCTATTACTAGTCAAGTTATCATTAGTTAGGTGTAAGTTGTTCTGAGTACTTGTTAGCCAGTACTTTCACCAAGTCAACCATAACCGCGGAAAACACGGCTTCTCGAGAAGATTTATCCCTGCAGGGGTGCACCAATTTGGCCGTACACGTAAGAATAACCCGCCAGATGGGAAGGCCTTTCCCACCAAGCGGGGCACTCAACACAATTCAACCTTTCCTCGCATCAAGCCCAAAGAACCACGTGCTGTGCGTGCGCGGCTAATCGAGCCCCCCGAAGAAAAGGAGGACCCTCATAGCACTGGAAGACCACGCCGCCCTAAATGCCGACTACAAAAGTTCCACCCTGGCCTCGGGTTCGTACCTGCATATGCGTGCATCAAATGGAAAGCCCGAACTAAGTGTGGTGATTTGGACGAGATGCGGATCGAGTCAAATTGAGGGGGGCGCCCATACACGCTTCCCACATGCGGATAGTGCGCTCATCATGGATCAGTAGACAAGACCCTTTTCCTATTAGGGTCGACACTAGCAGGCCTCAAAACCACGCCGGGCCTCCTGCCGGTGCCTTATCAACAAATTATTATTACCTCAAATTAACAGGTGTTGTTTAACATCGAGCCCAGAATATAACAGATATAATAACAGAAAAAAAATAACTGATAACAGACTCGAGCAAAACAAACCTAAGCATGCTAGTAAGACACGGGCCCAAGCAACGGGGTTTTAGGACTGGAGGTGTGGCAATATCAGGGTTTAGGGTATCATGTGATAGGTTCGTAACAGAAACAACTACCAATATGGCTAGCAGATAAGAATCAACGGAAAGTATCGGTAACCAATGTTGAAAGGAACACAGTGGTTCATGTGAGTGATAACTTGCCTGCAAACCCAGTAGCCGGGTACTGAGCTAGATCCTCAGAAAGGGTGTCGTAAAGGTCGTCGGTATCAACGTCGTCGTCTATCCGAGAAGAAGCAAACAAACAAGGCAGAAAAATAAACAATCATTATCATGGCATAGTGCACAATCAAATATGATGCATGACAAATTAATAGATGCACCAAAATAAACTAATTGATATGATAACACAATTTAAATGGACACATATGCAAGTTTGAGTTGCATATGCAAAGCCCATGGATTTTGGTTAGATTATTTGTTTTCCAACTAAACAACAGGTGCTAGTGGTTTAGTATGATGCATGCAAAAGGAAAACAGCAAAATAACAACATTAGAATCAAATTAAAATAGGGTGTAGCAATTTAGAATTTTATTATTAACTTAGGTAATTTTGGATGCCTTAAAGGTGACACACAAATACTTGTTGTTTTCACCCATTTAAAATGTTCAAAACAAATAACAAAGTTGATATTTGAAAAGAACATCAAATTTTAGTTGGATTACATATTTCAAATTTTGAAATTGGAATTTGGATTATTTAATTATGAATTAAACAATATTAAACAAATTTTAAATGAATTTAAAACAAGTTTGAATTTAATTGAATTTTTATTTGTTCCAAACATAATTTCAAGCTCATATTTGAAAAGTTCACACTTTCCTGGTTTGAAAACATATTTTGCATGTTCAACAATATTTTATATTGACCAAGTTATAATTTTATCAAATTTTAATTGAATTAAACAAGTATTAAATTATTTAGGCAATTTAAATTATTCAAACCAGGAAACAAAAATTATATTTGAATAGGTTATTTAAAATGGTATGGAAAACATATTTTATTTGCATTTATTGGATTAATAAATAATTAGTTATGGATTTTAGAAATTAGCATTTGAAATATTTAAGTTTGAATTTTAAATACATTTGAAGTTTTCCAAAAGAGTACACAAATTGAATATTTGGATAGATTAGGAAATTTGGATCAGAAAACATATAAAGTTTTTATTTATTGGATTTACAGAACAAAAGATATTAAATTTTGAAGTTTTATATTCAAATCTGTTATTTAAAAAGATTTTTGGATTAAACAGAAATTCGCGCAGAACTTTTTCTACCGCACTGTTCTCTACCCACTGTAGCTGCCGCGTGGGCCAGAGGGGCCAGCGTGGCGCTGCGCGCCCGCGTGGCAGTGCCAGTCACCGACTGGTGGGCCTGCGCGCTGGGGAGAAAAAAAGCCAAAAAGGGTTGCGCTCCACGGGGTTCGAACCGCGCACCTCGCGCGAAATTCAGAGAAAGCGCAACCAGCTGCGCTGTGTTTCGTCAGTTGACAGAGGTACAGGCGCGGGGAGGTTAACGTTCACGCCAAGTTCCTGAAATTTTAACTGACGACGGGATTCTTCCACGGCTGACAGAAACATCAGAAACTCGCCGGCGGGGACTGATCGTGGCCGTGCTCGCTTGCGAGGGGATGTGTGCGTGGACGGGTGCAGAACGTGCACGATGCAGCGGTGGTGCAACAGAGGGGACGAGAGGGAAGAAGAACGGGTAGCTCACCGGGATTCGTCGAGTTGCAGAGAAGAACAGCGAGCTCGACGGCGGCGTTGTCGGGGACGGCGGGGGAGGTGTGGTTGATCTCCCGCTGAGCTCCCGTGTCCAAACCGTAGAGGGAGCAGTGGCCTTTTGATTCCCGGTGATCGGTGGCTAGATAGCGAGGGGAGGTGGCGGCGCCATCGTCGGTTTCAGAGGTGTGGATTCCGGCGACGGTGACAGGGGGGGATCTCGTCGGGGAAGAGAGCAAACGACGGCGGCGGAGAGAGGATAGGACCTAGGGGGCTAGGGTTAGGTGCGGGAGCCCTAGGGCATGATTTATAGGGCGCCACGAGCTCGGATCGCCGTCGCTGCGCCGTTTCTGCCGCGGTTGCACCGGCGGATGGCCGCCGTACACAAGACAGAAGATCCGCACGCTTTTTGAAGCGTTACGAGTGGCTTAGGCGGGCTGGGCCTTGCGCGCGCGGTAGATAGATTGGGCTGGTTTTGTTATCTGCTGCGCGCGCGCTGCGTTTTGCTTTATTTTTATTTTTTCCTCTCTGTTTTTTTTGTAGCTTTTGCTTTTGGTAGAAAATCATAGGTTTTAGGTTAGATAAAAATCTAGAAAAATTAGGGGAGTTTCCTTAGATAAAATGCAAACATTTGGTAGCTTTTAATCTCAAAATTTAAATGTTTGGTTGCTTTTTGAAATTTAAACCCAATTGAATGAAATTTGCAATATTAATTAATATTAGAAAAACAAGCATTTTCTATAGGGTTACCCCTAGGGTTTAAAGACAATTTGAATTGGTTTGATTTGGTAATAACATAAATTCAAATTGGTTCTGTTTTGGGTGCTTGGATTTCAATTTCAAATGTGTTTTGAACATAAATGATTGATTTAAAATGATCATTTTCACAAGTGATCACTAAGGAAAAACAGGGAACCAATTGATTGTTATTATTTGTGATTTTTATTCAAAATGTTGGAACAGAGCAAGTATGAAACCAATGTTTGAAAAAGGTTTGAATTTGAATTGTGAAAACAGTGGAAAACAAATGCAATAATTAAGAAACAAATGCAAACAACATGGAATCAAAATGACGATATGATGCAACACTTAAATAAACATGCAACAAACATTCTAAGTGGATGATTTTCATACTTGGGATGTTACAAAACGCCCCCCTTGAAGGAATCGCACCCCGAGATTCCTACTGAGAAATGAAAAGGTCCGGATACTTCTTGCGAAGATCCTCTTCGGTCTCCAACGTTGCCTCTTTATCGGAATGATGCGACCATTGCACTTTCAAGAACTTGGTGCTCTTGTTGCGAGTCTTACGCTCGATCTCATCGAGAATACGAATAGGGTGCTCCTCATAAGAGAGATCATCTTGCAGTTCGATGGAATCATGATCAACTGCACGATCTGGATCTTTGAAACACTTCTTGAGTTGTGACACGTGGAACACATCGTGCACCTTGGATAGCTTTTCTGGAAGTTCAAGACGATAAGCATTTTCTGCACGCCTTGAGAGAATGTTGAAAGGACCAATGTATCTTGGTGCCAGCTTTCCTTTCACACCGAAACGATGGGTGCCTCTGAGGGGAGTTACACGGAGATATGCCTTGTCACCAGGTGCATAGATCATATCCCTGTGCTTGCTATCATAATAGCTCTTCTGACGAGACTGAGCAATCCTGAGATTTTCACGAATGATACGAACTTTCTCCTCGGCTTCCTTAACAATGTCAGGACCCAAGAGTGAACGTTCACCAGCTCCAGACCAATTGATTGGACTCCTGCATCTGCGGCCATACAATGCCTCAAATGGTGCCATGCCTAGGCTTGCCTGGTAGCTGTTGTTGTAGGAGAATTCAGCATATGGAAGGCAATCCTCCCATTTCATGCTAAAGGAGATACCACATGCTCTGAGCATATCCTCGAGAATCTGATTGACTCTTTCGACTTGCCCCTGAGACTGAGGGTGATAAGCTGTGCTGAACAGAAGTTTAGTGCCCAATGCTTCTTGAAAGCTTTTCCAGAAATGAGAAGTAAAGATACTTCCACGGTCTGAGCTTATTTCCAATGGAACACCATGAAGCGGAACAATCTTTGCTGTGTAGAGCTCTGCTAACTGGCTAGCTGAGATAGTTTCCTTTACAGCAAAGAAATGAGCTACTTTAGTGAGACGATCAATAACAACGAAGATTGCATCGTTGCCCTTTTTGGACTTTGGAAACCCAGTAACGAAGTCCATTTCAATCATGTCCCACTTCCACTCAGGAATTTTCAGAGGTTGGAGTAGACCTGCTGTTTTCTGATGGACTGCCTTAACACGTTGACAAACGTCGCATTCAGAAACGTATTGAGCAATTTCACGTTTCATGCCAGGCCACCAATACAGAGTCTTAAGATCCTGGTACATCTTTGTACTTCCAGGGTGAATGGAGAGAGGAGTTTCATGAGCCTCCTTGAGAATGATATCTTTTAGACTTTGAACCTGAGGAACTGCAATGCGTCCTTCAAAGAACACAGTTCCTTTATCATCAACTGAGAAAGACTTGAATTTCTCCTTGCCTTCCTTGATGTGCTCAACCATCTTCTTGATTTCAATATCACGAAGTTGTTCAAAACGAATCTTGTCCTCGAGAGTTGGACTGGCTGTCAAGCTAGCAAGGTAGCCTTGAGGAACCAGACCAAGGTTCAGCTTCTGGAATTCCTCATGAAGTGGAGGTTGGCTTTCCATGATCATGAGATTATTTCAATAGGACTTGCGACTGAGAGCATCGGCCATAACATTAGCCTTGCCTGGAGTGTAAGAAATGGTGAGATCAAAGTCTTTAATCTTCTCAATCCATCTCCTTTGCCTGAGGTTCAGATCTGGCTGAGTGAAGATGTATTTCAGACTCTTATGATCGGAAAAGATTTCAGTTTTGTTACCCAACAAGTATTGTCTCCATTTCTTGAGGGCAAACACAACTGCTGCAAGTTCAAGATCATGTGTGGGATAGTTTTGCTCATGTGGGTTCAACTGACGTGAAGCATAAGCCACAACTTGACGTTCTTGCATAAGAGCTGCTCCTAGGCCTTGGAGAGATGCATCACAGAATATCTGGAAAGGTTTGGTAGTATCTGGGCCAACCAGAACTGGGGTGGAAGTGAGTTTAGCCTTCAGGAGATTGAAACTCTCATCACACTGTGGAGTCCAAACGAACTTTTTGTCCTTCTTTGTGAGATCGGTGAGAGGTTTGGCAATCTTGGAAAAGTTTTGGACGAAACGACGGCAATAGCTAGCCAAGCCAAGAAAACTTCTGACTTGCTTCACCGTCTTAGGGGGTTTCCAATCAACAATTGCCTTAACCTTTTCAGGATCAATGGCTATGCCTTTGGCAGAGATGATATGACCAAGATATGCAACTTCTGGAATCCAGAACTCACATTTGGAAAACTTGGCATACAGACGATGCTCGCGAAGTTTCATGAGAGTGAGACGAAGGTGTTCTCCATGCTCTTCCTCGGATTTTGAGTAGACCAGAATATCATCAAGATATACCACAACGAACTTGTCGAGGTATTCATGGAACACAGAATTCATGAGTCTTGAGAAGGTTGCCGGTGCATTGGTGAGACCAAAGGACATGACGGTGTATTCATATAGACCGTAACGAGTGGTGAAAGCTGTTTTTGGAATATCTTCCTTTCTGATCTTTATCTGATGGTAACCCATCCTCAAGTCCAACTTTGAGAATATTGAGGCTCCAGCAAGTTGATCAAAAAGATCATCGATACGAGGAATTGGATACTTGTTCTTGATGGTTTTCTCGTTGAGAGGACGATAGTCAACCACGAGTCTTTTTGTTTGATCCTTCTTGGCAACAAACAGAGTTGGGCAACCCCAAGCGGAGGAACTAGGCTGAATGTAACCTTTCTCCATGTACATATCGATTTGCTCCTTCAACAATTTCAGTTCAGGAGGAGCTATCTTGTATGGATGCTTAGAGATTGGAGCAGTACCTGGTTCAAGCTCGATCACAAACTCAACTGCTCTGTCCGGAGGCATCCCTGGCAACTCTTCTGGAAAGACGTCAGGGAATTCACAAACCACCGGAACATTTTCAAGCAGAGGTAGAGGTTTAGCATCCAGGGTGTACAGCTGAACAGAACTTGATTCCTTTGGAGAATAGACTATCTGGACGGAAGGGTGGAACAGAGTTATTGACTTCTTAGCACAGTCAATCGTAGCTTTATTGGCCTTCAACCAATCCATGCCAAGGATGACATCAATGTCAGAATTGCCAAGCAGAATGAGGGAAGCAAGGAATATGTGACCTCCAATCAAGATCTGATTCTCATGACTGATCTTGGAAGTTTGCATAGTTGCTCCAGGGGAGTTTACTACTAGCGGGGAACCCAAACCAACAAAAGGTAGTTTAACTGCTGTCGCAAAGATCTTTGACACGAACGAATGCGATGCTCCGGTATCAAACAACACTTTAGCTGGGTTAGAGTTAACGGGGAATGTACCGAGAACGACGTCAGCAGCTTCCTCAGCTTTGTCGGCCTTGATATGATTAACCCTCGCGGTCCTCCCGACAGGCCTGTTGTTGGAGTTGAAGGCTTTAGCCGGGGGAGCACGAACCATTGCCTGGTTGGTGTTGGGGCGAGGAGGTGGTGGAGGTAGCTGCTTCTGAGTGCACTTATCAGCATAGTGCCCAGTCTCCTTGCACTTGAAGCAAGTGACGACACGAGGAGGACCTGGCCTTGGCTGCCCCATTGGAAACCTCTGACCCTGCATCTGAGATGGGTTGGGTGGGCGGGGACCAAAGCCTGGAGAAGCTTGGGCATTTGGAGCCCTAGTGACAGCACTGTTTGGCACCCAGATGCGGCGCTTCTGCGGAGGGGTGGTCATGTTGGAGGAGGAACCACCCTCACGCGAGTGCTTGCGCGACTCTTCGAACGCCTTGCGCCCATTCTCCTCATTGAGCGCGGTGTTCACGAGCTCCACGAAGTCCTTGCACTTGATGTTGGTGAGAGCGTACTTCAGTTCCGGGTTAAAACCTCGGCGGAACCTTGCCATCTTCTTGGCTTCAGTGGACACTTCGTCACCGGCGTATCGAGCGAGACGATTGAACTCGTTCTGGTAGCCGAGGACGTCCAGCTTGCCCTGTTTGAGAGAGCAGAATTCCTCACACATCCTTTCCATGAGACCATCTGGGATGTGGTGCTTCAGGAAGGCATCCTTGAAACAACCCCAGGTGATAGGATAGCCAGCTCTCATGGTCTGGTAGTTCTCCCACCAGGTAGCTGCCTGACCCTTCAGTAGGTAGGTGGCATACTTGACCTTATCTTCCTCAGCAACATGAGCAATCTCCAGAGCCCTATTCATCTCCCTGATCCAGTCATCAGCATCCAGAGGCTCACGTGTTGCCACGAAAACTCTCGGCCCCAGACTCAGAAACTCCTTAATGCTGACTCGCGGAGCATTCTGGTTGTTGTTCTGGTTAGCCTGGATCTGGGCCATCTGAGCCACGACCTGAGTCATCTGAGTCAACAGCTCCGTGAGCGGAGGTGGTTCAGGCATGGTGTTCCTGGTTGGAGGCATCCTGAACAGAAATGCATTTTAGCACAATAACAGCAAAGGATAGACTTGGTAACCGAAAGAGAGATTATTCCGACGCATGAATAGATAACCAACAGGTACACCATCACATGTTCAAATACATCAGAATATCCAACAGACCAATACATGGTTAGAATGCCACAGGATAACTAAACATAGGTAGGAACGGATACATCGGTACTCCCATGCTCATCACGCAGGACGGCGGCGAGTAGTACGACGAGAGATACGGTGAGGAGGAATCCCACGGAAGTAGGTATGACGACGATCCACGTAGAGCGGGACTGCTCTGAGGGCAACTCTCGGTGTGGTGAAGTAGAAAGCGTCGTCTCCCTGTGCTCCATAGCGGCGAATCCCTGTGTAACCAGCTCCGAGGTCGAGAAGTGGGCCTCTGATCGGCTCGTAACCTCCAGCATCTGGCAGCGGTAACCCAGCTGTCTGAACGATACGTGCAAAGCGCTCGTCTCCAACAAAGTCTGTGGTGTACGTCGCCAGACGAGTGAGAGCAAGGTGGAGCTGCTCCCTGACTGAGGCTAACTCCTGAGAAAGTGTGGAAGCAACTGCGTCACTGTGCCTCACGAACTGGGCAGTGGTGTGCAGCCTGGAGCTATCAGACTCGTAGGTATCCAGGTTGCTGTGGAGAGTGAAGTGAACTCCCGCCGACGTGATGTAACCACAGGGGATGTGACGATAGATAGAATCGTCAAACCCCCAGTAGTCAGCACGGAGGACGGTGAGACTCACGTAAGCGGCTTGCTGCACAGCCATATCCATTGTGGAACCTACTGCCTCGTAGCGGTGGACAACGCTCCTGCCATCATCCGACAGAATGTAGACGATAGCCCGGTAGCAGGTCTGGTCAAACTCTCGCTGCTGCTCGTAGACCTGGTACTCTGGTGCCCAATGGAACCCCAGATAAGTCACCATGTCTCTCAGCATCTCCGGATAACCGGCGGTGCTCTCACAGCGAGTCATCCGAACCACCTGCGGGTAGAACCTGAGATCCATCTGCAGATGATTTGGGAGGTTCTTATTAGACTCCGGTAGACGAAATGAAGTGGAAAACAACAGCAAGGTTTCAACGGACGAAAAGTTCTTTAGAAGAACAGGATATCGAAGCAACATCGGGAAAACGAGACCAAAATCCTGAGGTACTAGGGAGAACCCAAAACACGTGAAATCCTAACTTGAAAGTTTAGGTGAGAACAGAAAACAACGTTGCACTTCCTTACCAGAAAAGGGTGGGTGGGTGGGGAAAGAAGAAAAATGGCAGAATTCCTACTCTCACGCTTCATTTTTCCTATATAGCTACAAAATAGTTTCTAGACTCAACTGCGACCAGTAAAAGGGATCCTACAGGCAGACAGGCTCTGATACCATTTGTCGCACCCGGACTTCTAGAGGATACTCACCGTACGAACTGAACAGTATTTTGGTTGGATTACGGGGCTTAACGGCTCCCGCGTCCCCTTACGGGTAGGCCAGCACTTATGTGCGACAACCAACCGTTACTGTTCACCGTCGATGTAAACTATCCCGTAGAAATCAGGATACTACCATTGACGTACTTCATACCATACACACATGGTACGTCAACGGTTTTTGAACAAAAGGGTAACACAACATGCCTCTAAGACACAAAAGATTGAAATAAGGTTGCAAATGGCCTTCACTAAGGCAGAAATAGCAAATACAATCATCCAGAGGACACATGTCCCAACATAGCATTCATTACATCAGCGGAAGCAATCAACGGTGTCTGGGTACAGACAAATCCAACAGGCTTAAAAAGCCGGAGAAAATAAAGAAGACGAAGCCCATCCACGTAGGTCCTGGATCCAGCCCTGGTCCAGCTATCTACTCGTCTGCAGTCTCGTCAAAAAAATCCACGAAGTAGCCATCCTGGTGGTCATCGTAGCCGTAGTCGTAGTCTGCGTAAACCACAGCCCCAAAGGGGTCAGTACAACAACGTACTGGCAAGCAAGACTCACAGTTCACCAAAGTGTAGCCCGTCAACACCAAGCACAGATGCCTTGGGATCAACGGAAGAAAAGGGTATGAAAGATGCTGCAACTGGCTGCACTAACCATCTACAGAACATACTACAACTTCCGGTGTATCAGAAAGAGATAAGGTAGCGTATCGTAACCAACTATAGCTAACCACCAAACAAACCCATCCTGGATCTCGCCCCTTATCCAAAGAAGCAATCCGAGGATAACTCACACAGTTGGATTAATGATGGATCAAGCTGTTGTGTCAATAAGCCTATTACTAGTCAAGTTATCATTAGTTAGGTGTAAGTTGTTCTGAGTACTTGTTAGCCAGTACTTTCACCAAGTCAACCATAACCGCGGAAAACACGACTTCTCGAGAAGATTTATCCCTGCAGGGGTGCACCAATTTGGCCGTACACGTAAGAATAACCCGCCAGATGGGAAGGCCTTTCCCACCAAGCGGGGCACTCAACACAATTCAACCTTTCCTCGCATCAAGCCCAAAGAACCACGTGCTGTGCGTGCGCGGCTAATCGAGCCCCCCGAAGAAAAGGAGGACCCTCATAGCACTGGAAGACCACGCCGCCCTAAATGCCGACTACAAAAGTTCCACCCTGGCCTCGGGTTCGTACCTGCATATGCGTGCATCAAATGGAAAGCCCGAACTAAGTGTGGTGATTTGGACGAGATGCGGATCGAGTCAAATTGAGGGGGGCGCCCATACACGCTTCCCACATGCGGATAGTGCGCTCATCATGGATCAGTAGACAAGACCCTTTTCCTATTAGGGTCGACACTAGCAGGCCTCAAAACCACGCCGGGCCTCCTGCCGGTGCCTTATCAACAAATTATTATTACCTCAAATTAACAGGTGTTGTTTAACATCGAGCCCAGAATATAACAGATATAATAACAGAAAAAAAATAACTGATAACAGACTCGAGCAAAACAAACCTAAGCATGCTAGTAAGACACGGGCCCAAGCAACGGGGTTTTAGGACTGGAGGTGTGGCAATATCAGGGTTTAGGGTATCATGTGATAGGTTCGTAACAGAAACAACTACCAATATGGCTAGCAGATAAGAATCAACGGAAAGTATCGGTAACCAATGTTGAAAGGAACACAGTGGTTCATGTGAGTGATAACTTGCCTGCAAACCCAGTAGCCGGGTACTGAGCTAGATCCTCAGAAAGGGTGTCGTAAAGGTCGTCGGTATCAACGTCGTCGTCTATCCGAGAAGAAGCAAACAAACAAGGCAGAAAAATAAACAATCATTATCATGGCATAGTGCACAATCAAATATGATGCATGACAAATTAATAGATGCACCAAAATAAACTAATTGATATGATAACACAATTTAAATGGACACATATGCAAGTTTGAGTTGCATATGCAAAGCCCATGGATTTTGGTTAGATTATTTGTTTTCCAACTAAACAACAGGTGCTAGTGGTTTAGTATGATGCATGCAAAAGGAAAACAGCAAAATAACAACATTAGAATCAAATTAAAATAGGGTGTAGCAATTTAGAATTTTATTATTAACTTAGGGAATTTTGGATGCCTTAAAGGTGACACACAAATACTTGTTGTTTTCACCCATTTAAAATGTTCAAAACAAATAACAAAGTTGATATTTGAAAAGAACATCAAATTTTAGTTGGATTACATATTTCAAATTTTGAAATTGGAATTTGGATTATTTAATTATGAATTAAACAATATTAAACAAATTTTAAATGAATTTAAAACAAGTTTGAATTTAATTGAATTTTTATTTGTTCCAAACATAATTTCAAGCTCATATTTGAAAAGTTCACACTTTGCTGGTTTGAAAACATATTTTGCATGTTCAACAATATTTTATATTGACCAAGTTATAATTTTATCAAATTTTAATTGAATTAAACAAGTATTAAATTATTTAGGCAATTTAAATTATTCAAACCAGGAAACAAAAATTATATTTGAATAGGTTATTTAAAATGGTATGGAAAACATATTTTATTTGCATTTATTGGATTAATAAATAATTAGTTATGGATTTTAGAAATTAGCATTTGAAATATTTAAGTTTGAATTTTAAATACATTTGAAGTTTTCCAAAACAGTACATAAATTGAATATTTGGATAGATTAGGAAATTTGGATCAAAAAACATATAAAGTTTTTATTTATTGGATTTACAGAACAAAAGATATTAAATTTTGAAGTTTTATATTCAAATCTGTTATTTAAAAAGATTTTTGGATTAAACAGAAATTCGCGCAGAACTTTTTCTACCGCACTGTTCTCTACCCACTGTAGCTGCCGCGTGGGCCAGAGGGGCCAGCGTGGCGCTGCGCGCCCGCGTGGCAGTGCCAGTCACCGACTGGTGGGCCTGCGCGCTGGGGAGAAAAAAAGCCAAAAAGGGTTGCGCTCCGCGGGGTTCGAACCGCGCACCTCGCGCGAAATTCAGAGAGAGCGCAACCAGCTGCGCTGTGTTTCGTCAGTTGACAGAGGTACAGGCGCGGGGAGGTTAACGTTCACGCTAAGTTCCTGAAAATTTTAACTGACGACGGGATTCTTCCACGGCTGACAGAAACATCAGAAACTCGCCGGCGGGGACTGATCGTGGCCGTGCTCGCTTGCGAGGGGATGTGTGCGTGGACGGGTGCAGAACGTGCACGATGCAGCGGTGGTGCAACAGAGGGGACGAGAGGGAAGAAGAACGGGTAGCTCACCGGGATTCGTCGAGTTGCAGAGAAGAACAGCGAGCTAGACGGCGGCGTTGTCGTGGACGGCGGGGGAGGTGTGGTTGATCTCCCGCTGAGCTCCCGTGTCCAAACCGTAGAGGGAGCAGTGGCCTTTTGATTCCCGGTGATCGGTGGCTAGATAGCGAGGGGAGGTGGCGGCGCCATCGTCGGTTTCAGAGGTGTGGATTCCGGCGAGGGTGACAGAGGGGGGATCTCGTCGGGGAAGAGAGCAAACGACGGCGGCGGAGAGGGGATAGGACCTAGGGGGCTAGGGTTAGGTGCGGGAGCCCTAGGGCATGATTTATAGGGCGCCACGAGCTCGGATCGCCGTCGCTGCGCCGTTTCTGCCGCGGTGGCACCGGCGGATGGCCGCCGTACACAAGACAGAAGATCCGCACGCTTTTTGAAGCGTTACGAGTGGCTTAGGCGGGCTGGGCCTTGCGCGCGCGGTAGATAGATTGGGCTGGTTCTGTTATCTGCTGCGCGCGCGCTGCGTTTTGCTTTATTTTTATTTTTTCCTCTCTGTTTTTTTTGTAGCTTTTGCTTTTGGTAGAAAATCATAGGTTTTAGGTTAGATAAAAATCTAGAAAAATTAGGGGAGTTTCCTTAGATAAAATGCAAACATTTGGTAGCTTTTAATCTCAAAATTTAAATGTTTGGTTGCTTTATGAAATTTAAACCCAATTGAATGAAATTTGCAATATTAATTAATATTAGAAAAACAAGCATTTTCTATAGGGTTACCCCTAGGGTTTAAAGACAATTTGAATTGGTTTGATTTGGTAATAACATAAATTCAAATTGGTTCTGTTTTGGGTGCCTGGATTTCAATTTCAAATGTGTTTGGAACATAAATGATTGATTTAAAATGATCATTTTCACAAGTGACCACTAAGGAAAAACAGGGAACCAATTGATTGTTATTATTTGTGATTTTTATTCAAAATGTTGGAACAGAGCAAGTATGAAACCAATGTTTGAAAAAGGTTTGAATTTGAATTGTGAAAACAGTGGAAAACAAATGCAATAATTAAGAAACAAATGCAAACAACATGGAATCAAAATGATGATATGATGCGACACTTAAATAAACATGCAACAAACATTCTAAGTGGATGATTTTCATACTTGGGATGTTACAATGTCTGCTATTTTTCATGGTTTTGTAAAGAAATTGTGGAAGTACTAATGGACGATTTCTCTATCTATGGAACTTCTTTTGATAACTTCTTGCACAACCTTGATAAAGTTTTGCAAAGATGTGAGGAGACTAATCTTGTTCTTAATTGGGAGAAATGCCACTTTATGGTGAATGAAGGAATTATTCTTGGACATAAAATTTCTGAAAAGAGGTATTGAAGTTCACAAAGCTAAAGTGGAAGACATAGAGAAAATGTCATGTCCTAGGGAGGTATTCGTAGTGTTCTTGGTCATGCTGGTTTTTATAGGAGGTTTATTAAAGATTTCTCCAAAATATCAAAGACTCTTACTAATCTTCTTCAAAAAGACGCACCTTTTGTTTTTGATGATGATTGTAAGGAATCTTTTGAAACTTTAAAGAAGGATTTAACTACAGCTCCTATTGTTCAACAACCTGATTGGAATTTACCTTTTGAAATTATGTGTGATGCTAGTGATTTTGTTGTAGGTGTTGTTCTTGAACAACGAGTAGATAAGAAATTGAGTGTTATTCATTATGCTAGTAAGAATCTTGATGCTGCTCAAAAGAATTATGCTACTACTAAAAACGAATTCTTAGCTATAGTTTTTTCTTGTGATAAGTTTAGACCTTATATTGTTGATTCAAAAGTTACTATTAATACTCATCATGCTGCTATTGGATACCTTATGGAAAATAAAGATGCTAAACCTAGGCTTATTAGATGGGTGCTGCTTTTGCAAGAGTTTGATTTACATATTGTGGGTAGGAAGGGTGCTAAAAATCGTGTTGCATATAACTTGTCTAGATTGGAAAACATTCCTTATGACTCTAATCATGTTAATGATAGTTTTCCAAATTAACAGTTGGCTGCCATAAAGGTAAACTCCCAAGATAGTACATGGTATGCTGACTATGCTAACTTTATTGTTTCCAAGTATTTTCCTCCAACATTTACAACTCAACAAAGAAGAAAATTCTTTTATGATTTGAGGCATTATTTCTGGGATGACCCACACTTATATAAAGAAGGAGTAGATGGTATTATGAGAAGATGTGTTCCAGATCATGAACAACGTGACATATTGATAAAGTGACATGGTAGTGCTTATGGAGGACATCACGCTGGAGATAACCTCACAAATGTTTGTACAATCAGATTTCTATTGGCCTAATCTCTTTAAAGAAGCACGTAAATTTTTTTTATCTTGTTATTAATGTCAAAGAGTTGGTAATATTTCTAGACGTAATGAAATGCCTATGAGTTTTCTATTGTTATTGTACCTTTTGATTGTTGGGGATTTGACTATATGGGTATGTTTCCTACTTTGAATGGTTACACTCATATTCTTGTTCATGTTGATTATGTTACTAAATTGGTAGAAACTATACCTACAAAAAGTGTTTATGGAGAGACCTCTTTAAAAATGCTTAAAGATGTTATTTTCCCTAGGTTTGGTGTGCCTAGATATCTAATGCCTCATGGAGGTTCTCACTTTATTCATGGTGGTTTGAGAAAAATCCTTGCTAAATATGATGTTAATCATAGAATTACCTCAACTTATCATATTCAAACAAGTCGGCAAGTAAAATTATCAAATATAAAAATTAAATCTATCTTGCAAAATATTGTTAATAAATCTAGGAAAAATTGGTCAGGTAAGTTAAATAATGCTTTACGGGATTATAGAACTGCTTATAGAAATCCTATGGGCATGTCTCCTTAAAAAATGGTTTATGGAAAAGCTTGTCACTTTCCTAAAACACAAAGCTTATTGGGCAGTGAAAGAACTTAACAAAGATTTTAAACTTGCAGGTAAGAAAAGAATGCTTGATTTGAGTTCTCTAGATGAATGGAGATGTGAAGCTTATGAAAATGTTAGACTCTTTAAATAGAAAGTTAAACAATGGCATGATAGAAGAATTCTTACAAGATATTTTCATGTCGGTGAGAATCTGCAGAGTCCGTTTTCAAATAGGTAACAATTCTGCTAAGGAAAAGTTCACGGATTACTTTCCAATTTATAAATTATTAATATATGGAAAATATGAAAAATATTGAGCCGGAGAGGGGTAGGAGAAGGTGCCCGAGGGCACCACACCACCTGGTGGTGCGGGTCCACCCGTGGACGCCCACCCTATGGTGTGGGCGCCTCGGAGACCCTCAACGACCCGTTTTCAACCTGCACTTTCCTTTCGTTGCGTATGTTTCTACTATTTAACCCCCCGGACCCCCCGAGGTCCGTATATCGTTTTCTCGTCGTTTTTATGTTTTAACCTGTTTCTGCCAGATCTGTTTTCAGTTTTAGAAGCACCATGGCATCCGCCAACAACAACAGGGGGAAGAAGCCGATGGAAGATGATCTCCAAGGTCCCAAGCGAAAGAACATGGGCCAGGGCGTCAAGAGGGAGGCAAACAGGATGTCATCGAGTAACACTGGAAGTGTTTCTTCTTGTAACATGCAGGGACCAAGACCATTAGTTTTAGGTCTCAGTCCCATCCATGAAGTAGAGGAAGCTATTCGAGTTGTAGATGAGTTCTGTGATCGGTATCGATCTCTAAGGACGGAGGTGGAGATACTTCAAGAAGAGAATGACAGATTTGGCGAGATGCTGGAGCGTTTCCATGCCTTGATTAAGAAGAGTGCACCACCACCACCGAAGAATTAATTCGTCATTGGTATTGGCATCCCCTTGGCTTGTTCCAAGCTTGGGGGAGTGCCGCGGTATCACGCCTTTATCTTTCACCTTTTTACATTTTAGTAGAGTCATATCCTGAGTAGAGAAGATATCATATAGGATGATTTGCAGTATGGAAGTATCACTCTTTAGTTGTTTATCGTTGTATCCCTTTGTTTGAGTTGCCGTAATGGAATATTAATGAGAAGTTTCATCATCTAATTTCTACACTTTATTTTAGTTTGCAATTTTTGTTATGTGTTTGATCTTGTTATTATTATTGGTATCAATATTGGAGAATCAAGTTAATATAGTTGGTTTTGGCAAACTTAGCATTGGTCAGTAGCAACAATACGTTGAGACTTAAGTAGAAAAGAGGGAGTCGCATGTAGATATATTATTCCATGATCTTTCTTTCTTGCTAGCTCATAAGCTTAGTGTTCTCAAGTAAGACTGTTTCTACCTCCAAGGAAGATTTCATGATTGGTTTTATCATATGTATATTTGTTTGTTTTCACTCAACTCTTATGCTTGCTGCCCAACCTTGCTAGCCTAAAAACTGTAATGAGAGGGAATGCTTTTCGTGCATCCAAACCTTGAGCGCCAAAACCATGCCATTTGTGTCCACCATACCGACCTATATGTGGTATTTAACCGCCACTCCAAGTAAATTGCTTGTGTGCTTGTAACATCCCAGGATTTTAAATTTTTTGAAAAATTTAAAACCATCATGCATTCATGATCATCATAGCAAACTTGCACTTTGATTGCATAAAAAATTGGTTTTAAATTTTCTAAACACAAAAATTTAGGTATTATTACCTATTAAACCACATTTTGAATTTGAATACCTTTTCAAAAGTAAGTATTTTATTTCGGGAAATTGTTAGTACCAAAATGTTCTATTTTTCCTAAGCTTTTCAAAACATATTTTTATGTATTTTTATGAATTGATTTGGTGAGTTTTTGAATTGATTTTAGAACCAATTTATTTTAAAAACTGAAAAGAGAAAAAAAAAGAAAAAAAAGAAACAGAAAACCCAACGTTGCAGCCCTCTCTCTCTCCTATCGGCCCAGTCCCAATTCCCTAATCCTGCCCTCTGATCTGCCCCGCGCGCGCAGAAAACCCCCCAGGCCCAACATCCTCGCCGCGAGAAGCACGTCCCGCTCTCTCCCTTTTTACTCTCGCTGACACTGCAGCCCCACCGCATGACGCCACCCCGACGTCAGCATCGCCGCCGTGATGAAGACGATCTCGACGTCCGAGCCGTGCGCCACCCGGTCTCCGTCCACCGCCTCTTCCCCCGAACCCTACCCCCTCTCCCACTCCTCCTCCCTCATATAAGGAAGCCTCCCCCTCGGCGTCCATGCACCTGCACCCCCGAAAACCTAAATCGATTCGCACGCCTCCTCGGGAAGCAGTTGGATTACGGTCTATGTAGTTGGATTACGGTCTATGTAGATGCAGTTGGATTACGGTCTATGTATATTGTTGTAATGCTTGCACTCAATATCATAATAGTCATCATGTCATGAATGTGCACTACGGTGCAACCTCTATTTGTTAATTGCCCAGCTGTAATTTGTTCACCCAGCATGCTATCTTTTATGGAGAGACACCACTAGCGAACCTATGAACCCTGGTCCATTTTCCTACACTATTAAACAAGCCACTACAATTCCCTGCTTTCTTTACTTACTGCAAACATACACCATTTTCCACACTATATGTCTAATCTTTGTTTTCAGCAAGACCGGTGAGATTGACAACCTAACTGTACCGTTGGGACAAAGTATTTTGGTTGTGTTGTGTGCAGGTTTCGCGTTGTTGCTGACACAGGTGAGGTGCCATCACCACCGTCAGTGGCATCAACCTTCCGAAGGGAAATTCTTACCGCTTTCTCCTGCTGGATTGATAACCTTGGTTCTTAACTAAGAGAAATTCTTACCGCTGCACTCATCACACCCTCCTATTGGGGTTCCCAACACACCATCCATAGCAAAGAATTTCTGGCGCTGTTGCCAGGGACTTAAAATTAATCATCATCAAGAAGTCTCCTCGTCAAGGCACCATCAAGGTGTAGCGACAAGAATTTCTGACGCCGTTGCTAGGGAGGAAGAAGTCTTCTGGCAAGGGGAGTCTCTCACTCTCAACCTCTTTATTTTTTTTATTGTCTTGTTTTTATTTTTTGTCTTGTTTTGCTTCTTTATATAAAAAACATTAAAAAAAATAGTTTACTTTACAGCTGTTATTTATTTGCTTGTTTTTATTTTGCTAAAATGAGTTCCTCTGAGAATAATAAGTTGTGTGACTTCACTAGAACAAACAACAATGATTTTATTTGCACACCTATTTCTCCACCTGCTCCTACTTCTGCTTTCTATGAAATTAAACCTGCTTTATTAAATCTTGTTATGAAAGAGCAATTTTCTGGTGTTAGTACTGATGATGCTGCTGCTCACCTTAATAATTTTGTTGAACTATGTGAGATGCAAAAATATAAAGATGTGGATGGAGATATTGTTGAACTAAAATTATTTCCTTTCTCTTTGAGAGGAAGAGCTAAAGAATGGTTGCTATATTTTCCTAGAAATAGTATTGATTCATGGACTAAGTGTAAAGATGCTTTCATTGGAAAATATTATCCTCCTGCTAAGATTATATCCCTGAGAAGTGACATAATGAATTTTAAACAATTTGATAATTAACATGCTGCTAAAGCTTGGGAAAGAATCAAAATTATGGTGAAGAATTGTCCCACTCATGGACTGATTACTTGGATGATTGTACAAACCTTTTATGCAGGACTGAATTTATCCTGAAGGAACCTATTGGATTCAGCTGCTGGAGGTACCTTTATGTCGATCACTTTGGGCAATGAAACAAAACTTCTTGATGATATGATGATAAATTATTCAGAGTGGCATACTGAGAGAGCTCCACAAGGTAAGAAGGTAAATTCCGTTGATGAAACCTCCTCTTTGAGTGAAAGGCTTGATGCTATTATTTCTATGCTTGTTAATGGTAAAGCTCAAGTTGATCCAAATAATGTTCCTTTAGCCTCTTTGGTTGCTCAAGAAGAGCATGTTGATGTGAACTTTATTAGAAATAATAATTTTAACAACAATGCTTAGGGCATCTCCAGTCGTTGCGCCCCCCCCCAGGGCCCAAAACGCCGCCGTTTTGGGGCCGCCGCGGCGCTAAACGGTGCTATTCTGGAACCTGGGGTGGCAAGCTTCCCAGTCGCTCCCCGAGCCCATGATTCGGCCCAAAACAAACGCAATTCGAAAATAGACGATTTTTATTGAAAATAGGCGAAGTGCGTACATATTCGGCGCGAATTTAAACTAGAACTGAAATTTAAACTAGAATTTAAACTAGAACTACTTAAGGCTGAGGCTGGCGGCGATAGCCTGGCTGTAGTCGCCGTCGTCGTCGCCGGGGCGCGTGCTCGGCCCCTGTCCCTCGTCGCCGCCGCCTTCCCACCTGCTCGCCTCGAGGGCTTGCTAGATCACGCCCTCGTCGTCGGAGTCCGGGTCGAGGATGTCGCACCCGGACTTATAGAGGATACTCACCGTACGAACTGAACAGTATTTTGATGGGATTACGGGGCTTACAGGCACCCGCACCTCTTACGAGTAGGCCAACACTTATGTGTGACAACAAATCTTTACTATTCACCGTCGATGTAAACTATCCCGTAGAAATCAGGACACTACCATTGACGTACTTCATACCATACACACATGGTACGTCAACGGCGTTAAACAAAATGATAACACAACATATCTCTAAGACACAAAAGATTGAAATAAGTTGCAAATAGCTCTCACTAGAGTAGAGATAGCAAATACAATCATCCAGAGGACACATGTCCCAGCATAACATCATTACATCTCAGCGGAAGCATTCAAAGGGGTCTGAGTACAGACAAATCCAAATAGGCTTAAGAAGCCGGGAATGAAAGGAAAACGGAGCCCATCCACGTAGTCTCGGATCCTGCCCGGGTCCGCTATCTACTCGTCAGCAGCCTCGTCAAACTCCACGTAGTAGCCATCACCTGGATCCTCGTAGGCGTAGTCTGCGGAAACCACAGCCCCGAAGGGGCCAGTACATAAACGTACTGGCAAGCAAGACTCACAGTTCACCAAGGTGTAACCCGTCAACACCAAGCACAGATGCCTTGGGTTCAACGGAAGAAAGGGGATATGAAAGATGCTGCAACTGGCTGCGCTAACCAACTACAGAAACACTACAACTTCCAGCTAACAGAAAAGGAGATAGGATAGCGTATAGTAACAAACTGAAAGATAACATCAAACAAACCCATCCTGGATCTCGCCCCTTATCCAAAGAAGCAATCCGAGGATAACTCACACAATTGGATTAATGAATAATGGATCAAGTTGTTGTGTCAATGAGTCTATTACTAGTCAAGTTATCAATAGTTAGGTGTAAGTTGTTCTGAGTACTTGTTAGCCAGTACTTTCACCAAGTCAACCATAACCGCGGAAAACACGGCTTCTCGAGAAGATTCATCCCTGCAGGGTTGCACCAATTTGGTCGTACACGTATGAATAACCCGCCAGATGGGATGCCTCCCACCAAGCGGGGCACTCAACACAACTCAACTCTTCTTCGCATCAAGCCCAAAGCACCTTGGGCGCACGGCTAATCAAGCCCCGAAGAAAAGGGACCCTCATAGCACTCTAAGACCGTGTCCCCCTATATGCCGACTACAAAAGTTCCACCCTGCGCTGGGCTCGCAAAAACATGCATGCGGCAAATGGAAAACACGAACTAAATGAGGCGATTTGGACGAGATGCGAATCGAATCAAATTGAGGGGGGCGCCCATTCTCGCTTCCCACATGCGGGTAGTGCGCTCATCATGGATCAGTACACAAGACCCTTTTCCTATTAGGGTCGACACTAGCAGGCCTCAAAACCACAAAGGGCCTCCTGCCGGTGCCTTATCAGCATATTATTATTAACAGGTTGATTGATTAACATCGAGCCCCCGGAACATGATAGAAGTAGTAACAGAAAGTAACGGGTAACATACTCGAGCAAAACAACCTAAGCATGCTAGTAAGACACTGGCTCAAGCAATGGGGTTGTAGGAGTGGAGGTGAGGCAATATCAGGGTTAAGGGATTCATGTGATAGGTTCGTAACAGAAACAACTACACATAGGGCTAGCAAAATAGACAACGGAAAGTATCGGTAACCAATGTTGAAAGGAACACAGTGGTTCATGTGAGTGATAACTTGCCTGCAAACTCAGTAGCCTGGTACTGAGCTAGATCCTCAGAAGGGGTGCTGTAAAGATCGTCTGTCTCAACGTCGTCGTCGTCTATCCGAGAAGAAGCAAACAGACAATGCAGAAATATAAACAGTCATTATCATGGCATAGTGCACAATCATGGTATGATGCATGTCCATTTAATTTATGCATGAAAATAAACTAGTTGATATGGTAACACAATTTAATTGGACACATACGCAGTTTTGAGTTGCATATGAAAAGCCCATGGATTTTGGTTGAAACAGTTGTTTTCCAATTAACCAACAGTTGAAAGTGGATTAGTATGATGCATGGATGAGGAAAACAACAAAATAGCAACAATAGAACCAACTGGAAATAAGGTTTACCAATTTAGAATTTTATTTGTTAAGTTAGGGAATTTTTTGGTTCCTTAAAGGTGATTACACAAATAGTTGTTGTTTTCACCAAGTTAAATTGTGCAAAATAAATAACAAAATTCATATTTGAAAAGATCATGAAATTTTGGGTGGATTACATGTTTCAAATATTGAAAAAAGAATTAGGATGAATTTATTAGGACTTAAACAAAATTAAACAAGTTTTAAATGAATTTAAAAACAAGCATGAATTTTATTTGAATTTTATTTGTTCAAAACATAAATTCAAATTCATATTTGAAAAGTTTATACTTTTCTAGGTTGAAAACATATTGTGCATGTTCAAAAATAATTTAAATTGAGCAAGTTATGAATTTAGCAAATTTAAATGATTTAAACAAGGTTTAAATTATTTAGGCAATTTAAATTATTCAAAACATGAAACAAAATTTATATTTGAAAAGGTCATTTGAAATAGCATGGAAAACATATTTTATTTTCATTATTTGGGTTAAGTATGAATTAGTTATGGATTTTAGCAAATTGCAATTGAATTATTTGAATTCAAATTTGAAGTGCATTTGGAAATTTCAAAACAGGAAACAAATGTTACCATTAGATAGAGAATTAAATTTGGAGCAGTGCACATATTTTATTTTTGTTATTTGGAATTATAAAACTAAAGTTATTTGCATTTTATGTCCAGGGACCAATCTGTAAATTAAATGGACCTTGATTTAAAACAGAAAGGTTTAAAAACATTTTTATACCGCACAGTACCCTACCCTAGGCACTGCCAGGGGGGCCCAGGGTCGCTGTGTGCTTGCGTGGCCACAAGGGTGGCTGACAGGTGGGCCACTGGTGCGGGGGAAAAATCCCCAAAAAGATTTGCGCTGCGGGGGCTCGAACCCACGACCAGGCGCTCGAGCGCTAGTGCTGTAACCAGTGCGGTGAGTTTCAGTTCGTTGTCAGATACAGATGCGCAGTGAGGTTGAGGTGTTGTTTCGCTAACTGAAACTGACGCACACGCGGCTAACTGAACCTGACGGCAAACGGCGCCGGCGGCGAGCTGTGGACGTGCTGCGGCCGTGTGCTTGCGTGTAGCAGTAGCGGATGCGTGCGCGAGGTGGTGCAGAAAGAGGACAGAGAGGAGGAGGAGAAACACGGTGGCGTGCTCACCGGGAGGAGGCCGAGGTGGAGCTCGACGGCGAGGCGACAGCGGCGTGCTCGGCGGCGTGGATCCAAGCCTGCTCGAGCTCAACGGAGGGTTCGTGGTCGTAGAGGGAGGTACGGGGATCCAGCTCCCAGGGTCAGATCACGCCGAGGGGTGCTGCAGCGACGACGGCGAGCAGGGGTTCAGAGGAAGTTCCCACGGCGGCGAACGGCGTGGACATGGACGGCGTCGTCGATCAAGAGGTTCACCGAGCTCGTGGAGGTGTCCAGGAGGTAGAGGGATAGGTGGGGGGCTGGTTCCCGTAGCTAGGATGGGTGGTGGAGGTCCATGGCGGCGGTGGCCGATGGAGATTCAGAAGCGGCGTCTCCGGCGAGGTTCAGAAGGTGGAGGAGGTGGCCGCGAGAGGGAAAAATGGCGGCGGCCTCGAGGGGATAGGGGGTAGCTAGGGTTAGGGCGGCGCCAGGGGGTCTAGGGGTAGATATAGGGGCCTGGGGAAGCTCCTGGCCATCGGCGCGGCGCCGCTGCCGCCGTGGCGCCCTCGGATGCGCGCCGTACAGAAAGAAGACGACGGGGGCGGCTGCGAAGGGGTACTGGGCCAGGCGCGGGTGGTTAGCTGGGCTGGGCCGAATGCCCCCCCCCCCTGCGCAGGATTGTTTTCTTTTTCCAATTTTGTTTTGTTTATTTTTTTCTGCAGAAAACAAATTGGAAGAAAAGGTAGGTTTTAAGTTAGTAAAAATTTGGAAAAAATTATGGTTAGGTTAGTTTTTAACATAGCAACTAATTGCTAACTTTTATTTTCCAAAAGTTTTCAAATTACTTGTTGTTTATGAACTAAACCAAATTTGGATGAATTTTAAGTATTTAAATGATTATTATTGAAAACACATTCTTAATAGGGTGAACCCTATGATTTAGTTAGAACAAAGAGTTGAATTGTTTTTGAAATTTTCATAAATCCAATTGGGTGCTGATTTGGAGATTTGATTTGAATTTGAATGCAAATTGGAATTAATGGATTGATTAAAACCCTCATTTTTAATAGTTGAACACTATTAAATAAATGGAAACAAGATGAGATTTGGTTTGAACTTTTGATTTGAAAACATTGTAAAATGACAAGTATGAAACACATCATTTGAAATTGTTTGAATTTCCACTATGAAAACAGAATAAAAACAGATGCAAAACAAATAGTAAACAAATGCAAACAATGAAATAAATATGATGACATGATGCAATACTTTAAGTAAACAGGAAATCAAACATTCTAGGGATATTTTCATACTTGGGATGTTACAAAACGCCCCCCCCCCCTTGAAGGAATCGCGCCCCGAGATTCCTTACTGAGAAGCGAAAAGGTCCGGATACTTCTTGCGAAGATCCTCTTCGGTCTCCCATGTTGCCTCTTTATCGGAATGATGCGACCACTGCACTTTCAAGAACTTGGTGCTCTTGTTGCGAGTCTTACGCTCGGTCTCATCGAGAATACGAACAGGGTGCTCCTCATAAGAGAGATCATCTTGCAGTTCAATGGAATCATGATCAATTGCACGATGTGGATCTTTGAAACACTTCTTGAGCTGTGACACGTGGAACACATCGTGCACCTTGGATAGTTTTTCTGGAAGTTCAAGACGATAGGCATTTTCCGCACGCCTTGAGAGGATGTTGAAAGGACCAATGTATCTTGGTGCAAGCTTTCCTTGCACACCAAAACGATGAGTGCCTCTAAGGGGAGTTACACGGAGATATGCCTTGTCACCAGGTGCATAGACCATATCATGGTGCTTGCTGTCATAGTAGCTCTTCTGACGAGACTGGGCAATCTTGAGATTGTCACGAATGATGCGAACTTTCTCCTCGGCTTCCTTAACAATGTCAGGGCCTAAGAGTGAACGTTCACCAGCTCCAGACCAATTGATTGGACTCCTGCATCTGCGGCCATAGAGTGCTTCAAATGGTGCCATGCCTAGGCTTGCCTGGTAGCTGTTGTTGTAGGAGAATTCAGCATATGGAAGGCAATCCTCCCATTTCATGCCAAAGGAGAGACCACATGCTCTAAGCATATCCTCGAGAATCTGATTGACTCTTTCGACTTGCCCTTGAGACTGAGGGTGATAAGCTGTGCTGAACAGAAGTTTGGTGCCCAATGCTTCTTGAAAACTCTTCCAGAAATGAGAAGTGAAGATACTTCCACGGTCTGAGCTTATTTCCAATGTAACACCATGAAGAGGAACAATCTTTGCTGTGTAGAGTTCTGCTAACTGGCTAGCTGAGATAGTTTCTTTGACAGCAAAGAAGTGAGCTACCTTAGTGAGACGATCAATAACAACGAAGATTGCATCGTTGCCCCTCTTGGACTTTGGAAAACCTGTGACGAAGTCCATTTCAATCATGTCCCACTTCCACTCAGGAATTTTCAGAGGTTGTAGAAGACCGGCTGTTTTCTGATGGACTGCCTTAACACGTTGACAAACGTCGCATTCAGAAACGTATTGAGCAATTTCACGTTTCATGCCAGGCCACCAATACAGAGTCTTAAGATCCTGGTACATCTTTGTACTTCCAGGGTGAATGGAAAGAGGAGTTTCATGAGCCTCCTTGAGAATGACATCTTTGAGACTTTGAATCTGAGGAACTGCAATGCGTCCTTCGAAGAACATAGTTCCCTTGTCATCAATTGAGAAGGACTTGAACTTATCATTGCCTTGTTTGATGTGCTCTACAATCTTCTTGATTTCAGCATCACGAAGTTGTTCAGAACGAATCTTGTCCTCGAGAGTTGGACTAGCTGTCAAGCTTGCAATATAACCTTGAGGAACAAGACCAAGGTTTAGCTTCTGGAATTCTTCATGAAGTGGAGGTTGGCTTTCCATGATCATGAGATTATTGCAATAGGACTTGCGACTGAGAGCATCGGCCATAACATTAGCCTTGCCTGGAGTGTAAGAAATGGTGAGATCAAAGTCTTTAATCTTTTCAATCCATCTCCTTTGCCTGAGGTTTAGATCTGGTTGAGTGAAGATGTATTTCAGACTCTTATGATCAGAAAAGATTTCAGTGCGGTTACCCAACAAGTATTGTCTCCATTTTTTGAGGGCAAACACAACTGCTGCAAGTTCAAGATCATATGTGGGATAGTTTTGCTCATGTGGGTTCAACTGACGTGAAGCATAAGCCACAACTTGACGTTCTTGCATAAGAACTGCTCCTAGACCTTGGAGAGAAGCATCACAGAATATCTGGAAAGGTTTGGTAGTATCTGGGCCAACCAGAACTGGGGTGGTAGTGAGTTTAGCCTTTAGGAGATTGAAACTTTCATCACACTGTGGAGACCAAACGAACTTCTTGTCCTTCTTTGTGAGATCAGTGAGAGGTTTGGCAATCTTGGAGAAGTTTTGGACGAAACGACGGCAATAGCTAGCCAAGCCAAGAAAACTTCTGACTTGTTTCACCGTCTTAGGAGGTTTCCAATCAACAATTTCCTTAACCTTTTCTGGGTCAATGGCTATGCCTTTGGCAGAGATGATATGCCCAAGATAAGCAACTTCTGGGATCCAGAACTCACATTTGGAGAACTTGGCATACAGACGATGCTCGCGAAGTTTCATGAGACTGAGACGAAGGTGTTCTCCATGCTCTTCCTCAGACTTTGAGTAGACCAGAATGTCATCGAGATATACCAATACGAACTTGTCGAGGTATTCATGGAAGACAGAATTCATAAGTCTAGAGAATGTCGCCGGTGCATTGGTGAGACCAAAGGACATGACGGTGTATTCATATAGACCGTAACGAGTGGTGAAGGCTGTTTTTGGAATATCTTCCTTTCTGATCTTTATCTGATGGTAACCCATCCTCAAGTCCAACTTTGAGAATATTGAGGCTCCAGCAAGTTGATCAAAAAGATCATCGATACGAGGAATTGGATACTTATTTTTGATAGTTTTTTCGTTGAGAGGACGATAGTCAACCACGAGTCTCTTTGTTTGATCCTTCTTGGCAACAAACAGTGTTGGGCAACCCCAAGCGGAGGAACTAGGCTGAATGTAACCTTTCTCCATGTACATATCGATTTGCTCCTTCAACAATTTCAGTTCAGGAGGAGCTATCTTGTATGGATGCTTAGAGATTGGAGCAGTACCTGGTTCAAGCTCGATCACGAACTCAACTGCTCTGTCCGGAGGCATTCCTGGCAACTCTTCTGGAAAGACGTCAGGGAATTCACAAACCACCGGAACATTTTCAATTGCAGGAAGAGGTTTTGCATCGAGAGTGCATAGCTGAATAGACCTTGATCCATATGGAGAATAGTCTATCTGTCCAGAAGGGTGGGATAGAGTTATTGACTTTTTAGCACAGTCAATTTTTGCTTCGTTGGTCTTCAACCAATCCATGCCCAGAATGACATCAATGTCAGAATTTCCCAGCAACATGAGTGAAGCAAGGAATATGCGGCCTCCAATTAGGATTTTATTGTCCATACTTATCTTGGAAGTCAACATTTTAGCTCCCGGAGATTGAACAGAGATTTGATTGCTTAGTGGAACCAGAACTAGGTTGTACGTTGTAGCAAAGATCTTTGACACAAAAGAATGCGATGCTCCGGTATCAAACAACACTTTAGCTGGAAAAGAGTTTACGGGTAATATACCGAGAACGACGTCAGCAGCTTCCTCAGCTTTGTCGGCCTTGATATGATTCACCCTCGCGGTCCTCCCGACAGGCCTGTTGTTGGAGTTGAAGACTTTAGCCGGTGCAGCACGAACCATTGCCTGGTTGGTGTTGGGGCGAGGAGGTGGAGGTAGCTGCCTCTGAGTGCACTTATCAGCGTAGTGTCCAGTCTCCTTGCACTTCTAGCAAGTGACGACACGAGGAGGACCTGGCCTTGGCTGCCCCATTGGAACCCTATGACCATGCATCTGAGATGGGTTGGGTGGGCGGGGAGCAAAGCCTGGAGAAGCTTGGGCATATGGAGCCCGAGTGACAGCAGCATTTGGCACCCAGATACGGCGCTTCTGCGGGGGGGGGGGGGGTGGTCATGTTGGAGGAGGAACCACCCTCACGCGAGTGCTTTCGAGACTCCTCGAACGTCTTGCGCCCATTTTCTTCATTGAGCGCGGTGTTCACGAGCTCCTCGAAGTCTTTGCACTTGATGTTGGTGAGTGCGTACTTGAGTTCCGGGTTAAAACCTCGGCGGAACCTTGCCATCTTCTTAGCCTCAGTGGACACCTCATCACCAGCGTATCGAGCGAGACGATTGAACTCATTCTAATAGCCAATGACGTCCAGCTTGCCTTGCTTGAGAGAGCAAAACTCTTCACGCATCCTTTCCATGAGACCATCTGGAATGTGGTGCTTCAGGAAGGCATCCTTGAAATAACCCCAGGTGATTGGGTATCCAGCTCTCATGGTCTGGTAGTTCTCCCACCAAGTAGCTGCCTGACCCTTCAGTAGGTAGGTGGCATACTTGACTTTGTCTTCCTCAGCAACGTGAGCAATGTCCATTGCCCTGGTCATCTCCCTGATCCAGTCATCAGCATCCAGAGGCTCGCGTGTTGCCACGAAAGCTCTCGGCCCCATACTCAGAAACTCCTTGATACTGACTCGTGGAGCATTCTGGTTGTTGTGCTGATTAGCCTGGAACTGGGCCATCTGTGCCACGACCTGAGTCATCTGAGTCAACAGCTCCGTGATTGGCGGTGGCTCAGGCGGGTTGTTCCTTATTGGCGGCATCCTGAATAGACATGCATTTTAGCACAACAACAGAAAAGGATAGACTTGGTAACCGAAAAGAGAGATTATTCCGACGCATGAATAGATAACCAACAGGTACATCATCACATGTTCAAATACATCAGAATATCCAACACACCATAAATGGTTCGAAAGCCAAAGGATAACTAAACATAGCTAAGAATGGATACATCGGTACTCCCATGCTCATCACGCAGGACGGCGGTGAGTAGTACGCCGAGAGATACGGTGAGGAGGACGCCCACGGAAGTAGGTAGAACGACGATCCACGTAGACCGGAACTGCTCTGAGAGCGACTCTCGGTGTGGTGAAGTAGAAAGCATCGTCTCCCTGTGCTCCAAAACGGGGAATCCCAGTGTAACCAGCTCCGAGGTTGAGGAGTGTACCTCTGATCGGCTCGTAACCTCCAGCATCTGGTAGAGGACGACCAACTGGCTGATGGAAACGTGCAAAGCGCTCATCTCCAGCAAAGTCTGTGGTGTACGTCGCCAGACGAGTCAAAGCAAGGTAGAGCTGCTCTCTGACTGAAGCCAACTCCTGAGATAGTGTGCTGGCAAGTGCGTCACTGTGTGTCACAAACTGAGCAGTGGTGTGCAGCCTGGAGCTATCATGCTCGTAAACGTCCAAGTTATCATGGAGAGTGAAGTGAGCTCCCTCCGAGGTGATGTAACCACGGGGGATGTGGCGATAGATGGAATCATCAAATCCCCAGTAGTCAGCACGAAGGACGGTGAGACTCACGTAAGCTGCCTGCTGCACGGCCATATCCACTGTGGAACCTACTGCCTCGTAGCGGTGGACAACGCTCATGCCATCATCTGACAGAATGTAGACGATAGCCTGGTAGTAGGTCTGGTGAAACTATCACTGCTGCTCGTAGACCTGGTACTCTGGTGCCCAACGGAACCCCAGATAAGTGACCATGTCTCTCAGCATCTCCGGATAACCGGCGGTGCTCTCACAACGAGTCATCCGAACCACCTGCGGGAAGAACCTGAGATCCATCTGCAGATGATTGGGGAAGGTTAGATTATATGCCGGTAGAGAACTGAAGTGGACAGCAACAACAAGGTTTCAACGGACGATAAGGATGTTGAAAAGAACAGGATATTGAAGCAACATCGGGAAACACGAGACCAAAAATCCTGAGGTACTACGGAGAACCCAGAACACGTGAAAACCTAACTTGAAAGTTTGGGTGAGAAGAGAAAACAACGTTGCACTTCCTTACCAGAAAAGGGTGGGTGGGTGGGGAAAGAAGAAAAATGGCAGAATTCCTACTCTCATGTTTCATTTTTCCTATACAGCTACAAAATAGTTTCTAGACTCAACTGCGACCAGTAAAAGGGATCCTACAGGCAGACAGGCTCTGATACCATTTGTCGCACCCGGACTTCTAGAGGATACTCACCGTACGAACTGAACAGTATTTTGATTGGATTACGGGGCTTACCGGCACCCGCACCTCTTACGAGTAGGCCACCACTTATGTGTGACAACCAATTTTTACTATTCACCGTCGATGTAAACTATCCCGTAGAAATCACGACACTACCATTGACGTACTTCATACCATACACACATGGTACGTCAACGGCGTTAAACAAAATGATAACACAACATATCTCTAAGACACAAAAGATTGAAATAAGTTGCAAATAGCTCTCACTAGAGCAGAGATAGCAAATACAATCATCCAGAGGACACATGTCCCAACATAACATCATTACATCTCAGCGGAAGCATTCAAAGGGGTCTGAGTACAGACAAATCCAAATAGGCTTAAGAAGCCGGGAATGAAAGGAAAACGGAGCCCATCCACGTAGTCTCGGATCCTGCCCGGGTCCGCTATCTACTCGTCAGCAGCCTCGTCAAACTCCACGTAGTAGCCATCACCTGGATCCTCGTAGGCGTAGTCTGCGGAAACCACAGCCCCGAAGGGGTCAGTACATAAACGTACTGGCAAGCAAGACTCACAGTTCACCAAGGTGTAACCCTTCAACACCAAGCACAGATGCCTTGGGTTCAACGGAAGAAAGGGGATATGAAAGATGCTGCAACTGGCTGCGCTAACCAACTACAGAAACACTACAACTTCCAGCTAACAGAAAAGGAGATAGGATAGCGTATAGTAACCAACTGAAAGATAACATCAAACAAACCCATCCTGGATCTCGCCCCTTATCCAAAGAAGCAATCCGAGGATAACTCACACAATTGGATTAATGAATAATGGATCAAGTTGTTGTGTCAATGAGTCTATTACTAGTCAAGTTATCAATAGTTAGGTGTAAGTTGTTCTGAGTACTTGTTAGCCAGTACTTTCACCAAGTCAACCATAACCGCGGAAAACACGGCTTCTCGAGAAGATTTATCCCTGCAGGGTTGCACCAATTTGGCCGTACACGTATGAATAACCCGCCAGATGGGATGCCTCCCACCAAGCGGGGCACTCAACACAACTCAACTCTTCTTCGCATAAAGCCCAAAGCACCTGGGGCGCACGGCTAATCAAGCCCCGAAGAAAAGGGACCCTCATAGCACTCTAAGACCGTGTCCCCCTATATGCCGACTACAAAAGTTCCACCCTGCGCTGGGCTCGCAAAAACATGCATGCGGCAAATGGAAAACACGAACTAAATGAGGCGATTTGGACGAGATGCGAATCGAATCAAATTGAGGGGGCGCCCATACTCTCTTCCCACATGCGGGTAGTGCGCTCATCATGGATCAGTAGACAAGACCCTTTTCCTATTAGGGTCGACACTAGCAGGCCTCAAAACCACAAAGGGCCTCCTGCCGGTGCCTTATCAGCATATTATTATTAACAGGTTGATTGATTAACATCGAGCCCCCAGAACATGATAGAAGTAGTAACAGAAAGTAACGGGTAACAGACTCGAGCAAAACAACCTAAGCATGCTAGTAAGACACTGGCTCAAGCAATGGGGTTGTAGGAGTGGCGGTGAGGCAATATCAGGGTTAAGGGATTCATGTGATAGGTTCGTAACAGAAACAACTACACATAGGGCTAGCAAAATAGACAACGGAAAGTATCGGTAACCAATGTTGAAAGGAACACATTGGTTCATGTGAGTGATAACTTGCCTGCAAACTCAGCAGCCTGTTACTGAGCTAGATCCTCAGAAGGGGTGCTGTAAAGATCGTCTGTCTCAACGTCGTCGTCTATCCGAGAAGAAGCAAACAGACAATGCGGACATATAAACAGTCATTATCATGGCATAGTGCACAATCATGGTATGATGCATGTCCATTTAATTTATGCATGAAAATAAACTAGTTGATATGGTAACACAATTTAATTGGACACATATGCAGTTTTGAGTTGCATATGAAAAGCCCATGGATTTTGGTTGAAACAGTTGTTTTCCAATTAACCAACAGTTGAAAGTGGATTAGTATGATGCATGGATGAGGAAAACAACAAAATAACAACAATAGAACCAATTGGAAATAAGGTTTACCAATTTAGAATTTTATTTGTTAAGTTAGGGAATTTTTTGGTTCCTTAAAGGTGATTACACAAATAGTTGTTGTTTTCACCAAGTTAAATTGTGCAAAATAAATAACAAAATTCATATTTGAAAAGATCATGAAATTTTGGGTGGATTACATGTTTCAAATATTGAAAAAGGAATTAGGATGAATTTATTAGGACTTAAACAAAATTAAACAAGTTTTAAATGAATTTAAAAACAAGCATGAATTTTATTTGAATTTTATTTGTTCAAAACATAAATTCAAATTCATATTTGAAAAAGTTTATACTTTTCTAGGTTGAAAACATATTTTGCATGTTAAAAAATAATTTAAATTGAGCAAGTTATGAATTTAGCAAATTTAAATGATTTAAACAAGGTTTAAATTATTTAGGCAATTTAAATTATTCAAAACATGAAACAAAATTTATATTTGAAAAGGTCATTTGAAATAGCATGGAAAACATATTTTATTTTCATTATTTGGGTTAAGTATGAATTAGTTATGGATTTTAGCAAATTGCAATTGAATTATTTGAATTCAAATTTGAAGTGCATTTGGAAATTTCAAAACAGGAAACAAATGTTACCATTAGATAGAGAATTAAATTTGGAGCAGTGCACATATTTTATTTTTGTTATTTGGAATTATAAAACTAAAGTTATTTGCATTTTATGTCCAGGGACCAATCTGTAAATTAAATGGACCTTGATTTAAAACAGAAAGGTTTAAAAACATTTTTATACCGCACAGTACCCTACCCTAGGCACTGCCAGGGGGGCCCAGGGTCGCTGTGTGCTTGCGTGGCCACAAGGGTGGCTGACAGGTGGGCCACTGGTGCGGGGGAAAAATCCCCAAAAAGATTTGCGCTGCGGGGGCTCGAACCCACGACCAGGCGCTCAAGCGCTAGTGCTGTAACCAGTGCGGTGAGTTTCAGTTCGTTGTCAGATACAGATGCGCAGTGAGGTTGAGGTGTTGTTTCGCTAACTGAAACTGACGCACACGCGGCTAACTGAACCTGACGGCAAACGGCGCCGACGGCGAGCTGTAGACGTGCTGCGGCCGTGTGCTTGCGTGTAGCAGTAGCGGATGCGTGCGCGTGGTGGTGCAGAAAGAGGACAGAGAGGAGGAGGAGAAACACGGTGGCGTGCTCACCGGGAGGAGGCCGAGGTGGAGCTCGACGGCGAGGCGACAGCGGCATGCTCGGCGGCGTGGATCCAAGCCTGCTCGAGCTCAACGGAGGGTTCGTGGTCGTAGAGGGAGGTACGGGGATCCAGCTCCCGGGGTCAGATCACGCCGAGGGGTGCTGCAGCGACGACGGCGAGCAGGGGTTCAGAGGAAGTTCCCGCGGCGGCGAACGGCATGGACGTGGACGGCGTCGTCGATCCAGAGGTTCACCGAGCTCGTGGAGGTGTCCAGGAGGTAGAGGGATAGGTGGGGGGCTTGTTCCCGTAGCTAGGATGGGTGGTGGCGGTCCATGGCGGCGGTGGTCGATGGAGATTCAGAAGCGGCGTCTTCGGCGAGGTTCAGAAGGTGGAGGAGGTGGCCGCGAGAGGGAAAAATGGCGGCGGCCTCGAGGGGATAGGGGGTAGCTAGGGTTAGGGCGGCGCCAGGGGGGTCTAGGGGTAGATATAGGGGCCTGGGGAAGCTCCTGGCCATCGGCGCGGCGCCGCGCCGCCGTGGCGCCCTCGGATGCGCGCCGTACAGAAAGAAGACGACGGGGGCGGCTGCGAAGGGGTACCGGGCCAGGCGCGGGTGGTTAGCTGGGCTGGGCCGAATGCCCCCCCCCCTGCGCAGGATTGTTTTCTTTTTCCAATTTTGTTTTGTTTATTTTTTTTTGTAAAAAACAAATTGGAAGAAAAGGTAGGTTTTAAGTTAGTAAAAATTTGGAAAAAATTATGGTTAGGTTAGTTTTTAACATAGCAACTAATTGCTAACTTTTATTTTCCAAAAGTTTTCAAATTACCTGCTGTTTATGAACTAAACCAAATTTGGATGAATTTTAAGTATTTAAATGATTATTATTGAAAACATATTCTTAATTGGGTGAACCCTATGATTTAGTTAGAACAAAGAGTTGAATTGTTTTTGAAATTTTCATAAATCCAATTGGGTGCTGATTTGGAGATTTGATTTGAATTTGAATGCAAATTGGAATTAATGGATTGATTAAAACCCTCATTTTTAATAGTTGAACACTATTAAATAAATGGAAACAAGATGAGATTTGGTTTGAACTTTTGATTTGAAAACATTGTAACATGACAAGTATGAAACACATCATTTGAAATTGTTTGAATTTCCACTATGAAAACAGAATAAAAACAGATGCAAAACAAATAGTAAACAAATGCAAACAATGAAATAAATATGATGACATGATGCAATACTTTAAGTAAACAGGAAATCAAACATTCTAGGGGTATTTTCATACTTGGGATGTTACAGAGGATGATGTAGGTGTTCTCCTTGGGCGGCGGCGGGGGAGGGACGCGGAGGCCGGCCGCGTTGGCGGCGGCCTCACGGTCGCGCGCCGCCTTGCGCTGCTCCGCCTCCGCCAGCAGTCGGCGCTGGAGCTCGAGCTCCGCCGTGGTGTTCTCCCGCAGACTCCACGTCGCGGCGGCGTCGTCGTCGAGTGGCTGCAGCGTGTCCAAGGACAGCTGCTCCGCGACCTTCTGGTCGGGCCACTCGTCCTCGTCGTCGCCGCTGTCCTCAGTCTTCGGGCGAACCACGCGTTCGAAGCGTGGCTCGCTGATGCGGAGCGCGCCGCCGCTGCGCCTGCGGGCAGGCGCGCTGGCGTTCAGAAAGGCGGAGGAGCTGGACGTCACGGACGACGAGGAGGCGCCCGTCCGCCGCGCCACCCACGGCTGGGCCTTCCGGGGCGGCATCTCCAGGCGCGGCTGGTCGCCGGCCTGGATGTGGTCGAGGACCGCCTCCATGGTCCTGTTGGGGGCGCTCCACCAGCGGCGCCGCCCGTTGGCGTTGAAGCGCCCGTCCACCGGGCCGTTGTCGTTGTTGGAGGTGATCTCCCGGTCGCGGCGAGCGGCGAGCTGCCGCCACCAGAACTCGTCCACCCCCGTCTCCGGGAAGTGCTCGGGGTTCTCCATGGCGTCGCGCATCTCGCGGATGGCACGCCGGAACTCGGGGTCAGAGTTGGGGAGGGGGGCACGGGCACCCCGCCGCCGCTGAGAGTCCAGCGGTTCTGCCCCGCGCCGGAGCTCGGGAGGCTCACGTCCGGCGGGCAAGGGTAGCCCGCGCGGTAGAGCGCCATCGCCTCGCTCCGGCGAAGGTTGTGGCGAGGGAATCCGTTGGCCGCAGCCCCGTCCTTGAAGCTGGCCATTTGCATGGAGAGAAGAAGAGAGGAGAGCGTCGAGAGGAAGAAGAGAAGAGGGAGCGCGCCGGTGGAAGAATGGTGGGCGCGGCGTGCGGCGGGGGGATTTTATAGCACGGCGAGCGGCCGGGCATTTACTGCGCGCGCGTCCCCCCGCTGCCGCCCGCCACGCCATTACGCCGGCAGCCTTTGGACGGGGCGCATGCACTGGGCGGCCGCCACGCCATAAACGGCGGCAGCCTGTGACCGCGCGGAAGCCGAGAAGACGATCACGGGGCGGTTCTGTTCCCGCGCTTTCTCGTCGCGTCGCTGACTGAGCTGGCCCACGCGCGCGGCCGCGCAGTTTCGCCCCCCCAGGCCGAATCCAGTCCAAAGGCTGCCGGCTATTTGGGCCTCTGGGGGGGCCGAGTGGTGAAGAAGCGGCGCTATTCGCCGCTTCCGCCGCGAAAAAAGCCCTCTGGGGGGGCTCTGGGGGGGACGGCTGGAGATGCCCTTATAGAAATAATTTTGGTGGAAACAATTATAAGCCCTATCCTCCTAATAGTGGTAGTAGTTATTCTTTTGGTAGATCTGGAATGCCTAGTGAGGAAAGGATTGTAGAAGTTGAAAAAGCGACTAAGAACTTTATGCAAATGCAATATGAACAAAATAAGTTGTTTACTAAAACTATTGAAGAGCAATCTGCTATGTTGAGAACTATTAGCCAACAAATTGGGAATTTAAATAGAGAAATCTCTGGTTTGCAAGGTAAAATTTCAAGTGTTGAGGTTAGTATTTCGTCCCTGTCAGAGGCACAATTTTCTTTGATCAATAAAATGGGTGCTAAAACTGAAACCATTGAAGATAATATTTTGCTTCAACCAATGTCATTCAAGTTTGAATTGATGATAATGTTAGGTTGATGGCTGAATTACGTGCTAGGTGGGAAAGAGAAGATGAATTGGCTAAAAAGAATAATATTGCTAGAGTTTGTACCATCAACACCACTAGTAAAACTGAATGACGAAGGCATAGATCCTGGACCCTGCGGGTAAGGACACCCCGTCTCAAGCCCAAGGTTAAGGCCCAAGAAGAGGAGCCCTTGGAGTGTTCCAGAAGGCCTACATGAAGCCCACCCGCACTGCCTTGCGGGATAAGTTAGGAAACCTGTAACCGACCTAGGATTAGAGTTCGAGTCCTCTCCGGGTAGGGTTTGAGACCTGGCCACCTATATAAGGCCAGGAGATCCACCAGAAGAGGACCAAGCAATACCGCAACACCAAAGCCTTGAGCTCGAGATCATACTCTCGACTTGAGCCACCATCATTGTAACCGATCTACTCGATTAATACAGATCGACAGAGGCAGGAGTAAGGGTTTTACCTCTACGAGGGCCCCGAACCTGGGTAAATCTTGCCCCCTGTTTAGCCGACGGTCGCCACCAGCGCTCATGGGTTCTCCTATTCGAAACCCTATGGGTTCACCCGAGGGATTTGTAGAGTCTGAGATTCGACACTGAAGCTCCAAGTGCTAGTAAACCTCCTACTATCAATGATAAAGTAGTTGGTGTTAACAAAGTCTCCACCCCTTAAGTGAAACGTGCTAAATTGCCTCAAATTGCTGAAATTGCTTCTGATAAAAGTGCTGAAATTTTTACAGATGTGGGAGATAATGGTCCCACTACTTTTTATGATAATAGTAATGATTTTGATGATTGCAATATCTATAAAGTTATTATGTTCCTACAAAAGCTTTCTAGAATTCCCAATGCTAGTGCCATGAATATGGCCTTTACTAAACATATTACCAATGCTCTCATGAAAGTTAGAGAACAAAAGATGAAACTTGAAACATCTATCCCCGGGAAATTAGATGACGGTTGGTAGCCCATCATTAAGTTTATTGCAATGCTTTGTCTGATATTGGTGCTAGTATCTCTGTTATGGCTCAAAAGCTTTATGATATGCTTGATCTACCACCGTTGGAACACTGTTATTTGGATGTTCATCTTGCTGATAATGTAAGAAGAAACCTTTTGGTAGAATTTATGATGTTCTTATTATGGTTAACAATAACCTTGTCCCTGTTTATTTTGTTGTTATTAACATTGAATGCTATGCTTCTTGTCCTATTGTTTTGGGAAGACCTTTTCTTAGAACTATTGGTGCTGTTATTGATATGAAAGAGGGGAGTATTAAATATCAATTCCAACTCAAGAAAAGTATGGAACACTTTCCTAGAAAGAGAATTAAGCTACCTTTTGACTATATTATTAGAGAAAGTTGTGATGTTGATGCTTCCTCACTTGAAAATACTTGAGTTGCTTTCTATGCGTAGCTGAAAGGCGCTAAAGAAAAGCACCACCCGGAGACAACCCGTTTTATTTCTCTGTTTTAAACCCGTTTTCTGTCGTTTATTATTGTTTTTTTTTGCACCTGGGTATTGTCTATTTCCTAAGCTACCCTGCTGTATCTTTTCTTTTGTGTCTTTGTTGAGCCAAGTAAAGCCTCTAGTGGAAAGTTGAGACTATATTTCGGATTTCTGCTGTCCACTATTAAATTCGTATAAAATCACAGAAAATTCAAAATGACCTGAGCTTTTTTGTGCCTAATACTGGGCTATATACGCAACTTTATTAGCAGAATACTTTTTATTTGAGCAACATAATATTTTCTACAAAAATCATCTTTACCTGATGTCCTGTTTTGACAGATTTCTGCCAATAATTGCATTTGCATCTTAATCTCTTTCTTTTGGTGTTATTTTGAGAAAAAAGAGTTCTAAAAGAAGTTGTGATAGTACCTAGTGTGCTTATGAGTGTTAGGCTTGTGTTGAAACTGAACCATGTGAATATATTATTTTGATTGCACTAAAGTTGCTAATGAAGATCGTGAGAAGTTTGGTGTGAAGAAAGTTTTCAAGGGTCAAGAGAAGAGTATGATATGACGTGATCAAGAAGAGTGAAAATACTAAGCTTGGGGATGCCCCGGATGTACATCCCATCAAATTCCAAGAAGAATCAAGCGTCTAAGCTTGGGGATGCCCAACGCATCCCTTCTTCATCGACAAATTATTAGGTCACTTCTAGTGAAACTATATTTTTATTCGGTCACATCTTATGTGCTTTACTTGGAGCGTATTTTATTTTTGCTTTAAGTTTATTTTTATTTTTTCAATAAGCTTGGTTGGACCCCAACATTCTTTTATTGGAGAGTGACACGCTCCGCTTTTTCATGGGAAGACTTTGTATTCTTAATCTTTGTCTAGCTGATGCATTTATTTAGCTCCTGTTTTGCATGCATCTCTTATCTAAGAGATGTTAGTTTTAGTAGTGTTATGTGAGTGCTCTCATGTTTGCTTGCTGTATCATGTAGAGTATTTTTGTTAAAACATATCTTGTATGGTGCTTGTTGGGATAAGAAACTGCTCCTTGAAGTAGAATTTTTAATGGTGCAAGTAGAAGCTTGTATAGAGTGTGGCTAGAATTTTTTCATATCATGCTAGATGTTATTTTAGTTTTAAAGCCTTGTGGTTATTGAGTAGCATGATTAGCCTCAAATATCTGAGAGTGTTTATGACTATGAACCAGTCACTAATAGCCTCTATTATCATTTAGTTTTTGAACTTGTGATACCACTTATGCTTTGATTAATGAACGTTTTTGTCGCTATGCATGATTATGGATCTTATGCTCTCTTGATTTGTCGTTCCCAGTCTTTTGCTAGCCTCCACCTATGCTGAGTATGAATTCTACTCGTTCATCCAACTCCATAGAACCAAGTTTTCCCATTGTGCCCACCATACCTACCTGGTATGGAGGTTTACTCCTAGATTGGCTCGATCTTCACGAATCGACGAAGAACGACAATAACACACAAAGAACACGAAGAACATGAGAGGGGGAAAAGAGGGGGAATCGTGGGAAAACACGGGGAAACACAAAGAGGGATAAATAGCGAGAGCCGAAAGATCCCAAACCTCCCGTCAACTAAACCCCGAGGGTCGCCTACGAAACAATCGATCCAACTGAACTCACCTTGATACAAACCGTTCACACCCGTAGCCGGTCCACTATGCCAATAGAACCTCAAGGATATACGAGAGGAAGATTGGACAACTCTTGACTAAAACCCAAGGGGAGAGTACAAGTAGTTGGGTGAATCTTGATACGGTCCTAGACGAAGTCGTAGGAGTAGCCTTGATACGTCCCTAGGTACACACCGTAGGAGTAGTTCCTCAAAGATTGATACAAGAGAGCAAGCTCAATGTTCTAATTGCAACTCTAAACCCTAGATCTAGCTTGGGGAAGTCCTTATATATCCGGGGGTCGAAGTAGGTGAAAACGGGGGCGAAATCTGGGCATTTGAGTGCATTTTAGGCCACGCCGGCCTAGGAGGCCGGGGTGGGGGCAGGGGTCGCCTAGGGCACGCCGTCCTGGGGCTGACGTGGCGGCCGACCCGAGGCCGAGGTGGAGAAGGGCGCCGCCGGCCTGGGGGCGGCCTTGGGCCGGGGTGGAGGCGGGGACCTTCAGGTGGGTGCCCGGCCTGAGGAGGAGGGAGGCTGGCCTGGGGCCGGGGTGGAGGTCGGGCTCCTCTGCCTGGGGGCCGGCCTGGAGAGGGGGAGGCCGGCCTGGCCGGGTATTGAGGCCGGGGGGCTGTTTTCCCCCTATCTTCTCCGCCGTGGCTCTTTTCTCGATGCCGTCTTCTCCTCCCTCCTTGGTAGCTTCTCGTGCATCGTCTTGGGTGCTTTCCGGGACCTCCGTGGTGGATTCGAACCTGAGCACACAAAGGGTTGAACTATGAGGTAGCGCACCATCCTCCAAGTCACCGAAAGTATGAAGCGAGAGTAGCGGGTTCACCTTTTCATGTATGGCCTTTGCTCGTGATCTTGTCATCAGTGCACTTGTTGGAATTGGGTGGGCTGCATCATCTCCCCCCCTTGAAAAAGAGTCGACCTCGACTCGCCGTCGTCTTCATAACTTGGGTATCCATGGAAGAAAGAGATGTCCTTGACATTGAAGGAGTTGTGGACGAGGTACTTGGATTGTGGTAAGTCGAGCTTGTAGGCGTTGTTGTTGATGCGCTTGATGATCTTGAAAGGGTCGTCGCCTCTTGGCTTGAGCTTGGAGTTGCGGTCTTCGGGAAAACGGTCCTTGCGCAAGTGCAGCCAAACGAGGTCACCTTCTTGGAACACCATTAGCTTCTTGTTCTTATTCATGACGGAGGCTCGGTGCTCGGAATGCTTCTGAAGCGTAGCTCTTGTGGAATCATGTAGCTTCTTGATGTAGTCGGTGCGCTTGTCAATGTCCATGTTGGTATGCTCGCGGAGAGGCAAAGGTAGTATGTCGAGCGCGGAGTTGGGGTTGAAACCGTAGACGATCTCGAAGGGGCTTCTCTTGGTAGCTTGGTGTAGTGCTCGATTGTAGGCGAACTCGGCATGTGGAATGCATTCTTCCCAATTATTTAGGTTAGGCTTTATCAATGCTCGAAGGAGTGAAGATAGTGTGCGGTTGACGACCTCGCTTTGTCCATCCGTTTGTGGGTGATAGGCGGTGGAGAATAGTAGCTTGACACCGAGCTTGGCCATCAATGTCTTCCAAAAGTGTGAGGTGAATTTGACGTCCCGATCCGAAACCATTGAAGTGGTCACACCATGTAGACGCACAATTTCCCTGAAAAACAAGGTAGCAACATGTGAAGCATCGCCGGTTCGGTTGCAAGGAATGAAATGTGCCATCTTAGAGAAACGATCAACAACTACAAAGATTGAGTCCATATTGGTTTTAGTTCGTGGGAGTCCTAACACAAAGTCCATGCTAATATCACTCCAAGGTGCATGTGGAATAGGTAATGGCATCTAAAGACCATGGGGGTTGGAAGTAGACTTAGCTCGGAGGCATGTAGAACATCGCTTGACATGTCTTTCAACTTGATGCTTCATCTTGGGCCAATAGTATTGTTTTGAGAGCATGGCATAGGTCTTGTTGCGTCCAAAGTTTCCCATGAGACCTCCTTCATGTGATTCCTTCAATAAACAACAAGCGAAGAGAGGACTCGGGGATATACAATTTGTTAGCATTAAACAAGAAACCTTTGTGCAGATAGTAGTCATCAAAACCTCGGTTAGGCAAGCATTTCTCAAAGATAAGACCAAATAACGCATGGGAAGCATATAAGTCTTTGATCTCATCCAAACCAATCACATTGATGTCAAGACGTGTAAGAAGGCACTCTTTTCTAGACAAGGCATCCGCTACAACATTTTCTTTACCTTTCTTGTACTTAATGACATAAGGAAAAGATTCAATGAATTCTACCCATTTAGCATGCCTTTTGTTCAAATTAGCTTGACTTTTCAAGTACTTCAATGATTCGTGATCAGAATGAATGACAAACTCTTTAGGCCAAAGGTAGTGTTGCCAAACTTCTAACACTCTAACCAAAGCAAATAGGTCCTTATCATAGATTAGGTAATTGATTTTAGCGCCATCTAGTTTTTCACTATGATATGCAACAAGGCGTCCATTTTGCATGAGAACGCCACCAATTCCTATACCACTAGCATCACACTCAATCTCAAAAGTTTTCTCAAAATCCGACAAGACAAGCGAGGAAGCTTCGATCAAACATTTCTTAAGTGTGTCTAAAGCTTTTTGTTGCGTGTTGCCCCAAACAAAAGGTACATTCTTTTTGGTAAGCTCATTCAAACGGCAAGCAATTGTTGAAAAATCTTTGACAAAGCGACGATAGAAACCGGCAAGGCCATGAAAGCGCCTTATCTCACCCACATAAGTAGGGGGAGGCCAATTCCAAATTTCCTCGACTTTCTTGTTGTCGAATTCAATACCATTGGAAGAGATCACAAATCCCAAGAAACAACCTTGTTGGTGCAAAAATTGCATTTGGAAAGATTGGCGAAAAGTTTTGCTTTGCGAAGAGCCAACAATACTTGTGAAACATGATCAAGATGATCTTCCAAAGACTTGCTATAAATGAGAATGTCGTCAAAGTAAACCACAACAAACTTTCCAATGAAAGGACGCAAGACTTCATTCATGAGGCGCATAAAGGTAGATGGGGCATTCGAAAGACCAAAGGGCATGACAAGCCATTCATACAAACCAAGTTTTGTTTTGAAAGCCGTTTTTCATTCATCACCTATACTCATGCGTATTTGATGGTAACCACTTTTAAGATCAATTTTGGAAAAGATAGTAGCACCACTCAATTCATCAAGCATGTCATCGAGCCTAGGAATAGGATGTCTATATCTAACGGTGATAGCATTGATAGGTCGACAATCCATGCACATACGGGAAGTATAATCTTGCTTTGGAACAAGGATAACCGGCACGGCACAAGGGCTAAGAGATTCGCGGATATAACCTTTCTCGAGTAGTTCTTGAATTTGGCGCTCAATCTCCTTAGTCTCTTCGGGGTTGGTGCGGTAAGGAGCGCGGTTGGGGAGGGGCGCGCCCGGGATGAGGTCAATGTGGTGCTCGATTACTCGTAGAGGAGGAAGGCACTGAGGGAGTTCATCGGGAAAGACATCTTCAAATTCCTGCAACAAAGGCAACAAAGATGGAGCAAAAAAATCATGTCGTTAGTTTCAAGTGCTTCCCCTTTGCACACTAGGACAAAGTGGAGAATGGTTGGGTCATCTCGTAACTCTCGCATCTCCCTTTTGATGGCAAGTTTGGCAAGGCCTTTGGGAACACTCGAAGTTTTTGCACTCATATTTGGCTTGTGGCTCTCACTCTGTTTTGGGTGGATCACTCTCTCACCACTCATCTCACGAGATTTGAGATCTTCTTGTTTACGTGCAAGAGTATTGGCGTTGTCGGCGATCACTTGGCTAGGAGACAAGGGACGAAGAACAAATGTCTTGTTATTCCACTTGAATCTATAGTGATTGGTACGCCCATCATGAATAGCACTATTGTCGTATTTCCAAGGTCTTCCAAGTAGAAGATGACACACGGTCATAGCAACAACGTCACACTCTACCGTGTCTTCATAGGGACCAATCTTGAATTGCACGGAAACCATCTTATATCTTATATTTACTAATTGGATACTCCCTAGAAGTTACCACGTTAATCCTCGCGTAAAAATAAATAGAATCCGTCCGATATTTCACAGATGCATTAGGAGCCTTTAGATTGAAAAAAAATTAGCCCAGCGCAGGCCTTCACGTGCGGGACTATTTTCTTTCCTCCCTATCGCTCAAATACCTGAAAGCGATCTAGCTGCCGTCTCTGATTTTCTAGCTGCCGCCACCGGCCGCTGATTTCCCCAGGCGGCCACGAACTGCCTGGCGCTCAACGCCTAAAAACCGATCTTGCATGTCGTCTCCTCTTTATTTGCTGTCGCCGCCGGCTGCTGATTCCCCATCCGGCCTCTGATTTTCTCCCTGCCGCCGCCGGCCGCTGATATCCCTAGACGGTCGTCTCCCCTTTATTTGCTGCCGTGCTGGCAGCTGATTCCCCAGCCGACCACAGAAAAACTGCAGACACAGGTTGATCGACTACCGACAATCATCAGCATAAAACAAAGCAGGACCCGGACTGCACATGGTAGGTTATGGAGGATCCTTCTTTTCTGGTGTCATGTATCTTCACATGCACTGGGTGAATCCAGAGGCTATACGCCTATAATGTTGCTGGAAAGGTATCCCCAATTACGTTCAAATTTCGGTCGATCTTCTACCAAACCTGTTTTCCGGAAAAAGGCCAATGATTCTTATTTTGCAGAATAGGTAAATATTATAGTTTCTGGATCAAATCATCAAATAGCATCTAAAATATAGAAATTTATTGGCATACTGTCTAGGTTCAAAGCGGAGAAACGCGAGGAGCAGGAGCATAACTTCATGAGATGTATGTCAGCAATGTTAAGGGGGTTGTGCATGGTGGTAATAACGATCTACTTTTCCCAATTTGTTTGGTGATGTATGAGTCATATCTGAAATATTGTATCCCAAAGCTGTTTTTGCAAGTACGAGTTGCCCTGATGATAAATTAAGATCACACTTGCATCAAGTGTTGGTAGCTTTGCTGTCATGTAATGCATCCCGTTGCAGCTTTCCCACTAAACAGAATACATCAGAGATAATTGGACCTTGCATGAGGAGGCTTATTCTGTTGCTATATATAAATTATCAGACCTGGGTCAGTGCAATTTATATGACCGGATGCTATCAGGTTTGAGTAGGTACTCCCTCCGATCCGATATTATGTGTCGTGGGGAATCAACTGATTTAGTTACAACACATAGTACAACTTCCGACGTTTTTCCCGGATCAGAGGGAGCGGCTTTTGTGTCAACAATGGATGCATGTCAGTCTGTGCCGCAAAGCTGTTGTCAACGACTACGATGCTGGCGCGTCCCACGGGAAGCTCGAGAAGCTGGTTCGATGACAGTATGCTGCAAGATTAGCACGTCCTTTCAGAGACCGCAGCCCATGATGGAATGCAGTGAGGCCCATTTGATAAAAATACATGAATAGTCTTCAAGAAATGAGGCTAGAAAGGCAGGCTCATGGGAGGGCTCTAACCTGAAATATTATAGGCGCTGGATGGTTTGGTTCAGTTATTCAGTAATCCACTTTCAGTTGCATAATCAACTCCGAGAACATATTATATGAAAAGGAGAGAATTTTGTAGTGGGGATCCTAATCCGTTTCTCCATCTGTTGTTAGGTATTATTATATAGTTATTATTTACTATTTTTCGATGAGCGTTATAAATTGTCCCGACACTGAATGATGCACAAATGGATATGCAGGAAGAAGTAATTGTTGTGGCTGATCCAGTAGGATGGTTAGTCATGTGAGCTTCTATTTTCTTTGGGGGATATCGTGTGTCAATTGAGTTGAATAAATTGAAGGAGAAAGGTTGGAATGGGCGAGGTTTTGGTCTGCCAGCATTGCTAGGTACGTTCCATCAATTAACTTACGGTTACATGTACTAATTTATGTCTGCAAACTTTTCACTGGACACACTTAGATGGTATGTCCGGCCTGCATTTCTTTTCAATGATAAATGTAACATTAGGCAGGTGCACGGAACACTTATGTAAAATATCACACACAAATTAAATTTGTAACTACTTCTATTTACTAAAGTTTCTCTTCTGCTATGTAATTCCACAAACTTCCATAATTGCTTCAACCAAAGAATTGATATTCACATTAGTTTCCATTGGTTTGTTCTCTGACAAAATATCAAAAAAGTTGCAAGACTAGATCGAAACTATATTATTTGATCTTTATATGAATATATAATAGTAAAGCATATCTAAGAATAAATTTGGAGTGCAGAGAAACTACTAAAGAGAAAAAGACAATTTTTTTCCCTATTTGGCCTTGAATTTAACATGTGTTCTTCCAGTATTGTGTTAAGTAATAGTTAATAAGGAATCTGTCTGAAACAATTGTTTTCTCACACATTTGTACTAGGGCTTGGAGGCAAGAATATTCGTATCATATTGTCAGTGATTTATTTTAATGCTTCTGCTGGGCCCTGGAGGAGGGAATCTATAACGTTGGTGTGTAGTCTGATGAATTAAAATCAGGTGTGTAGAACTCTTCGTTTTCAAACAACCAAAAATTGACGAGTCAGTACCTTTTGATTTAAAAATGTATTCCAATCTATAGTCAGTTTGCATAAATTTAATGTTCTTTGTCACAGGGTAGTACACATGAAAGAGAAGAGTTTGGAGGTGGCCGGTGTTATATTTAATAGTAGTTGATAAAGGTAATTTTGGAACCTTTTCAATTGCTTCACAAGTTCTCTTGACTTTTAATGGCAAACAATACATCGATAAAAATAATATCTCCTTTGCCTCTTATAGCTCTTGAATAACAACCAGTTCAATCGGGGTAGATAATAGTTTGTATATTGCATGTTGAGAATTTTATATATAGTTCACGCAAAAAATAGGACCATCATATGATCATTAAAAAATTGCTGTGAATATACTATTGTGATAAAGCTCTTCTTTGCTATAAAAAAAAGTTTTGTATGAAACCATTTTGTTACTCCCGTTCACCACCGAGCATAATGTCTCTTCCCTATTTGAACCTAAAGTAACTTTCAGAACCAAATTGTATAAAGTATAAGTTAATACATGTTTTCGATGTCGAATTTTCATTTGTATAATACTTCATTTAATATCAATATACATCTAATATTTCAATTACTGCATCTGATACATTGAAAACTAATTTTGTATAAAAGAGGATCTTAAAATAGCTAGCCCGTGCAAGTGCACGGGTTGACGACTAGTATGTTGAATCTTGAAGGTTCCGGAGTCACTAAGCCATTGGACATGGTATGGATGAGGATGTTGCTTGTAAGTCAATTGGAGTTTGTCGCCAAGCTCTGTGCTAGCTAAGTTGTGGCAACTTCCACCATCAATGATGACCTTGATTGATTTTCCATTGATATCGGCCCTAGTTTGAAAGAGATTGCACCGTTGATCATTCTCATCTTGAGGAGAAGTAGTAAGGACTCTAGTCACCACTAGCGATGGATTCTTGTCCTCATCACAATAGACACTTTCGTCATCATCATTGGGCACGTCCAAGGAGTTGAGAGCAACTTGATGCAAGGCATAGTATTCGACTTCACTCATGGAATCACGTTCACCGTCTTGGATAACAATCATGATCCTCTTGTTGGAATACTCAAAGGATTTGTGTTCGCTACCTCCACACTTGAAGCAAATGATAGTAATCGACTTGACTTGAGGAGTATGTGATGAAGAGGTGGTAGGCGCTTGTTTCTTGAATGGTTGTGGAGACTTGTTGGTAGCACTAGAGGCTCGAGGGGCTCTCTTGTTGTTGGTAGGAGTAGGAACTTGTGTCATTGGAGACGAAGAGGAAGGTCTTGGTTTGAACAAAGCCTTTTGCTTGTTGTACTTGAGATCTTCCGCAATTTGAAGTTCGACCTTGAGAGCTTGGTGGACAAGGGCCACAATGTTGTCATATGGTTGATACTCAGCGATCTTCCTTATAGGATAGTTGAGGCCATTGAGGAAGCGAGCCATTGTTTGTTCTTGAGATTCCATCACATGAGCTCGAATCAAAGATGTCTTCATTTCCTTGTAGTACTCATCAACGGATTTCAAACCTTGATGAAGCTCTTGAAGCTTCTTGAAGAGGTCACGCTTGTAGTTTGGAGGAACAAACCGAGCATGCATGAATTGCTTCATCTCATTGCAAGTGGCAATAGGAGCTCATGGTGGGCATAAAACCCGATACCCGATTTCTGGACCCGAAAAACCCGAGCCCGAACCTATATATCCCGAACCCGAAAAACCTGAGTATTACATCGTGTAGTAGTTTTGAAAACCCAATTTTTATTTAGAAAATTCGGGATAAAGGCTGATGGAGGCATGATAACCCGGTAGGCTAACGCCAAGGTGTAACTCGGCCCAAAGGGAACTGCGCAAGACCCGGCCTAGGGAAAAGGAGTTTCTAGAAGGCCCAAGAGTGTAGGCCTCATAACCCGGATTGTGGGTTCCGATAAGGAAACTTAGGGTTTGTAAGCAGTGCCCGGGTAGGACTCCGAGTATGCCTTGGATAGGAAGCCAGGGGGACCGGATATTATATAAGCCGGCTCCTAAGGTTAGATTAGACACGACGAGTTTGACAAGTTTTACTAGCTATTCGAGTATTCTTTGTAACACGAGAGTCGAGATAATATATTCAGATCGGAGACTCGGCGACTTGATTGTCGGCTACCAGATCGCATATAACCATGGTTTCTCTTGAGCTAAACCCTCTCCCAAACACCAGAGTCGAATTGCCCCAAGATAAGTTACCCCCGGTAACGTTTGCCGTGATTATCCCACGACAGTTGGCGCCCACCGTGGGGCCTACATCCAAGGGTGTTTACATCACCGGAGAAGCTCGGGAGAAGATGAAGAACCTCGTCATCGGCGAGATCTACACCAACCCCGAAGGAGAGAAGATGGTGGACGATTTTGGCTGGGGGCTAGAGTCGGATCTGCTCGAATCCGGATCTGTCATGACAATCGGCTGGGTCAACGTCTTCATCGGCATGGTACGTACGTCTGGTTCAATCCCTAACGATTTTGGATTTGATTATGTGTCAGGAGAGGCCACCTGCTTTCAGTCGGATGGGGAAGAATCGGTCGGGACGATAGATCCGATAGAAGAGCCCACCACGAAGAGGGAACAGCCGGAGGAGCCGGCATGGACCCCGCGTGGCCGGGTCATGAGAGAAGATGATGCCGAGTCTATCCTACACCTGCTGGAAGACCGGTACGAGGAGGATAGTTGTGATGAGGAGGAATATGAGTCTTCGCCAAGCATTGCGCGCGAGGTCGCGGTCTACACGGCCCCTGCAACCATTCTCAATCAGGGGGACGTGACTACGGCAGCGGTCGGAGCAGCGCGAGCGTTGGCCCAGCAGCAAAATCCGGCTGACGGAAACCCGATTCTGACCCGGGTTGACGGAGAGTCGGCTTCAGTTACTAGCCGGGCGGCGGATAGCGAGTTGCAGGCGAATATGTTCGGGTATCTGGCAAACCGGACGCCAGGGGCGGGTCCTTCGAATCCACGACACCCGGCCCTGTTCAATAATAACATGATCCTGGATCCCACCGTGCTAGCTACAGTGATAACCCCGGAAAACGCAGCGGCGCGTGCTAGGGATCTAGATGTAGCCCGTCGTGCATTGGAGCAATAGAGGAGAGATGTGGAAGCAGAAAAGCAAGGGATAGCCACACGCCAACGTGAGCTGGATGCCTTGGAGAACCGGCTCCGGGTTGAGACAACCAGGGTGCATCAAAGACACCAGACTAGATTACCGGCCATGGGTGGAGTCTTAAACCCGACCGCACTATTCATCACACCTCAGGATCAGCCAATCCCAGCCGCAAATCAAGAAACTGTGCATCAGCCCGTGTCTGGAGGAGGACAGCCGGCAAACGTGCAGGCCAGGTTACCTACATTGCAGACTGGGGTCACTGTTGGAAATACAGCACCACCACCACCACCATCACAATTCCGCACGCCGCCAGGTCACTTCAACAACCCCATGGACAATGTATACGCAGCAACAATCGCATCGAATCAGATCCCCGTAAGAGAGTCACCCCACGCGGAGGAGACCCGACGGGCGATAGATCTATTACGCACAGCAGTGGCACAACAAGTAAATTACCCGGATAATAGGAGTGGAATGCATGGGACGCCATATATCAGCCGGCAACAGGGCAACACCGGCAATATTCAAACAAGTTCAGCGCGACGGAGGGCAGAGCAGTAGCAAATGCCGCCTCCTCCCCGCGTTCAGGCAGCGCCAGCAGCATCAGCAGCACAAGCTATTGTGGATAGTTCCAGAGCCAGGCGAGCCGCGACCGGGTCTGCGGTGCACGGACCAGCAGCAACGCCACGTCCAGCCGTACCCCCCGCAGGATCGCATGTTTCCCGAGTAAGGCCAGTACCGACTAACCTCGCTGGGCCTAAGTGTCTGTCGGATAACATCAGGGCTGAGCCTTACCCGGATAAATTCAAGGAACCGGGTAAAGTAGTGAATTATGAGCCGACTATGGATCCAGAAACATGGTTGAGCAGCTATGAGATGGCTATGTCGATACGCAACGCATCTGAAAATCTTCAAGCCAAGTTCATGTACTTAATGATGTCAGAAGGAGCAGCAAAGTTGGGGTTCAACAATTTACCGGAAGGATCTATCAAATCATGGGGTGAGTTGAAAACCGCGTTTGTCAAGCACTTTCATGGAACATGCAGGAAGTTATTTACTATTGATGATCTAGAACGGTGTGTCCAAAAGAAGGGAGAATCGGCGCGCAGCTGGGTGCGCCGGGTTATGGAGATACTTCATTCGTCCACTGATATTCAACCAAAGGATGAGTTACAAGCTATGGCAAAGACGTGCAAGTATACACCTTTACTGCAAAAGTTAACTCGCATGAAATCTAGTTGGAATGCTTCAGAGGTTACGATGGAAGAGCTAATGGACGCATGCAACAAGCACGCCACAACGGATACCACAGAAGAGGACGTCGATGATAAGAAAGCAAAAGCAAACACGGGCAATAATGGAAGAACCGGCAATGGATCAACGCCGGGTAACAATGGAGGTAACAATGGAAACAACCAGAACAAGCTCCCGTTTGAGGGAAGTTCCGAGTTTGTCGCCAGTACAGAAACCGGGTCTTCGAGACCCAGAGCAGAAGGAAATTTCAAGGGAGGAAACCATAATGGGGGAAACTATCAAGGGCCACCAAGGCCGGGTAACAACTGGGATATCTTCAGAATGGCGTGCCCAAAGCACAGTAGGAACGGAAGGCCGGCTAACCACTCATTGGAACAGTGTGTGGATTTACAGAGATGGAAGAACGAGGAAGTAAACAAGGCTATGCGAGGTGCATGTCGGGGAGGAGGACCGGGTCCGGGTGGAAACCCGGGCAACGGCCCACCCCCAGCAGGCAACCCAAGAGGTGGTAATCCGGGTAATAACCGGGGAGGAGCTGGAGGTTTCCAAGCTAACCCCAAGCAGTTGGGACAATATCACGTACATACTACAGGAACTTCCAACAAGGATAGAAAGATACTCAAACAAGCAGTGAACGCGGTCAATTCAGCTGTTCCGAGATACTTGAGATGGTCGGATCAAGAGGTGACGTGGAGCAGAAGGGATCAACCGGAAACGATAGAACATCCGGGTGTGTTAGCATTGGTGGTTGCGCCGCAGGTCAATGGTTATGAACTGAAAAAGGTCTTAATGGACGGTGGAAGTAGCATCAACATCTTATATTGGGAAACTTTCTTACGCATGGGTCTCAAGGAGTCCCAGCTACAGAAAAGTTCAACAGTTTTTCACGGGATTGTGCCGGGTCACTCGACGTGCCCCGAGGGAAAGATCACTTTGGAGGTTCCTTTTGGAGAATCGAAGGACAATTTCCGGGTTGAGTGGCTCACGTTCGAGGTGGTAAAGTTGCGCAGCCCTTATCACGCGCTATTTGGAAGGCCGGCTTACGCTAAGTTCATGGCCAGGCCGTGTTACGTATACCTACAGCTAAAGATTCTGGGTCCCAAGCAAACCATCACCATACATGGAAACCGGATTATAGCAGCTAAGTGTGACGAAGGAGACGCGGCAATGTCGGAACAGGCCTGCAGGAAGGAAGAACTCAAGTATTACCGGTCTCAAGTAGACCCGGATGACAGAACAGCGTTGAAGAGGCCGAACACTGAGGATGAGAGAGCAAAATTCAAAGCAGCACAAGATACCAAGATGGTGGCCTTTGTCGAAGGTGATCCCTCTAAGCAATTTGCTATAGGATCTAACCTGGACAATGAGCAGGAAAAAGCACTCGTGGAGTTTATTCATTCAAATCAAGATGTTTTTGCTTGGACGCCTAGCGATATGCCGGGTATCCCCACGGAGTTAGCAGAGCATAGCTTGCACGTTGATCCCAAGTCTAGGCCCGTGAAGCAGGGCCTGAGAAAGATGAATGGGGAAAGAAGGAAAGCTATAGGAGAAGAAATTGCTGGGCTGTTGACAGCCGGCTTTATCATGGAAGTATTTCACCCGGATTGGTTGGCAAATCCGGTTCTCGTAATGAAAAAGACCAATGAGTGGAGGATGTGGCCCACCCACAGGCTAATGGCCAAGTGGAGAGGGAAAATCAGGAGTTGCTCCGTGGATTAAAGCCACGGCTGCGAGTCCCGTGTATCAGAGCTGCTGGTGCATGGGTTGAGGAGTTACCTTCAGTGGTTTGGGGAATCAACACCACACCTAACAGATCTACTCAGATGACACCGTTTTTTCATGGTTTATGGTGCAGAGGCGGTGTTGCCGAGTGATATTATTCATGACTCGCCTCGAGTGTCGGCTTACGTCGAGGTGGAGAACGAGAAGACCCGGCAGGACGCCGTGGATATGCTAGAAGAACACAGGGAACAAGCCTTGGAGAGATCAGCCATATACCAGCAGGATCTGAGGAGATATCATAGTCGGCGAGTCAAAACCCGGGTCTTCCAGGAAGGAGACCTGGTTCTACGCCTGGTACAGTCAAAGGAAGGAAAACACAAGTTATCCCCACCATGGGAAGAACCGTTCATTATAAGCCGGAATCTACACAATGGATCATACTACTTGATAGATGCAAGGGAAGAGTCGGCTACTGTTAATGACACCGCTCACACCACTTCATCTATGCAAGAAAGAGAAAGACCATGGAACGTGGCTCAGCTGCGTCCCTACTATACCTAGTATAGGCTAGATTCACAAGTGGAATTACACGATGTAACAGGCAGCAGGTTTCAGACGCACTCTTTTCCTATCCAGGGTACCTGAGGGACTGGAGGGTTTTTAATGAGGCGGCTTGCTGACCTAACTTTTCTCATATCAATAAAGAGATGGTTAAACAATATATTGTTCCTTTTTTGTGTGTTTTTGTCAAGTTTTTATACTTCTGTTATGTTTCTATTTTTTCTTCTAGGTAAGTATTATTTATTGTTCTTAGCATAGTAGTTTTTCTAGTAAATTGCATATATCTAGGTCTTGGGGGCTGATTGCTTGAATAGCACAGTTGCAAACTCAAAGACCCGGCCACGATGCCATTGAGTTATAAGGGCCGATTACTTGTAATAAGTACGGCTGCAAGCTTATAACCGGACAAAGGAGCCAAACTTTCTTGATTTTCTTGCTTGGCTGCAAGCTTATAACCGGACAAAGGAGCCAAACTTTCTTGATTTTCTTGCTTAAGCTTGATGTGACTCGCACTAAAGAGGCATGCTTTGCTAGCGTATGATTACAATCAGTCATGATGCCCAATGGGACTTGCCTGACCCTGTCTTTGTACAGCTGTAGCAACATTGATTATCCACGCGAAAGTCGGCTTATAGTAGTAGAAGGGTCATCTAAACCACAAGTTATGTAGAGTACAAGGTTAACAGCCAGAAACTCAAAGTATATTAAGCATAGCTTCAAACCTATGTGAACGGCTCTAGGTTTTGGGCCTTAGCAGAAACAATTTGTTCTTTTCGAAAAGTCCAAAACCCCAGACTCGGAAATTCGGGCCTTGGGGACTTGGGAATTTGAAAAAAGAAACAAATTATCTAGCTATTCAGCTCAAAAACCCAAAAATCCGAGTCTTGGGGACTTAGAAAAAGTCCACTTGTCAAAACCCATGAGACCCGGAAACCGAGTCTCACAAAAGGAACCATAGCAGAAAGCCGGAAAACCAGGAATGAAAAAGTTCAAAAGATAGGGAAATATCAAATTTATGCAAAGGCCAGAAGGGCCACGAAAGCTATTAAGGTTTTAAACGTATTACAAGCCACGATAGTAGTATCAAAAAGAGCACAGGCGCACTATCAAAAGAATAATTGTTTTAAAGGCCCATCGGCCGAATGAAGTGTTTGAGACGGTAGCAGATAAAAGTTTACTCAGCCTCCTGGGTCGGGTCTACAGCCTTGCCCTTGTCATCCGGGTCTTGGTCTTGGGTTTGCTCTTCAGGGGCCTTCCCAGCATCGTCACCCGGATTAGCAGTGTCGGCACGAGCAGGTGGGCGGACAGCCGGCGTAGAGGAGGTAGGCGCAGACTCAGTCTCGGCTTTCCTCTTTGCAGCCGCCTCCTTCCTCTTGGCAGATTCTGCGTTCCACTTCTCCGGGATATCAAAGGGAAAGGGCATATCTACCTTCACCGGTTTATCTTCGGCATCGTATGGAGTTGCAAATCTATCCAGTGCCAGAGTATCGGCAATTGTAGTTGCCGAGTGACGCACCTCAGTTTGTATAGCCTTGAAGTCCTTGGAAGAGAATTTGGAGCCATCGACCTTGAATTCTGGAAACCCGGCCACCAGCTTTGCCGGCTCAAGCTTAGGAAAATAAGCCTTGGCCAGCATAAGCCCCCTGGTCATCCCAACCCGGCACGCCGAGCGTTTCCAGAGCTCAATCCACGAGGGGACAGTGGATCACGCATGGATCAAAGTGTCCATGCCGGGGTAACCCTCAGTCGGTCACTGCACAGCGTCTAGGATCCACTTAGTGCCGGCGCAGAACCTCTAGAGCACAGTCTTCAAGTTCTTTGCCTTCTGGACATCATCATCTTCTGGGGCCGCAAGACCAGGGCCTACAGTATAAACAGCAAAGGTTAAAGCAAAAATCCTGGGTATCATGCATAAAGAAAAAGCCGGGTTACAAAACAGTAAGCCATAAAATCTCACCAAGTAGGACACGATAAGTGTCGACAACTTGAGCTGATAGTTTCTTCAGTGCATCTTGAGCGTTGTTGTATTTCTTCTTGTACTTCGTGACGTCTTTCTTAAGCATTTCCACCTCAGCCTCAAGCGCCTCCCGCAGCTTTGACTCGGTCTCCAGGAGTTGACTGGTCTTGGCCAAAACTTCCTCAGACCTGGCCATCTGTTCCTATAAGGGAAGGAAAGGTAAAGGTTAGCCGGATATAACAATAAGCCGAATATCAAAGGAAGTACCGAGTAAAACTTTGACAAGTTAAACTCGGAACTTGGGGACTAGATGAATACTATGCAATATCAATCAGCGTTACCTGGTGCTCAGCAGCCATGCGCTCTAGTATATCTTTTTCTGTGGCCTTCATGGCGAGGAGTGCACTCATCATTTGATCATAAGAGCGGTTACCCAGGCCCATATCGGAAGAACCGGGATTCTGGTCACCCGGAGACGGAGTCTTCTCCTTTGCGGGGGAAGGCACCCGGGTCGCTTGAATGTCGGAGTTCGGCTCACTCCTCCCTGTGCCCAGGATTGTAACATGAGTGAAACCCGGATAGTACCTTCTTCCGAGTCAGCCGCTTCTTCGTCCTCCTCTGGGTTCTCGGAGGAAGGAGGAGTCTCGATGTTCCAAAAGGCGCTATCTTCCTGAGATAAAGGTATAAAGATAAAGGTTAGTAATCGCATCAGGTGAAAGCATAAGAATAGGAGAGCAAGGGCCGGATCTTACCGCTGGGGCTGGGTTGTCACGAGTGTATGGCTCTAACCCGGCTATGTTCCAGATTACTTCCACTTTCTCGGTCAGGAAGCTTTTGATGATCTTGTTCGTATCACCAGCCGGATAGTTCCTCGAGGAGTAGCGGAGCGAATCCGTGACGTGTCCGGAATACTCGGACATCAGCTTAGTCCGGATGGCGTTGGGCTGGATTCGGAAATTCACCCAAGTCTTAACTAAGTTAAGCCCAAGGAGACCTTGGGCGGAAAGGACAGCAGTCTTGGCTAAAAGGGGTTGGATGGACTCCCTGTCCGACTTAGAGGCAAAGGCGTTGAAGGTATCGGAAAGATCAAGGAGCCCCTCGGAGAAACCCGGCAATCTCTTTTCGCCGGATGGGGAGATGTCCCGAGAGTAGAAGAAGGATTTTTGCCAGTGCTTAACATGAGAATTAAGGCTCAAAGTCGGCATCGGCGAATTCTTTCGCCGTTGGATGGACACTCCGCCGCAAGGCAAAAGGGCCCCGTCACCGCTTTCGCGGCACGATTTGCATTGGAATAACTCAAGAAATAAAGCAAGGTTTGGGGGGACGCACATGTATGACTCACAGAGAACTATGAAATGAGTGATATTTAACATAGAGTTAGGCCCTATGTCAAAGACTCGGAGGCCATAGTGGCTAAGGAGTTCACGAAAAAAGGAGTGACCCGGGGGACGGAATCCCCGGATCACATGCTCTACAAAGCAGATTACCTCGTTTGGGCCGGGGGAGGGCCGGGTCTCATCTCCCGGGACTCGCCAGTGGATCTCCTCCTGGGAAGGAAGGACGCCCGACTCGGCGAGCTCGTCCAACTTGGCCTGGGTCACGGTGGACCTAGCCCAGTTGGCCGATATGGACTGAGTCGGCCTAGCCTTTGCCGGCTGTTTCCCCTTGTTCTTGGGTGCCATGTGCGTAGCCTACAAAACAGGAGATAAAAGATGCAGGATATCAGTAATTGAGACCCGGAGAATGATTGGTTGTCCGGTTAACCAAAGAGCGACTAACAGACCCGGAAATTGCAGGTTATCCGAGTATCAAAGAGCAGCAACGGAAATTTTTTACAGATTACATCTAGATGGAGAAATTTGCGGAGAAAACTATGGAGAAATTAATAGCTACAAGTCACAGGGGGGTACTGTTGAATCTAGCTTGAGCAATTGGATAAACAGGAATAAGGTGTGTGCAATCCAAATCGATGCGGAGCGAGAAGGTTACCTACGGGCGGACCTAGATCTAATCTAATCCGAGCAAAAAAGCTTGGAGATAAAATTCATGGAGGAAGAAAGCTTACCGGCAAGGTCCGGAGGAGATTGCGGCGGCGGCAAACGGCGCAGTCGCGATAGCCTGCGGGATCTTCCGGCGGACAGCTCGAAGGCGCGGCGGCGGAGGCTAATGGCGGCGCGGCGCGAGTTGAGGACGAGCGCAGACGGCGGCGGCCCGGTTCCGGCGGCGCGTTTGCGGGCTCCGTGGTGGCGCAGTGACGAGCTCGAGCGGAAGAGCACCGAGAGGCGAAGAGGATGAAGAAATGAGGTGTGGATCTAGGTTAACCCCTAAGGCACCTATTTATAAGTGCGGGTGGGGAAACCTAGGTTAGTGAGCGGGAGCCAAAAATTTCGGGAGGGATACCCGCCCGGATTTCTTGGGATAAGCCTTAAGTGCTCGTGCGCGATATCCGGAAAAGATCAGAGCGAATCGTTTCCGCGATATTCGGACTAACTAGCAAATAAAGTAAGCCGGATCTTCTGCGTTTTCCTCGGAGTATTGACCCGGGAAAATGATGACGGATTAAGAGAAAGTTGGGTTATTATATGGACCACCAGTGGAGTTAGGCCTAGCTGTTTATCAAAGCAACCTAACCCGGCCTTTATGAACTTGTATGTTTGTTATTTTTGCAGGGAATAGCATGCACTTAAAGGAGGATCCCGTGAAGCCCAAGCTATTCTGGGGACTACTGATGGAGGGATGATAACCCGGTAGGCTAACACCAAGGTGTAACTCGGCCCAAAGGGAGCTGCGCAAGACCCGACCTAGGGAAAAGGAGTTCCTAGAAGGCCCAAGAGTGTAGGCCTCGTAACCCGGATTGTGGGTTCCGATAAGGAAACTTAGGGTTTGTAAGCAGTGCCCGGGTAGGACTCCGAGTATGTCTTGGATAGGAAGCCAGGGGGACCGGATATTATATAAGCCGGCTCCTAAGGTTAGATTAGACACGACGAGTTTGACAAGTTTTACTAGCTATTCGAGTATTCTTTGTAACACGAGAGTCGAGATAATATATTCAGATCGGAGACTCGGTGACTTGATTGCCGGCTACCAGATCGCATATCACCATGGTTTCTCTTGAGCTAAACCCTCTCCCAAACACCAGAGTCGAATTGCCCCAAGATAAGTTACCCCCCGTAACGTCCGCCGTGATTATCCCATGACAAAGGCCATGGTACCCGACTGTCCCGAAAAGCCTGAAATATTTCAGTGGCCCAACAAATCTCACGCACGTGTAGTGAACTAAGGTAAGTTCCAGCCCAATATCATCAAGGATATCTCGCTAGCATCTGAACGCTGGTGTGTTGACCCTACCACTCAATCGATCGACCCTACTACGATCGAGGCTGCAATCCCATTCCCTCACGCGTGCGCCTCCAGACTACTAGTTCCCTTTTTCCCAAGTCACAGACATGCGCCGCCGGCCTGGCCAATGGCCACCACCTCGCATGGCTTCCGCTCGTCTCACACGATCTGCAAGAAACCCCGCCCGAGCTCCCCTCGCACCACTGTTGCTTCCCTTCTCCGCAACCTGTTCGCATCCGACGAACCTCTCGTCTGCAGCGTTAGCCACAGCGCTACGTCCGTCGGCTGCAGCCCCGACTGCCATTCTCTGCGATATTTGGACAAGAAGCTCCGCCGCTTCTATAGGAGAACTTCGAGTCACCGATGACCTCCTAATCTGGCCAACCTCCAGCCGTCATCGTCGCCTATAAACAATGATTTTTTTTCTTTTTTGTGTGTTGTATTTCGGGCAGATCGGGATATCCCAAACCCGAACCCGAATTTTCGGGTACCCGAATTGTCGGGTAGCAAAAATTATGAGGAAATTTCGGGTGTCATTTCTAGAATCCCGAAATTTTATAAAACCCAAATTTCCCGACCCGAGTTTTAGGGAAACCCGAACGCCCAGCGTTAATAGGAGCAATGTGATTACGAACTCTTTCGGCTTGTAGACGATCCCACCATAAGAGTGCATAGCCTTCAAATTCAAAAGATGCCAAGGCAACCATTTCTTGTCGGTGAAGTTGTGAATGCCGAAGATCTTGTCCACCTTGAGAGCCCAAGCAAGATATTCTTCAGGTTCATTCTCACCATTGAACTTTGGGACATAGAAACGAAGGGTACTCATGTTGTTATCTTCTTGTTGAAGATGGGGGCGCTCATTGTGTCGCTCATGGGGATCTTCCTCATAGACGGGCGGTGAATCATTATATGGGTCATCCTCATTGTCTTGGTGGTGGCGATCATGATGGGGAGAATGACGCTGGTGGTCATGAGGAGGTGGTTGTTGGCGGTGACGGAGTCTTGCTTCATGGTGTTCACTATCATCATTGTCATTGTGTTGGTTCTTGTTCTTGGTGAGGGCATTACGGAAGCACTTGTTCATCTCGAGGGTGTTGAGGAAAATCATGTTCCTGGCGGTCATTGTTATTGGGACGCGCATTACGCCTTGGTGACCTTTGATGTTGACGAGCACCTTCCACGAAATCATTGTGGCCATAATCTTGAGTGTGGCCTTGTGGAGGTGGATGATGATGTTGTCGAAGGTCCGGGCGATGCGGTTGTTGAAGAGGTTCACCACGGCCTTGGCGATGTCGCGGAGGTGGTGATGGAGAGCTATCTTCATACCAATGTCGTCGCGGGGTTGTTGTGGTTGTTGTGGAGGTGGTTGTGGTTGTTGATGTTGTCCACCATCGTCCATGTTGTTGTGATCATGGCGGTCATGGCGACGAGCTTGGTGAAGATCTTGGTTGTGGTGGCTTGAGCGAATGACGACGGTTGGCAAGATTTGCCAAGGATATGTTGATGCGTGTCATTTGATCATTCAATCTAGCCTCTTGCTCTTGGAGTCGACGCTCATAGAGTTGCAACCCGTCCTTGACGAGTTCACGGAGTTGGAAATGGTCATTGTGGGTGACGAAGTTGGCGTAAGCATTGTCATTGAACAAAGGGTTTCCTTCATCTTCCGATCTCGGACTTGTGAATACTCTTTCCCTAGCCATATCAAAACAACACAAGGGTGATATTGAAGGAATGGATGTCTCACTTACCCAACGTTACCTTTTTTTTGGTCGTATTGAGGCTAGTGGAAGAGCCTAGGTGTAGGGCGGTATGTCAAGAGAGAATCCAAAAAGATCGAAAGAAACCGCAAATGACAACACACACACACTTTATACGGAAGGCAAATGGGTTAGGACAGTGGCGAGGAAAATCGACAAAACCGAAGAAAAGTTTGTTGTCAAACATGGAGAAGAACCAAAGAAAAGTTAGCATAAAAAATTAACCTAGTGGATAGAAATATGTTGGAACACACACACACGAATGATAAATGGGGTTAGTGCGGCCAATGGACGAGTGAAGACGAAATGTTCCTAATGAAGACTAAAGCTCAATGCCACACTAACGCAAGGAGGAAGCTAGCTAAAACCGCAAATTCGAAAAGGCAACAAGATTCGCACCATGGCAACCGATCACTCTTTCTCTTTTGCAACGTGAAGCTATACGTTACTACAATGGATAGCAATTCGAATCGATCCTTTTGCTTCTTTTTCTCTTTTCTCTTTTTTTTCTCTTTTTGATGGATTCCAAAATGCCAATGCCTACTCGTAGCTAATATCTCACAAACGCCAAACTCGCACTCTCGGTGCCATAATGCGATGTCAAGCGGTGTAAAAGAACTAGTCCGAATAGGTAAGGTACACAATGGATGGGTTGGGTCAAGCCGAAGCAAGTTATACCTCTCTTATTGATGATCACGGACTTGCAGACAGTGGAAGTCGATGTCGTGGCGATCCGTTGATGTGGAAAGGTAGATGGTGTCGTGGGCGTCGCGTGACAACTTGTTGCACTCAATTCGGATAAAAAACGACAAAGAAAAACAAGTTTCCAAATCTGTCCAGAAATTGAAGAGCAGAGATTTTCTGTGATTTTTGCTCAAATTCGAAATTCCTTCAAAATCAAGATTTTTTTTTGACAAATTGGGGAAAAGTGGCTGAATAGAAAGGTGGGGAATGGTCTTAGGCAACAAATCCACTGATCAAATCCAAGAAAAACACAACAAATCAACAGATCGGTCGAAATCCCTTTTGGCTATTTTTGGTGAGATATTCGAAATTTATGGTGGTAGAAGAAAATTGGTGGAAATGGTGGAGAGTGGTTGTCAGATTCGTGTCAATCTAGCTCTGGATACCAGATGGTATGGAGGTTTACTCCTAGATTGGCCCGGTCTTCACGAATCTACGAAGAACGACAAGAACACACGAAGAACACGAAGAACACGAGAGGAGGGAATGAGAGGGAATCGTGGGCAAACGCGGGGAAACACAAAGAGGGATAAATAGCGAGAACCAAAAGATCCCAAACCTCCATTCAACTAAACCCTGAGGGTCGCCTACGGAACGATCGAACCAAATGAACTCACCTTGATACAAACCGTTCACACCCGTAGACGGTCCACTACGCCAATAGAACCTCAACGATATACGAGAGGAATATTGGACAACTCTTGACTGAAACCCAAGGGGAGAGGACAAGTAGTTGGGTGAATCTTGATACGGTCCTAGACGAAGTTGTAGGAGTAGCCTTAATACGTTCCTACGTACACGCCGTAGGAGTAGTTCCTCAAAGAGGGATACTAGAGAGCAAAGCTCAGTGTTGTAATTTCAACTCTAAACCCTAGATCTAGCTCGGGGAAATCCTTATATAGACGGGGGTCGAAGTAGGTGAAAACGGGGGCGAAATCTGGGCATTTGCATGCATTTTAGGCCGCGCCTGGCCTGGGAGGCCGGGGTGGGGGCACGGGTCGCCCCAGGGCACGCCGGCCTGGGGCTGACGTGGCGGCCGGCCCGGGGGCCGGGGTGGAGGCCGGGATCCTCTGCCTGGGGGCCGGCCTGCAGAGGGGGGAGGCCGGCCTGGCCGGGTCTTGAGGCCGGGGGGGGCTGGTTTCCCCCTATCTTCTCCGTCGTGGCTCCTTTGTTGATGCCGTCTTCTCCGTCGTGGCTCCTTTCTCGATGTCATCTTCTCCTCCCTCCTTGGTAGCTTCTTGTGCATCGTCTTGGGTGCTTTCCGGGACCTCCGTGGTGGGTTCAAACCTGAGCACACAACGGGTTGAACTATGAGGTAGGCACACCATCCTCCAAGTCACCGAAAGTATGAAGCGAGAGGAGCGAGTTCACCTTGTCATGTATGGCCTTTGCTCGTGATCTTGTCATTGGTGCACTTGGTGGAATTGGGTGGGATGCATCACTACCTACATGTGGTATTTAAGTGCCACTCAAAGTAAATTGCTCATGTGTTACCTTTAAAACCTTCAAAATTACTTCTGCTTTGTGTTCTTGTTTTTGCTCATGAGGACATAAATAGATAATCTTTATCTCACTTTTTGATTGGATTTCATACCCTGGACTAGTGACTTCATCCGCTTATCCAATTGATAGAAGAGCTGGCAGCAGGGTGCCCAGCCCCAAATTAATACACACAAAATCTCTTCACTATTTTTGCCCTTGATTTATCAGTCAAAGCATAATTGTGTAAACAAAAGAGAAAGAGGGATGACCTTCTATACCAGTTTCGTCCTTCATATGGGAGCCCCTCTTGTGAAATCTAGTTGGCTTGTGACGTACTATATTTTCTATTTACCATTTGTTGACATTAGCATACATCTCCCAAAATATAAACACTCCTCCAAGGTATGTGATTGTTGGCAGGCACCCGAGGATTCGGTTTGCCATGGTTTGTGTAAGATGGATGGGAGGAGTGTCAAACTTTTAATACCTCTGTTTAATAAAATAAAAGCTCTAGAACATGAGTGATCCCTGCTTCCCTCTGCGAAGGGCCTTTCTTTTACTTTTATGTTGAGTCTCCATCTTCTAACTTTATGCAAAGTTGAGAGAGCATTTTTGCCAATCTGAGTTCTATGTGAATTTTTTCCATAAGCATCAATAATTACCTCATGATGTGTTATTATGTGTTCTTAAATTATTTGTTCTAGTCTTCCTCCTGAACTTTGAAGGTGTCCTAGGATTTATGTTTTCCCCACTCTTAAGGACTATCGAAATATCACTTTGCCATTCTTTCTCTATACCTGAAACAAACTTTTACCTTTATTGGCATTAGTATTCATGATCCTTTATTTGAGTTACTTTTCATGATGCAAAGTAATTTCTATGCTTTATTATTAAAGTTTTATTTATCATGCCAGTGTTTAAAGTTTTATGATCTCAGCGTGCATATGCTTTTACATTAGATTGATCAAGTTTGTGTTAGTAGCATGTCACCTCAGAAATTATTGTTTTATCGTTTACCTACTAGACGAAGAGTAGGAACTAAGCCTGGGGATTCTTGATACATCTCCAACGTATCTATAATTTCTGATGTTCCATGATGATATTTTGGCAATTGCTACATGTTTTCTCCCTTCTTTATGTCATTTTTATCGATTATCCGGACTAAACTATTGAAAAGATGCCACAGAGTCAGTTCCCTGTTTTTGCTGTTTTTAGTTTCAGAAAAGTTGTTCTGGAAATATTCTCGGAACTGCAAAATTCGAAGCTCGGAAGTCTTAGAATTCTCGAAGGTTCCACGGAGTCCCGAAGAGACCCGGAGGGGGGCCTCAGTGGGGCCACACCATAGGGCGGCGCCCCCTGGCCGCGTCGGGGGGGTGGTGTGGGGCCCCCAGGGCTCCTTCGCCTTTGCCCTTTCGCCTATTTATTCCCCTCCGAAGGAAAACACTAAGCACCTGATAAAAAATCCCCGAAAAGTTCCGCAGCTGCCATCGTTTTCAGCCCTCGATCAGGGGGGTTCTGAAGCTGTCTCCCGGACCCTGCCGGAGAGGAGATCATCACCGGAGGCCCCTTCATCACCATACCTGCCTCCGGAGTGATGCGTGAGTAGTTCATCCTTGGACTACGAGTCCATAGCAGTAGCTAGATGGTTGTCTTCTCCGCCTATGCCTTAATGTTTAGATCTTGTGAGCTGCCTAACATGATCGAGATTGTTCTTATGTAATTCTATGTTCTCTGTTTGCTGGGATCCGATGAATACTGAACTTATGCCAAGTTGATTATAGTTTTTATTGCCTATGTTATGTGTGATCTTGCATGCTTCTCGTTGCTAGTGGTTGCTCTGGCCAAGTAGTTGCTAGTGACTCCAAGAGGGAGTATTTATGCTCGATAGTTGGGTTCCTGCCTCCTTTTCGCCTGTGCTCGAGTGACAGAAACGTGACGGAGGAGGATGTGATGTTGCCACAAGGGAGAAAATAGCAGTGTGAGTGCCCGCGTGCACAATCATTGCTTACATTACACACATTGCTTAATGCGATTATCTGTTGTTTGCAACTTAATACCTAAGTGGGTTCAGATGATAACCTGAGGGTGGATTATTAGTCATAGATGCAGTTGGATTACGGTCTATGTATATTGTTGTAATGCCTGCACTAAATATCATAGCAGTCATCATGTCATGAATGTGCACTACGGTGCAACCTCTATTTGTCAATTGCCCATTTGTAATTTGTTCACCCAACATGCTATCTTTTATGGAGAGACACCACTAGTGAACCTATGAACCCCGGTCCATTTTCCTACACTGTTAAACAAGCCACTACAATTCCCTTCTTTCTTTACTTACTGCAAGCATACACCATTTTCAACACTAATCTTTGTTTTCAGCAAGACCAGTGAGATTGACAACCTCACTTTACCCTTGGGACAAAGTATTCTGGTTGTGTTGTGTGAAGGTTCCGCGTTGTTGCTGACACAGGTGAGGCGCCATCACCACCGTCAGTGGCACCAACCTTCCGAAGATCCTTTTTCTCGTACTGGATTGATAACCTTGGTTCTTAACTGAGGGAAATTCTTACTGCTGCACTCATCACACCCTCCTCTTGGGGTTGCCAACACACCATCCATAGCAAAGAATTTCTGGCGCCGTTGCCGGGGACTTAAAATTCATCGTCATCAAGAAGTCTCCCCTTCAAGGCACCATCAAGGTGTAGCAACATAGAACAACCGGCTTGTCCTTTGCTCTCAAAAGGATTGGGCCAATCGCTGTAATTATATTTATTGTATTTTATTTACTCGCACTTTATGTATCTACTATATCAAAAACCACCAAAAACCTGTTTGCTAGTATTTACAGTGAATCATCTATCTAATTTTATTGTCAACACCTTCTTCTCCTCGTTGCCTTCGACACTCTTATTTATCAAAAGTACTACGATACACCCCCTATACTTGTGGGCGATCATGGTCCGTGTCCGTAGACAAGAGCACCATTGTTTTCTCCATTGTAGCAACAGCACGTCCCCCATCTGTCACGTTTCTGTCACTCGGGCACAGATGTAAGGGAGGCATGAACATACAATCTAGCATATAAACCCTCTCTTGAAGGTGAAAATAACTGTGTGGCCAATATCATCATAAACACGGGAGAGCATTGCAAGATAAGATTAAAACTCTCTACGAATATAAGTGAAGCATCTCAGATTGACATGCACAAAATAATCATAATCTCATGGTTCATCGGATCCCAGCAAACACAACATGCAGAATTACACAATGGTGGTTTCGATCATGTGAGGTAGCTCACGAGACTCCAAACATGGAAGCATAGGGGACAGAACAACCATCTAGATACTTCTATGAACTCGTAGTCTCGAGATGAACTACTCACGCATCTAGGAGACGATCATGGCGATGTAGAGCCCTCCGATGATGATTCCCCTCTCCGGCAGGGTGCCGGAACAGGGCTGTAGAAGCCCTAGATTGGATTTTCGAGGTGAAGGCACCTCTCTGTATGTTTCCCTTAAAAATGACTTTGTCCCCGATGATTTTAAGGTTAAAGGACTTTATACGTGAAGAGTCGAGGAGAGGCGGTGGCCAGGGTGCCCAGGGGCCCACTAGGCAAGGCCCAGAGTGGGCCGCAGTTGGCACCCCCTGGAGTCCCCTGGCTCACCTCCGGCTCTTCTTTGGACTCCGTCTTTGTTCCGGGTAAAAACGCTCTCCGTGGATGTTCAGCCCTTTTTGACAATATTTCTTTAAGAACTTCTCTGATAGAAAAACAACAGAAAACAACAACTGGCCTGGGGCATCTCGCTAATAGGTTAGTCAATGAAAACATCTAGAAAACGATAGAACAGATGTGGAAAACAAAAGGTATTGGGTACAAAACAAGCATGGAGCATCAAAAGTTATAGATACGTTTGCAACATATCAACCAAATCCTAGAGGCGTTCAAAGATTAGAAAGACCAGGAGGCAGCCAAGAGTGAAGTGGCTTGTGCAGTCGACGAGCCGGTGTCCCGATTTGCCTTGTCAATAGGGTCATCTAGGGTGGACGTTCTTGTAGCGAGGTCGCCACAGAGGTCTTCGTCCGGGGGCGGCACACCCTCTTCTGAAGATGACGCATCTTCCAACCGCGGGGCATTAGCGTCCTCTTCAGAGGCTGAATTCCTGCCCTATCATCCATGTAGCTCTTAGGGTGTCGGTTTGCTAGTCTAGGCTGCAGGATTTTTAAAAATTGCCCTACATAGTCCGCCAAGATCACTATGCAGACAACGAGGCATGCCCATACACGCGAGGATAAGGATAACGAATCACCGGGCATGGATTCGATGTAGTCATTGAAGAGTACTGAACAATCGTAGATCCTTGATACGTCATGAACATATCCATAATTTCTCATCTTCCATGTTGTTTTAATGTTATATGCTACATGTTTCCTATACACTTTATGCCATTTTTATCAATTTTCTAGGACTAACCTATTGATAAGATGCCACAGAGCCAGTTCCTATTTTCTACAGTTTTTTATTTCAGAAAAGTTGTTCTGCTAATATTCTCGGAATTGGAAAATTCGAAAACCAAAAGTCTTAGAAATCTGCCGCGCACACGGAGTCCAGAGGGGACCCGGAGGGGGGCCACAGGGGCCCAACACCATAGGGCGGCGTGCCCCCCCTCAAGCCGTGCCCAGGGGTGGTATGGGCCCCCTGGCAACCACCGACCTTGCCCTCTCACCTATATAATATCCTTCTCGGGTTAACCCTAAACACCTGAGCCTTTTCACCAAAAACATCCACATCCACGGCCATCATCAACCCTAGTTCGGGAGGGTTCTAGATCTCTCCCCGCCACCCTGTCGGGAGGTAAATTCATCACCGGAGGGATCTACACAACCATGCTTGCCTCCGGATTGATGCGTGAGTAGTTCATCCTTGGACTATGGGTCCATAGCAGTATCTAGATGGTTGTTCTCTCCTCTTTATGTCTCATGTTTAGATCTTGTGAGCTGCCTAACATGATCAAAACCATGTTACTCTAATGCTACATGTTGTGTTTGCTGGGCTCCGATGAATATTGAACGCTATGTCCAATGATTATCAATCTATCATGTTTTATTCATGTGTATGTTATTTATGATCTGGCATGCTCTTTCTTGTTAGTAGATGCTCTGGCCAAGTAGATTCTTGTAACTCCAAGAGGGAGTATTTATGCTCGATGGTGAGTTCATGCCTCCCTTTTACTGATGCTCCAGTGAAAAAAACGTAACAGGTGGGGGATGTGTTGTTGCCACTATGGAAAAACAACGATGTTTGCATTGTATACATTACACACTTTTCTTAATGCAATTATGTGTTGCTTGCAACTTAATACACAAGGTTTGCTCAGATGACATTCTGAGGGTAGATTATTAGTCATAGATGTAGTTTGGTAAGGGTCTATGAATCTTGTTGTAATGCCCGCATGAATCGCATAGTAATCATCATGTCATGCGTATGCGCTACGGTGCAGCCTTTATATGTGTCTATTTGACAGCTGTAATTTGCTTACCCAACATGCTATCTATCTATTTTGGAGAGACACCACTAGTGAAATGTAGACCCCGGTCCATTTCCTTTATACTGATAATATAACCACTTCAATCACTGTTTTCATACTGTTACTATTGTTTTCCAACTGCCATCACTCTTCGTTTCATCTACTGCAAACAAGTAATGTTTTCCACACCATACGTTTAACCTCTTTGTATTCAGCAAAACCGGTGAGATTAACAACATCACTGCCTCACTGTGGCAAAGTGAATTGAGTGTGTTGTGTAGATTCCACTTTGCTGTTGAACCGGTATTGCGCCCTGATACGTCATAAATGTATCCATAATTTATAATGTTCCATGTTGTTGTAATTCTATATGCTACATGTTTCCTACAAACTTTATGCCATTTTTATGGATTTCTGGGACTAACCTATTGACAAGATGCCACAGAGCCAGTTCCTGTTTTCTGCTGTTTTTAGTTTCAGAAAAGTTGTTCTAGAAATATTCTCGGAATCTGATGATTTGAAGCCCGGAGGTCTTAGAAATCTATCGTGCACACGGAGTCTGGAGGGGACCCGGAGGGGGACCACAGGGGCCCACACCATAGGGCGGCGCGGCCCCCTTGGCCACGCCCACGGGTGGTGTGGGCCCTGGCCGCCCACCGACATTGTCCTCTCGCCTATTTATACCTCTCGGGAGATTAACCATAAAATAGAAGCCTTTTCCACGAAAAACACAGGAGGTTGCCGTCATCGTCAACCCTATTTCGAGAGGGTTCCGGAGCTCTCCTCGGCACCCTGCCGGGAGGGGAAATCATCACCGGAGGGCTCTACACCACGATGCCCGCCTCACGAATGATATGTGAGTAGTTCATCCTTGGAGTACAGGTCCATAGCGGTAGCTAGATGGTTGTAATCTCCTCTTTATGCCTCATGTTTAGATCTTGTGAGCTTCCCTACATGATCAAGATCAGCTTATTGTAATGCTACATGTTGTGTTTGCTGGGATCCGATGAATATTGAATGCTATGTCTCGTGATTATCAATCTATCATGTTACATTCATGTGTATGTTATTTATCATCTTGGATGCTCTCTGTTGTTAGTAGATGCTCTGGCCAAGTAGATGCTAGTGACTCCAAGAGGGTGTATTTATGCTCGATAGTGGGTTCATGCCTCCCTTGCATTTGTGCTTGAGTGACAGAAACGTGATGAATGGGGGATGTGTTGTTTCCATTAGGGAGAAAACAACAATGTTTACATTACACACTTTTCTTAATGCGATTAAATGTTGCTTGCAGCTTAATACCCGAGGTTTGCTCGGATGACATTCTGAGGGTGGATTATTAGTCATAAATGCAGTTGGATAATGGTCTATGAGCCTTGTTGTAATGCTCGCATGAATCACATAGTAATCATCATGTCATGCATGTCTTAATATATGTCAATTTCCCAGCTGTAATTTGTTCACCACACATGCTATCTATCTGTTATGGAGAGACACCACTAGTGAACTATGGACCCCGGTCCATTTTCCGCATACTGATAATACAACCACTGCAATAACTGTTTTCACACTGCTACTGCTATTTTCATATTGTTTTCCGTACCATACGTTTAACCTCATTGTTTTCAGCAAAACCGGTGAGATTGACAACCTCACTGCTTCGTTGGGCAAAGTGATTTGATTGTGTTGTGTAGGTTCCACGTTGTTGCTGAACCGGCAGTGCGCCCTGCCAACATCAGCTGCATCAACCTTCGAACGTGATTTCTTTCTCTTACTGGTATTCAACCTTGGTTTCTTTCTAAGGAAAAACTTTCTGATGCACTCTTCACACCTTGCACTTGGGGTTTACCAACGAGCGAGCATCGGCTCACATCAAGAGTTTTCTAGCGATGTTGCCAGCGAGAAATATGATTTCTACATGGGTGTCGTGGTGGTATCACGGCAGACGCCATGGAATGGCTTAAGTGTTGGGGCGGATGGACGCTGGAGGTATCCGGGGAGGGATCGCACGGCGAGTAGCGTCGCGCTAAGATGTCTCAGGCACTTAAAACAACAACGATCTTACCTAGGTTCAGGGCCCTCGTGTGGATGTAACACCCCTACTCCTGCCTTTCCTCTCTATATGGTGTAAACCGAGTAGCCACAGTACAGTGTGTGCCTCCAGCCGAGTAGCCACTCTGCCGCTCCCTCTTGCTCTACTGTAAGCTCTAGCAATAAATGCAAAGTGTGGCAACGTCCCTCGCGCAGGAGGGGGCAGGGCACCTTATATACTGGTGCCCAGCCGAATTGATAAAGACTACAAAGTACGGTGATGTGACTTGACAACTGTGACGACAGCACACCTCCGAGATCCCTCCCGGAGAAGCGCCGCGTCCTACGCCTGACAGCCCTTGTCCACCATGCCAGTGAGATAGGGTAGGCCCCTAGACCTGTCATGTCCCCTCTGTCAGTGACAGGACTTGACAGGCGCCTACCGCATTGTAGCCACGCTGTAGCGCGGATAATCACGCGCTCCGTAAGTTGAACCGCACGCCGGTAATGATGTAGGATACGCGGGATCCCTTGTCAGAATGGCTCCATTGACTTCTTGCCCGAGTAGGAACGCAGTCCCTCTACTCGGACCAACTTCTTTACTCGGACGGATATAACTTCCTTGATATCTTCTTTTGGCCTTCGGTGGATATGTCCGGATAGAAACCTACCGGGTAGCAAGTACCCGGGTAGCCGTATACCCGGTCAAACAGCCCCTTGACCCTGCCTTTTAGCACTTGCCTTACCCCTACTCGGGGGTAACCCACCGACATTAGTCCCTGAAGCTGGTAGAGTCCAATGAACTTGTTCGCTGGGCCCTGCCAGCTTAAAAACAAATCTTGTCTTCACACGGTAAGAGGCCGAGTAGCACCTCCATATGGCCCTTTAACTCTTGCTTGAATCTCTTCTTCTCCGAGTAGCATTGTTTTTCTTCTGTGATGCCGAGTAAAATAACTTAGTGAAATTTCGAACACAATCCCGCTGAAATGGACCGAATCCACCTCTCCGTGTCGCTACGGGGCACGTGTCACACCCCAGTGCCCTCGACGCCTCGATTCCAGGGACACAGCAGGCCACGCGCCAATCTCTGCAACCTGGGCCCACCAGCCTGTTAGGTCACGTCAGTTGTAGTCGAGAGCCCACGATCTAGACGTGGGATTAACTGGGCCCGTTATGCGCGCGTTATGCGCTATGTGCGTTTCTAACGGTCGCTTAACCCACGCCGCACGATCGTGGCCCACGATCAATGCCACGATCAATCCACCGGTAACGGCAACTCGAGGGGGAGAGATAAATACCCCCGCGACGCTCCCTTCTCCTCTTTCCTGTTCTTCCCAATCTCGCGCCCCCTCGCCTCTCCGCCGCCGTCGAGCACATCGCCACCGCAAATACTTGCTGCACCGCTGCTCCACGTACCACGAGAGAGAGAGAGAAGCGCCTCCGCTCACCTCCGCCTCCAATCTTCCACAAGTGCCTCCGCCTCCATGGCTTCTCACGGAGACGACGATGCTGCCGCCCGCGCCGGCTGGGAAGGATCAGAGGTCATGGCAAAAGACTGCCAGTGGCTCGTCAACACGCGCCGCGTTCCTCCCGGCGTCGTGTGCAGGCACCCAGGTACCGAAATCATCCCAAAACCTGAGAAAGACGAGTACGTCATCTTCCTCTCTCACTTCAAGCGCGGCTTCGGCCTTCCCATCTCTGATTTCCTCTCCGGGTTCCTCAAATATTTCGGCCTCCAGCCACATCATCTTCCACCCAATGCCTTAGTGATGCTATCCATTCATGCCGTCGTGTGCGAGGCCTTAGGCGTCTATCCGACCGTCCACACCTCGGCTAGGTACTTTTTCTTCAGAAAGCAGAGTGTTCCCAATCCTGGGAACACCGAGAGCGCTCGCACGATGACCCAGACCGGATGCGCCATGATGATACAGCGCAAGACCGGGCACCACCCGCGGGTTAAGGGGCTAGAAACTGTGCACAAGTGGCAGCGCAGTTTCCTGTATGTGAAGAATGCTGCTGCCGAGAAGGGGAAGCCTATCGAGGACCGAATAAGGCTTCCAAAGTTCAAGAATGCACGGCCTACCCAGCAGAATTGGGGCTACGACCCCAAGAAGACCATCCACGAGTTGATCTTGGAAGGGTTCCGTCGGGACGATCCCGTCGCGTGCTGGATATCACGCGTGCTCACACTCCAGCACCGATCGCACAAGATGTGCCACACGGGAGGACCCCGAGACTGCACAAGGACAACAACATTCGAGCTCACCAAAGCCAAGGTGGCCCTCTGGGCCAGGTCCATCATGCAGACCTCGCTCACTGATACTTGGATGTATGGCTTCGAGCCGTATAGCCGCCTCAAGCCCATTGGACAGGTTAACCTTCTGTGCTTTCTGTTTGCACTTTGATACCGAGTAGGTGGTTTCTTAGCTTGGTATGCTTAATCTTTGCATGCTGCACCGAGTAGGACATCACAAATATCCTTTTGGCTTTATATGCTTTGTGTTTGCATGCCGTGTGGGTAGGATTACATAGCCAGATATGCTTTGTGTTTACATGCTGGCCCGAGTAGAAATCCTTAGCCGAGAAAACAACTCACAATGTTTCATGTTTGCTTCAACAGCACATCGATCGCCAGCTAGAAGAAGATATCGAGGTCTTCGAGGCAAACTGGTCTCCGGAACGAGAAGAGGACGATACGACCTCATATGACACCCAAGACACCCTCTGCATCCCTCACGCCAATCAGCCTGGTAAGTCCCGAGTTGATGCATCTATCCGGGACTAGTCTGAGGATGACTAAGGTGACCAAGTTCACCTCCCTGCTTACTAGCAACGCACCTTGATTCCCTTCTCTGTTTCTGAATCTATTTCTTCTTCTACTCTGCAGAGGAGCCTGAGCTGGACGATGACGATGAGGCCTTGGAGTTTAATCCTATATCTGTGTCAGCTCCCAACACTCGGAAGAGGGTTGGCAGTGGGGACCAGGAACCTCCTCTGAAGAAGGCCAAGAAGACAGGTGGAAACAAGACCACCGCCAGGAGACAACCCCCCACCAGCAAAGGGTAAGTTATTCCATCCGAATACCAACTCGTTACCGCTTCTCGTTGTGCTTTTCTCCTTCTGCTTCTGTGAACTATTTATTTCTTCCAGCGCCCCTCTGGACGATGATGCCGCTGCAGCCCCCACTCTCCCCAAGAGGAAGGCCGTCGTGGACCTTGAGAAACTCGTCGATCTCTCGGACGACGAGGAAGAGCAAGACCATCAGGACAGGACGCGTGCGTCCTCTCCTATTAAGTTGGAAGAAGATACCAGCGCCGACAACACTAGCGCTGGTGATGATGTTGAACTCATCCCCCAACAGCAGCAATATGCTGCTCATGACGAGACGCCGCCATCTCCCCAAGCTGCATCAGCTGGGGAAAAAGTTGAAGAGGACCCCCAGCAACAAGATAGTGCCGCCTTGGAGCGGCAAGACGACACCACCGAGCAACAGGATACTCACGCTGAAGCTCAAGATGATCCCGCGGCCAAGTTACTGACAAAAGACCCGATCCCGCTGCCGAGCAGAGGGTAGAAGAGACTGTGGTGGAGCCCGTCCGCCAGAGCCAAGCGCAGCCAGATGCTGCGGCGGGTAGCCGGCCCCCTGTGCCGCCTACCCAGCAGGCGACTCCACCGCGCAGACTGCAATAACGACCACTTCTCAGCAAGTGCCTCCGTCTGCTCCACGCCAAGCGCCTCCATCCGCTTCTCGGGCGGACACTGCTCCTAGCCCCAAGAAGACTGCTAAGTCTGGAGCTGCCCCTACACGGAAGAACCCACCGCGCAACGTTGCGCAGGCTGGAGACCATATGCCGCAACCCAAGCCACCAACTGCGCCAGCCGCGAAGCAGGTGACAAAGAGCAAACAGCTGACCATCGGCACGCCCACCTCTAGCAGCAACCCGTCTGCTGCTGGATCTGCTGGCCCTGTCGAAGGGCCGAGTGCCGGAGCTGCTGTCTGCGCACAAGCCAGCTGGCCGCAATACCTGCTGGAAGTGTCCAAGGGCCATGATATTTCATTGTCCAAAGGCGAGAAGAAACTTTCTGCCCTGAAGGGAGGTCAGGCCAAGGCGATCGACGCCAAGTCCAAGGGCAAGGGGCCAGCACCAGTTCCTTCGCTCTTGTCGCGCGAGGCTGAAGAGGATGAGATTGAAGCGGAGGGCCTGACCGCGATCCTGGACCGAGTAGGATATGTGGATCCAGCTTGGGAAAGCGATGCACATGGAAACCCAAAGTGGAATGGCCTTAAGCTGGGTCCAATCGACCACTACCGGACTGATTGGAACAAGGCCGATGTCGGCTCTGTTCCGATGACCATCGCCACCCCACCTGCACTCTGGCCGGGAAGCTGTTCTGCCTGCGCAAAGCTACCGAGGACGTCGAGAAAACCTATGATGTAAGTGTTTTCTCCTTTCTTGCTTTTTCCGAGTTGCAGTTTCTCTTTTCTTCTTCTCTTCTCTTCTTTTCCTCTTTTCCTCTTAGCCATTCCCCAGTCCCCGAGATTTGGGCCGAGTAGTCGAAAACTTGACCGAGTTGCCGTCTACTCGGGCCAAATCTTCCAAAGTTCTCAAACTCTTTCTCTTCTCTTCTACAGAATAGCCTCTTGAAGAGGACCAAACTTTTCCGCCGGCTGCTCTGGAACCATCGCATCGCCAAGGACCGCATCGCGGCTCTTGAAGCCGAGAAGAAAGATGGCGCACCGATGGAGCAGGCGGCACTGGACCGCACTCTCTAGATTTCTGAAGTTGAAGGTAAGCTTTTAGCTATTCGGTTTGTGCGTTTTGTGTTTACGCCCGTATTTGCTTTTTGCTATAATCTTGTTTACTCTGCAGGCAAGCTCAACGAACTGATAGAGCAGCACAAACACTGCCACGTCTTCGCTGCCTCTTCTGAGAGCACAATCAAGAGATTGGAAGGTGAGTTGCTATCTACTCTGCACTTGTGTCTCTTTACCTATCTGGTTACTCTGCTGACACTGTTGTTCTTCTTGCAGAAGAGAATAAGACATTCCGGGAGCAGCACCTAAACAGCCTCATGCCTGCCGAGGTGCGGCAACAGCTGAATACCCGAGAAGCTGAGATCCAGAAGGAGCGCGCTGCTGAGAGAGCTGAGTTCGAGAAGATGCAAATCCAGCTGAAATCTACACTCGAGGAAGCTGTCAAGCAAGGCGAGGCGAAACAGGAGATCCTGAAGACTGCCAAGGCCAGGGAGAACACCCTCGAGATGGAACTCTCGCTGCTGAAGCAACACAACGAGCAACTCGTCCTCTAGATGGCCGACTCGCGCCGCATTGAGGACACACACATCTCCAACGAGAACGCCTGGAAGATCAAGCTGGGTGCCCTGCTGGTGGACTTAGAGCGTAAGTTTCCCCTACTCTGCCTTCTTCTAGTCGGCTCCGCTTCTTCTCTGTTTTGCTTCTTCTCTGCTTCTCTTCCTAACTCTTGTTGGTTCCTTTTTTAGACGTCTTCCCTAAGCTCCGTTCTGCCAGCGTGCCTTCTCTGGCAAAGGCGAGACAACTCCAAGCTGATGCCGGTCTTCCTATTGATGATAGCTCTACCATTGAAGATCATCTCCTTAGCATCAAGTCTCAAATCCGCTCCCTCAAGGGCCTGGGCACCACTATGGTGTCCACTTCTTACAAATTGCATGATCTGTTCTGGCCGGACCAAAATGCGCCAGACAGCTTCAGCGAGATCGCCGAGAAGCTGAACAGAGTGAAGGCCGAGCTGATGAAGTGGCGAGCCTCCGCAGGTCGGGCAGGAGCTGATCAGCTGCTGCACTTCATCACCAGCTGGTACGAGAATCTTAATCTCAACAGGATCATCACCATCCGAGAAGGCTCCAAGTGGACGAAGAACTCCGACCGCGCACTCGCTGGAAGGCACTGGCGTATGAGATTGCTTCTTATGCCGACACCGCCACCTACATCGACGGTCTTCCCGAGCCAGAAACTGAAGCTGAGGACGAGGATGAAGACGAAGAGGATGATGATGACGAGATCGCCAGTGAGGACTTGGCCATGTTCGAGGAGGGCGGCGCCAAGGGAGCATCCGAGAAGGGGAAGGCCCAAGTCTCCGAGGGGACCGAGTTGGCCACCAGCATGGGTGCCGAGCAGCCGCAGTCCAGCGCTCAAGAGGCCACCATCACCACCGAGATGGTTATCAACCAGGCGGCTCCCGAGCTGGGCACGACTGCTGATGCGGTTCCTGACGCCGCTGCGCAACTCAGGACCCAGTCCGCTGCGTCCACCTCGGCCACAGATCTTACCTCCGTCGCCACGGCCACCTCAGACCCAGCTGCCAAGGTTGATGTTGATGCCGAGAAAGCCGATGCGGACAACGCCGCTGCGGACAACACTGCTGCGGACAACACTGCCGCTACCTCCAAGTGATGCTTGAAAAACTTCTACCTTAAACTTTTATCAGATCCCCGGGATGCTGGGTGCAGATGTAATCGTACACTTATTGTCTCTTTGCTACTCAGCTTTTTAATTCAGTTTGATATTTTAGCAACTCTGGCTTAATGTCGGGTTGCGTTTCTATGCAAGTCCCCGAGTTGCATTTTTTATCCACTCTTCCTTTTTATCTCAGCTCTTACCTGCAACTTGTTGCATTTTTGGTAGTCGAGTCACAAAAGTTCAAAGTTGGAGTTTCAAATACTTAGCCACTTAGAAAAGTGCATGGTAACACTGCCCACCACTTAGCCGAAAAGAAAAAATAGTAAAAAACACTCTATTTGGTTGCCACACGTCTCCTTCCCTTAGCAATTTTTCATGTGTTCATTGACCCTTTGGCTTGTTCTCTGGCTTGCCATGAAGCCGGGTTGCGGACATCAGTAGAGTCGCAGAGTGTCCTGTGGGTTTAAACACACTACTTTGTATGCTTTTGAAATTCTAAGTGGTTCAACCGAATAGACAAAGTAAAACAGAGTGAACACAAGGAACAGTTTGAGCAAGGGCAGTCCCCAAGTTCGAATTCGGAGTGCCGACTAGAAATTAACTCGGGTGAGGATATGTCGCACCCGGACTTCTAGGGGATACTCACAGTCCGTTAAACAGCAGATAACTGGCTTACGGGGCATACCGGCACCCGCATCTCAATATGAGCAGGCCAACACGTGAACGTGTGACAACCATTCTCTACTATTCATCGTCTGTGCAAACCATCCCATAGAAATCCAGATACTTCCATTGACGTACTTCAAAACATACACACATGGTACGTCAACGGCATTGGAACAAGTGATATCACAATAGATCTCTACGACACAAAAGATTGAAATAAGTTGCAAATAGCTCTCATTAGAGCAGAGATAGCAAATACAATCATCCAGAGGGAACATGCCCCAACATATCATCATTACAACACAGCGGAAGCATTCAACATGTCTGAGTACAGACAAGATCCAAATAGGCCTAAGAGGCCGGAAACGAACAGACGGAGCCCATCCACGAAGTCTCGGATCCTGCCCGGGTCCGCTATCTACTCGTCAGCAGTCTCGTCATACTCCACGTAGTAGCCACCATGTAGATCCTCGAAACGTAGTCTGCGGAAACCACAGCCCCAAAGGGGTCAGTACATAAACGTACTGGCAAGCAAGACTCACAGTTCACCAAAGTGTAGCCCGTCAACACCAAGCACAGATGCTTTGGGTTCAACGGAAGGAAGGGGATGTAAAAGATGCTGCAACTGGCTGCTCTAACCAACTACAGAACTTACTACAACTTCCGACTAACAGAAAGGGGATAAGATAGCGTATCGTAACCAACTACCAACTAACTCCAAACAAACCCATCCTGGATCTCGCCCCTTATCCAAAGAAGCAATCCGAGGATAACTCACACAGTTGGATTAATGATGGATCAGGTTGTTGTGTCAATAAGCCTATTACTAGTCAGGTTACCATTAGTTAGGTGTAAGTTGTTCTGCGTACTTGTTAGCCAGTACTTTCACCAAGTAATCCATAACCGCGGAAAACACGGCTTCTCGAGAAGATTTAACCTTGCAGGGATGCACCAATTTGGCCGTACACGTAAGAATGACCCGCCAGGCGGGGAGCTAACCCACCAAGCGAGGCACTCAACACAACTCAACTCTTCTTCGCATCAAGCCCAAAGAACCACATGCTGTGCGTGCGCGGCTAATCGAGCCCCACGAAGAAAAGGGGACCCTCATAGCACTCTAAGACCACGCCGCCCTAAATGCCGACTACAAAAGTTCCACCCTGGCGCCAAGGGTTCGCACCTGCACATGCATGCATCAAATGGAAAGCCCGAACTAAGTGTGGCGATTTGGACGAGATGCGAATCGAATCAAATTGAGGGGGGCGCCCATACTCGCTTCCCACATGCGGTTAGTGCGCTCATCATGGATCAGTAGACAAGACCCTTTTCCTAATTAGGGTCGACACTAGCAGGCTTCAAAACCACGCCGGGCCTCCTGCCGGTGCCTTATCAGGAAATTACTATTACCTCAAAATTAACAGGTTGTTGTTTAACATCGAGCCCCAGAACATGATAGAAATAGTAACAGAAAGTAACGGGTAACAGACTCGAGCAAAACAAACCTAAGCATGCTAGTAAGACACGGGCTCAAGCAAAGGGGTTATAGGAGTGGAGGTGAGGCAATATCAGGGTTCAGGATATCATGTGATGGGTTCGTAACAGAAGCAACTATTCATAGGGCTAGAAGAACAGACAACGGAAAGTATCGGTATCCAATGTTGAAAGTAACACAATGGTTCATGTGAGTGAATACTTGCCTGCAAACTCAGCAGCCTGGTACTGAGCTAGATCCTTAGAAGGGGTGTCGTAAGTATCGTCGGTCTCAACGTCGCCGTTTATCCGAGAAGAAGCAAACAAACAACGCAGAGGCAAACAATCAATAACATGGCATAGTGCACAATCATGGGATGATGCATGACCATTTAATGGATGCATAGAAATAAACTAGTTTACAAGATAGCAACATGATTAAATGGACCCATATGCAATTGGATTGCATATGGAAAGCCCATGAATTATGGTTGAAATAATTGATTTACAACTAACCAATAGATGAAAGTGGATTAGCATGATGCATGGATGAGGAAAACAGCAAAATAACAACAATAGAACCAATTGGAAATAAGGTTTACCAAGTTTGAAAATTTGTTTATTAAGTTAAGAAATTTTGGTTTCTTAAAGGTGTCACACAAGCATTTGTTGTTTTCACCAATTTAACTTGTCCAAAATAGATAATAAAGTTCATATTTGGAAATAACACACAATTTTGGGTGGAATACATGTTTCACTTGCTGAAAAAGGATTTTTGAATGAATTACTTATGAATTAAACAAGTTAAACAAGATTTAATTGAATTTAATTCAAGTGTGAATTTATTTGAATTTTTATTTGTTCAAAACATTAAACCAAATTCATATTTCAAAATTTTATACTTTTATGGTTGGAAAACATATGTTATATGTCCCAAAAGAATTTAATTTGATCAAGTTATGAATTTAGCAATATTAACTGAATTAAACAAGTTTTCAAATATTTCACCAAATTAAAATATTCAAAACAGTAAACAAATTTTATATTTGGTTAGAGAATTCAATTTGGTACAGAATACATGTTTAAAAAGTTGAATTTGGAGTTAAGATGATTTAGTGATGCATTTTAGAAGTTTAGGATGCAATCTGCCATTTTTATTACCTCTAGGGACTTAGGAAAAATTATTACAGGGGCCTAGAAGTAATAGCAGGGACCTGGCTGTGATTTCTGTGAAGGTGATGTACCAAAACAATTGGAAATAAAAGATTTGGTTTTGGTGCGCAGGGGGGGGGGATCGAACCCCTGCCCTCTACTGCGCGCAAAGGGGTGCTAACCAGTGGGGTGGCTGTGTGTGTTGTGATAGGAGAGGCATCTGTGGGGGGTTATGGTTCAGAAACTGCGTCGAATAATTCGGAAAACAAACAGAAAAGGTGGGGGGCTGGGGATTTGATCCCGCGATCTGCTGGATGCGCGCGCAGCGAGTCCACCCGCTGGTCTGCTGCGTCCTTTTGATGGCATAGGGGGATCGATTGGTTTTGAACACAGCTAAACGGGTTAACTGAAACTGCAACGAACACAGCTGCAGGTGTTCTTCCTGTCCACGACACAGAACAGCAAACGCCACCAGACATGGAAGAAATTCGCGGGGAAAACAGAAGGGAAACAAGAGGGGGGTTAGAGGAATGGAAAGGGGAAGTTACCCTCTTCGCAGGGGTGGTCGCAGCACGGCCGGGGGGAGGCGGAGTCGCCGGCGGCGAGGGCCGGCGAGCGGGGGGAAACGGAGGAGCCTCCTTCCTCTCGATGGCGGCGGTGGTGGGGAGATAGGAGGGTTAGGGTGCGGCTAGGGTTAGGGTTTTCCTAGGGGGTCTAGGAGATAGATATAGGAGGAGGGGGAAGCTCACAGCCGTTGCTCTCCTTCTCTGTATACGTGGCTATGGTGGATGGAGACCGTACAGAGGAAGAAGAAAGGTGGAAGGGGTATGGGCCAAGGGAAAAGGATTTGGGCTGGGCCTCTATCTCTCCCTGTGCTCTGCTTTTATTTTTTTGTTTTGTTACTTTTTTTTTTGCTGATTTGGAAATAGGAAGAAACAATAGGGTTTTTGAGGTAGAAATTTTTAGGGAAATTTTGTAACAACTCCTTAATGTAATAGTAACAAATTGCAAGTTTTGAATTCCAAAAAAAATAATTGAATTATGTTGCTGTTTGAACTTGGAGTGAATTTGAATGAATTTTGTGATTAATTGATTATTGAAAACAAGATTTTAAATAGGGTGATCATATAATTTTACTTGGAAGCAAATGATTAGAATTGTTTTGGTAATTTTCATAAGTTGAACTTGGGTGCTGTTTGTGAACTTATTTGAATTTGAAAGCAATTTGAATTAATTGAACTATTAAAAGCCATTTTTAAATAGTTTGAACCTTATGGTTTAAGGAAACAAATGATGGAATTGTTTTGTCATTTTCATAATTTTCAAAAGGGTTGCTGTTTTGGAAATGCAAATGAATTTGGAAAGGGTTTGATATTAAATGAATTTTTGATAGAAACAAAACAACAGTTTTTGGAATCACACTTTAATGGAAACAAATGATTGTTTTGATTTGAAATATCATTTTGGAAATTGTGACATCACAAGTATGAAACAAAAGGTTTGAAACTTGGTTTGAAATTCAAATAGAAAACAAAGGAAAACAAGTGAAAACAGTTGGAAAACAAAGCAAAACAGAGGAAAACAAATGGAAAACAAGCAAAACAAATGCAATGAGCATGATGTCATGATGCAAACATAAAATAACAGAGAGCAAACATTCTAATGGCTATTTTTCATACTTGGGATGTTACAAAACGCCCCCCCTTGAAGGAATCGCGCCCCGAGATTCCTACTGAGAGAAGAAAAGGTCCGGATACTTCTTGCGAAGATCCTCTTGAGCTGTGACACGTGAAACACATCGTGCACCTTGGATGGTTTTCTGGAAGTTCAAGACGATAGGAATTCCTGGCAACTCTTCTGGAAAGACGTCAGGGAATTTGCAAACCACCGGAACATTTCAAGTAAAAGGAGAGGTTTTGTATTGAGGGTGTATAGCTGGATAGAATTTGATTCATTTGTAGAATAGACTATCTGGCCAGAAGGGTGGAACAGAGTTATTGATTAGACGCCGGTAGAATAACTGAAGTGGAAAGCAACAACAAGGTTTCAACGGACAAATAGGATGTTGAGACGAACAGGATAACGAAGCAACAACGGGAAACACGAGAACAAAACACTCCTGGGGTACTACAGAAAACCCATCCGGGCTTCTAAAGGATCAATATCTACTGCTTAAGGAATAGAGGATCTGCTTCCGGGGCTTACACGCCTCCGTTCTCAATCGTGAGTAGGCAACATGATAAATCATGTCACAACCACCTCCATTCCTATGGTCTAGTAGATATAACCATCCTAGAGAAACCAGAATACGTGAAAACCTAACTTGAAAGTTTAGGTGAGAAGAGAAAACAACGTTGCACTTCCTTACCAGAAAAGGGAGGGTGGGTGGGGAAAGAAGAAAAAGAACAGAATTCCTACTCTCGCGTTTCATTTTTCCTATATAGCTACAAAATAGTTTCTAGACTCAACTGCGACCAGTAAAAAGGGATCCTACAGGCAGACATGCTCTGATACCATTTGTCGCACCCGGACTTCTAGGGGATACTCACAGTCCGTTAAACAGCAGATAACTGGCTTACGGGGCATACCGGCACCCGCATCTCAATATGAGAAGGCCAACACGTAAACGTGTGACAACCATTCTCTTCTATTCATCGTCTGCGCAAACCATCCCATAGAAATCCAGATACTTCCATTGACGTACTTCAAAACATACACACATGGTACGTCAACGGCATTGGAACAAGTGATATCACAACAGATCTCTACGACACAAAAGATTGAAATAAGTTGCAAATAGCTCTCATTAGAGCAGAGATAGCAAATACAATCATCCAGAGGGCACATGCCCCAACATATCATCATTACAACACAGCGGAAGCATTCAACATGTCTGAGTACAGACAAGATCCAAATAGGCCTAAGAGGCCGGAAACGAACAGACGGATCCCATCCACGAAGTCTCGGATCCTGCCCGGGTCCGCTATCTACTCGTCAGCAGTCTCGTCATACTCCACGTAGTAGCCACCATGTAGATCCTCGGAAACGTAGTCTGCGGAAACCACAGCCCCAAAGGGGTCAGTACATAAACGTACTGGCAAGCAAGACTCACAGTTCACCAAAGTGTAGCCCGTCAACACCAAGCACAGATGCTTTGGGTTCAACGGAAGGAAGGGGATGCAAAAGATGCTGCAAGTGGCTGCTCTAACCAACTACAGAACATACTACAACTTCCGACTAACAGAAAGGGGATAAGATAGCGTATCGTAACCAACTACCAACTAACTCCAAACAAACCCATCCTGGATCTCGCCCCTTATCCAAAGAAGCAATCCGAGGATAACTCACACAGTTGGATTAATGATGGATCAGGTTGTTGTGTCAATAAGCCTATTACTAGTCAGGTTACCATTAGTTAGGTGTAAGTTGTTCTGAGTACTTGTTAGCCAGTACTTTCACCAAGTAATCCATAACCGCGGAAAACACGGCTTCTCGAGAAGATTTAACCCTGCAGGGATGCACCAATTTGGCCGTACACGTAAGAATGACCCGCCAGGCGGGGAGCTAACCCACCAAGCGAGGCACTCAACACAACTCAACTCTTCTTCGCATCAAGCCCAAAGAACCACATGCTGTGCGTGCGCGGCTAATCGAGCCCCTCGAAGAAAAGGGGACCCTCATAGCACTCTAAGACCACGCCGCCCTAAATGCCGACTACAAAAGTTCCACCCTGGCGCCAAGGGTTCGCACCTGCACATGCATGCATCAAATGGAAAGCCCGAACTAAGTGTGGCGATTTGGACGAGATGCGAATCGAATCAAATTGAGGGGGGCGCCCATACTCGCTTCCTACATACGGTTAGTGCGCTCATCATGGATCAGTAGACAAGACCCTTTTCCTAATTAGGGTCGACACTAGCAGGCTTCAAAACCACGCCGGGCCTCCTGCCGGTGCCTTATCAGCAAATTACTATTACCTCAAAATTAACAGGTTGTTGTTTAACATCGAGCCCCAGAACATGATAGAAATAGTAACAGAAAGTAATGGGTAACAGACTCGAGCAAAACAAACCTAAGCATGCTAGTAAGACACGGGCTCAAGCAAAGGGGTTATAGGAGTGGAGGTGAGGCAATATCAGGGTTCAGGATATCATGTGATGGGTTCGTAACAGAAGCAACTATTCATAGGGCTAGCAGAATAGACAACGGAAAGTATCGGTATCCAATGTTGAAAGGAACACAATGGTTCATGTGAGTGAATACTTGCCTGCAAACTCAGCAGCCTGGTACTGAGCTAGATCCTTAGAAGGGGTGTCGTAAGTATCGTCGGTCTCAACGTCGCCGTTTATCCGAGAAGAAGCAAACAAACAACGCAGAGGCAAACAATCAATAACATGGCATAGTGCACAATCATGGGATGATGCATGACCATTTAATGGATGCATAGAAATAAACTAGTTGACAAGATAGCAACATGATTAAATGGACCCATATGCAATTGGATTGCATATGGAAAGCCCATGAATTATGGTTGAAATAATTGTTTTACAACTACCCAATAGATGAAAGTGGATTAGCATGATGCATGGATGAGGAAAACAACAAAATAACAACAATAGAACCAATTGGAAATAAGGTTTACCAAGTTTGAAAATTTGTTTATTAAGTTAAGAAATTTTGGTTTCTTAAAGGTGTCACACAAGCATTTGTTGTTTTCACCAATTTAACTTGTCCAAAATAGATAACAAAGTTCATATTTGGAAATAACACACAATTTTGGGCGGAATACATGTTTCACTTGCTGAAAAAGGATTTTTGAATGAATTACTTATGAATTAAACAAGTTAAACAAGATTTAATTGAATTTAATTCAAGTGTGAATTTATTTGAATTTTTATTTGTTCAAAACATTAAACCAAATTCATATTTCAAAAGTTTATACTTTTATGGTTGGAAAACATATGTTATATGTCCCAAAAGAATTTAATTTGATCAAGTTATGAATTTAGCAATATTAACTGAATTAAACAAGTTTTCAAATATTTCACCAAATTAAAATATTCAAAATAGTAAACAAATTTTATATTTGGTTAGAGAATTCAATTTGGTACAGAATACATGTTTAAAAAGTTGAATTTGAAGTTAAGATGATTTAGTTATGCATTTTAGAAGTTTAGGATGCAATCTGCCATTTTTATTACCTCTAGGGACTTAGGAAAAATTATTACAGGGGCCAAGAAGTAATAGCAGGGACCTGGCTGTGATTTCTGTGAAGGTGATGTACCAAAACAATTGGAAATAAAAGATTTGGTTTTGGTGCGCAGGGGGGGATCGAACCCCTGCCCTCTGCTGCGCGCAAAGGGGTGCTAACCAGTGGGGTGGCTATGTGTGTTGTGATAGGAGAGGCATCTGTGGGGGGTTATGGTTCAGAAACTGCACCGAATAATTCGGAAAACAAACAGAAAAGGTGGGGGGGCTGGGGATTTGATCCCGCGATCTGCTGGATGCGCGCGCAGCGAGTCCACCAGCTGGTCTGCTGCGTCCTTTTGATGGCATAGGGGGATCGATTGGTTTTGAACACAGCTAAACGGGTTAACTGAAACTGCAACGAACACAGCTGCAGGTGTTCTTCCTGTCCACGACACAGAACAGCAAACGCCACCAGACATGGAAGAAATTCGCGGGGCAAACAGAAGGGAAACAAGAGGGGGGTTAGGGGAATGGAAAGGAGAAGTTACCCTCTTCGCAGGGGTGGTCGCAGCACGGCCTGGGGGAGGCGGAGTCGCCGGCGGCGAGGGCCGGGGAGCGGCGGCCGTGGCAGAGAGAAACGGAGGAGCCTCCTTCCTCTCGATGGCGGCGGTGGTGGGGAGATAGGAGGGTTAGGGTGCGGCTAGGGTTAGGGTTTTCCTAGGGGGTCTAGGAGATAGATATAGGAGGAGGGGGAAGCTCACAGCCGTTGCTCTCCTTCTCTGTATACGTGGCTATGGTGGATGGAGACCGTACAGAGGAAGAAGAAAGGTGGAACGGGTATGGGCCAAGGGAAAAGGATTTGGGCTGGGCCTCTCTCTCTCCCTGTGCTCTGCTTTTATTTTTTTTGTTTTGTTACTTTTTTTTTGCTGATTTGGAAATAGGAAGAAACAATAGGGTTTTTGAGTTAGAAATTTTTAGGGAAATTTTGTAACAACTCCTTAATGTAATAGTAACAAATTGCAAGTTTTGAATTCCAAAAAAAATAATTGAATTATGTTGCTGTTTGAACTTGGAGTGAATTTGAATGAATTTTGTGATTAATTGATTATTGAAAACAAGATTTTAAATAGGGTGATCATATAATTTTACTTGGAAGCAAATGATTAGAATTGTTTTGGTAATTTTCATAAGTTGAACTTGGGTGCTGTTTGTGAACTTATTTGAATTTGAAAGCAATTTGAATTAATTGAACTATTAAAAGCCAATTTTAAATAGTTTGAACCTTATGGTTTAAGGAAACAAATGATGGAATTGTTTTGTCATTTTCATAATTTTCAAAAGGGTTGCTGTTTTGGAAATGCAAATGAATTTGGAAAGGGTTTGATATTAAATGAATTTTTGATAGAAACAAAACAACAGTTTTTGGAATCAAACTTTAATGGAAACAAATGATTGTTTTTATTTGAAATATCATTTTGGAAATTGTAACATCACAAGTATGAAACAAAAGGTTTGAAACTTGGTTTGAAATTCAAATAGAAAACAAAGGAAAACAAGTGAAAACATTTGGAAAACAAAGCAAAACAGAGGAAAACAAATGGAAAACAAGCAAAACAAATGCAATGAGCATGATGTCATGATGCAAACATAAAATAACAGAGAGCAAACATTCTAATGGCTATTTTTCATACTTGGGATGTTACAGGATACATACACATTTTTCTCATGAATGAAAACGTCGGAGTAGAGCTACATTCCAGGGGTGCTTAGATTCATCTCCAGCTTTATCCGGCCTGTTCTTCTGGGGTGCTTGTACGTCAACTAGGTAGTAGGCATCATTGTGCAGAGCCTTGCTCACAATGAACGGCCCTTCCCACGGAGGGGAAAGCTTGTGCATCCCGGCCGTGCGTTGCACGAGCCTAAGGACCATGTCTCCTTCTCGGAAAACCCTCGGGTTAACTTTCCGGCTGTGATAATGCCTCAAGTTTTGCTGGTAAACAGCTGAACGTGACAGAGTTAGCTCTCTTGCTTCTTCTAGCAGGTCAACGTCATTTTCTCGAGCTTCTCTAGCATGCGCCTCAGTGTAGAGGGTTACTCGGGGCGAGTCATGCTCTAGGTCAGTGGACAACACGGCCTCAACTCCATACACCAGGAAGAATGGTGTGTATCCGGTTGATCGGTTAGGGGTAGTCCTTAGACTCCACAACACCGCCGGCAACTCGTCTAGCCAACACCCAGGTGTTTTCAGCAGTGGCTCAATCAGCCTTGGCTTTATGCCGGTTAGCACCATGCCATTTCCTCTTTCAACTTGCCCATTGGAGGCAGGATGTGCAACAGATGCAACATCTAGCCGAATCCGCTTCTCTCTGCAGAATCTTGCAAAAGCACCCTCAGCAAAGTTTGTGCCATTATCCGTGATAATGATGTCCGGGTAGCCGTATCTCAGGATCACATCCTTCAGGAAACTCACAGTCGTGGCTCCATCGCACTTCCGAATAGGTTTAACCTCAATCCACTTGGTAAACTTGTCCACCATGACCTAGATGTGAGTCACGTTGCCTCTAGCCGGCTTGAAAGGGCCAACCATATCCAAACACCAAACTACAAATGGCCAAGTAATGGGAATGGTCTTCAACTCGGAAGCTGGCATATGAATCTTACTTGCAAATCTTTGGCAGCCGTTGCACTTTCTCACGATGTCTTCAGCTTGCTTCAAGGCAGTGAGCCAAAAGAAGCCATGCCTAAAAGCTTTGTTGACCAGAGCCCGAGAAGAGGCGTGATGCCCGCATTCCCCTTAATGTATCTCCACCAAAATTTATTCTCCTTCTTCTGGCTCTACACAGCGCTCCAGCACGCCAGTAGGACTCCTTCTATGCAGCACATCTCTGAAGATATTATAGCCCTTGGATCTTCTCTGAATTTGCCTCGCGGTCACCTCATCAGTCGGCAAGGTGCCGTCCTTCAGAAAGGATAATATGGGCAGAGCCCAACTCGGTGTCTCCCGGATGGGAAACTCTGGTTCGTCCAGTTCCATTGGATCAGCCACCACTACCTCTTCTGAGTTGAGGACGAGGTCACGAGTCCCCGAGTACTCGGACATGACCCCCTCGATGAATGCGACAGTCCCCGAGTTAGGAGGGGCAGTCCCCGAGTAACAAGGGACAGTCCCTGGGTTGAAGGCGCCAGTCCCCGGGATGGAAACGGCAGTCCCCGGGTTCTCTTTTGCAGCCTCCTAGTCGATCTCCATGGGAACAGCTTCCTCTCCTGGCAGCGAAGGAACAAAGATAGACTCCGAGTTGGGGGATGGCTTGATAGATGGCTTTCTCAAATGCTCCAAGGCATTCCCAGCTGGGATGAACTGCCGAGAAGACCCCAACTTGGACAACTCATCACCTGCATCATTCTCTGCTCGGTGTATGTGTTGGAACTCACATCCTTCAAAGAATCCAGTCATGGTTTGCACCACAAACCGATATGACGCCATGTTGGCATCCAGAGCATCCCAGGTACCAGATACTTGCTACACCACCAAATCCGAGTCGCCATAACATATGATGTGTTGCACGCCAACCTCCTTGGCTACTCGCAAGTCGTGTACCACGGCCTCATACTCGGCCACATTGTTGGATGCCTTGAAATGGATCTGCAGCACGTACTTGAGTTGATCCCGCTTAGGTGACGTAAGCACTACGCCAGCACCAAGGCCTTCCTTCACTTTGGAGCCATCAAAATGCATCTTCCGGTAGTTGGTTTCCGGCAAAGGAGCCTCATACTGCACCTCGGCCCAATCCACCAGAAAATATGCTAGGATCTGTGACTTGATGGCTTCTCTTCTCGCGTACAAGGGAGTGTACGCGGCTAGCTCGAACGCCCACTTGGCTACTCTGCCACTTGCATACTTGTTGCCCATGATGTCCGAGTTGGGAGCAGAAGTCACCACCGTGATGGGATGCTTTTCGAAATAGTGCTTCAGCTTCTTGGCACCCAGGTACACGCCGTAGGTCATCTTCTGATAGTGTGGGTAATTTTTCTTAGAGTTGGACAACACTTCACTCAGATAGTACACTGGCCGCTGCACAGTCTTGCCCTCCTCTTCTCGCTCCCCAACAATCACCACACTGACTACTCGGTTAGTAGCCGCAATGTACAGCATCATTGGCTCTTTGGGTAGCGGACTAGCCAAGATGGGAGCGCTACCCAGCATGGCCTTCAGCTCCTTGAATGCCACATCAGCTTGCGGTGTCCAGACGAACTTGTCACTCTTTTTCATCAATTGATACAAAGACAGGGCCTTATCTCCCATTCTGCCCAGGAAGCGGCTCAGAGAAGCCAGGCATCCAGTGAATTTCTGCACATCCTTCAGTGATCTCGGCAAAGACATGCTCTCTATAGCTTTATCTTTGAAGGATTGGCCTCAATTCCCCGACTTGATACCAAGAAGCCGAGTAGCTTGCCAGCCGGGACGCCAAAGGTGCATTTAGTCGGATTCAACTTCATCCTATACTTCCGCAAGTTGGCAAAAGTTTCCTCAATATCACTAAGAAGAGTATGTGTTTTATTCGTTTTGATGACAATGTCATCTACGTACACCTGCACATTCTTGCCAATTTGGTCATGCAAGCATTTCTGATGCATCTCTAATAGGTAGCCCCAGCATTCCGCAACCCAAAACACATGACACGATAGCAATAAGCCCCGTACGGGGTAATAAAGGCAGTATTTATTTGATCATCAGGGTTGAGAGTTATCTGATGAAAACAAGAGTAGGCATCTATGAAAGACAAAAGCTCACAACCAGAAGTGGAATCGAGCACCTGATCTATGCGGGGTAGCGGAAATGGATCCTTGGGGCAGGCCTTGTTCAGGTCGGTGTAGTCCACACACATGCGCCACACGGTGTCGGCCTTGGGATTCTCCTTCTTCTTCTCAACCATAACCGGGTTGGCTAGCCAGTCCGGATGCAATACCTCCATGATAAAGTTGCTTGTCAACAACTTGGTGATCTGATCAACGATAGCCTTCCTCCTCTCATCACCAAAGCGGCGCATAGCCTTCTTAACCGGCTTGGCATCATGCCGCACATGTAGCGAGTGCTCAACCAACTCCCTCGGGACACCCGGCAGATCCTCATTGGACCATGCAAAGACATCCCGATTCTCACGGAGGAAGTGGATGAGCTCGCTTTCCTATTTCTCTCCCAACCCGGCGCCAATGATGGCAACACGGTCTGGGAACTCAGGGTCCACCTAGATCTTCTTGGTTTCTTGGGACGCCTGGAACACAGTCCCGTAGTGGGAACTCGGCATACCAGGCGCACCACCTTGCACGGATTGCGCGATAGCCACTACCTCGTACATCTTTCTCTTCTCGGACGCAATGACCATGGATTCCGCCAGCTGAGAACTAGCAGAGGCACACTCCAAGGACCTCTTGTAATCACCCGAGATGGTGATGACTCCATTGGGACCAGGTATCTTCATCTTCAGATAAGCAGCATGGGTTGAAGCCATGAACTTGGTGAGGGCAGGCCTATTGAGAAGGGCATGGTAGGGGCTCTGAAGATCAACCACCTCAAACTGAACGCACTCGGTGCGACAGTTCTCCCTGGTGCCGAATAGGACATCCATCCAGATGCGGCCGATCGGAGCACAACATACTCCCGGCACAATTCCATGGAATGTGGTCTTGCTAGGTAGCAGCATGTTCTCGGCAAGGCCGAGCTTCTTCAGTGTGTCCAGATACATGATGTTGATGCTGCTGCCGTTGTAATCAGCACCTTGCTGAAGCGGACGTTCTTCTCAGGTCCCAGGAAAGTGGTATCCACCACCAGAGCGTAGCTACCTGGGTTGGGCATCACCTTGGGGTGATCAGCCTTGGACCAAGTCACCTCCTGGTCGCACCAGCGCAGATAGTGAGGCACAGCCGGGATGACGGCGTTTACCTCCATCGCGCGCCTGCCCTGCGACTGCTTGTCGACTGGCTCCGTGACGAAGATCATGTAGCTCTCGTGGTGTTCCTGGTACTGGTTGCGGTCTCCACCACCATTGTTGCCATTGTTGTTGTTGCCCTGGTTGTTGTTGTTGTTGTTGTTTCTGTTGTTGCGGGTGTAGAAGTTGCGGTTGCGGTTGTTGCGGTGGTCGTAGTTGTAGTTGCGGTTGGATCCTAAAGCCACCTGGTTCACATTCTCTCTTCTTGGAAACGCTGCAGGCCTGGGAGCAGCTGCCCGAATAGGTTGCACATTGGCATTCACAGCCGGCAGAGGAGGAGGAGGGGGCAGGTCTTCATTCTTGATGCGCTCCCACCAGCTGCACTGACGGGTAGTGTGGTTGGCTGGCCTAGTCAGATCCCGAGTGTGGAAGCTGCATGGCCCATCCTTCATGTTTGCAAAGATGAAGTTCGGAGCTGGATCCGAGTTGCCGCTACTCTGCTGGGGAGCAGCGTAGGGCTTCTTGATGCCTTGGCCCTGATTCTGGTTTTGCCCGTATTGGGCTCCAGCAGTTTTTTGCCGTTGGCTACTCCTAGCAGCCGTGGTCACAGCATTCACCTCCTCGGGATCATACCGAGTATTAATCCAGTCACCTCTTCTCTTGTTGCGGAAATCATTGCACCTGTTGGCATCTTGGAACTTCCTTCTCGGCTCAGGGGAGTCAAGCAGAGGCTGAGTAGGATCGCCGAGTGCATACATATCTGCAATCTTGATTGTCTCGGCGAGGGTACTCGGCATCTCTCTCTGCAACTTCTGCCACAACATGCTGTCGTGCATGCAGCCTTGGGCGAACCAAGTAATGGTCTGAGCCTCATTCACACCCTCACAGGTGTTCCTCAGGGTGCTCCACCGAGTAAGATACTCGCGGTCAGTTTCCTCTTCTCGCTGCTTGCAAGCGGACAGCTGCTGCGGCCTATTCGGCCTCTTGTATGTGCTGGTGAAGTTGCTAATGAAGGCTTCCGAGAAGTCTAGCCAGCAGTTGATACTGTTCTTGGGCAGGTTGTTGAGCCAAGTCCTAGCCGGACCCTCTAGCATCTACAGCACATACCGCACGGCCCATCTCCGATTGCCGCCTGCAATGTGCACGACTGTGACATAGTCACTCAGCCATTCTTCTGTCTTGGTACTCCCATTGTAGCACTTGGTCCCCCTGGCCAGCTGAAAGTGGTTCACTGAAGGCTCATCCATGATATGATGAGCAAAGCATTCTGGGCCAGGTGGTCCCTTGTTCTCGAGCTGCGCGGACAGATTGATCCGTCAAACTTGTATCTTGCATCGCTGGGCTCCAACATGCGGTCACCCACGCGATCAGTGATGTCTCTTGGGTCACCATACCCGGCCAGCCCCATTGCCGAGTAACCATCATTATAGCGGTCTTGCTGCACCGCTGCGGGTTGCACCACCGGGATGGCTCCCTGCACAGCTGCACGCGGCTGTGTTGCCGCTGGTTGCTGCACCCTCTGCCGAGTAGGCTGAGCAGGCTGCTACCAAGAAGGCCCTGCAATGTTTCCTCCTTGTCTCTTACTCTGAGCTTTATTGGCTTGATAGCCTGCTCCTGTAGTGTTGTGTTTTTGACCGGGCTGCCGCGGCACAGCGTGCTGTTTGGCGGCGACAGCAGGGTCGTACATCTGCATCTGCTTACTCTTTCCAGAGTGCACACTCTGATCCCTCTCGTTGCCGGGCAGCGGCGATGAGGCCTGACCCATAGATCCGGACGCACGCGAGTGCACAACCTGAGAAGCACCATCACCCAGATTGGCTTTCCGGAACTGCTCATTCTGCCGGCTAGCCTCTAGCACTAGCTCTTTAAGCCTCTCCTGCTGCCTAGCGCGCGCGTCGCCGGTGAGATGCGGCAACTCAGCAGCCACTGCCTCTGCAGCCCTAAGAGGTTTGTCGGGGGTGCTGTATCTGGGCCTAAGTACAGTGTCTAAACTAGCGGATTGGCTAGCAGCCCTACCATCTCTAGCCAGCTTAGCGCCTAAGTTGCGACGCGTAACGCCTAACTTGCTAGGCAGCCTAGAAACAGGAGTAAAGCCATGCGCATCATTGTACTCACTTTGCGCAAGGTTAAGCTCGAGCCTAACCTTCTCTAGCTCCTGGGTCTTTGCGAGTAGCGCTTGACGCTGCTGCTCGATTTGCGCCCTCATGGCGGGAAGTTCCGCCTCGGTGGGATGCGGCATGCCCAACGACATGGTGACGCCAGCGCGAACAGCCAGGATGGCCGTAGAGGTGGAAGAAGGCAGGTTCGAGTCCTTCTCGTAGGGCTTGTGGACCCTCGTGCCCACAGGTTCCTCTATGACGCAGTCGGCAGCGGTCGCGCCCTTCCCGGCATCGATAGCCGGGCCTGTCATCATCACCTCCACGCTGTCCGCACAGCAGCCGGAAGGCTTCTCGCGGGCAGCGAGTACAACAGGAGGATCTTCCGCGTCGAGCACCTCCTCAGGAAACTCACGGATGACGGTGGTGGCGACGTATACCAGGTGTGTGCCGAAGGAGAGCACCGAGCCACCTGCAGGCATGGGCATGCCTCCGAAATCTCCAGCGTTGTCGGAGACAAAGTCGAAGGAGCCGAATCTATGGACAAAGCAACAGACCACGCGCTCCCCTGAAGCGGAAGCCGGTCCCGTCCGAATGTGAACTCCAGCCAGCGCCGCTGCTGGCCCCACGGTGGGCGCCAACTGTCGTGGTGGTATCACGGCAGACGCCATGGGATGGCTTAAGTGTTGGGGCCGATGGACGCTAGAGGTATCCGGGGATGGATCGCACGGCGAGTAGCGCCGCGCTAAGATGTCTCAAGAACTTCAAACAACAACGATCTTACCCAGGTTCAGGGCCCTCGTGTGGAGGTAACACCCCTACTCCTGCCTTTCCTCTCTATATGGTGTAAACCGAGTAGCGACAGTACAATGTGTGCCTCCAGCCGAGTAGCCACTCTGCTACTCTCTCTTGCTCTACTGTAAGCTCTAGCAATAAATGCAAAGTGTGGCAACGTCCCTCGCGCAGGAGGGGGCAGGGCACCTTATATACTGGTGCCCAGCCGAATAGATAAAGACTATAAAGTACGGTGATGTGACTTGACAACTGTGACGACAGCATGCCTCCGAGATCCCGCGCGGAGAAGCGCCACGCCGTACGCCTGATAGCCCTTGTCCACCATGCCAGTGAGATAGGGTAGGCCCCTAGACCTGTCATGTCCCCCTTGTCAGTGACAGGACTTGACAGGCGCCTACCGCACGGTAGCCACGCCGTAGCGCGGATAATCATGCGCTCTGTAAGTTGAACCGCACGCCGGTACGGACTCAGGATACGCGGGATCCCTTGTCAGAACGGCTCCATTGACTTCTTGCCCAAGTAGGAACGTAGTCCCTCTACTCGGACCAACTTATTTACTCGGACGGATATAACTTCCTTGATATATTCTCTTGGCCTTCGGTGGATATGTCCGGATAGAAACCTACCGGGTAGCAAGTACCCGGGTAGCCGTCTACCCGGTCAAACGGCCCCTTGACCTTGCCTTTTAGCACTTTCCTTACCCCTACTCGGGGGTAACCCCCCGACAAAGGGGGGTATCTCACTTCCAATCTCTTTACTTTTTTTTAGTTTTGCTTAGTTTATATTATTTTGTCTTGTTTGCTTCTCTATATCGAAAACACAAACAATTAGTTTTTATTATAGTTGCTATTTTTGTTATCTTTTTTTAATCTTGCTTTATCATGCTTGCTATCAATGTTTGATGTCTTTGAAACTAGATCTTATTGGCAAGATGGGTTCACGGAAGAACAGCAAAAATATTATAAGGAATACCGCTTTTCACAAAAAGGGATACACTTATGGGGGCAAATTATTAAATTGCATAACTATGCCAAAATTTTGTGCTCTACTTATAATGTTACTTATTGCTTTGATAAATCTTGTTGCTTTAGGAGGAATAACCACCCCCCTTTTCAATGTGAGTGTAATGGTAATGTTACCATATTTTCTTATGTTAAGGGAAAATATGAATTTTATGATGTGGAACAAATTGAAGAATTTATTGCTTGGAAGGGTGCGTTCAAAATTGCTTATTTGTTTAAAAATAATGATGATGCACCTTATAAATATGAGACTTATGATATACTTGAATTTTTCTTTGATAATTACAAGGAAGGAAATGGCTATATTCTTAAATATCTTTATGAATGCTCTCAACCAAAGGAAGAGACTAATGCCTTGCGGGAGCCTATGGAAGAAGAAATTGCTGAATCTGGAAGCTCATTGGATGAAAAAGAGGAGGAAAGTGATGATAAAGAGGAGGAAGAATGGAGCTATCCATTTCTACCTCACAATGATAGTAAATATTTAACTCATACCTTTTATTATTGCAATCCATGCTTGTCAGATATATACCAATTAGGGGTATATCAGATGGTGGTCTAAAGTGCCAGATTACTAGGGTGGCCTAAATGGTAATGGGCTATGGTCCATTGGGCGGCCCAGTAAGCTGACGCACGAAAGTCGGATTCTAGAAGAACCCGGATCACGGCCCACGTGACACGGCTTGGAGTAGAAGGCGGATTCCTTACTTTCCAAGTCAGCACATACCGTAGTCTTCTAGGTTTCCTTCTCTGTATGCCCTAACCCGGCTATTATATAAAGCCGGACGGGAGAAAAGATAGATAGACAAGAAGCTAATGGCTAACTCGTCGAGAGGTGGATCCTTGACGAGTAGCTAATAGAACCTCACATTGTACTCTGTATTCCCAGGCTTTAGTCCTGAATACTGAGATTGCACGAGTAGGAACGTCGCATTACTGCGTCGTATCGAACCTGGGTAAAACCCTGTGTCATTCTTCATCGTACAATCACGTCCCCCCACTTCTCTATCGGTAGTCTCATGGCACCCCCGTCTATGAATCCTACCACAATGTCTCGATAGTTGGCGCCCACCGTGGTGCCAGCGACGTCAGGCATTATGTTTCGATCGGGAATACTTGGCGGAATCGGCAGTACCATAACTGTCGGAAGCTTGGAAATAGACAACAACGTCGGACGCTTCCTCGACAATGGATCATACATGCCGGCACGAATCATCTGGTAAGTGCCTGCGTTTTACCGATTGGATTTGCAAACATCTTTATCGGACTAACTGCAGAGGCAATGGGATTATGTGGTGGAAGTAAATTTATCCCACCCGCCCTATACCCAGTCGAAGACGACTATGACACACGGTTTTGCTCAGATCGCCGATATACAGCTGAACCACACTTTATCGGCATGGTGCAATCCGAGATCGCCGAAAACACGTACGGATGAAAGCAATCCCGTGCAACAGGCAGAAAACGACAATCCACAACAGAGGTAGAAGATCCGACATCCGTCAATGTGACGACGAACTCGGAAGCTGATTCCGTGTTAGCCGTCATTGAGGCGAGATTGGAATCAGAAACCGGATCAGATAATTTTGATTCCGAAGACGAAGATGAGGACGCCTTCGAAAGAAAGGTCAAATCTCTTCAAGAGGGATTCCATGAGGTACTGATGGCAAAACCGGCTGAAAACACGGATGCCGACAACCATGAAAGCCCTAGAACTCCTCCGCCAGAGGAAGAGAGAGAATAAGGAGAAACCTCTCCCACATACCCTAATGTAAAAGAACTGACAGAGTAAGAACCAAGTAAGAAACCTCCCTCTTCCAAGAAGAAGCACAAAGCTGCTAAAAAGCACCAGTATAAACTCCAGAAGAAGAAATCGGCTGATCCAGCCAATGAATGCCCGGAAGTAGGAGATGCAAGCGGAGTAAAACCCGCGGAGAAGAAAACAAAGGAAATCCTTGTTCTGCCAATGACAGAACAGGACGAACAAGAATTACCCCAAACACCAGTGGGACCACACGAGTCCCCAGAAGTGCTAGAAGCCCGAAGGTGAGCTCTCCAGAGACAGCAGCAAAATCTATTTCGAACTCGAGAACACCTCCAAAAAACTCGGGATGACATCAAGCTCATGAAGGAAGAAATTGAGAAATACGAGAGAAAGAATAGATCTGGCATTAAACCTACAAGGTTACCCGGAATCGCAAGACCGGAAGTACCGCCGCCAGAAGAAAGGTTTCATAACCCATCTTGGCAAAAGCAGGTAAACTGCAAGGATGCCAGAGGCGAACCAATATACAAAACCGCAGCAGAAAACGCGGAAGCGGCGTTCGCCATCCTCAACAACGATATGTACTCCAATGGTCAAAAACTTCAAGGGGTGTATGCTTTCCTAGCAAAAGCATTGCAACAACAACAACGGGGGCAAGAGCGATCAGGGAAGTTGCACGACGACTCCGCCCTATGTAAAACACCTGCATGTGCCGCTGGAGCACCTGGACCGGAAGAACCTGGAGATTCAAACAATTCGAAAGAGACGATATCAGATCCGAGAAAGGACAAGAAAAAACCCGACAATAAGGATGAAGCGTACAGAACCGGATCCCATCTCCCGAAAGATGGAATTAATCCCCGTGATCGGGAAGAAAAGAACCGGAAGGACGGAAAAGCAATGCCGCCTCCGAGACGCCCCGCCGAAAATGCGGGAAGACAGGATATACCTCACAGGCGTGAGAGATCCTGGACGCCCCCCAGGAATAAGGAAAGACACAGGAACATAACTCCACCTTATCCCAAAGGGCACGATCACGGAAGAAATAGAGATGATCCCGGAAAAGCGCGTTCGCGCCATAATGGAAAATAAAGGAGAAGATCCCCTTCTGTCCATTCAGCCGGTAGATACTCCGCACACATGGATAGAGCAGAAAGAGATGATTTATACTTTGGACCCAAGTGTTTCACTGATAGGATCCGAAGAATAACTCTGCATTCTAGCTTCACCAAAGATGGTCCAACGTACCAAAAATACACCGGTAACACAAACCCTGATACCTGGCTCTCAGACTATTTTTCGTACCAGGAAAGCACGAAGTGCAGCGCCTCGTCTGCGCCGGCTCGAGCTGCTGAGGCGCGCCATTTCTTGAGCTCCTCTATGATGTAATTCAACTTGGAGGCTAGCTCATGGACAGTCTTGGGAGGCTCAATTTCCTGCCAGAAAAGCTTGTGTAGCCGGATGGCGGTGGAAACGATGTTAGTTCCCAAGCCCTTGAGGGAGTGAACTCGGGACCTGATGGCCTCGATCTGGTCCTCGATGGTGACCGTCTCGGTGACATCATGGCCAACATCCGCCTATTGCTACCTACCCCTCTCAACAGCCCTCTCGGCACCCAAGTCGAAGTCGGGAAATGTCCCTGAGAAAGAGGATACCCGAGTTAAGTCAAGAGATCAACCGGCTAGAAGAAACCGGATAAAGCATGTCGGATAGAGTAAATTGGGGAAAAGCAATAACTTACAGCGCAACTCCAGAGTGAGCTCCTTGAGACTGGTGAACCATTCATCAACAAGGGCAAGTTGTTTGTCCAGCAGGCCGCGGGAGCTAGCCACCATACTGTCGAGTGCGGTGTTCCGCTCCTTGAGGGCCTCAATTTCCTACTGCAGCTCGCGCTTCTCGGTAGCGGCCTGGCCTATCGCCTCGGTCTTATCCTTCCCAACCTGCAGCGCCACCTTGATCGCATCAGCCAGCTCCTGCTTAAGCTTGGTCACCTCGTTCTTCTCGGCTTGAAGATCTGCCTCAAGCTTGGCCTTGCCGTCCTCGATCTGCAGCTGGATCTCGGCTAGGGAGAGACACTATTGATGTTTTTCAACAAATAGCTTGTGCTCCTCTGTATGGGAGGCAATCCGGTTAGGAAAATGGTGGAATAATGGAAACCAAATAAGAGAAAATAATAAGGGGCTTACTCTAAAAACCCAAGATCTTGCTTTGTGCTGACTCGGCCAGCACGGTGCAGTCCTGGTGCTTCTCGGCAAAGATTTGATGGTCATCTGCATTCAAAAAGCCAAAATTAGCCAAAGAAAAGAAAACACGTAAACACGAAACATAGAGTGAGGAATTGGATACTTACTTTCCAGAGAAGAAATTTTGGTGACAGAATCCGTCAGCTGCTTCTCCAAGACAGCTGCGAGAAAATAAAGCAGAAACTGAATTAGAAAACTGATGCAGAAGAAAGCATATGCAGTATCTCAGTAAGGAAAAATTACCTTTGGCCCCCAGTTCCTCCTGCAGGTTATGGATATGCTCTTTGGTATCTTGGTGGGCCCAGAGGAGTCTCTAGTAAAGCATGGTGCGGCTCTCAGTGCAAGTCTGAAGAAAAGCAAATATGGGGTTAGTTGGAAGATTCGACCCGAGTGGACTTCAACTCGGTCGAGTATTGCCTACTCGGCCCAAATCTCGGGGACTGGATGGTGTAGAGATTCTTGAAGGGAAAATATGTCAACTCGAAAAATCCGGATAGAAAAAGAAACTTACTCGGGAGGTGATCTCGGTGTCCTCGGTAGCGCTGCGCAGGCAGTACAATTTATGCGCCAAAGTGCTCCTGGACGCTAAAACCGGCATAGAGATATGGCCGAGGTCGGCCTTGTTCCATGCAGTCCGGTAATGGTCCAGCTGGCCCATTTTCTTCCTGTTGAAGACAGCGTCAAGATGGCAAATCCTGTCCAAGGTGGCATCGATATCCTCCCGCGGTTCTGCGGCAAGCTCCCGGCGCTGCGCATGCTGGGGTTCGTGCTAATAGCCAAGGTACCGGGTTTCGTTTTCACCCCGGTCTTCTTCTTCTGCCCCTCCTACTTCTTTGGCCAGTGTACCGGAACTTTTACAAGTCCTAGAGACTTGCGGCTACCCTCTCCAACAACTGCTCCCTGTGACGGTGCAAACCTTGCTTGCTGCCGAGTGCGAGGGGCAATTACTCTTGCCCATGTCGTGGGAAACTCACGGAAGATGTTACCGGAGTTAACTTAGGTTGAAGTAAATCGACTCTGGTGTTTGGGAGAGGGTTTAGCTCAGATTGGACACAAGATTTATTCTGGCTCAGCCTCTCCATTGGAGATGATGGCTTACTTCCAGCTAGGATCATACTAATTGGCAATCTATAGGCTTGCGCTGCAATGTCGCCGAGACTCCGATCTAGGGTTACAAATACTAGCTCTCGTATAACTAGAATAACTCGAATCCTTCCGGTCTCTCTCAATCTCCCTCTATGCCCTAGAAGCCGGTTTATATATAATACCCGGTTTCCTGGCTTTCCTTACAAGATACATCTAGAGTCCTGCTCGGAGTCTACGCATAACCCTAAATTACTCTCCGTGACCACCAAGTCTTGGACTCCATGGTTCGCACCGTCTTTCGGGTCTTCTAGAGCCTCCCTTTCCTTGAGCCGGGTTACCAATACAACTACTGGCCCATCGGTGACACTCGGCCCAGTATCATATTACAAGGTCTCGCGTAAACCCCTTCCAGCCGGGTCTTTGTTCCCCTTCATGGGCATCTTGGTTGGCGCGCTTTTCTTGTGGCTCCAAACTTTAAGCATAAGACAAACCTCCAACCATGAAGCGCATGCTATTCCCTGCAAAACAATAAACATTTACATATAATAATCCTATAGGTTAGATTGCTTTAACTTATAGCCAGGCCGGCTCTTTCGGCGGTCAATATAGTAACCCCATTATCATACTAAGACGAATATCATCTCTTAGATCAACTCTTCATAGCGACCATTTCATAACCCGGCTTTCATATTCCTCATAAGCTAGCCCGAGTAACAATTTTGAGTCCGGCTCTTTTGGCCACCGTTTGTAACTCGACTGCATGAAATAACTCCCAAGATCTTGTTTCCGTAATCAACGGGCCGAGTATCATATCCCGTGATTTGCTCCATTTTACCGTTGGCATTCTAGGGTTTCCACCGCGCCTATAAATACAGGGCCCGGTGAAAACCCTAATCACAAAATGCCATCTCCTTCCACTTCATCTTCAACCTCGAGCCGCGCCATTGGAGCTCAAGACCGCAACCCGGAGCTCCGCCACCAAGCTTCACGCACTCCGCCGCCGCTCACCTGAGTCGGCACTCCGGTCCGCGGTCAACGAACCTCGTCTCCGCCGCCGATTCCTGGTACACACTCCTAGATTTAAATTTCCATTTCTAGATCTTGAGCTTGCGTTCTTCGTGTTCATCGCCTTCATCTTTTTCCTCATTTTGTTTTTATTTTTCAGTTTTCGTTAGATCTTTTCCAATGGCTCCCAAGGACGCTCCTAAGTCCAAGGCCAAGGCCACGACTCTGAAGCAAAATCCGAGTCAAACCATTACTGCCAACGAGGCAATGTCGACTGTCACGCAGACCAAGCTGGAGGAGCTGGCTGAGTCTGGAGTCCTCCCTCCTCAATCGGAGATCTCATGGAGGGCCCCCGAGGAGGAGAGTCGGCCTTCACCTAGAGGAGGTGAACTTGTAGTTTTCCTCGAACACGTGACTCGGGGTTTCCGCCTGTAACATCACAAGTATGAAAAACCACCCCTAGCGTGTTTGATTCTTGTTTTATTAAAGTTTTGCATCATGTCATCATATTCATTGAATTGTTTGCATTTGTTTTACTTTGTTTTCCATTTTGTTTGCTTCTGTTTTACTCTGTTTTCACAATTCAAATTCAAACATTATTCAAACATTTATTTCATACTTGCTCTGTTACAACCTTTTAAATAAAAGTTCAAATAAAAAACAACCATTTTGTTTCCATTAAAACATGAGGTTCAAACCATTAAAAGTATGGCTTTAATAAGATAATTAATCCAAACTTAGTTCAATTGGTATTTCAAATTCAAATCAAAAACATCAAACAACACCCAATTTCACATTATGAAAGTACCAAAAAATTCTACTCATTTGTTCTAATTAAACCATAGGGTTCACCCTATTAAAAAGTTTGTTTTCATTAATAGTCACTTAATAAGCAATTTCTTCCAAATTTGAATTAAATACAAACAGCAAATTAAATTTGAAAATTTTGGAAAATAAAGTTGACAATTAGTTGCTAGTATAAAAACTAACTCAACCACATTTTTTCCAAAATTTTCCTACCCCTAAAACCCATCTATTCCTTCCATTTTCTTTTGCTGCAAAAAAAAACAGAACACAAAAAAAATAGAAAAAGGAAAACCAACGCGCGCGCGGAGGGAAACCCACGCGAGCCCAGCCCACTTACCTCCACGCTGGCCCGTACCGGTTCGCCCCTCCTTTTTTCTTTCTTCCCGCGGTACGGCGCCGCATCCGGCTATGCCACGGCGGCAGCAGCCCCCTCCGACGGCCATCCGATGCCCTAGCCCCCTATATCTACCCCCTCTAGACCCCGCAGCTAGCCCTAAACCCTAGGCTCCCTTTCTCCCTCGCTGCGCCGCCTTCTGCCCTCTCTCCCCGTCGCAATCCCCTCTCTCTGCATCTCGCCGGAGAACCACCGTCTGAACCCGAGATGCTCCCCGCCACCTCGTTGCGCCACCACCCTAGCTAGCCACTGGAACCAGACCACCACCTCTCCCTCTACCTCCTGGACACTTCCACGAGCCCGGAGACGTACTGGATCCACGCCGCCATCCTCAACGTCGCCGCCGTCGTGTCTGCACCGGGCCTCTGCCACGATTACATCGCTGGTGAGCACACCGTGGCCTCCACCTCCTCCCTCTCTGTTTGGCGCAATCACCACCCGCATCCGTGCACGCATCCGCAACACCCACCAGCACGACAGCGCGCACAGCAGCAACGGCGATCGCCGCCGGCGTCGTTCTCTGCTAAGGTTCAGAAACATTCGCGCGCGTCAGTTAAAAATTCAGATAACGAATCTGAACGTTAACCTGTTTGCGCTGCTTATACTGTCAAAAATGAAACGAGTACCGCAGTGGTAGCAGGCAGTGCGCGCAAGCGAGGGGTCCTGGGTTCGATTCCCCCTCCCGCGGGAAAAAACCCCACCTTTTTTGCACGCTGCGCTGACAGGGTGGCCCCCCTGTCAGCTGCTGTGTGGCCAGCTGCCACGCGTGCATGCCACGCTGGCCCAGGGCCCAGTGGCAATGCCCTGGGTTAGCTAGCAGTGCGGTAGAAAAGGTTTTCAACCTTTTCTGTTTTAATCTAAGTCCTTTTAAATTACAGAATGGTCCTCTAATTTAAATTGCTAATAACTTTTAAATTATAACTCCAAATAATAAAAGTAAAATATGTTTGTTGATCCAAATTAAATTGTCTATCTATTTAAACCAATTGTTTCCTGTTTTGATTTTTCCAAATGGATTTCAAATTTGAATTCAAACAATTCATTTGTAATTTGATAAAATCCATAACTAATTCATACTTAATCCAAATAATGCAAATAAAATATGTTTTCCATATCATTTTGAACCATCTTTCCAAATATAAATTTTGTTTCATGATTTGAATAATTAAAATTGCTTAAATAATTTAAACCTTGTTTAAATCATTTAAAATTGCTAAAATTCATAACTTAATCAAATTAAATTATTTTTGAACATGCAAAATATGTTTTCAAACCAGAAAAACAAAACCTTTCCAAATATGAATTTGAATTTATGATTGGAACAAATAAAATTCAAATAATATTCAAACTTGGTTTAAATTCATTTAAAACTTGTTTAATTTTGTTTAAGTCATAATAAATTCATCCTAATTCCTTTTTAAATATTTGAAACATGTAGTCCAACTAAAATTTTGTGTTCTTTTCAAATATGAATTTTGTTATTTATTTTGCACAATTTAAATTGGTGAAAACAACAACTATTTGTGTAATCCCTTTAAGGAACCAAAAAATTCCCTAACTTAATAAATAAATTCCTAAATTGGTAAACCTTATTTCCATTGGGTTATATTGTTGTTATTTTGTTGTTTTCCTCATCCATGCATCATACTAATCCACTTTCACCTGTTGGTTAATTGGAAAACAATTGTTTCAACCAAAATTCATGGGCTTTCCATATGCAACTTAAAATTGCATATGTGTCCATTTAAATTGTGTTACCATGTCAACTAGTTTACTTTGATGCATCCATAAAATTGTCATGCATCATTCCATGATTGTGCATTATGCCATGATATTGATTGTCTATCTTTCTGCATTGTTTGTTTGCTTCTTCTCGGATAGACGACGACGTTGAGACAGATGATACTTACGACACCCCTTCTGAGGATCTAGCTCAGTACCAGGCTGCTGAGTTTACAGGCAAGTTATCACTCACAAGAACCACTGTGTTCCTTTCAACATTGGTTACCGATACTTTCCGTTGTCTATTCCTGCTAGCCATATGAATAGTTGTTTCTGTTACGAACCCATCACATGATACCCTGAACCCTGATATTGCCTCACCTTCAGTCCTATAACCCCGTTGCTTGGGCCCGTGTCTTACTAGCATGCTTAGGGTTGTTTTTGCTCGAGTCTGTTATCAGTTACTTTCTGTTATCATATTTGATTATGTTCTGGGGCTCGATGTTAAACAACAACCTCTTAATTTTGAGGTAATAATAATTTGCTGATAAGGCACCGGCAGGAGGCCCGGCGTGGTTTTGAGGCCTGCTAGTGTTGACCCTAATTAGGAAAAGGGTCTTGTCTACTAATCCATGATGAGCGCACTATCCGCATGTGGGAAGCGTGTATGGGCGCCCCCCTCAATTTGATTCGATTCGCATCTCGTCCAAATCACCACACTTAGTTCGGGCTTTCCATTTGATGCACGCATATGCAGGTACGAACCCGAGGCCAGGGTGGAACTTTTGTAGTCGGCATTTAGGGCGGCGTGGTCTTCCAGTGCTATGAGGGTCCCCTTTTCTTCGTGGGGCTCGATTAGCCGCGCACGCACAGCACGTGGTGCTTTGGGCTTGATGCGAAGAAGAGTTGAGTTGTGTAGAGTGCCTCGCTTGGTGGAAGTGCATTTCCATCCTGGCGGGATATTCTTACGTGTACGGCCAAATTGGTGCCCCTGCAGGGATAAATCTTCTCGAGAAGCCGTGTTTTCCGCGGTTATGGTTAACTTGGTGAAAGTACTGGCTAACAAGTACTCAGAACAACTTACACCTAACTAATGATAAATTGACTAGTAATAGGCTTATTGCCACAATAACTTGATCCATCATTAATCCAACTGTGTGAGTTATCCTCGGATTGCTTCTTTGGATAAGGGGCGAGATCCAGGATGGGTTTTGTTTGGTGGTTAGTTATAGTTGGTTACTATACGCTATCTTATCTTCTTTCTGTCAGCCGGAAGTTGTAGTATGTTTCTGTAGTTGGTCAGTGCAGCCAGCTGCCGCATCTTTTGTATCACCCTTTCTTCTGTTGAACCCAAAGCATCTGTGCTTGGTGTTGACGGGTTACACTTTGGTGAACTGTGAGTCTTTCTTGCCAGTACGTTTATGTACTGACCCCTTTGGGGCTGTGGTTTCCGCAGACTACGCTTACGAGGATCCCCTTGACGGCTACTACGTGGAGTTTGACGAGGCTGCTGACGAGTAGATAGCGGACCTGGGCAGGATCCGAGACATCGTGGATGGGCTCCGTTTTCTTTTCATTCCCGGCTTCTTAAGCCTATTTGGATTTGTCTGTACTCAGACCCTTTGAATGCTTCCGCTGAGATGTAATGATGTTATGTTGGGACATGTGTCCTCTGGATGATTGTATTTGCTATCTCTGCTCTAGTGAGAGCTATTTGCAACTTATTTCCATCTTTTGTGTCTTAGAGATATGTTGTGTTATCATTTCGTTTAACGCCGTTGACGTACCATGTGTGTATGGTATGAAGTACGTCAATGGTAGTATCCTGATTTCTATGGGATAGTTTACATCGACGGTGGATAGTAGAGATTGGTTGTCACACATAAGTGTTGGCCTACTCGTAAGAGATGCGGGTGCCGGTAAGCCCCGTAATCCAATCAACTATTGTTCAACTCGTACGGTGAGTATCCTCTAGAAGTACGGGTGCCACAAATGGTATCAGAGCCTGTCTGCCTGTAGGATCCCTTTTACTGGTCGCAGTTGAGTCTAGAAACTATTTTGTAGCTATATAGGAAAAATGAAACGTGAGAGTAGGAATTCTGCCATTTTTCTTCTTTCCCCACCCACCCACCCTTTTCTGGTAAGGAAGTGCAACGTTGTTTTCCCTTCTCACCTGAACTTTCAAGTTAGGTTTTCACGTATCCTGGTTTCTCAAGGATAGTTATATCTACTAGACCATAGGAATGGAGGTGGTTGTGACATGATTTATCATGTTGCCTACTCATGATTGAGAACGGAGGCGTGTAAGCCCCGGAAGCAAATCCTCTATTCCTTAAGCAGTAGATATGGATCCTTTAGAAGCCCGGATGGGTTTTCCGTAGTACCTCAGGAGTTTTTGGTCTCGTGTTTCCCGTTGTTGCTTCGATATCCTGTTCTTCTCCACATCCTTTTCGTCCGTTGAAACCTTGTTGTTGCTTTCCACTTCAGTTCTCTACCGGCGTCTAATCAAAACTTCCCCGATCATCTGCAGATGGATCTCAGGTTCTTCCCGCAGGTGGTTCGGATGACTCGTTGCGAGAGCACTGCCGGTTATCCGGAGATGCTGAGGGACATGGTCTACGAGCAGCAGCGAGAGTTTGACCAGACCTACTACCAGGCTATCGTCTACATTCTGTCAGATGATGGCATGAGCGTTGTCCACCGCTACGAGGCAGTAGGTTCCACAGTGGATATGGCCGTGCAGCAGGCAGCTTATGTGAGTATCACCGTCCTTCGTGCTGACTACTGGGGGTTTGACGATTCCATCTATCGCCACATCCCCCGTGGTTACATCACTTCGGAGGGAGCTCACTTCACTCTCTACGACAACCTGGATGTCTACGAGCATGATAACACCAGGCTGCACACCACCGCTCAGTTTGTGAGGCACAGTGACGCAGTTGCCACCACACTTTCTCAGGAGTTGGCTTCAGTCAGAGAGCAGCTCTACCTTGCTCTGACTCGTCTGGCGACGTACACCACAGACTTTGTTGGAGATGAGCGCTTTGCACGTTTCGATCAGCCAGTTGGTCGTCGTCTGCCAGATGCTGGAGGTTACGAGCCGATCAGAGGTCCACTCCTCAACCTCGGTGTTGGTTACACTGGGATTCCACGCTTTGGAGCACAGGGAGCCGACGCTATGTACTTCACCACACCTAGAGTCGCTCTCAGACCACGTCAGATCTATGTGGATCGTCGTTCTACCTACTTTCGTGGGCGTGCTCCTCACCGTACCCCTCGTCGTACTACTCACCGCCGTCCTGCGTGATGAGCATGGGAGTACCGATGTATCCATTCTTAGCTATATTTAGTTATCCTTTGGCTTTCGAACCATGTATTGGTGTGTTGGATATTCTGATGTATTTGAACATGTGATGATGTACCTGTTGGTTATCTATTCATGCGTCGGAATAATCTCTCTTTCGGTTTCCAAGTCTATCTGTTTCTGTTGTTGTGCTAAAATGCATGTCTATCCAGGATGCCGCCAACAAGGAACAACCCGCCTGAGCCACCGCCAATCACGGAGCTGTTGACTTAGATGACTCAGGTCGTGACGCAGATGGCCCAGTTCCAGGCTAATCAGCACAACAACCAGAATGCTCCACGAGTCAGCATCAAGGAGTTTCTGAGTCTGGGGCCGAGAGCTTTCGTGGCAACACGCGAGCCTCTGGATGCTGATGACTGGATCCGGGAGATGGCCAGGGCTCTGGACATTGCTCACGTTGCTGAGGAAGACAAAGTCAAGTATGCCACCTACCTACTGAAGGGCCAGGCAGCTACCTGGTGGGAGAACTACCAGACCATGAGAGCTGGATACCCAATCACCTGGGGTTGTTTCAAGGATGCCTTCCTGAAGCACCACATCCCAGATGGTCTCATGGAAAGGATGCGTGAGGAGTTTTGCTCCCTCAAACAGGGCAAGCTGGACGTCATTGGCTATCAGAATGAGTTCAATCGCCTCGCTCGTTACACTGGTGATGAGGTGTCCACTGAGGCTAAGAAGATGACAAGGTTCCGCCGAGGTTTTAACCCGGAACTCAAGTACGCCCTCACCAACATCAAGGCCAAAGACTTCGAGGAGCTCGTGAACACCGCGCTCAATGAGGAAAATGGGCGCAAGGCGTTCGAGGAGTCTCGGAAGCACTCGCGTGAGGGTGGTTCCTCCTCCAACATGACCACCCCTCCGCAGAAGCGCCGCATCTGGGTGCCCAATGGTGCTGTCACTAGGGCTCCATATGCCCAAGCTTCTCCAGGCTTCGCTTTCCGCCCACCCAACCCATCTCAGATGCAGGCTCAGAGGTTTTCAATGGGGCAGCCAAGGCCAGATGCACCTCGTGTCGTCACTTACTACAAATGCAAGCAGACAGGGCACTATGCTGACAAGTGCACTCAGAGGCAGCTACCTCCACCACCACCTCGCCCCAACACCAACCAGGCAATGGTGCGTGCTCCCCCGGCTAAAGCCTTCAACTCCAACAACAGGCCTGTCGGGAGGACCGCGAGGGTGAATCATGTCAAGGTCGACAAAGCTGAGGAAGCTGCTGACGGGTCGTTCTCGGTACATTCCCCGTAAACTCTAACCCAGCTAAAGTGTTGTTTGATACCGGAGCATCGCATTCTTTCGTGTCAAAGATCTTTGCGACAGCAGTTAAACTACCTTTTGTTGGTTTGGGTTCCCCGCTAGTAGTAAACTCTCCTGGAGCAACTATGCAAACTTCCAAGATCAGTCACGAGAATCAGATCCTAATTGGAGGTCACATATTCCTTGCTTCTCTCATTCTGCTTGGCAATTCTGACATTGATGTCATTCTTGGCATGGATTGGTTGAAGGCCAATAAAGCTACGATTGATTGTGCTCAGAAGTCAATAACTCTGTTCCATCCTTCTGGCCAGATAGTCTATTCTCCAAATGAATCAAGTTCTGTTCAGCTTTACACCCTCGATGCAAAACCTCTACCTCTACTTGAAAATGTTCCGGTGGTTTGTGAATTCCCTGACGTCTTTCCAGAAGAGTTGCCAGGGATGCCTCCGGACAGAGCAGTTGAGTTCGTGATCGAGCTTGAACCAGGTACTGCTCCAATCTCTAAGCATCCATACAAGATAGCTCCTCCTGAACTGAAATTGTTGAAGGAGCAAATCGATATGTACATGGAAAAAGGTTACATTCAACCTAGTTCCTCCGCTTGGGGTTGCCCAACTCTGTTCGTTGCGAAGAAGGATCAACCAAAGAGACTCGTTGTTGACTATCGTCCTCTTAACGAGAAAACCATCAAAACAAGTATCCAATTCCTCGTATCGATGATCTTTTTGATCAACTTGCTGGAGCCTCAATATTCTCCAAGTTGGACTTGAGGATGGGTTACCATCAAATAAAGATCAGAAAGGAAGATATTCCAAAAACAGCTTTCACCACTCGGTACGGTCTATATGAATACACTGTCATGTCCTTTGGTCTCACCAATGCACCGGCGACGTTCTCTAGACTCATGAATTCTGTTTTTCATGAATACCTCGACAAGTTCGTTGTGGTATATCTCGATGACATTCTGGTCTACTCAAAATCCGAGAAAGAGCATGGAGAACATCTTCGTCTCACTCTCATGAAGCTTCGCGAGCATCGTCTATATGCCAAGTTCTCCAAATGTGAGTTATGGATTCCAGAAGTTGCTTACCTTGGTCATGTCATCTCCGCCAAGGGCATAGCCATTGATCCAGAAAAGGTTAAAGCAATTGTTGATTGGAAACCTCCTAAGACGGTGAAGCAAGTAAGAAGCTTTCTTGGCTTGGCTAGCTATTGCCGTCGTTTCGTCCAAAACTTTTCCAAGATTGCCAAACCTCTCACTGATCTCACAAAGAAGGACAAGAAGTTCGTTTGGTCTCCACAGTGTGATGAAAGTTTCAATCTCCTGAAGACTAAACTCACTTCTACTCCAGTTCTGGTTGGCCCAGACACTACCAAACCTTTCCAGATATTCTGTGACGCTTCTCTCCAAGGTCTAGGTGCAGTTCTTATGCAAGAACATCAAGTTGTGGCTTATGCTTCACGTCAGTTGAATGAACATGAGCAAAACTATCCCACACATGACCTAGAACTTGCAGCAGTTGTGTTTGCCCTCAAGAAATGGAGGCAATACTTGTTGGGTAACCGCACTGAAATCTTTTCCGATCATAAGAGTCTGAAATACATCTTCACTCAACCAGACCTAAACCTCAGGCAAAGGAGATGGATTGAAAAGATTAAGGACTTTGATCTCACCATTTCTTACACTCCAGGCAAGGCTAATGTTATGGCCGATGCTCTCAGTCGCAAGTCATATTGCAATAATCTCATGTTTATGGAAAGCCAACCTCCACTTCATGAAGAATTCCAGAAGCTGAACCTTGGTCTTGTTCCTCAAGGCTATCTTGCTAGCTTGACAGCCAGTCCAACTCTCGAGGACAAGATTCGTTCTGAACAACTTCGTGATGCTGAAATCAAGAAGATGATAGAACACATCAAAGAAGGCAAGGAGAAATTTAAGTCCTTCTCAATTGATGACAAGGGAACTGTGTTTTTCGAAGGACGCATTGCAGTTCCTCAAGTTCAAAGTCTCAAAGATATCATTCTCAAGGAGGCTCATGAAACTCCTCTTTCCATTCACCCTGGAAGTACAAAGATGTACCAGGATCTCAAGACACTGTATTGGTGGCCTGGCATGAAACGTGAAATTGCTCAATACGTTTCTGAATGCGACGTTTGTCAACGTGTTAAGGCAGTTCATCAGAAAACAGCCGGTCTTCTCCAACCTCTGAAAATTCCTGAGTGGAAGTGGGACATGATTGAAATGGAGTTCGTTACTGGTTTCCCAAAGTCCAAGAAGGGCAACGATGCAATCTTCGTTGTCATTGATCGTCTCACTAAAGTAGCTCACTTCTTTGCTGTCAAAGAAACAATCTCAGCTAGCCAGTTAGTAGAACTCTACACAGCAAAGATTGTTCCTCTTCATGGTGTTCCATTGGAAATAAGCTCAGACCGTGGAAGCATATTCACTTCTTATTTCTGGAAAAGCTTTCAAGAAGCATTGGGCACCAAACTTCTGTTCAGCACAGCTTATCACCCTCAGTCTCAAGGGCAAGTCGAAAGAGTCAATCAGATTCTCGAGGATATGCTCAGAGCATGTGGTATCTCTTTTGGCATGAAATGGGAGGATTGCCTTCCATATGCTGAATTCTCCTACAACAACAGCTTCCAGGCAAGCCTAGGCATGGCACCATTTGAAGCTCTCTACGGCCGCAGATGCAGGAGTCCAATCAATTGGTCTGGAGCTGGTGAACGTTCACTCTTAGGCCCTGACATTGTTAAGGAATCCGAGGAGAAAGTTCGCATCATTTGTGACAATCTCAAGATTGCTCAGTCTCGTCAGAAGAGCTACTATGACAGCAAGCACAGGGATATGATCTATGCACCTGGTGACAAGGCATATCTCCGTGTAACTCCCCTCAGAGGCACTCATCGTTTCGGTGTGAAAGGAAAGCTTGCGCCAAGATACATTGGTCCTTTCAACATTCTCTCAAGGCGTGCAGAAAATGCTTATCGTCTTGAACTTCCAGAAAAACTATCCAAGGTGCACGATGTGTTCCACGTGTCACAGCTCAAGAAGTGTTTCAAAGATCCAGATCGTGCAGTTGATCATGATTCCATTGAACTGCAAGATGATCTATCTTATGAGGAGCACCCTGTTCGTATTCTCGATGAGACCGAGCGTAAGACTCGCAACAAGAGCACCAAGTTCTTGAAAGTGCAGTGGTCGCATCATTCCGATAAAGAGGCAACGTGGGAGACCGAAGAGGATCTTCGCAAGAAGTATCCGGACCTTTTCCTTTCTCAGTAGGAATCTCGGGGCGCGATTCCTTCAAGGGGGGGCGTTTTGTAACATCCCAAGTATGAAAAACCACCCCTAGGATGTTTGATTCTTGTTTTATTAAAGTTTTGCATCATGTCATCATATTCATTGAATTGTTTGCATTTGTTTTACTTTGTTTTCCATTTTGTTTGCTTCTGTTTTCACAATTCAAATTCAAACATTATTCAAACATTGATTTCATACTTGCTCTGTTACAACCTTTTAAATAAAAGTTCAAATAAAAAACAACCATTTTGTTTCCATTAAAACATGAGGTTCAAACCATTAAAAGTATGGCTTTAATAAGATAATTAATCCAAACTTAATTCAATTGGTATTTCAAATTCAAATCAAAAACATCAAACAGCACCCAATTTCACATTATGAAAGTACCAAACAATTCTACTCATTTGTTCTAATTAAACCATAGGGTTCACCCTATTAAAAAGTTTGTTTTCATTAATAGTCACTTAATAAGCAATTTCTTCCAAATTTGAATTAAATACAAACAGCAAATTAAATTTGAAAATTTTGGAAAATAAAGTTGACAATTAGTTGCTAGTATAAAAACTAACTCAACCACATTTTTTCCAAAATTTTCCTACCCCTAAAACCCATCTATTCCTTCCATTTTCTTTTGCTGCAAAAAAAAAACAGAACACAAAAAAAAATAGAAAAAGGAAAACCAACGCGCGCGCGGAGGGAAACCCACGCGAGCCCAGCCCACTTACCTCCACGCTGGCCCGTACCGGTTCGCCCCCTCCTTTTCTCTTTCTTCCCGCGGTACGGCGCCGCATCCGGCTATGCCACGGCGGCAGCAGCCCCCTCCGACGGCCATCCGATGCCCTAGCCCCATATATCTACCCCCTCTAGACCCCGCAGCTAGCCCTAAACCCTAGGCTCCCTTTCTCCCTCGCTCTGCCGCCGTCTGCCCTCTCTCCCCGTCGCAATCCCCTCTCTCTGCACCTCGCCGGAGAACCACCGTCTGAACCCGAGATGCTCCCCGCCACCTCGTTGCGCCACCACCCTAGCTAGCCACTGGAACCAGACCACCACCACTCCCTCTACCTCCTGGACACTTCCACGAGCCCAGAGACGTACTGGATCCACGCCGCCATCCTCAACGTCGCCGCCGTCGTGTCTGCACCGGGCCTCTGCCACGATTACATCGCCGGTGAGCACACCGTGGCCTCCACCTCCTCCCTCTCTGTTTGGCGCAATCACCACCCGCATCCGTGCACGCATCCGCAACACCCACCAGCACGACAGTGCGCACAGCAGCAACGGCGATCGCCGCCGGTGTCGTTCTCTGCTAAGGTTCAGAAACATTCGCGCGCGTCAGTTAAAAATTCAGATAACGAATCTGAACCTTAACCTGTTTGCGCTGCTTATACTGTCAAAACTGAAACGAGTACCGCAGTGGTAGCAGGCAGTGCGCGCAAGCGAGGGGTCCTGGGTTCGATTCCCCCTCCCGCGGGGAAAAACCCCACCTTTTTTGCACGCTGCGCTGACAGGGTGGCCCTCCTGTCAGCTGCTGTGTGGCCAGCTGCCACGCGTGCATGCCACGCTGGCCCAGGGCCCAGTGGCAGTGCCCTGGGTTAGCTAGCAGTGCGGTAGAAAAGGTTTTCAACCTTTTCTGTTTAAATCTAAGTCCTTTTAAATTACAGAATGGTCCTCTAATTTAAATTGCTAATAAATTTTAAATTATAACTCCAAATAATAAAAGTAAAATATGTTTGTTGATCCAAATTAAATTGTCTATCTATTTAAACCAATTGTTTCCTGTTTTGATTTTTCCAAATGCATTTCAAATTTGAATTCAAACAATTCATTTGTAATTTGATAAAATCCATAACTAATTCATACTTAATCCAAATAATGCAAATAAAATATGTTTTCCATACCATTTTGAACCATCTTTCCAAATATAAATTTTGTTTCATGATTTGAATAATTAAAATTGCTTAAATAATTTAAACCTTGTTTAAATCATTTAAAATTGCTAAAATTCATAACTTAATCAAATTAAATTATTTTTGAACATCCAAAATATGTTTTCAAACCAGAAAAACATAACCTTTCCAAATATGAATTTGAATTTATGATTGGAACAAATAAAATTCAAATAATATTCAAACTTGTTTTAAATTCATTTAAAACTTGTTTAATTTTGTTTAAGTCATAATAAATTCATCCTAATTCCTTTTTCAATATTTGAAACATGTAATCCAACTAAAATTTTGTGTTCTTTTCAAATATGAATTTTGTTATTTATTTTGAACAATTTAAATTGGTGAAAACAAAAACTATTTGTGTAATCCCTTTAAGGAACCAAAAAATTCCCTAACTTAATAAATAAATTCCTAAATTGGTAAACCTTATTTCCATTGGGTTCTATTGTTGTTATTTTGTTGTTTTCCTCATCCATGCATCATACTAATCCACTTTCACCTGTTGGTTAATTGGAAAACAATTGTTTCAACCAAAATTCATGGGCTTTCCATATGCAACTTAAAATTGCATATGTGTCCATTTAAATTGTGTTACCATGTCAACTAGTTTACTTTGATGCATTCATAAAATTGTCATGCATCATTCCATGATTGTGCATTATGCCATGATATTGATTGTCTATCTTTCTGCATTGTTTGTTTGCTTCTTCTCGGATAGACGACGACGTTGAGACAGACGATACTTACGACACCCCTTCTGAGGATCTAGCTCGGTACCAGGCTGCTGAGTTTGCAGGCAAGTTATCACTCACATGAACCACTGTGTTCCTTTCAACATTGGTTACCGATACTTTCCGTTGTCTATTCCTGCTAGCCATATGAATAGTTGTTTCTGTTACGAACCCATCACATGATACCCTGAACCCTGATATTGCCTCACCTTCAGTCCTATAACCCTGTTGCTTGGGCCCGTGTCTTACTAGCATGCTTAGGGTTGTTTTTGCTCGAGTCTGTTATCAGTTACTTTCTGTTATCATATTTGATTATGTTCTGGGGCTCGATGTTAAACAACAACCTCTTAATTTTGAGGTAATAATAATTTGCTGATAAGGCACCGGCAGGAGGCCCGGCGTGGTTTTGAGGCCTGCTAGTGTCGACCCTAATTAGGAAAAGGGTCTTGTCTACTGATCCATGATGAGCGCACTATCCGCATGTGGGAAGCGTGTATGGGCGCCCCCCTCAATTTGATTCGATTCGCATCTCGTCCAAATCACCACACTTAGTTCGGGCTTTCCATTTGATGCACGCATATGCAGGTACGAACCCGAGGCCAGGGTGGAACTTTTGTAGTCGGCATTTAGGGCGGCGTGGTCTTCCAGTGCTATGGGGGTCCCCTTTTCTTCGTGGGGCTCGATTAGCCGCGCACGCACAGCACATGGTGCTTTGGGCTTGATGCGAAGAAGAGTTGAGTTGTGTAGAGTGCCTCGCTTGGTGGAAGTGCATTTCCATCCTGGCGGGATATTCTTACGTGTACGGCCAAATTGGTGCCCCTGCAGGGATAAATCTTCTCGAGAAGCCGTGTTTTCCGCGGTTATGGTTAACTTCGTGAAGTACTGGCTAACAAGTACTCAGAACAACTTACACCTAACTAATGATAAATTGACTAGTAATAGGCTTATTGCCACAATAACTTGATCCATCATTAATCCAACTGTGTGAGTTATCCTCGGATTGCTTCTTTGGATAAGGGGCGAGATCCAGGATGGGTTTTGTTTGGTGGTTAGTTATAGTTGGTTACTATACGCTATCTTATCTTCTTTCTGTCAGCCGGAAGTTGTAGTATGTTTCTGTAGTTGGTCAGTGCAGCCAGCTGCCGCATCTTTTGTATCACCCTTTCTTCCGTTGAACCCAAAGCATCTGTGCTTGGTGTTGACGGGTTACACTTTGGTGAACTGTGAGTCTTGCTTGCCAGTACGTTTATGTACTGACCCCTTTGGGGCTGTGGTTTCCGCAGACTACGCTTACGAGGATCCCCTTGACGGCTACTACGTGGAGTTTGACGAGGCTGCTGACGAGTAGATAGCGGACCTGGGCAGGATCCGAGACATCGTGGATGGGCCTCCGTTTTCTTTTCATTCCCGGCTTCTTAAGCCTATTTGGATTTGTATGTACTCAGACCCTTTGAATGCTTCCGCTGAGATGTAATGATGTTATGTTGGGACATGTGTCCTCTGGATGATTGTATTTGCTATCTCTGCTCTAGTGAGAGCTATTTGCAACTTATTTCCATCTTTTGTGTCTTAGAGATATGTTGTGTTATCATTTCGTTTAACGCCGTTGACGTACCATGTGTGTATGGTATGAAGTACGTCAATGGTAGTATCCTGATTTCTATGGGATAGTTTACATCGACGGTGGATAGTAGAGATTGGTTGTCACACATAAGTGTTGGCCTACTCGTAAGAGATGCGGGTGCCGGTAAGCCCCGTAATCCAATCAACTACTATTCAGTTCGTACGGTGAGTATCCTCTAGAAGTCCGGGTGCCACACCGCCCCCTGGGTCACCCTTTCTTTCATGAAGTTCTTCATCACTACAAGCTCACGGTCTTTGACATAGGCCCGAACTCGATTCTTAACATTTTCCATTTCATCGTTCTTTGTAAATCGTATCTTTGCACTGCCCCCCAATCTTTCTCTATTCCTCAAACTTTTTCAATGCAAACCTTGCCGAGAAATTTAATTATGATTACAATATGCCTCCTATGTTTGATGATTATGGTGATGAGAATAATAATTATAGTTATTTTGTTGAATTCGCTCCCACTACTATTAATGAGAATTACTATGCTTATGTGGAGAGTATTGATTCGTTTATGCATGTGGCTCATGATAAAAATGTTTTATGTGATAGTTATATTGTTAATTTCATTCGCAATGCTATTGAAAGTTATTATGAGAGAGGGAAACATAGTCTTATGCATCTCAAAAATATCAAGTTTCCCCTCTTTATGTTGAAAATTTTGAAGTTGCACTTCTTTTGCTTTCTTATGCTTGTTGCTTTGTGCTTTCATGACTTGTTCTTCTACAAGATTCTTTTTCATAGGAAGTGGGTTAGACTTAAATTTGTTTTACATTTGCTTCTTTATGCTCTCTTTTGCTTCAATTCATATTTCTCATGTCAGCATCTTCTCAAATTATCATGCCTAGCTAAAAGGCTTTAAAGAAACGCACTTCTTGGGAGATAACCCATGTTTTATTTTTTTGCTTTGTTTTCTTATTTTTATTTGAGTAAAGGTGTTATTTAATTCTGTAGAAACTCTTTTTTATCTTTATTTTCATGTATTATTTGTCCCAAGTAAAGTTACTAGCGAAAGTTGGAGTTGGTTTTGGATTTTTGCGCAGGAAACAGATTTCTGCTTTCCACCGTAAAAAATCGTATAATTCACAGAAATATCAAAATGACCTGAAATTGTTTGTTCTTATTCCTCAACTAATTCCAAATCTTTTTCGTTCTTTATGTTTTTCTATCTGAGCAACTTAAGTGCCCCAAAAAAATCGTCATTACAGACTATTCTGGTTCTGGCAGATTATGCCATTTTTTGCATTTGCTCTTTTACGATGTGAAGTGGATTTCTTTGCTTCGCGAAACATCACTGGTTGTAGCTAATGTTTAAAAGTATCAATAGAACCTTTTCCCATTGATAATCCATGGATTATTGAACTAACCCTCTAATGCGAATTACTTTTTGAGTGTGGTGTGAAGGAAGTTTTCAAGGGTCAAGAGAAGAGGGTGATATAGTGTGATCAAGAAGAGTGCAAAGCCAAAGATTGGGGATGTCCCCGTGGTTCATCCCAGAAAATTCTAAGAAGACTCAAGAATCCAAGCTTGGGTATGCCCAAGGCATCCTCTTCTTCAATAACAATTTATCAGGTCACTTCTAGTGAAACTATTATTCGGTCACATTATATGAAGTTTATTTGGAGTGTATGTTTGTTTTTATTTTTTTTCCATTGTTTTTTTCCTTGCTGCAATAATATAGTTGGACCCTAGAATTCTTTCTGTGAGAGAGAGACACGCTCCACTTTTTCGTTTGAATACTTCCTATGCTCGTATTCTTAGTTTTTCTTCTAACTGCTGCAAAATTCCTGTTTTTCCTGCATCTCTTATTTAAAGTTGTTAGTTTTAGTAGAGCTGTTAGTTTTTGTTGTTTGGTATTTTATTGAAATATAAAATGCTACTTGTGGTAGATGGTATAACAAAAAAGCTTGCATATTCTTGTATATCACTAAACTATATCACTTGATTATTTGATGTTGTTTTGAGATATTAATATGATTAATGGTAAATTTGCTGGTCTAGTAAAGTAAAAAACAATTAATGGTTGGTCTAAAAGCTTGAAACTGTGCCACACTCAAATAACCAGTTGATAGGATATGACTTCCTTTGCTGATAGCAATAGTAATGGCTTTTTGTTATGCGCTATGGTCGGGGTAGCTAATAGTGACTTTTCACTGCCACGAACCCTCTTGGAGTGATTTCCATTATGCCTTGTGAGATCATTATTTTATTTGGAATCTTTTAACTTGTGAGTTCTATGTTCGGTTTTCTGGCATTTCCACCATCCATATTTGCTAGCCTCTTCGGTACTGTGCATTGCTCATTCTCACATTAAGAGTTGGTGCAAACTTCGCCAGTACATCCAAACCCCGTAGGAGAACTTTGTTCTTCTTCACATAAGCCAAAATGTATCTTCCTCAAAACATCCACCATACCTACCTACCATGGCATTTCCATATCCATTCCGAGATATATTGCCATACAACATGCATCATCATCATGTTACTTGTCATGCTTCATTGTTATTTTGCATACTGCTACACTAGCAGGAGAATTTAGTTTTATACATTAGAGATATTTTAGTTTGAGTTATGAGTACTAAAAGTGTGTTGATTCATTGTAAAATAGAGTCTTGCCCCTACCAGTGAGGTTATATATCAAAAAAGAGAAAATCCCAAAAGAGAAAAAAAAAGAGAGGAAAAAGAGAGAAAATAAAGAGAGAGGGGGCAGCATACTGTCATTTATTCCACACACGTGCTTTGTTTAGCATCATTACTTCATTTTGGAGAGATTTTTCATATTATGAGTTGCATAACTATGTGGGGAACTTACATTTTCGAACTTGGCTTGTATATTCCAATGATGAGCGTCCTCAAAAGAGCTCTAGGTCTTCATGAGCAAGCAGGTTGGATGCACCCCCCCCCCACTTGTTCCGTTGGAGAGCTTTCATACACTTATAGCTCTATGTGCATCCGTTGTGTGGCAATCACTACTCCTTGCATAACTTCAATAATAAGACTTCCTCTTGTCTAATGATCACTTTCAGTTGTGAGACTTTCTTCCATTGACCATCCAAACCCCCCAAAATATTATTTTAGCCATAACATCGTGGTGCCAGGAACCAATACAGAACGCTTGCTTGTTTTAAGTGCACAATTATTTGAATGATTTTCCTATGTGCATATTGTTTTCACTTGACTTGATCCTAACAGGAGTTGTTGTGAGAGTTTGATGCCTTGGATGATTATATTGTTGTTCTTGAAGCTTAAATTATCTTTAATATACTATATACAGTGGATTGTCTTTTAGTATTGATTCATTCAAAGCTTTACTTTGTTTTTCCTAATGGTTTATACATTACTCTTTGATATCAACTATAAACCACAACCTTTATTCACTTGATCCTAGTTTACATGCTTTACATTACTATGATGATCAAGTTTATGTTGGTAGCATGTCACCTCATATATTATTTGTTTTGTCGTTTCCCTACTCAAGGACGAGTGGGAACTAAGCTTGGGGATGTTGATACGTCATTAATGTATCCTTAATTTCTGATGTTCCATGTTGTTCTCATTCCTTATGCTACATGTTTTCCTTTCACTTTATATCTTTTTTACCGATTTCTCGGGACTAACCTATTGAAAAGATTCCACAGAGCCAGTTCATGTTTTCTACTGTTTTTAGTTTCAGAAAATTTGTTCTCGAAATATTATCAGAATTGAAAAATTTGAAGCCCGGACGTTTTAGAATTCCCGAAGGTTCCACGGAGTCCCGAAGAGACCCGGATGAGGGCCCTGGAGCCCCAAGACACCATGCCTCCGCGCAGATGGGCCCCTGGCCGCAATGGGAGGTGGTGTGTGCCTATCGGGAGCCCACCGCCATCGACCTTTCGCCTATATATGCCCCCCGATGTATAAACCCTAAAGATATCGGGGCCCTTCCATGAAAAGTTCCATGTCTCCGCCTCCGCTGCCGACAATTTTCGAGGGACTGAAATCTCTATTTCGGCACCCTCTCGGGACGGGGAAGTGCCCCCGGAGCCATCTCCGTCGACTCCACCGCCATCTTCATCGTCGTTGTTGTCTCCTATGATGAGGAAGGAGTAGTTCTCCCCTGGGGCTGAGGGCTCTACCGGTAGTTATGTGTTTCATCTCTCTCTCTCCCATGGTGTGATCTTTTTGTAATCATGAGCTTTGTAATCTAGTTGAATAAGTAGATGTCACTCTTCATTTGTTATGCTACTAAAGTGGGTTTTTTATGAGATCTCCGTAAACGCTTTGATCATGGTGTAAAGGTGACTCTGTGTGCACCATGTGGTTTAGCATGATATTTATATTTTGTGTTGGATGACCCTATGAAATTTTGGTGTTGTTAGTACCTTCTAGAGCGCTCAAGTTGACTGTGTGGGGTTAACTAGACATGGGAATGCGACTTTAATGTGTGCTTTTATAGCCCTACGCAATGAATTGGTGTTTGATATTCAACCGGAGAGTGGTTCGGAGTAGCATAGTGAAGAGATGATATTTATGCATTCAATTGTGTTATGACTATTGAGAGTGTTCACTAGTGAAAGTAGGATCCCTAGGTCTTGTTTCTAAGCATTGAAACACCATTTACAATCAGTTCTGCTACATGTTTGCTTGCTGCAATTTTTATTTCACATTGCTATTATCACTTATATTCATCCATATTACTTGTATTTCACTCTCTCTTCGCCGAACTAGTGCACCTATACAACTGACAATTTTATTAGGTGTGTTGGGGACACAAGAGACTTCTTGTATCGTAATTGCAGGGTTGATTGAGAGGGATACCTTTGACCTCTTCCTCCCTGAGTTTGATAAACCTTGGGTGATCCACTTAAGGGAAACTTGCTGTTGTTCTACAAACCTCTGCACTTGGAGGCCCAACACTGTCTACACGAATAGAAGTGTGCGTAGACATCACTTGGCTCTATTGGTCTTGCTCCTAACAATGATTTGCATCAATATATGGAGGACCATGAAAGCGAGGTATTTATGGAAGAGTGAAATGAGATTGACGATATTCTTCTTTGTCAGCCGGTGATACTAAAACATAATTTACCTGTGTAAGACTTGGGTACCACATTACCACCCAAGGAGGATCTTGTTTTTTATTAAAAACCTTTGCATGATGATCTTAAATATGCTTATATTGATGATAAGAAAATATATCCTGTTATTATTAGTTCTAAACTTTCAGGTGAAGAAGAGGAAAGATTATTGGGAATATTGAAGAAACACCATGGAGCTATTGGATATACTCTTTATGATTTGATAGGGATCTCTCCCTCTATGTGTCATCGTGTTATTAATATTGAATCTGATGCAAAGCCAGTAGTTGAACACGAACGCCGTTTAATTCCTAAGATGAAGGAAGTGGTAAGAAATGAGGTATTAAAACTCATTTATGCCGGAATTATTGTTCCTATTGCTCATAGTAGATGGGTGAGCCCTGTGCATTGTGTCCCTAAGAAGTGAGGAATGACTGTTGTGCGTAATGAAAATAATGAGCTTATTCCTCAAAGAGTAGGTTATTCCTAGGGTGTGCATTGATTTTAGGAAAGTTAAAAAGGTTACTAAGAAAGATCATTATACTTTGCCTTTTATTGATCCAATTCTAGAGAAGTTGTCTAACAAAACTCATTTTTTTGCTTTCGTGATGGTTATTCTGGGTTTTCTCAAATTGCTGTTAGGAAGCAAGATCAAGAGAAAACAACATTTATTTGTCCTTATGGTATTTATGCCTATAGGTCTATGCCTTTTGGTTTGCGTAATGCTCCTGCTACATTTCAAAGATGCATGTCTGCTATTTTTCATGGTTTTGTGAAGAAATTGTGGAAGTATTCATGGACGATTTCTCTATCTATGGAACTTCTTTTGATAACTTCTTGCACAACCTTGATAAAGTTTTGCAGAGATGTGAGGAGACTAATCTTGTTCTTAATTGGGAGAAATGCCACTTTATGGTGAATGAAGGAACTGTTCTTGGACATAAAATTTCTGAAAGATGTATTGAAGTTGACAGAGCTAAAGTTGAAGACATAGAGAAAATGTCATGTCCTAGGGAGGTATTCGTAGTGTTCTTGGTCATGCTGGTTTTTATAGGAGGTTTATTAAAGATTTCTCCAAAATATCAAAGCCTCTTACTAATCTTCTTCAAAAAGATGTACCTTTTGTTTTTGATGATGATTGTAAGGAATATTTTGAAACTTTAAAGAAGGATTTAACTACTGCTCCTATTGTTCAACAACCTGATTGGAATTTACCTTTTGAAATTATGTGTGATGCTAGTGATTTTGTTGTAGTTGTTGTTCTTGAACAACGAGTAGATAAGAAATTGAGTGTTATTCATTATGCTAGTAAGACTCTTGATGTTGCTCAAAAGAATTATGCTACTACTGAAAACGAGTTCTTAGCTATAGTTTTTTCTTGTGATTAGTTTAGACCTTATATTGTTGATTCAAAAGTTACTATTCATACTTATCATGCTGCTATTAGATACCTTATGGAAAATAAAGATGCTAAACCTAGGCTTATTAGATGGGTGCTGCTTTTGCAAGAGTTTGATTTACATATTGTGGATAGGAAGGGTGCTAAAAATCGTGTTGCATATAACTTGTCTAGATTGGAAAACATTCCTTATGACTCTAATCATGTTAATGATAGTTCTCCAAATTAATTGTTGACTGCAATAAAGGTAAACTCCCAAGATAGTACATGGTATGCTGACTATGCTAACTTTATTGTTTCCAGGTATTTTCCTCCAACATTTACAACTCAACAAAGAAGAAAATTCTTTTATGATTTGAGGCATTATTTTTGGGATGACCCACACTTATATAAAGAAGGATTAGATGGTATTATGAGAAGATGTGTTCCAGATCATGAATAACGTGACATATTGAGAAAGTGCCATGGTAGTGCTTATGGAGGACATCACGCTGGAGATAACCTCACAGATGTTTGTACAATCAGGTTTCTATTGGCCTAATCTCTTTAATGATGCAGTAAATTTGTTTTATCTTGTTATGAATGTCAAAGAGTTGGTAATATTTCTAGACGTAATGAAATGCCTATGAGTTTTTCTATTGTTATTGGACCTTTTGATTGTTGGGGATTTGACTATATCGGTATGTTTCCTCCTTTGAATGGTTACACTCATATTATTGTTGATGTTGATTATGTTACTAAATTGGTAGAAGCTATACCTACAAAAAGTGTTGATGGAGAGACCTCTTTAAAAATGCTTAAAGATGTTATTTTCCCTAGGTTTGGTGTCCCTAGATATCTTATGACTGATGGAGGTTCTCACTTTATTCATGGTGGTTTGAGAAAAACCCTTGCTAAATATGATGTTAATCATAGAATTGCCTCAACTTATCATATTCAAACCAGTGGGCAAGTAAAATTATCAAATATAGAAATTAAATCTATCTTGCAAAATATTGTTAATAAATCTAGGAAAAATTGGTCAGGTAAGTTAAATAATGCTTTACGGGCTTATAGAACTTCTTATAAAAATCCTATGGGTATGTCTCCTTAAAAATGGTTTATGGAAAAGCTTGTCACTTTCCTAAAACACAAAGCTTATTGGGCAGTGAAAGAACTTAACAAAGATTTTAAACTTGCAGGTAAGAAAAGAATGCTTGATTTGAGTTCTCTAGGTGAATGGAGATGTGAAGCTTATGAAAATGTTAGACTCTTTAAAGAGAAATTTAAACAATGGCATGATAGAAGAATTCTTACAAGATATTTTCATGTTGGTGAGAATCTGCAGAGTCCGTTTTCAAATAGGTAACAATTCTACTAAGGAAAAGTTCGCGGATTACTTTCCAATTTATAAATTATTAATATATGGAAAATATGAAAAATATTGAGCCGAAGAGGGGTAGGAGAAGGTGGCCGAGGGCACCACACCACCTGGTGGTGCGGGCCCACCCCTGGCTGCCCACCCTATGGTGTGGGCGCCTCGGAGACCCTCAACGACCCGTTTTCGACTTGCACTTTCCTTTCTCGTTGTTTTTATGTTTTAACATGTTTCTACCAGATCTGTTTTCAGTTTTAGAAGCACCATGGCATCCGCCAACAACAACAAGGGGAAGAAGTCGATGGAAGATGATCTCCAAGGTCCCAAGCGCAAGAACATGGACCAGGGCGTCAAGAGGGAGGCAAAGAGGATGTCATCGAGTAACACTGGAAGTGTTTCTTCTTGTAACATGCAGGGACCAAGACCATCATTTCCAGGTCTCAGTCCCATCCATGAAGTAGAGGAAGCTATTCGAGTTGCAGATGAGTTCTGTGATCGGTATCGAGCTCTAAGGACGGAGGTGGATATACTTCAAGAAGAGAATGACAGATTTGGCGAGATGCTGGAGCGTTCCATGCCTTGATTAAGAAGAGTACACCACCACCACTGAAGAATTAATTCGTCATTGGTATTGGCATCCCCTTGGCTTGTTCCAAGCTTGGGGGAGTGCCGCGGTATCACGCCTTTATCTTTCACCTTTTTACATTTTAGTAGAGTCATCTCATGAGTAGAGAAGATATCATATAGGATTATTTGCAGTATGGAAGTATCACTCTTTAGTTGTTTATCGTTGTATCCCTTTGTTTGAGTTGCCGTAATGGAATATTAATGAGAAGTTTCATCATCTAATTTCTACACTTTATTTTAGTTTGCAATTTTTGTTATGTGGCTGATCATGTTATTAGTATTGGTATCAATATTGGAGCATCAAGTTAATATAGTTGGTTTTGGCAAACTTAGCATTGGTCAGTAGCAACAATACGTTGAGACTTCAGTAGAAAAGAGGGAGTAGCATGTAGATATATTATTCCATGATCTTTCTTTCTTGCTAGCTCATAAGCTTAGTGTTCTCAAGTAAGACTGTTTGTACCTCCAAGGAAGATTTCATGATTGGTTTTATCATTTGTATATTTGTTTGTTTTCACTCAACTCGTATGCTTGCTACCGAACCTTGCTAGCCTAAAACCTGTACAGAGAGGGAATGCTTCTCGTGCATCCAAACCTTGAGCGCCAAAACCATGCCATTTGTGTCCACCATACCTACCTATATGTAGTATTTAACCGCCACTCCAAGTAAATTGCTTGTGTGCTTGTAACATCCCAGGACTTTAAATTTTTTGAAAAAATTAAAACCATCATGCATTCATGATCATCATGGCATACTTGCACTTTGATTTCATAAAAAATTGGTTTTAAATTTTCTAAACAAAAAAATTTAGGTATTATTACCTATTAAACCACATTTTGAATTTAAATACCTTTTCAAAAGTACGTATTTTATTTCGGGAAATTGTTAGTACCAAAATGTTCTATTTTTCCTAAGCTTTTCAAAACATATTTGTATGTATTTTTATGAATTGATTTGGTGAGTTTTTTTAATTGATGTTAGAACCAATTTATTTTAAAAACACAAAAGCGAAAAAAAAGAAAAAAAAGAAACAAAAAACCCAACGCTGCAGCCCTCTCTCTCTCCTATCGGCCCAGGCCCAATTCCCTAATCCTGCCCTCTTATCTGCCGCACGCGCGCGCAGGAAACCCCCCGGGCCTAACATCCTAGCCACGAGAAGCCCGCCCCGCTCTCTCCCTTTTTACTCTCGCTGACACTGCAGCCCCACTGCGTGACGCCACCCCGACGTCAGCATCGCTGCCGTGACGAAGACGATCGCGACGTCTGAGTCGTGCGCAACCCGGTCTCCGTCCACCGCCTCTTCCCCCGAACCCTACCCCCTCTCCCACTCCTCCTCCCTCATATAAGGAAGCCTCCCCCTCGGCGTTCGTGCACCTGCACCCCCGAAAACCTAAATCGATTCGCGCACGCCTTCTCGGGAAGCAGTTGGATTACTGTCTATGTAGTTGGATTACGGTCTATGTAGATGCAGTTGGATTACGGTCTATGTATATTGTTGTAATGCTTGCACTCAATATCATAATAGTCATCATGTCATGAATGTGCACTACGGTGCAACCTCTATTTGTTAATTGCCCAGCTGTAATTTGTTCACCCAGCATGCTATCTTTTATGGAGAGACACCACTAGCGAACCTATGAACCCCGGTCCATTTTCCTATACTGTTAAACAAGCCACTACAATTCCCTGCTTTCTTTACTTACTGCAAGCATACACCATTTTCCACACTATATGTCTAATCTTTGTTTTCAGCAAGACCGGTGAGATTGACAACCTAACTGTACCGTTGGGACAAAGTATTTTGGTTGTGTTGTATGCAGGTTTCGCGTTGTTGCTGACACAGGTGAGGCGCCATCACCACCGTCAGTGGCATCAACCTTCCGAAGATCCTCTTTCTCCTACTGGATTGATAACCTTGGTTCTTAACTAAGGGAAATTCTTACCGCCGCCTCCTCTTGGGGTTCCCAACACACTATAGCAAAGAATTTCTGGCGCCGTTGCCGGGGACTTAAAATTAATCATCATCAATAAGTCTCCCCGTCAAGGCACCATCAAGGTGTAGCGAGAACAATTTCTGACGCCGTTGCCAGGGAGGAAGAAGTCTTCTGGCAAGTGGAGTCTCTCACTCTCAACCTCTTTATTTTTTTTATTCTCTTGTTTTTATTTTTTGTCTTGTTCTGCTTCTTTATATAAAAAACATTAAAAAATAGTTTACTTTACAGCTGTTATTTATTTTCTTGTTTTTATTTTGCTAAAATGAGTTCCTCTCAGAATAATAAGTTGTGTGACTTCACTAGAACAAACAACAATAATTTTATTCGCACACCTGTTGCTCCACCTGCTCCTACTTCTGCTTTCTATGAAATTAAACCTGCTTTATTAAATCTTTTTATGAAAGAGCAATTTTCTGGTGTTAGTACTGATGATGCTGCTGCTCACCTTAATAATTTTGTTGAACTATGTGAGATGCAAAAGTATAAAGATGTGGATGGAGATATTGTTGAACTAAAATTATTTCCTTTCTCTTTGAGAGGAAGAGCTAAAGAATGGTTGCTATATTTGCCTAGAAAGAGTATTGATTCATGGACTAAGTGTAAAGATGCTTTCATTGGAAAATGTTATCCTCCTGATAAGATTATATCCCTGAGAAGTGACATAATGAATTTTAAACAATTTGATAATGAACATGTTGCTAAAGCTTTGGAAAGAATGAAAACTATGGTGAAGAATTGTCCCACTCATGGACTGACTACTTGGATGATTATACAAACCTTTTATGCACGACTGAATTTCTTCTCAAGGAACATATTGGATTCAGCTATTGGAGGTACCTTTATGTCGATCACTTTGGGCAATGAAACAAAACTTCTTGATGATATGATGATAAATTATTCAGAGTGGCACACTGAGAGAGCTCCAAAAGGTAAGAAGGTAAATTCTTTTGATGAAACCTCCTCTTTGAGTGAAAGGCTTGATGCTATTATGTCTATGCTTGTTAATGGTAAAGCTCAAGTTGATCCAAACAATGTTTCTTTAGCCTCTTCGGTTGCTCAAGAAGAGCATGTTGATGTGAACTTTATTAGAAATAATAATTTTAACAACAATACTTATAGAAATAATTTTGGTGGAAACAATTATAAGCCCTATCCTCCTAATAGTGGTAGTGGTTATTCTTTTGGTAGATCTGGAATGCCTAGTGAGGAAAGGATTGTAGAAGTTGAAAAAGCAACTAAGAACTTTATGCAAGTGCAATATGAACAAAATAAGTTGTTTACTAAAACTATGGAATAGCAATCTGCTATGTTGAGAACTATTAGCCAACAAATTGGGAATTTAAATAGAGAAATCTCTGGTTTACAAGGTAAAATTTCAAGTGCTGAGGTTAGTATTTCGGCCCTGTCAGAGGCACAATTTTTTTTGATCAATAAAATGGCTGCTAAAACTTAAACCATTGAAGATAATCCTTTTGCTGCAACCAATGCAATTCAAGTTTGAATTGATGATAATGTTAGGTCGATGGCTGAATTACGTGCTAGGTGGGAAAGAGAAGATGAATTGGCTAAAAAGAATAACATTGCTAGAGTTTGTACCATCAACACCACTAGTAAAACTGAAGCTCCAAGTGCTAGTAAACCTCCTACTATCAATGATAAAGTAGTTGGTGTTAATAAAGTCTCCACCCCTTCAGTGAAACGTGCTAAATTGCCTCAAATTGCTGAAATTGCTTCTCATAAAAGTGCTGAAATTTTTACATATGTGGGAGATAATGGTCCCACTACTTTTTATGATAATAGTATTGATTTTGATGATTGCAATATCTCTAAAGTTATTATGTTCCTACAAAAGCTTTCTAGAATTCCCAATGCTAGTGCCATGAATATGGCCTTTACTAAACATATTACCAATGCTCTCAAGAAAGTTAGAGAACAAAAGCTGAAACCTGAAACATCTATCCCTAGGAAATTAGATGATGGTTGGGAGCCCATCATTAAGATAAAATTAAATGATCTTTATTGCAATGCTTTGTGTGATATTGGTGCTAGTATCTCTGTTATACCTCAAAAGCTTTATGATATGCTTGATCTACCACCGTTGGAACACTGTTATTTGGATGTTCATCTTGCTGATAATGCTAAGAAGAAACCATTTGGTAGAATTTATGATGTTCTTATTATGGTTAACAATAACCTTGTCCATGTTTATTTTGTTGTTATTAACATTGAATGCTATGCTTCTTGTCCTATTGTTTTGGGAAGACCTTTTCTTAGAACTATTGGTGTTGTTATTCATATGAAAGAGGGGAGTATTAAATATCAATTCCAACTCAAGAAAAGTATGGAAAACTTTCCTAGAAAGAGAATGAAGCTACCATTTGACTCTATTATTAGAGAAAGTTGTGATGTTGATGCTTCCTCACTTGAAAATACTTGAGTTCCTTTCTATGCCTAGCTGAAAGGCGTTAAAGAAAAGCACCACCCGGGGACAACCCGTTTTATTTCTCCGTTTTCAACCCGTTTTCCGTCGGTTTTTTTTTTGCACCTGGGTATTGTCTATTTCCTTGGCAACCCCGCTGTATCTTTTCTTTTGTGTCTTTGTTGAGCCAAGTAAAGCCTCTAGTGGAAAGTTGAGACTATATTTCGGATTTCTGCGCAGGAAATAGATTTCTGCTGTCAACTGTTAAATTCGTATAAAATCACAGAAAATTCAAAATGACCTGAGTTTTTTTGTGCATAATACTGGGCTATATACGCAACTGTTATTAGCTGAACACTTTTTTATTTGAGAAACATAATATTTTCTAAAAAAATCATCTTTACCTGATGTCCTGTTTTGACAGATTTGTGCCAATATTTGCATTTGCACCTTAATCTCTTTCTTTTGGTGTTATTTTGAGAAAATGAGTTTTAAAAGAAGTTGTGACAGTACCTAGTGTGCTTATGAGTTTTAGTATTGTGTTGAAACTGAACCATGTGAATATATTATTTTGATTGCACTAAAGTTGCTAATGAAGATTGTGAGAAGTTTGGTGTGAAGAAAGTTTTCAAGGGTCAAGAGAAGAGTATGATATGACGTGATCAAGAAGAGTGAAAATCCTAAGCTTGGGGATGCCCCGGATGTACATCCCATCAAATTCCAAGAAGACTCAAGCGTCTAATCTTGGGGATGCCCAACGCATCCCCTTCTTCATCGACAAATTATTAGGTCACTTCTAGTGAAACTATATTTTTATTCGGTCACATCTTATGTGCTTTACTTGGAGAGTATTTTATTTTTACTTTAAGTTTATTTTTATTTTTTCAATAAGCTTGGTTGGACCCCAACATTCTTTTACTGGAGAGTGACACGCTCCGCTTTTTCATGGGAATACTTTGTATTCTTAATCTTTGTCTGGCTGCTGCATTTATTTAGCTCCTGTTTTGCATGCATCTCTTATCTAAGAGTTGTTAGTTTTAGTAGTGTTATATGAGTGCTCTCATGTTTGCTTGCTGTATCATGTAGAGTATTTTTGTTAAAACATATCTTGTATGGTGCTTGTTGGGATAATAAATTGCTGCTTGAAGTAGAATTTTGAATGGTGCAAGTAGAAGCTTGTAAAGAGTGTGGCTAGAATTTTTTCATATCATGCTAGAGGTTATTTTAGTTTTAAAGCCTTGTGGTTATTTAGTAGCATGATTAGCCTCAAATATCTGAGAGTGTTTAAGGTGCCGTTGAAAGAATCATGAGTTGTTCTTGTCATATTGAAGCATAAATTTATGGTATTCTCTCTTGAATGTTTTATTTGGTTGACTTGGCGCATGCTCACACCATGTTTGTGACTATGAACTAGTCACTAATAGCCTATATTATCATTTAGTTTTTAAACTTGTGATACCACTTATGCTTTGATTAATTATGTTTTTGTCGCTATGCATGATTATGGCTCTTATGCTCTCTTGATTTGTTGCTCCCAGTCTTTTGCTAGCCTCCACCTGTGCTGAGTATGAATTCTACTTGTTCATCCAACTCCCTAAAACCAAGTTTTCCCATTGTGTCCACCATACCTACCTGGTATGGAGGTTTACTCCTAGATTGGCTCGATCTTCACGAATCGACGAACAACGACAAGAACACACAAAGAACACGAAGAACACGAGAGGGGGAAAAGAGGGGGAATCGTGGGCAAACGCGGGGAAACACAAAGAGGGATAAATAGCGAGAACCGAAAGATCCCAAACCTCCTGTCAACTAAACCCCGAGGGTCGCCTACGAAACAATCGATCCAACTGAACTCACCTTGATACAAACCGTTTACACCCGTAGCTGGTCCACTACGCCAATAGAACCTCAAGGATTTACGAGAGGAAGATTGGACAACTCTTGACTAAAACCCAAGGGGAGAGGACAAGTAGTTGGGTGAATCTTGATACGGTCCTAGACGAAGTCGTAGGAGTAGCCTTAATACGTTCCTACGTACACGCCGTAGGAGTAGTTCCTCAAAGAGGGATACTAGAGAGCAAAGCTCAATGTTCTAATTTCAACTCTAAACCCTAGATCTAGCTCGGGGAAGTCCTTATATAGCCGGGGGTCGAAGTAGGTGAAAACGGGGGCGAAATCTGGGCATTTGCGTGCATTTTAGGCCGCGCCGGCCTGGGAGGCCGGCCGGGGTAGGGGGCAGGGGTCGCCCCAGGGCACGCCGGCCTGGGGCTGACGTGGCGGCCGGCCCGGGGACGAGGTAAAGAAGGGCGGCGCCGGCCTGGGGGGCGACCTGGGGCCGGGGTGGAGGTCGGGGCCTTCGGGTGGGTGCCTGGCCTAGGGCCGGGGTGGAGGTCGGGCTCCTCTGCCTGGGGGCCGGCCTGGAGAGGGGGAGGCCGGCCTGGCCGGGTCTTGAGGCCGGGGGGCTGTTTTCCCCCTATCTTCTCCGTCGTGGCTCTTTTCTCGATGCCGTCTTCTCCTCCCTCCTTGGTAGCTTCTCGTGCATCGTCTTGGGTGCTTTCCGGGACCTCCGTGGTGGGTTCGAACCTGAGCACACAAAGGGTTGAACTATGAGGTAGCGCACCATCCTCCAAGTCACCGAAAGTATGAAGCGAGAGGAGCGGGTTCACCTTTTCATGTATGGCCTTTGCTCGTGATCTTGTCATCGGTGCACTTGGTGGAATTGGGTGGGCTGCATCATCTCCCCCCCCCCCTGAAAAAGAGTCGACCTTGACTCGCCTCGTCTTCATAACTTGGGTATCCATGGAAGGAAGTGATGTCCTTGACATTGAAGGAGTTGTGGACGAGGTACTTGGATTGTGGTAAGTCGAGCTTGTAGGCGTTGTTGTTGATGCGCTTGATGATCTTGAAAGGGTCGTCGCCTCTTGGCTTGAGCCTGGAGTTGCGCTCTTCGGGAAAACGGTCCTTGCGCAAGTGCAGCCAAATGAGGTCACCTTCTTGGAACACCATTGGCTTCTTGTTCTTATTCATGACGGAGGCTCGGTGCTCGGAATGCTTCTGAAGCGTAGCTCTTGTGGAATCATGTAGCTTCTTGATGTAGTCGGTGCGCTTGTTAATGTCCATGTTGGTATGCTCGCGGAGAGGCAAAGGTAGTATGTCGAGCGTGGTGTTGGGGTTGAAACCGTGGACGATCTCGAAGGGGCTTCTCTTGGTAGCTTGGTGTAGTGCTCGATTTTAGGCGAACTCGGCATGTGGGATGCATTCTTCCCAGTTATTTAGGTTGGGCTTGATCAATGCTCGAAGGAGTGAAGATAGTGTGCGGTTGACGACCTCGCTTTGTCCATCCGTTTGTGGGTGATAGGCGGTGGAGAATAGTAGCTTGACGCCGAGCTTGGCCATCAGTGTCCTCCAAAAGTATGAGGTGAATTTGATGTCCCGATCTGAAACAATTGAAGTGGTCACACCATGTAGATGCACAATTTCCCTGAAAAACAAGGTAGCAACATGTGAAGCATTGCCGGTTCGGTTGCAAGGAATGAAATGTGCCATCTTAGAGAAACGATCAACAACTACAAAGATTGAGTCCATATTGGTTTTAGTTCGTGGGAGTCCTAACACAAAGTCCATGCTAATATCACTCCAAGGTGCATGTGGAATAGGTAATGGGATATAAAGACCATGCGGGTTGGAAGTAGACTTAGCTCGGAGGCATGTAGAACATCGCTTGACATGTATTTCAACTTGATGCTTCATCTTGGGCCAATAGAATTGGTTTGAGAGCATGGCATAGGTCTTGTTGCGTCCAAAGTGTCCCATGAGACCTCCTTCATGTGATTCCTTCAATAACAACAAGCGAAGAGAGGACTCGGGGATATAAAATTTGTTAGCCTTAAACAAGAAACCTTTGTGCAGATAGTAGTCATCAAAACCTCAGTTAGGCAAGCATTTCTCAAAGATAAGACCAAAGAACGCATGGGAAGCATATAAGTCTTTGATCTCATCCAAACCAATCACATTGATATCAAGACGTGTAAGAAGGCACTCTTTTCTAGACAAGGCATCCGCTACAACATTTTCTTTACCTTTCTTGTACTTAATGACATAAGGAAAAGATTCAATGAATTGCACCCATTTAGCATGCCTTTTGTTCAAATTAGCTTGACTTTTCAAGTACTTCAATGATTCGTGATCAGAATGAATGACAAATTCTTTAGGACAAAGGTATTGTTGCCAAACTTCTAACACTCTAACCAAAGCAAATAGGTCCTTATCATAGATTGGGTAATTGAGTTTAGCGCCATCTAGTTTTTCACTATGATATGCAACGGGACGTCCATTTTGCGTGAGAACGCCACCAATTCCTATACCACTAGCATCACACTCAATCTCAAAAGTTTCCTCAAAATCCGACAAGACAAGCAAGGGAGCTTTGGTCAAACATTTCTTAAGTGTGTCAAAAGCTTTTTGTTGCAGGTTGCCCCAAACAAAAGGTACATTCTTTTTGGTAAGCTCATTCAAAGGGCAAGCAATTGTTGAAAAATCTTTGACAAAGCGACGATAGAAACCGGCAAGGCCATGAAAGCGCCTTATCTCACCCACGGAAGTAGGGGGAGGCCAATTCCTAATTGCCTCGACTTTCTTGTTGTCGAATTCAATACCATTCAAAGAGATCACAAATCCCAAGAAACAAGCTTGTTGGTGCAAAAATTGCATTTGGAAATATTGGCGAAAAGTTTTGCTTTGCGAAGAGCCAACAATACTTGTGAAACATGATCAAGATGATCTTACAAAGACTTTCTATAAATGAGAATGTCATCAAAGTAAACCACAAAAAACATTCCAATGAAAGGACGCAAGACTTCATTCATGAGGCGCATAAAGGTAGATGGTGCATTCGAAAGACCAAAGGGCATGACAAGCCATTCATACAAACCAAGTTTTGTTTTGAAAGCCGTTTTTCATTCATCACCTATACTCATGCAAATTTGATGGTAACCACTTTTAAGATCAATTTTGGAAAAGATAGTAGCACCACTCAATTCATCAAGCATGTCATCGAGCCTAGGAATAGGATATCTATATCTAACAGTGATAGCATTGATAGGTCGGCAATACATGCACATACGGGAAGTAGAATCTTTCTTTGGAACAAGGATAACCGGCACGGCACAAGGGCTAAGAGATTCGCGGATAAAACCTTTCTCGAGTAGTTTTTGAATTTGGCGCTCAATCTCCCTAGTCTCTTCGGGGTTGGTGCAGTAAGGAGCGCGGTTGGGGAGGGGCGCGCCCGGGATGAGGTCAATGAGGTGCTCGATTACTCGTAGAGGAGGAAGGAACTGAGGGAGTTCATCGAGAAAGATGTCTTCAAATTCCTGCAACAAAGGAAACAAAGATGGAGCAAAAAAAATCATGTCTTAGTTTCAAGTGCTTCCCCTTTGCACACTAGGACAAAGTGGAGAATGGTTGGGTCATATCGTAACTCTCGCATCTCCCTTTTGATGGCAAGTTTGGCAAGGCCTTTGGGAACACTCTAAGTTTTTGCACTCATATTTGGCTTGTGGCTCTCACTCTCTTTTGGGTGGATCACTCTCTCACCACTCTCTTTTGATGGCAAGTTTGGCAAGACTTGAGCTCTTCTTGTTTACGTGCAAGAGTCTTGGCGTTGTCGCCGATCACATGGCTAGGAGACATGGGACGAAGCACAAAATGTCTTGTTATTCCACTTGAAGCTATAGTGATTGGTACGCCCATCATGAATATCACTCTTGTCGTATTGCCAAGGTCTTCCAAGTAGAAGATGACACGGTCATAGCTACAACGTCACACTCCACCGTGTCTTCATAGGGACCAATATTGAATTGCACGGAAACCATATGTTGAATCTTCAAGGTTCCGGAGTCACTAAGCCATTGGACATTGTATGGATGAGGATGTTGCTTGTAAGTCAATTGGAGTTTGTCTCCAAGCTCTTTGCTAGCTAAGTTGTGGCAACTGCCAGCATCGATGATGACCTTGATTGATTTGCCATTGATACCGGCTCTAGTTGGAAAGAGTGCACCATTTATCATTCTCATCTTGAGGAGAAGTAGTAAGGACTCTAGTCACCACTAGCGATGGGTTCTTGTCCTCATCACAATAGACACTTTCGTCATCATCATTGGGCATGTCCAAGGAGTTGAGAGAAACTTGATGCAAGGCATAGTATTCGACTTCACTCATGGAATCACGTTCACCGTCTTGGTTAACAATCATGATCCTCTTGTTGGAATACTCAAAGGATTTGTGTTCGCTACCACCACCCTTGAAGCAAATGATAGTACTCGACTTGACTGAAGGAGTATGTGATGAAGAGGTGGTAGGCGCTTGTTTCTTGAATGGTTGTGGAGACCTTGTTGGTGGCACTAGAGGCTCGAGGGGATCTCTTGTTGTTGGTAGGAGTAGGAACTTGTATCATTGGGGACGAAGAGGAGGGTCTTGATTTGAAGAAAGCCTTTTGCTTGTTGTACTTCAGATCTTCCGCAATTTGACGTTCGTCCTTGAGAGCTTGGTGGACAAGGGCCACAATGTTGTCATATGGTTGATACTCAACGATCTTCCTTATAGGATAGTTGAGGCCAGTGAGGAAGCGAGCCATTGATTGTTCTTGAGATTCCATCACATGAGCTCGAATCAAAGATGTCTCCATTTCCTTGTAGTACTCATCAACGGACTTCAAACCTTGATGAAGCTCTTGAAGCTTATTGAAGAGGTCATGCTTGTAGTGTGGAGGAACAAACCGAGCATGCAGACGATCCCACCATAAGAGTGCATAGCCTTCGAATTCCAAAGATGCCAAGGCAACCATTTCTTGTCGGTGAAGTTGTGAATGCCGAAGATCTTGTCCACCTTGAGAGCCCAAGCAAGATATTCTTCGGGTTCATTATCACCAATGAACTTTGGGACATAGAAACGAAGGGTACTCATGTTGTTATCTTCTTGTTGACGATGGGGTCGCTCATGGTGTCGCTCATGGGGATCTTCATCATAGACGGGCGGTGAATCATTATATGGGTCATCCTCATTGTCTTGGTGGTGGCAATCATGATGGGGAGGATGACGCTGGTGGTCATGAGGAGGTGGTTGTTGGCGGTGACGGAGTCTTGCTTCATGGTGTTCACTATCATCATTGTCATTGTGTTGGTGTCGAGGATGTTCTTGTTCTTGGTGAGGGCATTGCGGAAGCACTTGTTCATCTCAAGGGTGTTGAGGAAAATCACGTTCCTGGCGGTCATTGTTGTTGGGACGCGCATTACGCCTTTGTGGCCTTCGATGTTGACGAGCACCTTCCATGAAATCATTGTGACCATAATTTTGAGTGTGGCCTTGTGGAGGTGGATGATGATGTTGTCGAAGTTCCGGGCGATGCGGTTGTTGAAGAGGTTCACCACGGCCTTGGCAATGTCGCGGAGGTGGTGATACAGAGCTATCTTCATACCAATGTCGTCGCGGGGGTTGTTGTGGTTGTTGAGGAGCTGGGTGTGGTTGTTGAGGTTGTCCACCATCCTCCATGTTGTTGCGATCATGGCGGTCACGGCGACGACCTTGGTGAAGATCTTGGTTGTGGTGGCTTGAGCGACGAGACCATGAGGATGATGATGAATGACGGCGGTTGGCAAGATTTGCCAAGGATATGTTGATGCGCGTCATTTGATCATTCAATCTAGCCTCTTGCTCTTGGAGTCGACGCTCATAGCGTTGCAACCCGTCCTTGACAAGTTCACGTAGTTGGAAATGGTCATTGTGGGTGACGAAGTTGGCGCAAGCATTGTCGTTGAACAAAGGGTTTCCTTCATCGTCCGAGCTCGGACTTGTGAATACTTTTTCCCTAGCCATCTCAAAACCACACAAGGGTTATATTGAAGGAATGGATGTCTCACTTACCCAACGTTACCTTTTTTGGTCGTATTGAGGCTAGTGGAAGAGCCTAGGTGTAGGGCGGTATGTCAAGAGAGAATCCAAAAAGATCGAAAGAAACCGCAAATGACAACACACACACTTTATACGGAAGGAAAACTGGGTTAGGATAGTGGAGAGGAATATCGACAAAACCGAAGAAAAGTTTGTTGTCAAACATGGAGAAGAACCAAAGAAAAGTTAGCACAAAAACCAAACCTAGTGGATGGAAATATGTTGGAACACACACACATGAATGATAAATGGGGTTAGTGCGGCAATGGACAAGTGAAGACGAAATGTTCCTAATGAAGACAAAAGCTCAATGCCACACTAACGCAAGGAGGAAGCTAGCTCAAACCGCAAATTTGAAAAGGCAACAAGATTTACACCGTTGCAACCGGTCACTCTTTCTCTTTTGCGACGTGAAGCTATACGTTCCTACAATGGATATCAATTGGCATCGATCCTTTTGCTTCTTTTTCTATTTTAATTTTTTTCTCTTATTGATGGATTCCAAAATGCCAATGCCTACTCGTAGCTAATCTCTCACAAGCGCCAAACTCGCACTCTCGGTGCCACTAATGTGATGCCAAGCGGTGTAAAAGAACTAGTCCGAATAGGTAAGGTATACAATGGATGGGTTGGGTCAAGCGGAAGCAAGTTATACCTCTCTTATTGATGATCACGGACTTGCGGCCGGTGGAAGTCGATGTCATGGCGATCCGTTGATGTGGAAACATAGATGGTGTCGTGGGCGTCGCGTGACAACTTGTTGCACTCAATTCGGATAAAAACGACAAAGAAAAACAAGTTTCAAAATCTGTCCAAAATCGAAGAGCATACATGTTCTCTGATTTTTGCTCAAATTCGAAATTCCTTCAAAATCAAGATTTTTTTTGACAAATTGGGGAAAAGTGGCTGAATAGAAAGGTGGGGAATGGTCTTAGGCAACAAATCCATGGATCAAATCCACGAAAAACTCAACAAATCAACAGATCGGTCGAAATCCCTTTTGGCTATTTTTGGTGAGATTTTCGAAATTTATGGTGGTAGAAGAAAATTGGTGGAAAAGGTGGGGAGTGGGTGTCAGATTCGTGTCAATATAGCTATGGATACCAGATGGTATGGAGGTTTACTCCTAGATTGGCCCGGTCTTCACGAATCGACGAAGAACGACAAGAACACACGAAGAACACGAAGAACACGAGAGGGGGGAATGAGGGGGAATCGTGGGCAAACGCGGGGAAACACAAAGAGGGATAAATAGCGAGAACCAAAAGATCCCAAACCTCCCTTCAACTAAACCCCGAGGGTCGCCTACGGAACGATCGATCCAACTGAACTCACCTTGATACAAACAGTTCACACCTGTAGCCGGTCCACTACGCCAATATAACCTCAAGGATTTACGATAGGAAGATTGGACAACTCTTGACTGAAACCCAAGGGGAGAGGACAAGTAGTTGGGTGTTACTTGATACGGTCCTAGACGAAGTCGTAGGGGTAGCCTTAATACGTTCCTATGTACACGCCGTAGGAGTAGTTCCTCAAAGAGCGATACTAGAGAGCAAAGCTCAATGTTCTAATTTCAACTCTAAACCCTAGATCTAGCTCGGGGAAGTCCTTATATAGCCGTGGGTCGAACTAGGTGAAAACGGGGGCGAAATCTGGGCATTTGCGTGCATTTTAGGCCGCGCCGGCCTAGGAGGCCGACCGGGGTGGGGGCAGGGGGTGGAGGCCGGGGCCTTCGGGCGGGTGCCCGGCCTGGGGAGGAGGGAGGCCGGCCTGGGGCCGGGGTGGAGGCTGGGCTCCTCTGCCTGGGGGCCGGCCTGCAGAGGGGGGAGGCCGGCCTGGCCGGGTTTTGAGGCCAGGGGGGCTGTTTTCCCCTTATCTTCTCCGTCATGGCTCCTTTCTCGATGTCGTCTTCTCCGTCGTGACTCCTTTCTCGACGTTGTCTTCTCCTCCCTCCTTGGTAGCTTCTTGTGCATCGTCTTGGGTGCTTTCCGGGACCTCCGTGGTGGGTTCGAACCTGAGCACACAACGGGTTGAACTATGAGGTAGCGCACCATCCTCCAAGTCACTGAAAGTATGAAACGAGAGGAGCGAGTTCACCTTGTCATGTATGGCCTTTGCTCGTGATCTTGTCATCGGTGCACTTGGTGGAATTGGGTGGGCTGCATCACTACCTACATGTGGTATTTAAGTGCCACTCAAAGTAAATTGCTCATGTGTTAGCTTTAAAACCTTCAAAATTACTCCTGCTTTGTGTTCTTGTTTTTTCTCATGAGGACGTAAATAGAGAATCTTTATCTCACTTGTTGATTGGATTTCACACCCTTGAAATCTAGTTGGCTTGTGACGTACTATATTTTCTATTTACCATTTGTTGACATTAGCATACATCTCCCAAAATATAGACACTCCTCCAAGGTATGTGATTGTTGGCAGGCACCCGAGGATTCGGTTTGCCATGGTTTGTGTAAGATGGATGGGAGGAGTGTCAAACTTTTAATACCTATTTTTAATAAAATAAAAGCTCTAAAACATGAGTGATACCTGCTTCCCTCTGCGAAGGGCCTTTCTTTTACTTTTATGTTGAGTCTCCATCTTCTAACTTTATGCACAGTTGAGAGAGCATTTTTGCCAATCTGAGTTCTATGTGCATTTTTTCCATAAGCATCAATAATTACCTCATGATGTGTTATTATGTGTTCTTAAATTATTTGTTCTAGTCTTCCTCCTGAACTTTGAAGGTGTCCTGGCATTTCTGTTTTCCCCACTCTTAAGGACTATCGAAATATCACTTTGCCATTCTTTCTCTATACCTGAAACAAACTGTTACCTTTCTTTGCATTATTATTTATGATCCTTTATTTGAGTTACTTTTCATGATGCAAAGTAATTTCTATGCTTTATTATTAAAGTTTTATTTATCATGCCAGTGTTTAAAGTTGTATGATCTCAGCGTGCATATGCTTTTACATTAGATTGATCAAGTTTGTGTTAGTAGCATGTCATCTCAGAAATTATTGTTTTATCGTTTACCTACTCGAGGACGAGCATGAACTAAGCTTGGGGATGCTTGATACGTCTCCAACGTATCTATAATTTCTGATGTTCCATGATGATATTTTGGCAATTGCTACATGTTTTCTCCCTTCTTTATGTCATTTTTATCGATTTTCCGGACTAAACTATTGACAAGATGCCACATAGTCAGTTCCCTGTTTTCTGCTGTTTTTAGTTTCATAAAAGTTGTTCTGGAAATATTCTCGGAACTGGAAAAATTCTAAGCTCGGAAGTCTTAGAATTCTCGAAGGTTCCACGGAGTCCCGAAGAGACCCGGAGGGGGGCCTCAGGGGGGCACACCATAAGGCGGCGCCCCCTGGCCGGGCCGGCGGGTGGTGTGGGGCCCCCAGGGCTCCTCCGCCTTTGCCCTTTCGCCTATTTATTCCCCTCCGAAGGAAAACACGAAGCACCTGATAAAAAATCCCCAAAAAGTTCCGCAGCTGCCATCGTTGTCAACCCTCGATCAGGGGGGTTCTGAAGCTGTCTCCCGGCACCCTGCCGGAGAGGAGATCATCACCGGAGGCCCCTTCATCACCATGCCTGCCTCTGGAGTGATGCGTGAGTATTTCATCCTTGGACTACGAGTCCATAGCAGTAGCTAGATGGTTGTCTTCTCCTCCTATGCCTTAATGTTTAGATCTCGTGAGCTGCCTAACATGATCGAGATTGTTCTTATGTAATTCTATGTGCTCTGTTCGCTGGGATCCGATGAATACTGAACTTATGCCAAGTTGATTATAGTTTTTATTGCACATGTTATTTGTGATCTTGCATGCTTCCCATTGCTAGTGGTTGCTCTGGCCAAGTAGTTGCCAGTGACTCCAAGAGGGAGTATTTATGCTCGATAGTTGGGTTCATGCCTCCTTTTCGCGTGTGCTCGAGTGACAGAAATGTGATGGAGGAGGATGTGATGTTGCCACAAGGGAGCAAACAGCAGTATGAGTGCCCGCGTGCACAATCATTGCTTACATTACACACATTGCTTAATGCGATTATCTGTTGTTTGCAACTTAATACCTAAGGGGGTTCGGATGATAACCTAAGGGTGGATTATTAGTCATAGATGCAGTTGGATTACAGTCTATGTATATTGTTGTAATGCCCGCACTAAATATCATAGTAGTCATCATGTCATGAATGTGCACTACGGTGCAACCTCTATTTGTCAATTGCCCAGTTGTAATTTGTTCACCCAACATGCTATCATTTATGGAGAGACACCACTAGTGAACATATGCACCCGATCCATTTTCCTACACTATTAAACAAGCCACTACAATTCCCTTCTTTCTGTACTTACTGCAAGCATACACCATTTTCCACAATATATGTCTAATCTTTGTTTTCAGCAAGACCAATGAGATTGACAACCTCACTGTACCGTTGGGACAAAGTATTTTGGTTGTGTTGTGTAAAGGCTCCGCGTTGTTGCTGACACATGTGAGGCGCCATCACCACCGTCAGTGGCACCAACCTTCCGAAGATCGTCTTTCTCATACTGGGTTGATCACCTTGGTTCTTAACTGAGGGAAATTCTAACCGCTGCACTCATCAAACCCTCCTCTTGGGGTTGCCAACACACCATACATAGCAAAGAATTTCTGGCGCCGTTGCCGGGGACTTAAAATTCATCGTCATCAAGAAGTCTCCTCGTCAAGGCACCATCAAGATGTAGCAAGATAGAACAACCGGCTTGTCCTTTTCTCTCAAAAGGATTGGGCGACTCGCTGTAATTATATTTATTGTATTTAATTTACTCGCACTTTATGTATCTGCTATATCAAAAACCACTAAAAACCTGTTTGCCAGTATTTACAGTGAATCCTCTATCTAATTTTCTTGTCAACTCCTTCTTCTCCTCGTTGGCTTCGACACTCTTATTTATCAAAAGTACTACGATACACCCCCTATACTTGTGGGTGATCATGGTCCGTGTCCGTAGACAAGAGCACCATTGTTTTCTCCATTGTAGCAACAGCACGTCCCCCATCCGTCACGTTTCTGTCACTCGGGCACAGATGTAAGGGAGGCATGAACCTACAATCTAGCATATAAACCCTCTCTTGAAGGAGAAAATAACTGTGTGGCCAATATCATCATAAACACCGGAGAGCACTGCAAGATAAGATTAAAACTCTCTACGAATATAAGTGAAGCATCTCAGATTGACATGCACAAAATAATCATAATCTCATGGTTCATCGGATCCCAGCAAACACAACATGCATAATTACACAATGGTGGTCTCGATCATGTGAGGTAGCTCACGAGACTCCAAACATGGAAGCATAGGGGACAGAACAACCATCTAGATACTTCTATGAACTCGTAGTCTCGAGATGAACTACTCACGCTTCTAGGAGATGATCATGGCGATGTAGAGCCCTCAGATGATGATTCCCCTCTTCGGCAGGGTGCCGGAACAGGGCTGTAGAAGCCCTAGATTGGATTTTCGAGGTGAAGGCGCCTCTTTGTATGTTTCACTTAAAAATGACTTCGTCCCCGATGATTTTAAGGTTAAAGGTAATTTATAGGTGAAGAGTCGACGAGAGGCGGTGGCCAGGGTGCCTAGGGGCCCACCAAGCAAGGCCTAGACTGGGCCGCAATTGGCACCCCCTGGAGGCCCCTGGCTCCCCTCCGGCTCTTCTTTGGACTCCGTCTTTGTTCCGGGTAAAAACTATCTCCGTGGATGTTCATCCCTTTTTGACAATATTTCTTTAAGAACTTCTCTGATAGAAAAACAACAGAAAACAACAACTGGCCTGGGGCATCTCGCTAATAGGTTAGTCAATGAAAACATCCATAAAACGATGGAACAGATGTGGAAAACAAAAGGTATTGGGTAAAAAACAAGCATGGAGCATCAAAAGTTATAGATACGTTTGCAACATATCAACCAAATACTAGAGGAGTTCAAAGATCATAAAGACCAGGAGGCAGCCAAGAGTGAAGTGGCTTGTGCAGTCGACGAGGCGGTGTCCCGATTTGCCCTCTCAATAGGGTCATCTAGGGTGGACGTTCTTGTAGCGAGGTCGCCACAGAGGTCTTCGTCCGGGGGAGGCACACCCTCTTCTGAAGATGACGCATCTTCCGACCGCGGGGCATTGGCGTCCTCTTTAGAGGTTGAATTCCTGCGCTATCATCCATGTAGCTCTTAGGGTGTCAGTTTGCTAGTCTACGCTGCAGGATTTTTAAAAATTGCCCTACATAGTCCGCCAAGATCACTATGCAGACAACGAGGCATGCCCATACTCGCGAGGATAAGGATAACGAATCACCGTGCAGGGATTCGATGTAGTCATAGAAGAGTACTGAACAATCGTAGATCCTTGATACGTCATGAACATATCCATAATTTCTCATATTCCATGTTGTTTTCATGCTATATGCTACATGTTTCCTATACATTTTATGTCATTTTTATCAATTTTCTGGGACTAACCTATTGGCAAGATGCCATGGAGCCAGTTCCTATTTTCTACTTTTTTTATTTCAGAAAAGTTCTTCTATAAATATTCTCGGAAATGGACAATTCGAAAACCAAAAGTCTTAGAAATCTGCCGCGCACACGGAGTCCAGAGGGGACCCCGAGGGGGGCCACAGGGGCCCCACACCATAGGGCAGTGTGCCCCCCTCAAGCCGCGCCCAGGGGTGGTATGGGCCCCCTGGCAACCACCGACATTTCCCTCTCACCTATATAATATCCTTCTCGGGTTAACCCTAAAGACCTGATCCTTTTCCACCAAAAACATCCACATCCACTGTCATCATCAACCCTAGTTCAGGAGAGTTCTAGAGCTCTCCCCGCCACCCTGTCGGGAGGGAAATTCATCACCGGAGGGCTCTACACAACCATGCTTTCCTCCTGATTGATGCGTGAGTAGTTCATCCTTGGAATATGGGTCCATAGCAGTATCTAGATGTTTGTTCTCTCCTCTTTATGCCTCATGTTTAGATCTTGTGAGATGCCTAACATGATCAAAACCATCTTACTGTAATGCTACATGTTGTGTTTGCTGGGCTCCGATGAATATTGAATGCTATGTCCAATGATTATCAATCTATCATGTTTTATTCATGTGTATGTTATTTATGATCTTGCATGCTCTTTGTTGTTAGTAGATGCTCTGGCCAAGTAGATTCTTGTAACTCCAAGAGGGAGTATTTATGCTCGATAGTGAGTTCATGCCTCCTTTTACTCACGCTCGAGTGACAAAAACATAACAGGTGGGGATGTGTTGTTGCCATTAGGGACAAAACAACGATGTTTACATTGTATACATTACACACTTTGCTTAATGCAATTATGTGTTGCTTGCAACTAAATACACAAGGTTTGCTCGGATGACATTCTGAGGGTAGATTATTAGTCATAGATGTAGTTTGGTAAGGGTATATGAATCTTGTTGTAATGCCCGCATGAATCGCATAGTAATCATCATGTCATGCATATGCACTACGGTGCAACCTTTATATGTGTCTATTTGCCAGTTGTAATTTGCTTACCCAACATGCTATCTATCTATTTTGGAGAGACACCACTAGTGAAATGTGGACCCCGGTCCATTTCCTTTATACTGATAATATAACCACTTCAATCATTTTTTTCATACTGTTACTACTATTTTCCAACTGCCATCGCTCTTCTTTTCATCTATTGCAAACAAGTAATGTTTTCCACACCATACGTTTAACCTCTTTGTATTCAGCAAAACCGGTGAGATTGACAACCTCACTGCTTCGCTGGGGCAAAGTGAATTGAGTGTGTTTTGTAGATTCCACTTTGTGATTGAACCGGTAGTGCGCCCTGATAACTCATAAATGTATCCATAATTTATAATGTTCCATGTTGTTGTAATGCTATATGCTACATGTTTCCTACAAACTTTATGACATTTTTATGGATTTCTTGGACTAACCTATTGACAAGATGCCACAGAGCCAGTTCTTGTTTTCTGCTGTTTTTAGTTTCAGAAAAGTTGTTCTAGAAATATTCTCGGAATTGGATGATTGGAAGCCCGGAGGTCTTAGAAATCTGTCGTGCACACGGAGTCCGGAGGGGACCCGAAGGGAGACCACACCATAGGGCGGCGCGGCCCCCTTGGCCACACCCAGCGGTGGTGTGGGCCCTGGCCGCCCACCGACGTTGTCATCTCGCCTATTTATACCTCTCGGGAGATTAACCATAAAATAGAAGCCTTTTCCACGAAAAACACACGAGGCTGCCGTCATCGTCAACCCTATTTCGGGAGGGTTCTGGAGCTCTCCTCGGCACCTTGCCAGGAGGGGAAATCATCACCGGAGGGCTCTACACCACCATGCCCGCCTCCGGAATGATGCGTGAGTAGTTCATCCTTGGAGTACAGGTCCATCACAGTAGCTAGATGGTTGTAATCTCCTCTTTATGCCTCATCTTTAGATCTTGTGAGCTTCCCTGCATGATCAAGATCAGCTTATTGTAATGCTACATGTTGTGCTTGCTGGGATCCGATGAATATTGAATGCTATGTCTTGGATGCTTATCAATCTATCATGTTTCATTCATGTGTATGTTATTTATCATCTTGGATGCTCTCCGTTGTTAGTAGATGCTCTGGCCAAGTAGATGTAACATCCCAAGTATGAAAACCACCCTAGCATGTTTGCTTCTTGTTTATTTATTGTTTTGCATCATGGCATCTTAATCATTGCATTTGTTTTCATTTGGTTTGCATCTGTTTTCCTTTGTTTTCACAATTGAAATTCAAACAATATTTCAAATGCTTTGTTCATACTTGTTATGTTACAAATTTCCAAATAAAAGGTTCAAATAAAACATCCATTTGTTTCCATGAAAAATACAAAGCTCAACTATTAATTTGTTCTTTAATAATCCACTTAATTCAAATTGCATTCAAAATTCAATTCACATATTACAAACAGCACCCAACTTGAAATTATGAAAATTACAACACAATTCTAATCATTTGTTTCCTTTAAACTATAAAGGTCAAACTATCAAATGGTTCATTTTAATCATTCACTTAAATCAATTTGCATTCAAATTTTATCCAAATTCATTTATTTTCCAAACAGCAAACATTGGAAAGTGATGAAACTTACAAAACAAATAAACCATTTGTTTCAAACAAACTTGAATTTAAAAACTTAATTGCTTAAGCTCAATTATTTCAATTAATATTAAAATTCAATCAAATTTCAAACAACTTGCAAACAGTACCAAAACTTAAAATATTTTTGAAAACAAAAGTTGGAAAGTTGTTGCCGTTGTAATAACTAACCTATACAATTTTTCACTAAATTTTTCCTAACTCAAAACCTATCCTTTTCCTCCTATTTCTATTTCTGCAAAAAAAAAAAGAAACAGAATAAAATTTTAAAAAGAAAACGGCTGGGGAAAGGCAGTCTGGGCCAATGCCCAGCCCACCACCCCAGCACACCCACGCGCGCAGCGGCCCGCTGGCCCTCCTTCTACCTCCGTACTGCTGGCGTCACCCGACGCCAGCACACACGCAGCTCCACCTGATCCCTAGCTTTTCACCCCTATATCTACCCACCGAGGCCGCCAAACCCTAGCCCTAGCTCTCTGCTCCTCCCTGCCGCCGCCAGCCATCATCTCCTTCCTTTCTTCCTCTCCAATTTCTGCCGGAGTTTTCGGGGGGTGGAAGAACTGCAGGGAGCTCGCCGTCGACAGGCCGCCATGGAGCACCTCCGTCCACGCTAGGGGCACCTACGCCACCGCCAGAACCCCTACTTCCTCTACAGCAGCAGCAGCAGGACCCAGGGGCCGTTGATCGACGACGACGAGCTCGACGCCGCCGCAGCTGTTCTGAATTTCTTCACCGCGCCGTCGCCTCCGTCTACCTCCCGCCTCTCTCTCGCCTCCGACAACCTCACGGTGAGCCACCGCAGCGCCCCAGGCCTCTGTATCGCTTGATCGTTTCCTGTACGCGCGCACCCTCGTCTGATCTTCCGGCAGCGTCCGCCACCGTGCCGCCATGGTTGCAGTTGGTCACGATTCCGTGCGTTCACGAGCCCTCCAAGCACACGAGCATGTTCACCTAGCTACTGCACGCACGCCCACCTGCTCAGCGCCGCCAGATCGTGGTCACCGCGCCGGCAGCCCACCGTTTTCCTCCGCCGTTGACAGTTACAGTCGCAAGACTGAAACTTTTCTTCAGTTTCGTCAGAGAACGAAACTGAACCTTAACCTGTTTGCGCATCCTATACTGTCAAAGAACGATTCGCAGCGCAGTGGTAACACACTGCACGCGCGCGCAGGAGGCCAGGGTTCGAGCCCTGCGCTCGCGAATAAAACCCAACCTTTTTCGCTAAGGGTGCTGACAGGCAGGCCCCCTCTGTCAGTGGCGTGTGCTGCCACGCGTGCACACGCAGGCCACCGTGGCCCAGGGGCCCTCTGTTAGTGGCTAGGGCTAGCCACTGCAGAGTGAAAAATGTTTTTCTGCCCATTTTCTTTTATTTAAGTCCAATGCTTTTACAGATTGGTCCCTAATTCTAAGATGCTAATAACTTTTATTTTATAAATCCAAATAATAAAAATAAAATATGTTTGTTGAACCAAATTTAATTCTCTACCTGTTTATAGCATTTGTTTTGTGTTTTGAATATTTCAAATGTATTCAAATTTCAAATTCAAACAATTCATCTTAATTTTGTTTAATTCCATAAATAATTCATACTTAATTCAAATAACACAAATAAAATATGTTTTCCATGCTATTTTGAACCATCTTTCCAAATATAAATTTTGTTTCATGTTTTGAATAATTAAAATTGCTTAAATAATTTAAACCTTGTTTAAATCATTTAAAATTTGCTAAATTCATAACTTGCTCAAATTAAATTATTTTTGAACATGTAAAATATGTTTTCAAACCAGAAAAGTGTAAACTTTTCAAATATGAATTTGAATTTATGTTTTGAACAAATAAAATTCAAATAATATTCATACTTGTTTTAAATTCATTTAAATCTTGTTTAAACTTGTTTAATTCATAATTAAATCATTGTACACTACTAGGGAAAAGGCTACCGCAGGCGCACCAAATTAGGCTACCGCAGGCGAATTGCAGTTCGCCTGGGACCACGTCGCTAGCGGTAATGGCTTACCCCAGGCGAATAACACAATGCGCCTGTGGTAAGTTCGCATACCCCAGGCGAATACACCTTGTGCGCCTGGGGTAAAACTCTTACCTGTGGCGAACAAGCGCTGTGCGCCTGGGGTACAGATGCGTCTGGGGTACTGTGTACTGTTCGCCTGGGGTATGGTTTGCTGTATCAAAAAATAAAAGAAAAACCAAAATAACAGAATTACAGGAAAATGACAGAATAACAGCAAAATGACACAATTAAGTTTTATAACATAAATATTTTCGATCATCAACACATAGTTTAACAAAATTACATAGTCTCGAAAAGAACCATGCTACTAATAAATCCAGGAGTTAGCTAGTGAGATGGAAATAATTATTTGTTCTAATTTAATTAAACTCGTCATCTACAGCTCTAGCGGGCTGATGTAGTGGATGACCATCATCATGTCCAAGTTGGGGACGTCACTATTCCTCATGGTGATTAGAATAGCTCGTCCAACCGCCATACCAACTCTTGCGGAATGGAACTGCCTCCATGCTTAAGAGTTGAGGATGACCCGACCATCAGCATTATCCCTGGTGATCGGAACTGCGGTGACATGTCCGGATTCTCCACGGCGTACTCCAATGGTACCGGGCTCCATGCCAGCACTGTCCGCTACCGCCATGGGTATTTTCTAGAACACAATTCCAAGATAGAATAAAAGCACAAAGTCACATACCGGCCACATTATAACATAAGCAACTACAGGAATAAGAAAGTGTTAAGAAACATACCATGACATGTCCATTGGAGATGTTAGTATTGGTGATGCGATGCACGAAAGGAAAACCGATGTAGCTATCTATCTCGGCAAGTTTTTGAAGGACACGGTCCTTCTCAATCTCGCTAAGATTCGCTCTTTGAGCAACCACCACATGTTTCCATGGGTCCTCCTCGTCCATATCATCCTCAGTGTCAATATCATCCTCAGTGTTCCCAATATCCTCCTCACTCTCGGCATTCTCGCTCGCAATCCCGCCCATATACACAATTTTGATACGAGGTTGTGGTCCTTCCATTGAGAAGTGAATGTAATCACTTCCGCTTAAATTGTACGTGGCGATGATAGCCTGCAACTGTTCCCCGTAGAAGTATGTCTTCGTTCTTTCTTTTTTCACTCGAAGAATGTAGGTGGTCCCGTGAACATTGAAGTCCACATTATTGCCAACTAACTGGTTGAACTCTTGGCGAATATTGCATGGAAGAATCTAAAAAAGAAATATAAAGAATAAACACAAGTCTCAAGCTAGATAGTAAAACGAAAGAACAAGTTAACATAAAAAGAATTGTTAATTACCAACGAATCAACGTCACCGTCGTGGAGCTGAAGCATAAAAGAAGTCCCACTGAATCGTCCTTCGGCACATCGGGACCGACATACGCCGCAAGCCATGTTCTATTAAATTAAGAAAGTACACATAGAGGTTAGAGGAGCATAGCTATCACAAAACAAAGACAAATGGCAGCACCTACCTCTAGTAGTATAATAAGGCAATTGACAGCAGTACAAACGAAATGGAACCTGTCGGAGAGTTTAGGTGATACTTCCAACAGTACACTTTCTTATTTAATCTCACAATTCACAATTCACAATACTCTAGTAGTATAATAAGGCAATTGACAGCAGTACACACGAAATGTTGTTATTGTGCGTGTTTTTACTCCTATTTAATCTCACAATTCACATTCCTTTTTACTAGTGAAACCTGTCAATTCACATTCACAATTCTTAGCCTTTCGGCTTGCCCACCTGTGTGTGGTGCTGTGTTTTGTTCTACGGCTTTTGCCGTTTGTAAGGAACCTGCTAAAACTTTGTTGTTCGTGATTTCAATGAAATCGGGGGGCAGCCCCTTTTAGTCTAAAAAAAATGCACTACAAAGATCCGCTAAGAGCACTGAATCCTGGAGATATAATGCACATTCCTCTGGATCGATCCACGACGACGGGAGCACCGCGGCCACCAGAAGCAGGCGCACATCCTCCACAATGACGACGGGAGGGCCGGAGTGGGCTGGGATGGAGGGGGGATGGGAGGGAGAGGGGCTGACCTGGATCAACCGACGACGACGACGACGGAGTGGGCGACGACGGAGTGGGCGACGACCTGCTCTGCTCCTCTCGACACTGGCGACGGCGGCGGCGTGTGGGTTCGTGTGGGTGCGGGTGCGGGTGAGATCTGGTCACTTAGAATACTAAAGCATTGAGCTAAGCACATTGGCACCCGTTTCTAATACAAACCGGTTCGAAAAGGATATGTCCACTGGGCCCCACACCCTGCCGCAAATGGCCTCATGGCCTTTAGGACCGGTTTGTGGTACCAACCGGTTCGAAAAGGATCTGTCCACTGGGCCCCACACCCTGCCGCAAATGGCCTCATGGCCTTTAGGACCGGTTTGTCGTACCAACCGGTTCTAAAGGATCTGTCCCCTGGGCCCCCTACCTACCCGCAACAAATGGCCGCAGGCCTTTAGGACCGGTTTGTGATACAAACCGGTCCTAAAGGCCTGCGGCACCGCAGGCGCGTTACCTAGATAATGCGCCTGCGCTAAATTTCGTAGGATTTTGGTTTGCGCGGTCCCACATGGCATTACCCCAGGCGCATGTCCTGTCAAAAGCGCCTGTGATAAAGATTACCCCAGGCGCATTTTCTCGATGATGCGCCTGTGCTAAGATTTTCTAAATTACACTGCCCCGCGGCCTGGGACACATCGAGCAATACGAATGCTATAATATGTGGCTCCCCCACGTTGGTTTTCACTTAAAAAATACATACATATGAAAGTTAACATGTGCAAAAAGAAATTAATGTCGCATCGAGCGTAAATAGATTGGTTTAGCGAGATACCGCAAGTGTTTCTCTCTAAAAACACATTGTACATATAGCTATTAGCATGTTATATCGCGAGTATTTCCCTCTCTCAACCTTTCGTCACAATATTAGTCTTGCCTTTCTTGGTCGATGTTGAATACGTGACCGCCATATTGTGACTTCTTCTTGTGAATGGAAGACCTGCCCTAGGTAGTGTGGTCCTGCTTCTTCTTGTGGTGTATGGTGCATCGTCTTCACCGGGTTCTTCCATCATCGGGTCTCCGACTAAGCCGTCGAAGTCCTTCTCATCGGCGACTCCATCCATTCCGACGAGGGCCCTTTTTCCTCTCCTTACGACAACACGACTAGGCTTTGCCGGGTCGGTTATGAAGAAGCATTGCTCCACGTGCTTAGCCAATACCCAGGGCTCATTTTGCGCGGTGGGGTTCTTGGACTTGGGTTTGTTGGCTTCAGACATCGACATAGTGGTGAAATATTCGTCTTCTTTCGTGACGTTTGTAGCCCATCTGACATGGAACATCGACAGCTTTACCCCAACGTAGTCAAGCTCCCAGATTTCCTCGATCTTTCCGTAGTATCTTCTAACCTCTTCGCCCGTGTAAAATTCCATCGTTATAGACGAGTTTTGATAGTCGCTACTTTTGTCTCTTTCCTCCGTGTAGAATGTGTACCCATTGATGTCGTATGCTTGATAAGTCATCAGATTGGGCGCGGGGCCATATGACAAGGCCAATACAATTTTATCTTTCTCACATGTCATTGGCGGGGGATCGGCATCAATCTGCTTCTTGAACCATGTCGCGAAAGAGGAGTTGTGTGCTCTAAATATCTCATCTTCCGTCATCGGCCTGCGAGCACTGTTTTTTATCGCGGTTTTGTGCTCTTCTATCCAAGGGTCGACATCGTCGATGTGTTGTAACACTACTAGGTGGGCCCTTTCAAAGTCGGCTCTCCGACCACAGGAGTCCGCGTCCATTACCCTTTTGCCAGTGTTGTGTCCTACCCCCATGAACCTGTCAAGGTGCTTGTTCGCGGGCAAACCAACAGCTGGCTTCTCATCGCCTAGGAAATTCTTGCAGAAAGAGATGCATTCTTTGGTGAGAAATCCCTGGACAATGCTTCCATCCGGGTGTGCCCTATTACGAACGAATGATTTGATGATCCCGTTCATTCTTTCTAACGCCATCATGTTGTGCAAGAATGCCGGCCCAAGATTGGTGATATCGTCCACGATATGGACCAAGAGATGTACCATAATATCAAAGAAGGCAGGTGGGAAATACATCTCAAGCTCGCATAGGATGGTGACGATCTCTTCCTGCAGCCTTCCGAGTTTCTTCACGCTTATCGACTTCCGAGTGATGACATCGAAAAAGTTACAAAGGCCAGTGAGCGTTTGACGGACGTGCGGTTCCATTATCCCTCTGATTGCAACCGGAAGTATCTGCGTCATCATCACGTGACAGTCATGAGACTTCATCCCGCTGAAGATTTTTTTCTCCGCGTCTAGGTATCTGCTTATCAGCCCCGCGTAACCTAAGGCAAATTTCACTCCGAGGAGGCATGTGAATATTTGCGCGAGCTCATCGGGGCTTAGAGTGAAGCAAGAGGGTTTCAGGCGGTGAGTTTGGTGTTTCTTAGCCGTTTTCCGCTTGCGGTCGTCCATCTCCTCCACCCCATCCTCGTCCTCCTCCGTCTGTTCACGCGTAGAAGGCGGTAAGTGAAGCTCGCTCTTGATATTCAGGGCCATCAGGTCGTATCTTGATTTTGGCCCGTCTTTGATCCTATCTGGCATGTTGAACAGGGTGCCAAGCAAGCTCTCACACACATTCTTCGTGATATGCATGACATCAAGGCAGTGAGGCACTCCGAGGATTGGCCAGTACCGCAAGTCCCAAAACACGGACATCCTTTTCCATACCCCCAAGAGCGGTCCTTCTGGCGGAGGACACTTTTTCTCTCGTCGCTCCCGCTTTTGTACCTTTCCTGACGGAGGACACGTTTTCCAATTCTTCAATAGAGTATCGATCTCTTCTCCTCTTCTCTTGCGTGGAGGTAGATCGAGCTCATCTTTACCGTTGAACAGGTCTCCGCGCTTTCTCCACGGGTCGTTCAGTGGTAGCCACATTCGATGCCTCATGTATACGGTTTTAGAAGATCCGGGATCCTTGTGTAGCTGTAGAAACGGGGTAAATTCTATGCACCTGACACAAGCCTTGTGTCCATGGCACACCTGACACGCAATATATCCGTATCCGAGATAGTCCTGCACCGTCGTGATCAGTGCGGCTCTCATACGAAAAGTTTCTTCTTTGAAGGCGTCCCATGTTTCCACCCCTTCCTCCCACAACGTGTCTAGCTCCTCCTTCAATAACTCGAGATACAGGTTGATATCGCTCCCTGGCTGGGTCGGCCCTTGAATCAGCATACTCATGCGTATGTACTTCCTCTTCAGACACAACCACGGGGGGAGGTTGTACATCCATACAAACACGGGCCAGGTGCTATGTTTGCTGCTCTGATTGCCAAACGGATTGAGACCGTCGGTGCTCGCACCAAGCCTGATGTTCCTTGGGTCGTTCCCGAATTCCTCATCGAATGCGTCTAACGCTTTCCACTGACGTGCATCCGAAGGGTGTGTTAGCACTCGTTATTCAACACGTTCTGGATCGCTCAGCACCGCCTTCTTTCTGTCCTCGTGCCAGCGCATGAGCTTTGCTTCCTTGGGGTCCACGAAGTACCGCTGCAGACGGGGAATGAGTGGAAAGTACCACACAACTTTCCTAGGAGCTTTCTTCGTCCCCCTCTTGTAACGATCAACACCGCACACCGGACATTTGATCTGGTCCGCGTGCTCGTTACGGTAAATTATGCAGTCACGGACGCAAGCGTGGTATTTTGTGTGCGGTAAATCGAGGGGGCACACGATTTTCTTGGCCTCCTGTAGACTACTAGCACATGTGTTCCCTTCAGGTAAGTGCGTCTTCAGGTATCGCAGAAGATCGTCCATGCTTGTGTCGGTCCATCCGTGTTTTGCCTTCATCTCAAGAAGATCCAGAGCTACTCTCAAGCGTGACTCCTCCGCCCCGCGACTTGCGTCATACAACGGAGTTGCAGAGTCTATCTCTAGTTGCGTGATCTTAGATTTACGTCTGGCGTCGGTCGACGTGTTCTTGAGAAGAAGATCTTGAACATGAGGGTCCCGCACGACTGAAGTTAGCGGAGTGTTCATGTCCTCGTCTGCATGTTGCTGATCACCATGACTCTCTTCTTCTTCATTATAGTCGTCTCCGTGGACAACCGCCTCTTCGTCCTCTCCATTGCCATGTTCAGACTCCTCCTGATCATCTTCACATGTCGCCGCCCAATTGGTCTCGACGTTATCATCGTCTTCATCGTCATCCATCCACTTAGTGTGGCCCTCCATGAACTATACCTGAGCAGGTGCTTCTCCACATTACCAGAATCTGGTTTGAACAAAGACCCCAACTTGCATTTCCGACACGGACACTCTATCTCGGTGCGGTTGTTTCGATGCATCTCGGCCGTCGCGCGTCGCACGTACCTATGCACCACGCTTGTCCTCATCGCAATGACCATTGCTACAAAATGCAAGAGAGAGAGGTTTCATTAACTAGATCCGGTTTTCACGGAAAAATTCGGCATGACCTTCCTACAAAAGGTGTAACGCGGAGCGCCAGAAATTTGCCGAAAAGGAAATGAATCAACATTTCGGCAAAACATTGGCAACTCATCCTCATGGCAACACAATAAAATGAAAAAGAGAACGAATTCTCATCCACCGACCAATCCCACGCACCTATTAAGATGACACACAATGCAAAATATATAGACGCGATGACGACGTCGAAGATCACCGAAGAGACGACCGATAAGAGATTGATAGATCTAGAAGTAGCTAGTGGTGCATTTGTGGTGAGATCTAGTGTCCGGTTAGTATATCTAGTGGAGAGATTTGGAAGAGGGAAAGTGGGGTAGCATACTAGCTAAAATATAACAAACATGATTGGTTAAATTAGCTAAAAATGGTGGAGGGGTATGGGGGATTGAGCTAGGAGCACTAATGGATCGAGTTTGGACTAGTGAGTGAGTGAGTGGGGTGGATAGGGGTGGTGGTGGGTGGCTGGCCGCACTTATATTGGGGACAAATATTACCCCAGGCGAATATGCTATGGGAAGCGCCTGCGCTAAGTGGTGCTACCCCAGGCTATTCTTTGTCCCAGGCGAACAACGAACCTGTGCGCCTGCGCTAAAGGGAGCTACCCCAGTCCACTTTTTACCCCAGGCGCTTCGTTGCTTACTCGCCTGTGGTATCTGTTATACCGCAGGCGAACTGGGAATCTATTCGCCTGCGGTAAAGGAAGCGTGCCAGGGTCGGCCGTGGTTGGCCCTGCCACACTTTACCCCAGGCGCTTCCGGTTTCTGTTCGCCTGGGGTAACAGTCCTACCCCAGGCGCACCTGCTGGCGTTTCGCCTGCGCTAATTAACCCAGGCGCACAGGCTTTCTTGTTCGCCTGTGGTATGATATACTGCTATAAGCAAATCTCTAGTAGTGGTAATTCCTTTTTCAATAATTGAAACATGTAAATCCACTTAAAATTTTGTGTTCTTTTCAAATATGAACTTTGCTATCTGTTTTGAACAATTTGAATTGGTGAAAACAACAAATACTTGTGTAACACCTTTAAGTAACCAAAATTCCCTAACTTAATAAATAAATTTCTAAACTTGGTAAACCTTATTTTAAATTGTTTCTATTGTTGTTATTTTTCTGTTTTCCTCATCCATGCATCATACTAATCCACTTTCACCAGTTGGTTAGTTGTAAAACAATTGTTTCAACCATAATTCATGGGCTTTTCATATGCAACTCAAATTGCATGTGGGTCCATTTAATCATGTTATGTTTTCCATGTCAACTAGTTTATTTCTATGCATCAATTAAATGGTCATGCATCATCCCATGATTGTGCATTATGCCATGTTATTGATTGTTTATCTCTCTGCGTTGTTTGTTTGCTTCTTCTCGGATAGACGAAGACGTTGAGACAGACGATACTTACGACACCCCTTCTGAGGATCTAGCTCAGTACCAGGCTGCTGAGTTTGCAGGCAAGTATTCACTCACATGAACCATTGTGTTCCTTTCAACATTGGATACCGATACTTTCCATTGTCTATTCTGCTAGCCCTATGAATCGTTGCTTCTGTTACGAACCTATCACATGTTATCCTTTAAACCTGATATAGCCTCACCTCCACACCTATAACCCCATTGCTTGTTGCCAGTGTCTTACTAGCATGCTTAGGGTTGTTTTGCTCGAGTCTGTTACCCGTTACTTTCTGTTACTATACTCTCATTATGTTCTGGGGCTCGATGTTAAACAACAACCTGTTAATCTTGAGGTAATAATAATTTGCTGATAAGGCACCGGCAGGAGGCCCGGCGTGGTTTTGAGGCCTGCTAGTGTCGACCCTAATTAGGAAAAGGGTCTTGTCTACTGATCCATGATGAGCGCACTATCCGAATCTGGGAAGCGTGTATGGGCGCCCCCCTCAATTTGATTCAATTCGCATCTCGTCCAAATCGCCACACTTAGTTCGGGCTTTCCATTTGATGCACGCATATGCAGGTACGAACCCGAGGCCAGGGTGGAACTTTTGTAGTCGGCATTTAGGGCGGCGTGGTCTTCCAGTGCTATGAGGGCCCCCCTTTTCTTCGTGGGGGCTCGATTAGCCGCGCACGCACAACACGTGGTTCTTTGGGCTTGATGCGAAGAAGAGTTGAGTTGTGTAGAGTGCCTCGCTTGGTGGGTTTGATTCCCGTCTGGCGGGATATTCTTACGTGTACGGCAAAATTGGTGCACCCCTGCAGGGATAAATCTTCTCGAGAAGCCGTGTTTTCCGCGGTTATGGTTAACTTGGTGAAAGTACTGGCTAACAAGTACTCAGAACAACTTACACCTAACTAATGATAACTTGACTAGCAACAGTCTTATGGCCACAATAATTTGATCCATCACTAATCCAACTGTGTGAGTTATCCTCAGATTGTTTCTTTGGATAAGGGGCGAGATCCAGGATGGGTTTGTTTGGAGTTAGTTATAGTTGGTTACGGTACGCTATCTTATCTCCTTTTCTGTTAGCCGGAAGTTGTAGTATGTATCTATAGTTGGTTAGTGCAGCCAGCTGCCGCATCTTTTGTATCACCCCTTTCTTTCGTTGAACCCAAAGCATCTGTGCTTGTTGTTGACGGGTTACACTTTGGTGAATTGTGAGTCTTGCTTGCCAGTACGTTTATGTACTGACCCCTTTGGGGCTGTGGTTTCCGCAGACTACGCTTACGAGGATCCCCGTGATGGCTACTACGTGGAGTTTGACGAGGCCGCTGACGAGTAGATAGCGGACCTGGGCAGGATCCGAGACATCTTGGATGGGCTCCGTCTTTTCGTTTCTGGCTTCTTAAGCCTATTTGGATTTGTCTGTACTCAGACCTTTTGAATGCTTACGCTGAGATGTAATGATGTTATGATGGGACATGTGTCCTCTGGATGATTGTATTTGCTATCTCTGCTCTAGTGAGAGCTATTTGCAACTTATTTCTATTTATTTGTGTCTTAGAGATCTGTTGTGCTATCATTTCGTTAAACGCCGTTGACGTACCATGTGTGTATGGTATGAAGTACGTCAATGGTAGTATCCTGATTTCTATGGGATGGTTTACGTAGACGATGAACAGTAGGGGTTGGTTGTCACACATACGTGTGTTGGCCTACTCGTAAGAGATGCGGGTGCCGGTAAGCCCCGTAATCCAATCAACTACTGTTCAACGGAACTGCGAGTATCCTCTAGAAGTCCGGGTGCGACAAATGGTATCAGAGCCTGTCTGCCTGTAGGATCCCTTTTACTGGTCGCAGTTGAGTCTAGAAACTATTTTGTAGCTATATAGGAAAAATGAAACGTGAGAGTAGGAATTCTGCCATTTTATTTCTTTCCCCACCAACCCTCCCTTTTCTGGTAAGGAAGTGCAACGTTGTTTTCTTTTCTCACCTAAACTTTCAAGTTAGGATTTCACGTATCCTGGTTTCTCTAGGATAGTTATATCTACTAGACCATAGGAATGGAGGTGGTTGTGACATGATTTATCATGTTGCCTACTCATGATTGAGAACGGAGGCGTGTAAGCCCCGGAAGCAGATCCTCTATTCCTTAATCAGTAGATATTGATCCTTTAGAAGCCCGGATGGGTTTTCCGTAGTACCTCAGGAGTTTTTGGTCTCGTGTTTCCCGATGTTGCTTCGATATCCTGTTCTTCTCAACATCCTTTTCGTCCGTTGAAACCTTGTTGTTGCTTTCCACTTCAGTTCTTCTACTGGCGCCTAATCAAAACTTCCCCGATCATCTGCAGATGGATCTCAGGTTCTTCCCGCAGGTGGTTCGGATGACTCGTTGCGAGAGCACTGCCGGTTATCCGGAGATGCTGAGAGACATGGTCACTTATCTGGGGTTCCGTTGGGCACCAGAGTACCAGGTCTACGAGCAGCAGCGAGAGTTTGACCAGACCTACTACCAGGCTATCGTCTACATTCTGTCAGATGATGGCATGAGCGTTCTCCACCGCTACGAGGCAGTAGGTTCCACAGTGGATATGGCCGTGCAGCAGGCAGCTTATGTGAGTCTCACCGTCCTTCGTGCTGAATACTGGGGGTTTGACGATTCCATCTATCGCCACATCCCCCGTGGTTACATCACTTCGGAGGGAGCTCACTTCACTCTCTACGACAACCTGGATGTCTACGAGCATGATAACTCCAGGCTGCACACCACCGCTCAGTTTGTGAGGCATAGTGACGCAGTTGCCAGCACACCATCTCAGGAGTTGGCTTCAGTCAGAGAGCAGCTCTACCTTGCTTTGACTCGTCTGGCGACGTACACCACAGACTTTGTTGGACATGAGCGCTTTGCACGTTTTGATCAGCCAGTTGGTCGTCGTCTGCCAGATGCTGGAGGTTACGAGCCGATCAGAGGTCCACTCCTCAACCTTGGTGCTGGTTACACTGGGATTCCTCGCTTTGGAGCACAGGGAGTCGACGCTATGTACTTCACCACACCTAGAGTCGCTCTCAGACCACGTCAGATCTACATGGATCGTCGTTCTACCTACTTTCGCGGGCGTGCTCCTCACCGTACCTCTCGTCGTACTACTCACCGCCGTCCTGCGTGATGAGCATGGGAGTACCGATGTATCCATTCTTAGCTATGTTTAGTTATCCTTTGGCATTCGAACCATTTATGGTGTGTTGGATATTCTGATGTATTTGAACATGTGATGATGTGCCTGTTGGTTATCTATTCATGCGTCGGAATAATCTCTCTTTCGGTTTCCAAGTCTATCCTTTTCTGTTGTTGTGCTAAAATGCATGTCTATTCAGGATGCCGCCAACAAGGAACACCCCGCCTGAGCCACCGCCAATCACGGAGCTGTTGACTCAGATGACCCAAGTCATGGCACAGATGGCCCAGTTTCAGACTAACCAGCACAACAACCAGAATGCTCCACGAGTCAGTATCAAGGAGTTTCTCAGTCTGGGCCCGAGAGCTTTCGTGGCAACACGCGAGCCTCTGGATGCTGATGACTGGATCCGTGAGATAGCTAGGGCTCTGGAGATTGCTCACGTTGCTGAGGAAGACAAGGTCAAGTATGCATCCTATCTGCTGAAGGGTCAGGCAGCTACTTGGTGGGAAAACTACCAGACCATGAGAGCTGGAAATCCAATCACCTGGGGTTGTTTCAAGGAAGCTTTCCTGAAGCACCACATTCCAGATGGTCTCATGGAAAGGATGCGTGAAGAGTTTTGCTCTCTCAAGCAGCGCAAGCTGGACGTCATTGGCTATCAGAGTGAGTTCAATCGCCTCGCTCGTTACGCTGGTGATGAGGTGTCCACTGAAGCTAAGAAGATGGCAAGGTTCCGCAGAGGTTTTAACCCGGAACTCAAGTACGCCCTCACCAACATCAAGGCCAACAACTTCGAGGAGCTCGTTAACACCGCGCTCAATGAAGAAAATGGGCGCAAGGCGTTCGAGGAGTCTCGAAAGCACTCGCGTGAGGGTGGTTCCTCCTCCAACATGACCACCCCTCCGCAGAAGCGCCGCATCTGGGTGCCAAATGGTGTTGTCACTAGGGCTCCATATGCCCAAGCTTCTCCAGGCTTTGCTCCCCGCCCACCCAACCCAGCTCACATGCAAGGTCAGAGGTTTTCAATGGGGCAGCCAAGGCCAGATCCTCCTCGTCTCGTCACTTGCTTCAAGTGCAAGAAGACGAGGCACTACGCTGACAAGTGCACTCAGAGGCAGCTACCTCCACCACCACCTCGTCCCAACACAAACCAGGCAATGGTGCGTGCTCCCCCGGCTAAAGCCTTCAACTCCAACAACAGGCCTGTCGGGAGGACCGCAAGGGTGAATCATGTCAAGATCGACAAAGCTGAGGAAGCTCCTGACGTCGTTCTCGGTACATTCCCCGTAAACTCTTTTCCAGCTAAAGTGTTGTTTGATACCGGGGCATCGCATTCTTTCGTGTCAAAGATCTTTGCGACAACAATTAAACTCCCTTTTGTTGGTTTGGGTTCCCCGCTAGTAGTAAACTCCCCTGGAGCAACTATGCAAACTTCCAAGATTAGTCATGAAAATCAGATCCTAATTGGAGGCCACATATTCCTTGCTTCTCTCATTCTGCTTGGCAATTCTGGCATTGATGTCATTCTTGGCATGGATTGGTTGAAGGCCAATAAAGCTACGATTGACTGTGCTCAGAAGTCAATAACTCTGTTCCACCCTTCTGGTCAGGTAGTCTATTCTCCAAATGAACCAAGTTATGTTCAGCTATACACACCCTCGATGCTAAACCTCTACCTCTACTCGAAAATGTTCCGGTGGTTTGTGAATTCCCTGACGTCTTTCCAGAAGAGTTGCCAGGGATGCCTCCGGACAGAGCAGTTGAGTTCGTGATCGAGCTTGAACCAGGTACTGCTCCAATCTCTAAGCATCCATACAAGATAGCTCCTCCTGAACTGATACTGTTAAAGGAGCAAATCGATATGTACATGGAAAAAGGTTACATTCAACCTAGTTCCTCCGCTTGGGGTTGCCCAACCCTGTTCGTTGCGAAGAAGGATCAAACAAAGAGACTCGTTGTTGACTATCGTCCTCTTAACGAGAAAACCATCAAAAACAAGTATCCAATTCCTCGTATCGATGATCTTTTTGATCAACTTGCTGGAGCCTCAATATTCTCAAAGTTGGACTTGAGAATGGGTTACCATCAAATAAAGATCAGAAAGGAAGATATTCCAAAAACAGCCTTCACCACTCGCTACGGTCTATATGAATACACCGTCATGTCCTTTGGTCTCACCAATGCACCGGCGACATTCTCTCGACTCATGAATTCTGTCTTCCATGAATACCTCGACAAGTTCGTTGTGGTATATCTTGATGACATTCTAGTCTACTCGAAATCCGAGGAAGAGCACGAAGAACATCTTCGTCTCACTCTCATGAAACTTCGCGAGCATCGTCTATATGCCAAGTTCTCCAAATGTGAGTTCTGGATTCCAGAAGTTGCTTACCTTGGTCATGTCATCTCAGCCAAGGGCATAGCCATTGATCCAGAAAAGGTTAAAGCAATTGTTGATTGGAAACCTCCTAAGACGGTGAAGCAAGTTAGAAGTTTTCTTGCCTTGGCTAGCTATTGCCGTCGTTTCGTCCAAAACTTTTCCAAGATTGCCAAACCTCTCACTGATCTCACAAAGAAGGATAAGAAGTTCGTTTGGTCTCCACAATGTGATGAAAGTTTCAATCTCCTGAAGACTAAACTCACTTCTACACCAGTTCTGGTTGGCCCGGATACTACCAAACCTTTCCAGATATTCTGCGATGCATCTCTCCGAGGCCTAGGTGCAGTTCTTATGCAAGAGCGTCAAGTTGTGGCTTATGCTTCACGTCAGTTGAATGCACATGAGCTCAACTATCCCACACATGACCTTGAACTTGCAGCAGTTGTGTTTGCCCTCAAGAAATGGAGGCAATACTTGTTGGGTAACCGCACTGAAATCTTTTCCGATCATAAGAGTCTGAAATACATCTTCACTCAACCAGATCTAAACCTCAGGCAAAGGAGATGGATTGAAAAGATCAAAGACTTTGATCTTACCATTTCTTGCACTCCAGGCAAGGCTAATGTTATGGCCGATGCTCTAAGTCGCAAGTCGTATTGGAATAATCTCATGATCATGGAAAGCCAACCTCCACTTCACGAAGAATTCCAGAATCTCAGCCTTGGTCTTGTTCCTCAAGGCTATCTTGCAAGCTTTACAGCCAGTCCAACTCTCGAGGACAAGATTCGTTCTGAACAACTTCGTGATGCTGAAATCAAGAAGATGGTAGAACACATCAAAGAAGGCAAGGAGAAATTTAAGTCCTTCTCAATTGATGACAAAGGAACTGTGTTCTTTGAAGGACGCATTGCAGTTCCTCAAGTTCAAAGTCTCAAAGATGTCATTCTCAAGGAGGCTCATGAAACTCCTCTCTCCATCCACCCTGGAAGTACAAAGATGTACCAGGATCTCAAGACGCTGTATTGGTGGCCTGGCATGAAACGTGAAATTGCTCAATACGTTTCTGAATGCGACGTTTGTCAACGTGTTAAGGCAGTCCATCAGAAAACAGCCGGTCTACTCCAACCTCTGAAAATCCCAGAGTGGAAGTGGGACATGATTGAAATGGACTTCGTCACTGGTTTTCCAAAGTCTAAGAAGGGCAACGATGCAATCTTCGTTGTCATTGATCGTCTCACTAAAGTAGCTCACTTCTTTGCTGTCAAAGAAACAATCTCAGCTAGTCAGTTAGCAGAGCTCTACACAGCAAAGATTGTTCCTCTTCATGGTGTTCCATTGGAAATAAGCTCAGACCGTGGAAGCATATTCACTTCTCATTTCTGGAAAAGCTTTCAAGAAGCATTGGGCACCAAACTTCTGTTCAGCACAGCCTATCACCCTCAGTGTCAGGGGCAAGTCGAAAAAGTCAATCAGATTCTCGAGGATATGCTCAGAGCATGTGGTCTCTCCTCTGGCATGAAATGGGAGGACTGCCTTCCATATGCTGAATTCTCCTACAACAACAGCTTCCAGGCAAGCCTAGGCATGGCACTATTTGAAGCTCTCTATGGCCGCAGATGCAGGAGTCCAATCAATTGGTCTGGAGCTGGTGAACGTTCACTATTAGGACCTGACATTGTTAAGGAAGCCGAAGAGAAAGTTCGCATCATTCGTGACAATCTCAAGATTGCTCAGTCTCGTCAGAAAAGCTACTATGACAGCAAGCACAGGGATATGATCTATGCACCTGGTGACAAGGCATATCTCCGTGTAACTCCCCTCAGAGGCACTCATTGTTTTGGTGTGAAAGGAAAGCTTGCACCAAGATACATTGGTCCTTTCAACATTCTCTCAAGACGTGCGGAAAATGCCTATCGTCTTGAACTTCCAGAAAAACTATCCAAGGTGCACGATGTGTTTCACGTGTCACAGCTCAAGAGGTGTTTCAAAGATCCAGATCGTGCAGTTGATCATGATTCCATTGAACTGCAAGATGATCTATCTTATGAGGAGTACCCTATTCGTATTCTCGATGAGACCGAGCGTAAGACTCGCAACAAGAGCACAAAGTTCTTGAAAGTGCAGTGGTCCCATCATTCCGATAAAGAGGCAACATGGGAGACCGAAGAGGATTTTCGCGAGAAGTATCCGGACCTTTTCTCTTCTCAGTAGGAATCTCGGGGCGCGATTCCTTCAAGGGGGGGCGTTTTGTAACATCCCAAGTATGAAAACCACCCTAGCATGTTTGCTTCTTGTTTATTTATTGTTTTGCATCGTGGCATCTTAATCATTGCATTTGTTTTCATTTGGTTTGCATCTGTTTTCCTTTGTTTTCACAATTGAAATTCAAACAATATTTCAAATGCTTTGTTCATACTTGTTATGTTACAACTTTCCAAATAAAAGGTTCAAATAAAACATCCATTTGTTTCCATGAAAAATACAAAGCTCAACTATTAATTTGTTCTTTAATAATCCACTTAATTCAAATTGCATTCAAAATTCAAATCACATATTACAAACAGCACCCAACTTGAAATTATGAAAATTACAACACAATTCTAATCATTTGTTTCCTTTAAACTATAAAGGTCAAACTATCAAATGGTTCATTTTAATCATTCACTTAAATCAATTTGCATTCAAATTTTATCCAAATTCATTTATTTTCCAAACAGCAAACATTGGAAAGTGATGAAACTTACAAAACAAATAAACCATTTGTTTCAAAGAAACTTGAATTTAAAAACTTAATTGCTTAAGCTCAATTATTTCAATTAATATTAAAATTCAATCAAATTTCAAACAACTTGCAAACAGTACCAAAACTTAAAATATTTTTGAAAACAAAAGTTGGAAAGTTGTTGCTGTTGTAATAACTAACCTATACAATTTTTCACTAAATTTTTCCTAACACAAAACCTATTCTTTTCTTCCTATTTCTATTTCTGCAAAAAAAAAGAAACAGAATAAATTTTTTAAAAAGAAAACGGCTGGGGGAAAGGCAGACTAGGCCAATGCCCAGCCCACCACCCCAGCACACCCACGCGCGCAGCGGCCCGCTGGCCCTCCTTCTACCTCCGTACTGCTGGCGTCACCCGACGCCAGCACACACGCAGCTCCACCTGCTCCCTAGCTTTTCCCCCTATATCTACCCACCGAGGCCGCCAAACCCTAGCCCTAGCTCTCTGCTCCTCCCTGCTGCCGCTAGCCATCATCTCCTTCCTTTCTTCCTCTCCAATTTCTGCCGGAGTTTTCGGGGGGGGGGGGGTGGAAGAACTGCAGAGGAGCTCGCCGTCGACAGGCCGCCATGGAGCACCTCCGTCCACGCTAGCGGCACCTACGCCACCGCCAGAACGCCTACTTCCTCTACAGCAGCAGCAGCAGGACCCAGGGGCCGTTGATCGACGACGACGAGCTCGACGCCGCCGCAGCTGTTCTGAATTTCTTCACCGCGCCGTCGCCTCCGTCTACCTCCCGCCTCTCTCTCGCCTCCGACAACCTCACGGTGAGCCACCGCATCGCCCCAGGCCTCTGTATCGCTTGATCGTTTCCTGTACGCGCGCACCCTCGTCTGAACTTCCGGCAGCGTCCGCCACCATGCCGCCATGGTTGCAGTTGGTCACGATTCCGTGCATTCACGAGCCCTCCAAGCACACGAGCATGTTCACCTAGCTACTGCACGCACGCCCACCTGCTCAGCGCCGCCAGATCGTGGTCACCGCGCCGGCAGCCCACCGTTTCCCTCCGCCGTTGACAGTTACAGTCGCAAGACTGAAACTTTTCTTCAGTTTCGTCAGAGAACGAAACTGAACCTTAACCTGTTTGCGCATCCTATACTGTCAAAGAACGATTCGCAGCGCAGTGGTAACACACTGCACGCGCGCGCAGCAGGCCAGGGTTCGAGCCCTGCACTCGCGAATAAAACCCAACCTTTTTTTCGCTAAGGGTGCTGACAGGCAGGCCCCCTCTATCAGTGGCGTGTGCTGCCACGCGTGCACACGCAGGCCACCGTGGCCCAGGGGCCCTCTGTCAGTGGCTAGGGCTAGCCACTGTAGAGTGAAAAATGTTTTTCTGCCCAGTTTCTTTTATTTAAGTCCAATGCTTTTACAGATTGGTCCCTAATTCTAAGATGCTAATAACTTTTATTTTATAAATCCAAATAATAAAAATAAAATATGTTTGTTGAACCAAATTTAATTCTCTACCTGTTTATAGCATTTATTTTCTGTTTTGAATATTTCAAATGTATTCAAATTTCAAATTCAAACAATTCATCTTAATTTTGTTTAATTCCATAAATAATTCATACTTAATTCAAATAACACAAATAAAATATGTTTTCCATGCTATTTTGAACCATCTTTCCAAATATAATTTTTTTTTCATGTTTTGAATAATTAAAATTGCTTAAATAATTTAAACCTTGTTTAAATCATTTAAAATTTGTTAAATTCATAACTTGCTCAAATTAAATTATTTTTGAACATGTAAAATATGTTTTCAAACCAGAAAAGTGTAAACTTTTCAAATATGAATTTGAATTTATGTTTTGAACAAATAAAATTTAAATAATATTCATACTTGTTTTAAATTCATTTAAATCTTGTTTAAACTTGTTTAATTCATAATTAAATCATTGTAATTCCTTTTTCAATAATTGAAACATGTAATCCACTTAAAATTTTGTGTTCTTTTCAAATATGAACTTTGCTATCTGTTTTGAACAATTTGAATTGGTGAAAACAACAAATACTTGTGTAGCACCTTTAAGTAACCAAAATTCCCTAACTTAATAAATAAATTTCTAAACTTGGTAAACCTTATTTTAAATTGTTTCTATTGTTGTTATTTTTCTGTTTTCCTCATCCATGCATCATACTAATCCACTTTCACCTGTTGGTTAGTTGTAAAACAATTGTTTCAACCATAATTCATGGGCTTTTCATATGCAACTCAAATTGCATGTGGGTCCATTTAATCATGTTATGTTTTCCATGTCAACTAGTTTATTTCTATGCATCAATTAAATGGTCATGCATCATCCCATGATTGTGCATTATGCCATGTTATTGATTGTTTATCTCTCTGCGTTGTTTGTTTGCTTCTTCTCGGATAGACGACGACGTTGAGACAGACGATACTTACGACACCCCTTCTGAGGATCTAGCTCAGTACCAGGCTGCTGAGTTTGCAGGCAAGTATTCACTCACATGAACCATTGTGTTCCTTTCAACATTGGATACCGATACTTTCCATTGTCTATTCTGCTAGCCCTATGAATCGTTGCTTCTGTTACGAACCTATCACATGTTATCCTTTAAACCTGATATAGCCTCACCTCCACACCTATAACCCCATTGCTTGTTGCCCGTGTCTTACTAGCATGCTTAGGGTTGTTTTGCTCGAGTCCGTTACCCGTTACTTTCTTTTACTATACTCTCAGTAGCAAAGTGCCCGTGCGTTGCTACGGGTCAGATTTTATTTAATAATTTTTAGATAAAGGATAATTTAGTAGCAGATAGAGCCATCCATTAATGTCATGAACTGAAATACCCTGCTTTCCCCTAGTCGCTAACCCAGCCGCGCATGCTGCAACGCAGCGGCGCTCCTCCGACAAGACATGCCGCCGCCATGCCGCAACTGCCTCTCCTATCTCCCCCTTCCATCTTCTGAGCCTTCATGCTCCGGCGAGACTCGCCGCCTTGCTCAGAATCTGTACACGCAACCAGAACCAAGGTTATGCCTAGAACCACACGGTCATCGTTGTCATCAAGAACCAAGGCTATGCCCAGAACCACACGACTATGCCCAGAATCACGACCAGCCTACGAGAGCACCCCTTGGGCAACCCATACGACGACGTGGTGGTCATTGTTGCCATCTCAGACGTTGTGGCGCTCTAGGACACGGCGGGGCAGTGGCAGTAGGTGACATCTGGGCGGACTCGGCGCGCGTTGGCTGCTCTGCTTGCAAGTCATGATGGACTGGATACGTCCACGGCGTCGCGGAGGTTCCCAAGGGTGTGCGGCTTCCGTCGTGGTGTCGGGGGCGTAAGTTGATAAAAAGGAGGAGCAGCGGAGGGGAGCAGATCGTCTTGATGGGGGGATAATAACCCGGTAGGCCAACTCCAAGGTATAACCCGGCCCAAAGGACGCTGCGCAGGATCCGGCTAAGGATAGAGAAACTTCTAGAAGGCCCAAGGTATATAGGCCTCGTAACCCGGATTGTGGGTTGCGGTAAGGAAAGCTAGGGTTTGTAAGCGGTGTTCGAGTAGGACTCAAGCTGCGCCTTGGAGAGCAAGCCAGGTAGGGGGACGGGTGCTTTATAAACCGGTCCTACGCTTAGTTTTGCAGAGATCCAAGTAGCAATCATATCGCCGAATATCGAGTATCCATTGTACACAAAGAGATCGAGTTAATAAAGCGAGATCGGAGACTCGGCGACTTCATCGCCGGCTACCAGATTGAGTTCCATCATGTTTTCCTCTGAGCTAAATCCTCTCCCAAACGCCTGTGTCGACTTGCCCCAAGATCAGTTACCCCTGGTAACAACTGCCGTGATCATCCCACGACAGTTGGCGCCCACCGTGGGGCCTGCGTCCAAAGGTGTTTACATCACGGGAGAAGCTCGGAAAAGCATGAGGAACCTCGTCGTCGGAGAGATCTACGACGACCACAAAGGAGAGAAGGTGGTGGACGACTCCGGCTGGGGGCCAGAATCGGATCGCCTCGAGTCCGGATCTGTCGTGACAATCGGCCGGATCAGCGTCTTCATCGGTATGGTATGTACCTCTGGCTCGGCTCCTGACGATGTTGGATCTGATTCTGTGTCAGGGGAGGCTACTTACGCCCAATCAGATAGAGAAGAATCAGTTGGAGCAACAGACCAGATAGAAGAATCCATCGCACAGTGGGAACAGCCGGAGGAGCCGGCATGGGCCCCGCGTGACCCGGACGGTGGAAAGGATGATACTGAATCTATCCGGGACCTGCTGGAAGATCGGTACGGAGGAGATAACAGCGGAGAAGAACAGCATGAACTCACAACAAGCGTAATACGCCGAGCAGCGGTCTACACGGCTCCCGCAGCCAACCTCAATCAAGGAAACGTGACCACGGCTCCGGTCGGGGCGGCTCAGGCATTGGCGCAGCGGCAGGACGCAGCTAACGGAAACCCGGACCCGGCCCGGGTCGATGGAGAGTCGGCATCAGTGACTAGCCGTGCGGCGGATGAGGAGTTGCACGCGAATACGTTCGGATTCCTGGGAAACCGGACGCCGGGGGCGGGTCCTTCAAACCCGCGCCACCCGGCCTTGTTCGACAATAATCTGATCCTAGACCCCACGGTCCTTGCTACGGTTATCACTCCAGAAAACGCAGCTGAACGTGTCAGGTACCTGGATGTGGCCCGCCGCGCATTGGAACAGCAAAGAAGGCAAGTGGAGGCGGAGAAACAAGGGATGGCTACGCGTCAACGCGAGCTGGATGCATTGGAAACCCGGCTCCGAGAGGAAACATCTAGAGTACACCAGAGACATCAAACTAGACTACCGGCCACGGGTGGGGTCATTAACCCGGCAGCTTTGTTTATTACGCCTCAGGACCAACCGATCCCAGCGGTCAACCAGGGAACTGCGCCTCAGCCGGCAACAGCGGAAGCCCGCGCGGCAAACGTGCAGGCCGGGTTACCCCCACCACGAACCAGAGTCACAACCGGCAACGAGTTGCCGCCACAGCCACCGTCACGGTTTCGTACACCAGCAGGCCATTACAACAATCTCATGGACAACGTGTATGCAGCAACGCTTGCATTGAACCAGATCCCGGTAGGAGAATCGCCCCATGCAGAAAGGACCCGGCAAGCGATCGATCTACTGCACACTGCAGTGGCGTAGCAGGCCAATTACCCGGACCATAGAAGCGGGATGCATGGGACGCCATACGCCAGTCAACAACAAGGGAATATTCAAGCAAACTCGGCGCGGCGGAGGGAAGAGCAGCAGCAAATGCCGCCTCCTCCCCGTGTTCCGGCAGCATCGGTGGCGCAGGCCGTCGTGGATAGCTCCAGGGCTCGGAGAGCCGGGGCCGGGTCTGCTGCACATGGGTTGCCTGCAGCACCGCGCCCCGCTGCGCCCCCGGCTGGATCGCACGTTTCCCGAGTAAGGCCAGCCTCAACCGTCCTCGCAGGGCCCAAGTGTCTCTCGGATGACATCAGAGCTGAGCCTTACCCGGAAAAATTCAAGGAGCCGGGAAAAGTAGTGAATTATGAACCGACCATGGATCCAGAAACATGGTTGAGTAGTTATGAGATGGCAATGTCAATCCGCAATGCGTCAGAGAATATTCAAGCCAAGTTCATGTACTTGATGATGTCAGAAGGAGCAGCAAAGTTATGGTTCACCAACCTGCCAGAAAAATCGATCAAGTCCTGGGAAGAACTGAAGACCGCGTTCGTCAAGCACTTTCATGGAACGTGCAGAAAGCTATTCACTATTGATGATCTAGAGCGATGCGTTCAGAAGAAGGGAGAATCAGCACGCAGTTGGGTACGCCGGGTTATGGAGATACTTCACTCATCCACAGATATTCAGCCCAAAGACGCGCTACAAGCTATGGCAAAAACATGCAAGTACATTCCTTTAGTACAAAAGTTAACTCGCATGAAGTCCATGTGGGGACCCCAGACTAGCAGTCCGAGACCTCCAGTATGCATACATTCACGATCCCATGATCAGTTAGTCGTGAACAACATACTCGAGTTGGCATTGCAGGTTACAACATCCACTACACGAATACACGGCTTACACAACTGGTCACTTGACTCAGTTGAAAACAACTGCCACGCAGGGCAGGAACACAAACCAAAAAACAGCGGGAGACAGCAAAACACACTCGTGGTAAACCCAAGTCACGCCTTGACTACCTACAGGCTACTGACTCGGAGACGTTCCTAGTTCGCACAGGCGTCAGCGACACCATCTTCTTCAGGTTCTCCTGGTTTCTGCTCAAAGTCTGGCTAAGACAATAGCCAGGGACGAAACCATTCATGAGTACGTTTGAATGTACTCCTGCAAGTCACCCTAAGTGAAAGCTAAACATGCAAGTATGCAGATATAAAGGTGGTAGGAAGGCTTTAATTAGGGCTCAACTAGCCATGATGAATTTAAGACTCATCATAGTTGCACAAGTTTTATTTTCCTTTGTTGAAAAAGATACTTCAAAAGATATTTCATTTCCCTTGTAGATAAAGCATGTCCACAAGGTTTTGATAAAACATTCTAGATAAAGAAAACATTTCTCTTTGCAAAACTTCTTGGAAAAACACATCTTTAAGATCATCATTTATCCTGTACCTCAAAGGTACAATCATTCCCTTTCAACGTACCTCCCAGGTACAAGTTCCAAAACACTTTTCCAGCCTTTTGAAAACATTGACACAATACTAGCTACATGGCCATTCAACTGCCCATATCCGAGGGCGCGGCTATTCTGAATAGTTTTACTCTGCAGAGGTGTACACAATCCACAAGATCCAGTGTATCCGCCGTGAACAACCACGGACTGTCCGAGACAGTATGCAAACATCGGATAACTGGTCATAACCATCCACTATGTCAGTGCTAGTAAATGACTACCTCTTCAACTGGGTTTGTTCTCCCCGGCACCGAGTGAGTCAGCCGTATCGATCCGGTTTCCCCTGACAACACACCGCCATGGCAGGAGACCCAATTGCTGCAACCGGTAGTGAACTTAATCCCACACTGTGAATGTCCCATTCTCCCTCCTGGCGACAATTCGGTTCGGGGGACTCTAACCCCTATAGCACTTTGAGGTAGACACGGACTAACACCGACAAGCAATTAGCTAGACCCCGTACCCATATTGAGGTAATGTGGCAGTACGGCTTGGTTGTCCGGCGAAGACTAGGTTATGTGTCATTTTTGGAACACGAGTCGAAAACATTTCCTTCTTCACAAACCTCCCTCGGACAAGGTCCCACCTTTCCTCGGGGTTTTTCCAATCTTTTGCTTTCCAAAAACAACAAGTTAAAATGTCCACTAGGGGACTCAAATTGATTAAGTGATGATATTAAAATATCTAAAGGGCTTGGTAACACCAAGATTATATAGTGGATATAGCATATTAGATACATAAAATAAATAGTGGTATAGTCCACTTAAAAGAATAGTTTTTGAATCAAACTTTTGTAAAACTTCAGAAGTAAAACATGCATGATAGATAATGATAAGTAAAACAAAATCAAGCATTTAGAATGGCTTGCCTTGGCACTGGTCTTGGTCTTGCTCTTGAAATAAACAAGAGTTGCAATAAAAACCTCTCCGGAAAATAATACCGTCTTCGTTATCTAACGTCGTAAATACAAAAAGGAGAAACACACAATCAGAACCAAACAAAGGCAAGCACTTTATAAAATGTAAACATACATCAAGCATTTCATCAAACAAGTACACTCACAAACAAAATTACTAGGGTGCACACCATCAAGCAAAACATGCACAGACAACACACATGAATAATAGTAGAATTGATGTTATGGATCCTCAACCAAAATGGCATGAGTCCAGTGGGTGTGCCACTCTCATAACATGCTCAAATAAGGTTAAATGACTCTCTGGTCATTCATGAGGATGAGCAAAATAACAAGAAAATAACCTAGGAACACATACGCATGCATAGGAAAATAATAACAAGCAATACTACAAGCTCAAAGTAACACATGCTTTTCTAATCATGGAGAATTAATATAACCAGCACCTAAGCAACCTAATAACAGAGGCAAAACCATACGAAAATACCATGGCATCACTCAATGCATGGAAATAATCATGGAGCAAAACAACTATTAAAACTAGACATGAAAATGGCTATTTAGACAAGCAGACATGCATAACCATAAGGGATCATCAAGCATGATTTATTTTAACATGATGGATATGTAAGATGGCATCCAAATAACAGAGAAAGTAACACCTAGACATGCTAGTAATAACAAAATAACAATCTAATTAATGCCTCAAAAATTAAGCATGCAATATAACTACTATGGCAGAAATCACCTACAACTAGCATGGCATGCCAACATGATCTAGAACTTATCCAATCATGCAAGCAATCATAACATGCAAAAATAACAGTAGCTATGATATGGATAAAAATACTAAAACATTTATGAAAGTCATCATACTCATAAGAAGAAATACAAGATTTATCCTAATATTACAAGGAAAACAACCCTATGGAAAATATACTACAACAACATGCTTTTCACACACATTTTCCTAACATGATAATGAAACACTCAAGCACAAATAAAACATGTATTGATACCCTACACATGCTAGGAATCAATTTTATAACAAAATAATATAACACACAATTTAAATAAGGGCATAGCAATAAAATGCAGAAAAGAGCTAAACACTAAATATTGCATCAATCCTATTATGTAACTCCTAACATCATGTAAATCTAGTATGAGGTGCTCCTAGTCACTAGCAAACCAACACAATTGGATTCACATCAAAATTCATCACCAATAAAATTAAACAATTCATAGAAGTGCTCTCTGGCCCAAAACTAACATGCATGTCATTTTCAATCAACAACTCAAGTAAACACAAGGTCAACTGTAACAGATAGATATTATCAAGGGCTACTCAGAACAGTTGAGTTTGCAAGATTTGGATACTTAAAACTCAAGTTATGATAGAAATGGTGTTAAAGAGTGTCTCTGCCATTATTTTTATTTCTCCTAAAATAAAGCTCAAAACTTAGATCTACAAGTTGGACATGGTTAAGAAAATGTAGATCTACCTCTGTGATTTTTAGTTTGGCAAGGTTCACTCATTAGCATTTTTGTTTCGAATTAAAGTAATCACCTAGAAACAGACATGCAGGGAAAAGGAATAACCTCCTGCAGAAAAACATAAATAGGCCGGATCTGAGAGGGAAACGGGCCGCGCGAGGCAGGCCGGCCTGCTAATGTGCGCGCGCTGCCGAAGCGGTACGTCGCCGTCAGATCGGGAGTCAGCGGCCGGGATTTAATGTCCCGTGATTTGAACTGGCGCGTTGGATGCGGATCCAACGGCCGTGGAGGGGCCGCGTCGACGCACGCCGGCGGCGACCATTTGGAGGCGGCGGAAAACAGAGGATTGGCGGCCCGTGGCGGATCGTCGCCGGAGGATCGCCGGAACGCGCCCCTGACAGCACCTGGAAACGCAGAAAGCTCCATTCGGATCGGCGCGACGAGGCGAACAGGATGCACTCGCCTGCGCTTCCTGGAGGAGACCTCCAGCCGGGGTTCGACGAGGATCCGCGGCGGCCGGACCTGTCAAAGATGGCTGCGACTCTGCAAGGTATGAATAACAAGAAGAAGAGGGGTACAAGGCGATTAGAGTCGGGAGGAAACCAGAGGAAGAAACGGGACGGTTAGAGGCGTCCTGTACCGGAAACTCGAGGAGGGGTTGACCGGCGGCGCGTGGAGCTCGATTCCGCCGATTCGGAGGGAAAGGGATAGGGCTTTCGGCACTAGGGTTCGATTGGAGAGTAGTGGATCTAGTGATTCTTGTTGGACAGCAAGGAGGTGGCTCGGATCCATCTAGCGTCGAAGCTCGGTGCGCGGCGACAATGGCGGCCACGGCGGTTGAGATCGAGCTGGGCAACGAGGGTTTTCTTCGGGATTTTTGCGGTTACAAAGGTAGGGCATTGTGAGAGTGTTATCATGGCTAGGTACGGTGGCAGGAGGTTCACGGGAGCATCGGGAAATCGCCGTCGTTTGCTCTGCACCCGTAGGTGTTCGACAGCTTGGAAAGGATGAAGGAGAGCGAGAGGAGACGAGTGGGATTCACGGGTGAGTTCCTGGAGATCTCGTGGAGCTGGTTGACAAGGGCACGGGCTCGGGCATGAGTTCCAAGTGGCAGAACGCGATGGACGTGGCGAGCGTGTCCAGAGCGCCATGGACAGCGCACGGGTAGGAGGAAGGAGACAAGGGGAAAGGGAGAGCGCATGCCAGGGGGTCACGGGGGTATGGAGGAGGGTGCTGGCGCGAGGGCAGCCCCTGGTTTGGTCTGTGGTGGTGGATAGAGGAAAAGGGGGTGACCACCATCTTTGGCCACTTGTGGTTGGATGAGCTAGAGAGAGAGAGAGAAATGGTAGATCATCTATACCATGTCTAGGAGGTGAGAATGGATGTTTTTCATCTCTCAGAACAGGAGAGAGGTAGAGAGAGTGCAAGAGTTGATCAAGACATGGATGAACTCATCAATGTCCAAAATGACCAGAAGTTGTTTTTGATAGTTTTCACCAAACTTTTGAATAGAAACTATGTGAGAAATTTTGTGCATTGGATAGAGAATCAAAAATTGAGTCTAGGGGTGGTTCCCTAAAGAGTTTTTGAAAATATTTCTTTCACAAAATTTTGGGAATTCAAAAATGGCAGAAACTGTTTTTAAATGTTTTCTCCAAAATTTTCAAAACATCTAGCAAATGTTTTTCTATAAATAAATCCCACATGACCATAGGCATGTTGGGTAATTTTTCCATGATTTTAGGAAATACTTTTCTTCACAAAATATTTTAAACTCTATTTCTGGCTTTTTGGAAAATGGAAAATAATAAATAGTAAAATGCTTTAAAACAAATATTTTTGAGTTGGGATGATAGAGTATATAATATAGGTCTCAAAAGTGATTTTTAATAAACAACTCCTTTGAAAATATTTGAGACACCAAGTGGAAAGATGGTGAAAACAGGGGTTTATTTAATAGGATAAAAACCATGAGAGAAGAGTAATTAAATGGCCTTTGGAAAATAAATAGACTATATGGAGGTGACTTATAGGTCATGAAGATGACAAGGGTAGGTTCATTGGGCCTGAAAGCAATAAGGAGTGATTTGGAGTAACATGGAAAAAGTGCTTCCTGATAAAGGTGATATGATCATTATTTTTGGGGATGCCTTCAATAGGACTTTGATAGATGATACCAAAGTGTTTTCAAGAACAAGGATAACAACTTGGATAGATATAATTGATAGATATACAAAGAGATTTATGATGATGCATTGTGAATAGAAGAAGATAGGACATAAGAGCATCTCTCCAAAGTTGGAAGTTTTTAGGAAAACAGAGTAGGAGATGGACATATGATGGAATAGGATATTGATGTTTGATATTGTTATTAATAGGTTTTATTTTATTAGAACAACACACATTAATCAACAAACAAAAATAAATACTTCAAGCAAGCACAAGATAAAATCACACCACAATGCAGATAAAGTAACAAGTCACACAAGATCACTCAAACAATTGAGTTCTTCAATTTAGTTTCCAGGTGTTTATCTCAAGTGTTAATTGTGGGTAGTGATCAATACATACCATGACAAGAGGATTTTATAAAGAGGCTCCTCTCAGAAGTTGTCATTTCCAAAAGAATATATTTGAGGTTAAACACAGGGGTAACATAGTCCCCTCTTATAGTTTTTGCAAAAGAAGGAAGTGATAAAGAGTTTTTGAAATACCTTGCAAAAACATATTGGTTAAAAGCAGGTTGGAGATGTTTAGCTCCAAAATACTTTTCATATAGTTTTGGAAATTATCTTTTGTTTTTCTCAAAACTTGGTCTTTGGGTTTCCTTTGAACTCAAAACATTTTCAGAAAGGTTTTTGCCCAAAACAGTGTGATGGATCAAGTTGATAAGATTTCTTGTCATGACTTGATCACAAGGTTTGTGTTTGAAGAAAGTTATGATCATTGTTTTTTTTTAATGTTAGTTGTTAACAAACTCAAACAACTGCACAATCAACTAGCAAATAGAAATGAAACACAAGCACTAGTCAAACATATTAAAAAGTTTTTGTTGGCCCTGATTTTTAGGTTATTGAAAGCAAGTTTTTCCTGTCTTCCAAAAATTGGGCTGTTACAGTCCAGTAGGAATGCATCGGAGGTTACGATGGGAGAATTAATGGATGCGTGCAACAAACACGCCGCAACAGACACTACAGAGGAGGAAGTTGACGACAAGAAAGCGAAGGTGAATACCAGTAATAGTGGAAGAACCGGCAATGGATCGGCGCCGAGTAATAACGGAAATAGTCAGAACAAGCGCCCATTTGAAGGAGGTTCCGAGTTTGTAGCTAATACTGAAGCCGGGTCTTCGAGACCCAGATCTGAAGGGAATTTTAATACCGGAAATCATAATGGAGGACACTATCAGGGACCTCCGAGGCCAGGCAACAGTTGGGATATATTCAGGATGGCGTGCCCGAAGCACAGCAGGAACGGCAAGCCGGCTAATCACTCCTTGGAGCAATGCGCCGACTTACAGAGATGGAAGAACGAGGAAGTAAACAGAGCCATGCGAGGTGCGGGTCGGGGAGGAGGCCCGGGTCCAGGTGGAAATTTGGGCAACGGTCCACCCCCAGCCGGTAACCCGGCAGCAGGGAATCCGGGCAACAATCAAGGGGGAGCGGGAGGTTTCCAGGCTAACCCCAAACAGTTGGGTTAGTATCATGTGCATACTACGGGAGGCTCTAACAAGGGCAAAAAGATGCTAAAACAGGCGGTAAACTCAGTTTCTTCTGCTGTTCCGAGGTATTTGAGATGGTCAGAACAGGAGGTAACATGGAGCAGGAGGGATCACCCGGATAGAGTGGATCACCCGGGAGTCTTAGCATTGGTAGTGGCACCACAGGTCAATGGGTATGAGCTGAAAAAAGTCTTGATGGATGGAGGGAGCAGCATCAATATCCTGTACTGGGAAACTTTCCTGCGCATGGGTCTATAGGAATCTCAGCTACAAAAAAGTACAACAGTTTTTCATGGGATAGTGCCGGGTAATTCAGCGTGCCCTGAAGGAAAAATTGCGTTGGAGGTAGCTTTTGGGGAATCAAAGGACAATTATCGAGTTGAGTGGCTTACTTTTGAGGTGGTTAAGTTGCGCAGTCCTTATCACGCATTGTTTGGAAGACCGGCTTATGCCAAATTCATGGCAAGGCCGTGCTATGTGTATCTACAGCTGAAAATTCCGGGTCCTAAGAAGACCATTACCATACATGGAAATCGAGATATAGCGGCTGAGTGCGATGAAGGAGATGCAGCAATGGCTGAGCAAGCCTGTAGGAAAGAGGAACTCAGGCATTACCGATCTCAAGCGGACCTGGAGGAAAGGGCAACTTCAAAAAGGCCGAGCTCTGAGGAAGAAAAAGCAAAACCCAGGGCAGAGAAAGATGCTAAGATGGTGGCTTTCATCAGGAACGATCCCTCCAAATTGTCTGGCATAGAAGGAGAAATCACATCGTCATCTACGGCTAGCAGCACTGCGATAACGACACACCCGGATTGGCTAGCAAACTCGGCACTCGTCATGAAAGGGTCTAACAAGTGGAGAATGTGCGTCGGTCGCGCCAGCCCGGGACCGATTGTCGAAAAGAACTAGACAGTGTAACGGGCAGCAGGTTTCAGACGCGCTCTTTTCCTACCCAGGGTACCTAAGGGGACTGGAAGGTTTTTAATGAGGCGGCTTGCTGACCCAAACTTTATCGTATCAATAAAAAGAGATGGTTTTCAAGTATTGTCATGGTCTTTGCTTCGATTACAGGTAAGTGGTACTTGTTATTATCAATACATCAGTATCATCAAAATACATTGCACATACATAGGTCTTTGGGGGCTGAGCTGCTTGAATAGCAGTTACGAACCCAAATACCCGGCCTTGATGCCTATGAGTTATGAGGGCCGATTACTCGCAAGACGAGTACGGTTGCAATCTTATAACCGGACGAAGGAGCCAAATTTCTTGGTTATTCTTACTTAAGCTCGATGTGACTCGCACTAAAGTGGCATGATCTGTTCGCTTACGATTACAATCAACCACGCAGCCCAATGGGATTTGCTTGACCCTGTTTTTCGTATAGATGTAACTGCATGGTATCCACGCGAAAGCCGGCTTACAGTACAAGATAATCAAAAGGGTCATCTAAACCACAAGTCTATGCAGAGTACAAGGCTAATAGCCGGAAACTCAACGAGTATTAAGCATGACTTCAGTATTTACGCAAACGGCTATTGGTTTTCGGCTTGGTAAAGAGCAATTTGTTCTCTGAGAAAGGCCGCACCCCCTGGCTCGTACTTTGGGTCATGGGGACTGGGGACTTCGAAACAGAAACAAACTGTTTAGCTATTGAAGCTCGAGAGACCCTAGCTTCCGAGTCTTGGGGACTTAAAGAAAAGTCCACTTATCAAAACCCGTGATGCTCGGAAAACCGAGTCTCGCAAAGGGAATCAACAAATAGTTGGGTATCGAGAATAAGTTTAAAGAATAAGACAAGTGTCAAGACTATCAAAAGCCGGGAGAGGCACAAACATATTCCGAACCAAAAGTACGTTACAAGTGATGGTACCAATATCAAGGGTGCACAGACGCACCATCAAAATCATATTAGTTTTAAAACACAAAAGTACCAGATAACGCTCTACTCGGTATCCTGAGAGCGGTCCTCCGGGTCTTGGTCCTGGATCTGCCCCTTAGCCTTTCCAGCAGCATTACCCGGACTTTCCGCGTCAGGACGGATAGGTGGAGGGACAGCTGGCGTAGAGGTAGACGGCCGTAATCCTAGCTCGGCCTCTCTCTTTGCAGCTTTTTCTTTTCTCCTGGCCAGATCAGTCGCCCATTTTTCCAACATATCAAAGGGAGGGGGTGCCTCTTCCAATATGATTTTTTCCTTCAGCATCGTATGAGCTCATGATTGTGTCCAGGTCCATCTTATCGGCCAAAGCAGTGGCCGAGGGACGTACTGCGGATTGTATGGCCTTGAAGTCCTTGGGTGTAAACTTGGAGCCATCAGCCTTTAATTCTGGAAACCCGGATACTACCTTTGCCGGGTCAAGCTTAGGAAAGTAAGCCTTCGCCAGCGTCAAGGCCCGGGTCATACCGATCCGGCAGGACGAGCGCTTCCATATCTCAATCCATCCAGGCACCGTTGAGCAGGCTTGCACAAGATTCTCTTCACCCGGGTATACCTCGGAAGGCCACTTCACAGCGTCCAATATAAGCTTTGTGCCGGCAAAAAAGGTCCGGAGCACAGTCTTCAATGTTTTTACCTTGGCAATGGCATCATCCTCTGGAGCAGCGAGGTTCGCACCTGCAGTTGAAACAAAAGGAAAGTATATCAGTTATCCCGATTGTCATAACGATAAAGTAGAGGCAATTAAGTTAGTCGAAGGCAAAAATCTCACTTAGCAAGATGCGATAAGTATCCGCAATCTGGTTCGATAAGTTCTTCAGCGCGGATTGAGCAGTGTGGTACTTCTTTTTGTATTTGGAAACGTCTTTTTTCAAAGTTTCCATGTTGGCCTCAAGGGCTTCTCTTCGTTTTACCTCAGCAAGTAGGAGCTGTTCGGTCTTGAGTAACACCTCATCGGACCGGGACACTTCCGCCTGTAAGGAACGGAAAGTGTCAGTCGGATATCATGAAAAAACGGGTATTCCGTGAAGTACCGAGCACAACTTCGGTAAGTTATGCCTGGAACTTGGGGACTAGGCATGTACCAAGAGATATCCGGTGTCAATTACCTGATGCGCTGCAGACATACGCTCTAGGAGGTTGTTCTCTGAAGCTTTCATGGTGAGGAGAGCGCTCATCAGCTGGTCAAAATTATCGTTACCCGAGTTAGAAGTCTCGGGGTCGCGGAAACTTGGAGAAAAAGTTTTCCTCTTAGCAGGAGATGGCACCCGGGTCATTCGAATGTCGGGGTCTGCTCCTCCTCTTGCGCCCAAAGTGGCAGTATCTTCTTTCTCGCTTGCGTGCGAGGCTATCGGATACCCGGCTTCTCGCCCAGCCGGGTCTGTCGGCGACGCTTGTCCATCACCAGCTGCGGTGAACACGTCATTAGTTGGCTTCTCTTTGCCCGGGTCCTCGGTTTCCATGTCTTCATGGTCACTAATAACGACCGTGGCCCTGTGAAAAATATGAAGGCACAGTTAGCACATAGCCGTGAAAAAGACGGCGAGAGTATGGTATAACATTAGGAAAAGAACTTTACCCGGGATTCACCATAAGGTCTGCAGGGAATTCGCTGCTAGAACCGGATGAAACTGAAAAATACCAAACGAGGCGTGAGGTTACCTTGCGAGGGAGTATTTTAGAAGGATCTTTATGTTTAAATAAGGGTATGGTCAGTACCAGTATGCCGAGTTGGAGGTGATGAAATACCCGGGTTAAGGGTATCATCGCCCGGGTGGTTCCGAGTTACCCTGCGCTTGGTCATAGGCGACTCCTTCAGGAATGGCAAAAGGGGGTAATGCCATGGTCAGCTCAGGAATATTATCACAGAAACGCGAATTAGATGTGAGAAATTGATGCAAAACCTTGAAGACGACCCCTTGGGGTTTTCTTTTAGATCCGGCCTTAATTGCCGGCTCTGGTTCATCTTCATTGCTGGCGGACTCCACTTTGCCGTCAGTTTCTTCTTCCTCGTCTTGGTCTTCTTGTTCTGAAAATCACCATGGTTACAATAGGAAAATGAAAAGTGGGATGTGACGAACTCAAAGGAACTGAGCATGTACCTTCGTCCGAGTTAACGGCATCCTCCTTTTCCTCCGGGTTTCCGGAGTTAGGAGAAGCGTCCATCTTCCAGAAATCATCATCGGCCTGAAGTAAAAGCATAAGAGCAAGGGTTAATGGTTGTATCAAGTAAAGAAGATAAGGGTGGAATCGAGAAAACCAGGTCCTTACCGCGGGGGCCGGGTTCTCGAGAGTGAAGGGCTCTAATCCGGCTTTGTTCCGGATTACCTCGAGCTTCTCTGTCAGAAAGCCCTTGATTGTCTTGTTGGTGTCACTAGGAGCGAAGCTGCTGGTGGAGTATCGAATTGGGTCCGTGGTTTGCCCTGAGTATTCGCACATCAATTTTGTGCGAATGGAGTTGGGTTGGATGCGGAAATTGACCCAAGTCTTCACCAGGTTAAGCCCGATGAGGCCTTGGGCAGAAAGTATGGAGATTTTAGCCAATAGAGGTAGAATTTCTTCCCTTTCCGGGTCAGGGGCAAACCCATTGAAGGTTTCAGAAATGTCAAGTTGACCCTCCGAGTAACCCGGCAACTTCTTTTCGTCGGGTGGGGAGGTGTCCCGGCAGTAAAAGTACGAGAGCTGCCAGTGCTTGACGTGGGAGTTGAGGGTGAGAGGAGGCATTAAAGAGTTCTCGCGTCGTTGGATAAAAACCCCACCGCAAGTAAGAAGTGCACCGTCGCCGCTTTCGCGGCACGGTTTGCACTGGAAAAGTTCGACAAAGAGAGCCAAACTTGGCGGAGTGCACAAGTAAGACTCGGAGAGAACGATAAAATGGGAGATGTTTAGAACGGAGTTGGGTCCTATGTCGAAAATGCGAAGGCCATAATGGCTTAAAACGTCGCGGAAGAAAGGGTGACCCGGAGGCCGGAAGCCCCGGGTCACATGTTCAACAAAACAAATTACCTCATTTTCTGCTGGGGTGGGCCGGGTTTCATTGCCCGGTACCCTCCAGTGGATAGTTTCTTGAGAGGGAAGAACCCCTAGCTCGACCAGTTCCTCCAGTTTGGCCTTGGTGACGGAGGACCGCGCCCAGTTGGCGGATATGGAGCTTGTGGTTTTGGCTTTAACCGGCAGCTTTCCCTGCTTCTTGGGTGCCATGGGGTTAACCTGAAAAAGCGTCAGAAGTAAAGATGTGAGAAACGAAACTCGGAAATTATCAGTTGACCGAGTATTGACGAGTGGTATCAAGTTAGCCTGGAAGTTAAATATGGTCCGGGTATCATTTTGCTAAGCAAGGTATGGATTGTCCGGGTATCGTGCACTATTACAAAAGTTGTAGAATTTTATGCATGGATGAATGTTTGGGGATGATAAGTGGGTGTCCGTGCATCTGTTATGAGCAAATGAGCCAGAGAAGAAGGATTTTCCGGGTAATAGGAACAGGGGCGGAAGATTTGGGCGGCTCAAGCCCAGATTGGGAATTCCATTTCTAGGTTATTGGTAAAATTAATGATTACAGTTGGTAGGAGAATGAGTTGAAGGGTATGTCCTACCTATTGGGTGGGCTAGAGTGAATACTAGTGACCTAATTCGGCGCGTCCCGAGAAATCGTGGGCGGCCCAATCCAGATCCAATCTGAGGGAGAATTAAGAAGTTGTGAGGGAAAATTAGAGAATGTGAGATACTTACCGGAGGAGATTGAAGTGAAGCTTTGCGGAGGCAAATGGCGCAAGCTTGGTGCCCCTTCGCGATTCCTGGCGGACAGGCTGGGGGTCTGGCGGCGGATCTGGGCGGCGGGGCGGAGCGCGCTGTGGCGGAGCGCAACCGGCAACGGATGGGCTCCGGTGATGCGCGCGAGGCTTCCGTGGTGATGCTCTGTGAGTTCGAGCTTGAAAGAAGGAAGGAGGAGAAATGGGGGAAAGTGAGCCGTTGGGGTTAGGGTTACCTCTAAGGACTTATTTATAACGGCCGGGGTGGAAAGACTCATCCCAACGGGTGGGACCCGGAAATTACGGGGTAACGGCTATTTGTGTGAAATCTGTGAGATACGCCTTAAGTGTAGATCGAGGTCTTCGAACGAAAAAGGGAAGCAGATCCTCTCCGCGGTGTCAAGGAAAATTATCGAGAGAAGTATAAGGTTTTGCTATTCTTATCAAGGCTTAGACCGGGAAGTTGAGCAAGGCATCTGGAAGGAAAGCCGGGTTACTATGCGGCCACCAGGGAGTTGAGCCTAGTGATTTCATGAAGTACTTCAACTCGGTCTCCACACGTTCGTGTGATTGATATTTTTTGCAGGAAATAGCCAGCGCTTCAAGGAGGGATCTTTGAAGCCCAAGCTATTCTGGGGACTACTGATGGGGGATAATAACCCGGTAGGCCAACTCCAAGGTATAACCCGGCCCAAAGGATGCTGCGCAGGATCCGGCTAAGGATAGAGAAACTTCTAGAAGGCCCAAGGTATATAGGCCTCGTAACCCGGATTGTGGGTTGCTGTAAGAAAAGCTAGGGTTTGTAAGCGGTGTTTGAGTAGGACTCAAGCTGCGCCTTGGAGAGCAAGCCAGGTAGGGGGACGGGTGCTTTATAAACCGGTCCTACGCTTAGTTTTGCAGAGATCCAAGTAGCAATCATATCGCCGAATATCGAGTATCCATTGTACACAAAGAGATCGAGTTAATAAAGCGAGATCGGAGACTCGGCGACTTCATCGCCGGCTACCAGATTGAGTTCCATCATGTTTTCCTCTGAGCTAAATCCTCTCCCAAACGCCTGTGTCGACTTGCCCCAAGATCAGTTACCCCTGGTAACATCTGCCGTGATCATCCCACGACACGTCTCGTTTACGCACACAGGCTCGTTCCTGGGTCCCTATCTGGCGTACTGGGCTTGACTGTTTCGATGCCTAGCTCAGGCTCGTGGATCCCCTCATGCGTGCGCAACGACTTTTCGGTTGCGTCCTGGTAATCAAGTTGTTTGCCTCGTACGAACAGAAGATTGGAGAGTCGTGCGGGGGCCAAGATACCATCGATATTTCTTCTGTACGCGGTGGTTCTAGCTTGATCTTTGGTCGAATAGCTAGCTCGAGTTATCTGATATCTGGAAACCCTCGATTTGGATCCCAGGGTTGGATCGATCCGATGCAGCAGAAATCGACCGCTCCTGTATTTAAAGGCTCAAAGCAGGCAGGAGGAGGGACGGGTTAGAATTAGTCTCTTATCCGATAGGGTCATGAATCATGATCTCCCACGACGCGCACCACGGAACTCGCGGGTCGGGACGCACGAACGGACGACGTACCCGTACGAACATACCAGACGTACTATCACGGCAGTAAGCCTTATTATAGTATAGATTATGTTCTGGGGCTCGATGTTAAACAACAACCTGTTAATCTTGAGGTAATAATAATTTGCTGATAAGGCACCGGCAGGAGGCCCGGCGTGGTTTTGAGGCCTGCTAGTGTCGACCCTAATTAGGAAAAGGGTCTTGTCTACTGATCCATGATGAGCGCACTATCCGCATGTGGGAAGCGTGTATGGGCGCCCCCCTCAATTTGATTCGATTCGCATCTCGTCCAAATCGCCACACTTAGTTCGGGCTTTCCATTTGATGCACGCATATGCAGGTACGAACCCGAGGCCAGGGTGGAACTTTTGTAGTCGGCATTTAGGGCGGCGTGGTCTTCCAGTGCTATGAGGGTCCCCCTTTTCTTCGTGGGGGCTCGATTAGCCGCGCACGCACAGCACGTGGTTCTTTGGGCTTGATGCGAAGAAGAGTTGACTTGTGTAGAGTGCCTCGCTTGGTGGGTTTGATTCCCGTCTGGCGGGATATTCTTACGTGTACGGCCAAATTGGTGCACCCCTGCAGGGATAAATCTTCTCGAGAAGCCGTGTTTTCCGCGGTTATGGTTAACTTGGTGAAAGTACTGGCTAACAAGTACTCAGAACAACTTACACCTAACTAATGATAACTTGACTAGTAACAGTCTTATGGCCACAATAACTTGATCCATCACTAATCCAACTGTGTGAGTTATCCTCGGATTGCTTCTTTGGATAAGGGGCGAGATCCAGGATGGGTTTGTTTGGAGTTAGTTATAGTTGGTTACGATACGCTATCTTATCTCCTTTTCTGTTAGCCGGAAGTTGTAGTATGTATCTGTAGTTGGTTAGTGCAGCCAGCTGCCGCATCTTTTGTATCACCCCTTTCTTCCGTTGAACCCAAAGCATATGTGCTTGGTGTTGACGGGTTACACTTTGGTGAATTGTGAGTCTTGCTTGCCAGTACGTTTATGTACTGAACCCTTTGGGGCTGTGGTTTCCGCAGACTACGCTTACGAGGATCCCCGTGATGGCTACTACGTGGAGTTTGACGAGGCCGCTGACGAGTAGATAGCGGACCTGGGCAGGATCCGAGACATCGTGGATGGGCTCCGTCTTTTCGTTTCTGGCTTCTTAAGCCTATTTGGATTTGTCTGTACTCAGACCTTTTGAATGCTTCCGCTGAGATGTAATGATGTTATGTTGGGACATGTGTCCTCTGGATGATTGTAGCTATCTCTGCTCTAGTGAGAGCTATTTGCAACTTATTTCTATTTATTTGTGTCTTAGAGATCTGTTGTGCTATCATTTCGTTAAACGCCGTTGACGTACCATGTGTGTATGGTATGAAGTACGTCAATGGTAGTATCCTGATTTCTATGGGATGGTTTACGTAGACGATGAACAGTAGGGGTTGGTTGTCACACATACGTGTGTTGTCCTACTCGTAAGAGATGCGGGTGCCGGTAAGCCCCGTAATCCAATCAACTACTGTTCAACGGAACTGCGAGTATCCTCTAGATGTCCGGGTGCGACAGTAGATGCTAGTGACTCCAAGAGGGTGTATTTATGCTCGATAGTGGGTTCATGCCTCCCTTGCATTTGTGCTTGAGTGACAGAAACGTGATGAATGGGGGATGTGTTGTTTCCATTAGGGAGAAAACAACAATGTTTAAATTGTTTACATTACACACTTTGCTTAATGCGATTAAATGTTGCTTGCAACTTAATACCCCAGGTTTGCTCGGATGACATTCTGAGGGTGGATTATTAGTCATAAATGCAGTTGGATAATGGTCTATGAGCCTTGTTGTAATGCTCGCATGAATCACATAGTAATCATCATGTCATGCATGTCTTAATATATGTCAATTTCCCAGCTGTAATTTGTTCACCACACATGCTATCTAGCTTTTATGATGAGACACCACTAGTGAACTGTGGACCCCGGTCCATTTTACGCATACTGATAATACAACCACTGCAATAACCGTTTTCACGCTGCTACTGATGTTTTCATATTGTTTTCCACACCATACGTTTAACCTCATTGTTTTCAGCAAAACCGATGAGATTGAAAACCTCACTGCTTCGTTGCGCAAAGTGATTTGATTGAGTTGTGTAAGTTCCATGTTGTTGCTGAACCGGCAGTCCGCCCTGCCAACATCAGCTGCATCAACCTTCGGAAGTGATTTATTTCTCTTACTGGTCGATTCAACCTTGGTTTCTTTCTAAGGGAAAACTTTCTGCTGCACTCTTCACACCTTGCACTTGGGGTTTACCAACGAGCGAGCATCGGCTCACATCAAGAGTTTTCTAGCGTTGTTGCCAGCGAGAAAGAGGATTTCTGCAAGGGGAGTTTCTCACTTCCAATCTCTTTACTTTTTTTAAAGTTTTGCTTAGTTTATATTATTTTGTCATGTTTGCTTCTCTATATCGAAAACACAAACAATTAGTTCTTATTATAGTTGCTATTTTTGTTATCTTGTTTTAATCTTGCTTTATCATGCTTGCTATCAATGTTTGATGTCTTTGAAACTAGATCTTATTGGTAAGATGGGTTCACGGAAGAATAGCAAAAATATTATAAGGAATACCGCTTTTCACAAACAGGGATACACTTATGGGGGCAAATTATTAAATTGCATAACTATGCTAAAATTTTGTGCTCTACTTATAATGTTACTTATTGCTTTGATAAATCTTGTTGGTTTAGGAGGAATAAACACCTCCCTTTTCAATGTGAGTGTAATGGTAATGTTACCATATCTTCTTATGTTAAGGGAAAATATGAATTTTATGATGTGGAACAAATTGTAGAATTTATTGCTTGGAAGGGTGCATTCAAAATTGCTTATTTGTTTAAAAATAATGATGATGCACCTTATAAATATGAGACTTATGATATACTTGAATTTTTCTTTGATAATTACAAGGAAGGAAATGGTTATATTCTTAAATATCTTTATGAATGCTCTCAACCAAAGGAAGAGACTAATGCCTTGCAGGAGTCTATGGAAGAAGAAATTGCTGAATCTGGAAGCTCATTGGATGAAAAAGAGGAGGAAAGTGATGATAAAGAGGAGGAAGAATGGAGCTATCCATTTCAACCTCCCAATGATAGTAAATATTTAACTCATACCTTGTATTATTGCGATCCATGCTTGTCGGATATATACCAATTAGGGGTATATCAGATGGTGGTCTAAAGTGCCAGATTACCAGGGTGGCCTAAATGGTAATGGGCTACGGTCCATTGGGCGGCCCAGTAAGCTGACGCACGGAAGCCGGATTCTAGAAGAACCTAAATCACGGCCCACGTGATACGGCTTGGAGTAGAAGGCGGATTCCTTACTTTCCAAGTTAGCACATACCGTAGTCTTCTAGAAGGCGGATTCTAGAAGGCGGATTTCTCTGTATGCCCTAACCCGGCTATTATATAAAGCCGGACGGGAGATAAGATCGATAGACAAGAAGCTAAAGGATAACTCGCCGAGAGGTGGATCCTTGACGAGTAGCTAATAGAACCTCACATTGTACTCTGTATTCCCAGTCTATAATCCTAAATAGTGAGATTGCAGGAGTAGGAACGTCGCATTACTGCGTCGTACCGAACCTGGGTAAAACCCTGTGTCATTCTTCGTCGTACAATCACGTCCCCCCACTTCTCTATCGGTAGTCTCATGGCACCCCCGTCTATGAATCCTACCACGATGTCTCGACAGTTGGCGCCCACCGTGGGGCCAGCAACGTCAAGCGTTATGTTTCGATCGGGGATACTTGGCGGAATCGACAGTACCATAACTGTCGGAAGCTTGGAATGCGACAACGACGTCGGACGCTTCCTCGACAATGGATCATACATGCCGGCACGGAATCATCTGGTAAGTGCGTGCGTTTTACCGATTGGATCTGCAAACATCTTTATCGGACTAACTGCAGAGGCAATGGATTCTATGGTGGAAGTAAATTTATCCCACCCGCCCTATACCCAGTCGAAGACGACTATGACGTCGGGTTTTGCTCAGATCGCCGATATACAGCTGAATCACACTTTATCGGCATGGTGCAATCCGAGATCGCCGAAAACACGGATGAAAGCAATCCCGTGCAAGAGGAAGAAAACGAAAATCCCACAACAGAGGTAGAAGATCCGACATCCGTCAATGTGACGACGAACTCAGAAGCTGCTTTCGTGTTAGCCGCCATTGAGGCGAGATTGGAATCAGAAACCGGATCAGATAATTTTGATTCCGAAGACGAAGATGAGGACGCCTTCGAAAGAAAGGTCAAATCTCTTCAAGAGGGATTCTATGAGGTACTGACGGCAAAAACCGGCTGAAAACACGGATGCCGACAGCCAGGAAAGCCCTAGAACTCCTCCGCCAGAGGAAGAGAGAGAAGAAGGAGAAACCTCTCCCACATACACTAATGTCAAAGAACTGATAGAGTAAGAACCCAGCAAGAAACCTCCCTCTTCCAAGAAGAAGCACAAAGCTGCTAAAAAGCTCCAGTATAAACTCCGGAAGAAGAAATCGGCTGATCCAGCCAATGAAAGCCCGGAAGTAGGAGATGCAAGCGGAGTAAAACCTGCGGAGACAAAAACAAAGGAAATCCTTGTTCCGCCAATGACAGAACAGGACGAACAGAAATTACTCCAAAAATCAGTGGGACCACACGAGCCCCCTGAAGTGCTAGAAGCTCGAAGGCGAGCTCTCCAGAGGCAGCAGCAACATCTATTTCAAACTCAAGAACACCTCCAAAAAACCCAGGATGACATCAAGCTCATGAAGGAAGAAATTGAGGAATACGAGAGAAACAATAGATCTGGCATCAAACCTACAAGGTTACCCGGAATCGCAAGACCGGAAGTACTGCCGCCATAAGAAAGGTTTCACAACCCATCTTGGCAAAAGCAGGTAAACGGCAAGGATGCCAGAGGCGAACCAATATACAAAACCGCAGCAGAAAACGCGGAAGCGGCGTTCGCCATCCTAAACAACGATATGTACTCCAATGGTGAAAAATTTCAAGGGGTGTATGCTTTCCTAGGAAAAGCATTGCAACAACAACAGCGGGGGCAAGAGCGATCAGGGAAGTTGCACGACGACTCCGCCCTATGTAAAACACCTACATGCACCGCTGGAGCACCTGGACCGGAAGAACCTGGACATTCAAACAATTCGAAAGAGAAGAAATCAGATCCGGGAAAGGACAAGAAAAAACCCGATAATAAGAATGAAGCGTCCAGAACAGGATCCCCTCTCCCGAAAGATGGAATTAATCCCCGTGATCGGGAAGAAAAGAACCGAAAGGATGGAAAAGCAATGCCGCCTCCGAGACGCCCCGCTGAAAATGCGGGAAGATAGGATATACCTCACAGGCGTGAGAGATCCTGGATGCCCCCCAGGAATAAGGAAAGACACAGGAACAGAACTCGACCTTATCCCAAAGGGCACGATAACAGAAGAAATAGAGACGATCCTGGAAAAGCGCGTTCACGCCGCAATGGAAAAGAAAGGAGAAGATCCCCTTCTGTCCATTCAGCCGGTAGATACTCCGCACACATAGATAGAGCGGAAAGAGGTGATTTATACTTTGGACCCAACTGTTTCACTGATAGGATCCGAAGAATAACTCTGCATTCTGGCTTCGCCAAAGTTGGTCCAACGTACCAAAAATACACCGGTAGCACAAACCGGATACCTGGCTCTCAGAATATTTTTCATTCCAGGAAAGCACGAAGTGCAGAGCCTCATCTGCGCCGGCTCGAGATGCTGAGGCGCGCCATTTCTTGAGCTCCTCCTTGATATAATTCAACTTGGAGGCTAGCTCGTGGACAGTCTTGGGAGGCTGAATTTCCGGCCAGAAAAGCTTGTGTAGCCGGATGGCGGTGGAAACGATGTTAGTTCCCAAGCCCTTGAGGGAGTGAACTCGGGACCTGATGCCCTCGATCTGGTCCTCGATGGTGACCGTCTCGGTGAAATCATGGCCAACATCCGCCTGTTGCTACCTAGCCCTCTCGGCACCCAAGTCGAAGTCGGGAAACATCCCTGAGAAAGAGGATACCCGAGTTAAGTCAAGAGATCAACCGGCTAGAAGAAACCGGATAAAGCATGTCAGATAGAGTAAATTGGAGAAAAGAAATAACTTACAGCGCAACTCCAAAGTGAGCTCCTTGAGCCTGGTGAACCATTCATCAACAAGGGCAAGTTGTTTGTCCAGCAGGCCGCCGGAGCTAGCCACCATACTGTCGAGTGCGGTGTTCCGCTCCTTGAGGGCCTCAATTTCCTACTGCAGCTCGCGCTTGTCGCTAGCGGCCTAGCCTATCGCCTCGGTCTTATCCTTCCCAACCTACAGAGCCACCCTGATCGCATCAGCCAGCTCCTGCTTAAGCTTGGTCACCTCGTTCTTCTCGGCTTGAAGATCTGCCTCGAGCTTTGCCTTGCCGTCCTGGATCTGCAGCTGGATCTCGGCGGGGGAGAGACACTCTTGATGTTTTTCAACAAATAGCTTGAGCTCCTCTGTATGGTAGGCAATCCGGTTAGGAAAATGGTGGAAGCATGGAAACCAAATAAGATAAAATAAGAAGGAGCTTACTCTAAAAAGCCAAGATCTTGCTTTGTGCTGACTCGGCCAGCACGGTGCAGTCCTGGTGCTTCTCGGCAAAGATTTGATGGTCATCTGCATTCAAAAAGCCAAAATTAGCCAAAGAAAAGAAAACGCGTAAACACAAAACACAGAGTGAGGAATTGGATACTTACTTTCCATACAAGAAATTTTGGTTACAGAATCTGTCAGCTGCTTCTCCAAGACAGCTGCGAGAAAATAAAGCAGAAACAAAATTAGAAAACTGATGCAGAAGAAAGCATATGCAGTATCTCAGTAAGGAAAAATTACCTTTGGCCCCCAGTTCCTCCTGCAGGTTGTAGATATGCTCTTTGGCATCTCGGTGGGCCCAGAGGAGTCTCTAGTAAAGCATGGTGCGGCTCTCGGTGCAAATCTGAACAAAAGCAAATATGGGGTTAGTTGGAAGATTCGACCCGATTAGACTTCAACTCGGTCGAGTATTGCCTACTCGGCCCAAATCTCGGGGACTAGATGGTATAGAGATTCTTGAAGGGAAAATATGTCAACTCGGAAAAGCCAGATAGAAAAAGGACTTACTCGGGAGGTGATCTGGGCGTCCTCGACAGCGGTGCGCGGGCAGTACATTTTATGCGCCAAAGTGCTCCTGGACGCTGAAACTGGCATAGAGATATGGCTGAGGTCGGCCTTGTTCCATGCAGTACGGTAATGGTCCAGCTGGCCCATTTTCTTCCCGTTGAAGACAGCGTCAAGATGGCCAATCCCGTCCAAGGTGGCATCGATGTCCTCCCGCAGTTCTGCGGCAAGCTCCCGGCGCTGCGCATGCTGGGGGTTGTGCTAATAGCCAAGGTACCGGGTTTCGTTTTCACCCCGGTCTTCTTCTTCTGCCCCTCCTGCTTCTTTGGTCGGAACTTTTACAAGTCCCAGTGACTTGCGGCTACCCTCTCCAGCAACTTCTCCCTGTGACGGTGCAAACCTTGCTTGCTGCCGAGTGCGAGGGGCACTTCCTATTGTCCCTGTCGTGGGAAAGTCACGGCAGATGTTACCGGAGGTAACTTAGGTTAGGGTAAATCGACTCTGGTGTTTGGGAGAGGGTTTAGCTCAGATTGGACACAAGATTTATTCTGGTTCAGCCTCTCCATTGGACATGATGGCTTACTTCCAGCTAGGATCATACTAATTGGCAATCTATAGGCTCGGGCTGCAATGTCGCCCAGACTCCGATCTAGGGTTACAAATACTATCTCTCGTATAACTAGAATAACTCGAATCCTTCCGGTCTCTCTCAATCTCCCTCTATGCCCTAGAAGCCGGTTTATATATAATACCCAGTTTCCTGGCTTTCCTTATAAGATACATCTAGAGTCCTGCTCGGGTTCTACACGTAACCCTAAATTACTCTTCGTGTCCCCCAAGTCTTGGACTCCATGGTTCGCACCGTCTTTCGGGTCTTCTAGAGCCTCCCTTTCCTTGTGTCGGGTTACCAATACAACTACTGGCCCATCGGTGACACTCGGCCCAGTATCATATTACAAGGTCCTGCGTAAACCCCTTCCAGCCGGGTCTTTGTTCCCCTTCATGGGCCTGCCGGGTTATCATCCCCCCAACAGTAGTCCCCAGAATAGCCGGGGCATCTTGGTTGGCACGCTTTTCTTGTGGCTCCAAACTTTAAGCATAAGACAAACCTCCAACCATGAAGCGCATGCTATTCCCTGCAAAACAATAATCATTTACATATAATAATCCTATAGGTTAGATTGCTTTAACTCATAGCCAGGCCGGCTCTTTCGGCGGTCCATATAGTAACCCCATTATCATACTAAGACGAATCTCATCTCTTAGATCAACTCTTCATAGCGACCATTTCATAACCCGACTTTCATATTCCTCAGAAGCTAGCCCGAGTAACAACTTCGAGTCCAGCTCTTTTGGCCGCCATTTGTAACTCGACTGCATGAAAATAACTCCCAAGATCTTGTTTTCGTAATCAACAGGCCGAGTATCATATCCCATGATTTTCTCCATTTTACCGTTTTCATTCTAGGGTTTCCACCGCGCCTACAAATACAGGGCCCAGTGAAAACCCTAATCACAAAACGCCATCTCCTTCCACTTCATATTCAACCTCGAGCCGCGCAATTGGAGATCAAGACCGCAACCCGGAGCTCCGCCACCAAGCTTCACGCACGCCGCCGCCGCCGACCTGAGTCGGCCCGCCGGTCCACGCGTCCTCGCCGCGTTCAACGAACCTCGTCTCCGCCGCCGATTCGTCGTACACACTCCTAGATCTAAATTTCCATTTCTAGATCTTGAGCTTGCGTTCTTCGTGTTCATCGCCTTTGTCTTTTTCCTCATTTTGTTTTTCTTTTTCAGTTTTCGTTAGTTATTTTCCAATGGCTCCCAAGACCGCTCCTAAGTCCAAGGCCAAGGACACGACTCTGAAGCAAAAGCCGAGTCAAAACATTACTGCCAACTGGGCAACGTCGACTGTCACGCAGACCAAGCTGGAGGAGCTGGCTAAGTCTGGAGTCCTCCATCCTCAGTCGGATATCTCATGGAGGGCCACCGAGGAGGAGAGTCGGCCTTCACCTAGAGCAGGTGAAGTTGTAGTTTTCCTCGAACACGTGACTCGGGGTTTCCACCCCCCGGGTCATCCTTTCTTTCGTGAAGTTCTTCATCACTACAAGCTCACGGTCTTTGACATAGACCCGAACTCGATTCTTAACATTTGCAATTTCATCGTTCTTTGTGAATCGTATCTTTGCATTGCCCCCAATCTTTCTCTATTCCTCGAACTTTTTCAATGCAAACCTTGCCGCGAAACTACGGATGGTCCCCTCCTTGTCTGTGGAGGTGTGGCCATCCAAAGACGCAAGAAATCTCTGATGCCGACTCTCAATCTTCACTCCCACGTGAAGCATTGGCAAAAAAACCTTCTTTTACTGCAAAGATACTTCCACACCCGGCGAGAAGCCTCTGCCGGGTTTCTCTGTTGAAACCCTCTCTCTTAGCGACAATCTGAGTGCCTTCGCTCCGGAGGCCGATAGGTAGGCCATCCAACCTTTCTTTCATAAACTAGTTGTCCTAGCAGCCCGCGGTCTTTGTGGGTTGAATTTTATCAAGACCTGGATCAGCTGTAGGATCCAGCCCAATAGCATTCGCAAAAAACTTCTCTTTGAATACTCGGGCCACTTGACCGACTCTCTCTGATACTCGGAGAAGTCATACTCGGCCTCTAATGTCAACAAGGCCATGAAAAACTTTCTCACTCAGAAGGTGGAGGTCATCAGGAGCATTTCCGGGCTCTCCCCCTTCTCCCGCTCAAACCCGGCTCCACCAGTAAGAATCGACTAACCTTCTTTATACCCATTGATTTTTCAAACATGCATATACTAACCTTCATCTTTGCTATTCTTGCTCAGGAATCTGATGATTGGTGGAAGATTGTAACCCCTCCTCCTTCAGAAAACTTAGAGGACGAAGAGCCGAGTGACGGACGATGAAGGCGATTCCGAGTTACTAAAAAGATATTTTGTCGACTTACTAGACCAAGATTCCCCTCCCACCTTCATTCCTGACATTACACCACAATCACCAGCACCAACTGAAAAAGCCGGCTCTCAGTCTGAAGAGAGCGAGGCGGAGCCTGAAGCCGAGTTAGGGAAAAAGAGGAAGGCCAAGGGAGTCACGTTCAAGGTACCCTACTCTTCCATAACCTTAGATCCGTACTCATGTGTTGATACATGCAAGCTTAACAAATACCTAACTATCGTATTATCACAGAAAACCGCGTCTCGTCCACCCAAGCGACGGGCAACCCGGTCTTCACCGGGTGACGAGGGCCTCAATCCCGGGCTTCCCCTTCAATCGCCCGCTCACCGAGCCGGTACTCCTTCAACTTATCCTGATTGCGCTCCTCGAAAATATCCATCTCCGAGTCACCCTTTAGCCGGAAAACTCCGAGTCTCACTTTCAAATTCTCTATTAGTGTCTTGCGGGTCTAACAACGATCTCCCCAGTGATTTTGTCGTGAATACCGGGTAATTTTCATAACTTGATTGACTATATCCCTATACTTTGCACGTTTCACTTTTATCAACCACTAACCACTTTGTTTTTCTTCCTTCAGATCTAAGGTCACACTCAGTGATCCAGTTGAGACCCCCGTCGAAGACGTAAAGACAGATGACCCGGAAAGTGGCGCCAATCCCTCGCCCACTGAAGAGATGGCTGATGAGGTAGACCCGGCGGCCAAGTCTCCTTCTCCCGCCCCCCAGCCGATTGATCCCGAGATTGAATACCTTGGGACCAAAAAGGGTGTTGTTGCTCCAAAGACCACCGCTGCCAGATTTGAAGCGGAGGAAAAGAAGGCAACAGTGCCGCCGACTGACCGGGACGCTAGTTCTTCCAGGACGACTCTCAGTGGCCATGAGTTTGAAAATCTACTGAAGGAGTATCGCGCCCTGAAGACAACTTAAGAGGAGATTGTTGAGTCTCTGGCGGCTGAGCACCAGGTTAGTTTAACTGATGCTATTTATATGCTCATCCTAGTCCCCAAGTTCCGAGTGAATTGTCCACAGTCACTCGGTACTTGCAAATATATTGTCTTTCTTATACAACTTCAGAATACCCTAGTCCCGAAGTTCCGAGTAAACTGTCCACAGTCACTCGGTACTTGCCAATATATCCCTTTTAAGCTCATTGCCGACTGATATTTCTTTGCCTTTTTCAGGCTTATGTTACCCGGACTGATGAAATACTGGCAAAAACCAATGAACTCCTGCAAGCTGAAGTGAAGCTCCGAGAAGAACTGGAGGCCAACCTGAAGGATCTCTCCAAGAAGCACAACAAGAAAAAGAAGAAACTCCGGACCGCTGAGGAACTTGTCAAGAAACTCTCGACTTTCATAGCCGAGACATATGACTCCATCATAGTAAGGCACATCTAAGTTTCCGACTGTCGCTTTGTGTTACTCGGATTTCCCTATTTTACAAGGTTTTTGACCCACATCTCGCTGTCTTACTTATCTTTTTTGTATTGCAGGTCCGGGTGAAGTTGCTGGGGAACGTTACGACTTCCACAAGATGAGAATACTCAAGACTGTCATCCGGCAAGTTTCGGCAGGGACGAAATGGGCACTCGAAGCTGTGAAGTTAACCGGTGACTACACCGGTGTAACACACATGCTTGAGGCATACTCGACAGTCCCTGCCTGGATTGATGCCTTTTGAAGCGCTCAGCATGCCGGGTTGGAGTGATACGCGGCCTTGCTTTGGCTAAGGCTTACTACCCCAAGATTGAGCCGGCAATGCTTGTGAACGGGTTTCCCGAGTTTAAGACCGACGATACCAAATTCTTGGGAAAAGACCTCAAGGCCATCAACACCCAAATTCGTCACTCGGCCATCTTGATCGCAGAAAACCTTGATGTGAACAAGCTTACCGCCCCATATGATGTTGAGGATAAGCATGTGCCCCTCCAAGATCCTGCGCCTTTTGACATGTTATCTCGCTTCAAGGCGGAGCTTGCCAAGAAAAGGGTCGAGGCCAGTTCTGCACCAACTTCATCAACTCCGGTTGTTCCTCCTCCATCTCGTGCTCCCTTCACATGTGACCCGGACATTGAAACGGAGAAGGCAATAGAGAAGAATATCGAAGACCCGGCCACCAAGACCGCTCAGGATGACTCGGCTGCAGCAGCCGAGTAATGTACTCCTTTTTACCAGCAAACAATCATTCGTCCAATAGGCATTGTAATATGCCTTTTACACACTGTTATTTGATAGTGCATCTGTGCACTTTTCGATATTATTCCTAAGGTTTGTAACACATTAAACTTCTATGGTTTCGATGACCCTTCTAGTTGTCGCTTTGATATGCGCTTTACAAACTAATTTTGGCACAACTTTACCTGTTATATGCTTTGTGAGAAAGATGCCCAGTCTTGGTCTTAGGATTGTGAAGAATTTCTCACAAGTCCCCAAGACCCAGATTCTGGGTCTGAGGATTCTTGGCTTGAGAAATTTTGTTTTTCAAGTCCCCAAGTCCCAAACTTTATTGTTATATACTTATATGTTTTGAAGTTATGCGCAATATGTAATGAGTTTCCTGCACAACTTATGGTTTAGATGACCCTTTTGACCCTTCTGGTTATAAGCCGGTTTTCGCATGGATTTTCAATGTTCCTATAGCTCTAGTAAAAACAGGGTCAGGCAAGTCCCAATGGGCATCATAACTGATTGGATTTATAGGTTAGCAAACACGCCATTTTGTTCCGATTCACATCAAGCTTAAACAAAAAAGGTCAAGAAAAAATTTGGCTCTATTGTCCGGGTTACGATATTGTAACTATACTTATTGTAAGTAATCAGTCATCAATACCGAGTGGCATCGTGGTCGGGTCTGAGTGTGCAACTGTGCTATTCAAGCAATCAGCCCCCAAGACCTAGATATATGTACTACGCAACAGTAGGCTTTCTGCTCTACCAGCTTACAGATAGCTTGAATACTAAAAAAGGAAAAAATGCGCAAATTTGAACCCACTAAATCATACGCTTTACTATTTGAGAACATATTTAACTGAAATAACTCACTAGTAAATACAAGGCATGATCAACTACAGAAAAATATGCGAGAAATTGACAAAATTTAAAGAACATAATGATTATCATGATTTAACCATTTCTTTATTGATATGAAAAGGTTAAGTCAGCAGGCCGCCTCATTAAAAACCCTATAGTCCCCTTAGGTACCCTGGATAGGAAAAGAGTGCGTCTGAAACCTGCTGCCTGTTATATCGTGTAATACAATTTGCAAACCGAGTCTATGCTAAGTGTAGTAAGGACGCAGCTGAGCCACGTTCCATGGTCGTTCATGCTCTTGCAAGGAGAAGGTGGAATGAGCAGTGTCATTCACATGGTCCGACTCTTTCCTTGCATCTACCAGGTAATACGACCCGTTGTGCAGATTCTGGCTTATAATGAACGGACCCTCCCATGGGGAGATAACTTGTGCTTTCCCTCTTTGGATTGCACCAAACGCAGCACCAGATCTCCTTCTTGAAAAACACGCGTCTTGATCCGGCGGCTGTGATATCGCCGTAAATCCTGCTAATAAATTGCGGACCGTTCCAATGCTTGCTCCCTTTTGTCGGACCCCGGACCCAGAGATATACAAACTGTCATGTGCTCCTAGCAATGGACTCACAAGGGCTTCAGGGTTACCAGCCTCGGCCGCAACAAACAACGGGAGGCAGACCGGATTCATCGGCACGCAGTCCGGATCCCCGGTCTACTACTCCTTGTGTCCATGTTAGTCATAACCAGATATGTATAACCAAGCGTCCACGAGTCGGATGAAACTGAAGGAACAGGACCAAAGTTATACAGAGCTGCTATGTGTCCAGAAAGTGCAACAACAATCGAGGGTTACTGGGGTTACCTTGCCCCAGGCCGAATATCTTCGGCAGGCGGGCTCAGACATGGATCATCGGCTCCACAACCCCTCGACTGCGACAACTGTGCAGGCATAGCCAAAACTGTATAACAACGGGCTCGAGACCAACAATCGATCAAAGCAGCACTCTAGACATGAAAGTTGTATTAAACAGGTGTTACTAGAGTATAGCTTACAAGCAGAGGTCACACGACCCAACATTACATCAGACAATGGAAGGCAAATTATATTGCTAATCAACAAGAACCAAAAAGGTCTAAGAGGCTGCAACATAAGGCGACGTCCCAGCCCATAGATTCCAGGATGCTACCTTGGAACCCCAAACTACTCGTCGATGTCCACGTTGAAACACCACCGAAGTGAGTAACTTCACCTGAACCAAGTTGAAGCAAACATGAGTACGGGAGGTACTCAACAAGACTTAGTTAACCTATTATATATCTGCTAGTTTCAGAAAGGGTTTTATGATGGCTATTTTTCGTAAAGCAATCTTTGTTTTCCAAATCGAGGAGGAATAGCACGTCTTGTGGAATGTTTTCAAAACAGATGAGAAAACTACTCAACTTCTGGAATCATCATCTTTTCATCCACCAACATCATTTCCCAGCACCTCACATGCTACAAGGATCACCCCTCCCGGCATCTCCGGGGAGGCACCCTTCATTCATTGCCAACATCTTTTACGCCACTTTCAAGTTATCTATGACCCCGTGACTTTCACCAAGTCGTCCATAACCGTGGACACGGCTTTCCGAAAGATTTATCCCAGCAGGGTGGTACACTTTACCCACATGTACCCTCCGACTCTTAGAGCCACATGTACGCTCTTCCATGGAGCGCGGCAGAGGGTGGCTGGCTCTGACCTTTACCTTGTCGAGCCCTATCCATGAGTCAACCCAAACAGGGCCACCCCGTCAACAAGGAGTTGGCCACCTCCTGACGGCACCTGTTCTGTGAGTCGCGATCAAGATCCGTGTAGGTCCATCACTTGTCCCGGTCACTCCCTAAACACCTCCAAAAGGTTTTTGACTCACACGCAGATGGAAATCCCAAACTACATGACTCACGGATAGAACCAAACACGTTAGTTAGTCAGGCGAGGTTCATTGGCTCGCTCGTGTGGTTGCGCGCTCACTCTTGGTTTTCGCGGCGAGACCTTAATCCTAGGGTTGGCAAGTACAGGACAAAGAACCACTTCCCAAGTGGCCTCCCGTCCTCGCCTTAGTCAAGTTAACCACACAATGCTCATCTCACCACGTCATCATATCATACTAGGTTATCGTAGCTCTGATTCATCAACCGGATGGAGCAGAGGTAAACAAACATGTAAAGCTAAGCGAAGCAGATATGAGGCTCTGGCGATGCGCACAAGCAAATCTATGGCGGCTAGGAGCAGTGGATCAGGATATTGAGGAAATGCACTATATAGGTGAACTATATCTACTAGCATCAAATATTTTGGAATCGAATGCAAAGTACGAGAAGCAAATGTTGTTGGAAAACATATATGAGCAGGTAAGAGGTTATGCTTGCCTTGGTTATAAGAAAACCAATTGAAATGTCTTCTGAAATAAGTGCTTGACTTGTCGGTTAAGATCAAGTATTCACCATTGGATTGCTGGCGTTCTCTTCGGAGCCACGTTCTACCGAGGGGGAACAAACACCGAAAAGAAGAATAACAATCAACACATGGCATCGATGCAATGCGCAATATGTATGCATGATCAGGTTAATGCATTGAAATAAAGTCCTAAACATATTCGATGGGTTGCTAGGGTTCGTATGTCAGTTATGCATTTTTCACTGAAATTAGCCCAGAAATGGACCTCGTAGGGTGTTTCGGGCAATTCTAAAAGTGAGACTAATTTTAAAAGCTCAGATGGGTTTAAAAACATCATAAACAGGTTGCAATTATCATTTTGAGCAATTTGGGATATAAATTTAAATTTTCTGATTTTATTGATTAAAAACTTATTTTTCTATTTTTAAATGAATTAACAACATTAAATAATGTTCATTTTTGAACTTTGTAAAAAATGTATGAAAATGACATGAACAGGTAGAGTTTATTTTCTGAACATTTTGGTACCTCACTTTTATTTTTTTGAGGTATAAAACAGAAGTTATTAAAATATCAATTTTTATTCTTTTTCTAGAATAAAAAGGAAAACGTTTTATGACGTCATCGTGACGCAAAGATGACCTCACCCTACTCTGTTCTTCACAGAAGAACCCGCAATCGGACGATTCGCTGAAAATTGGCCGTGGCCGTGCTGTGCGTTGCGGAGAGGATCCGACAGCGAGTCGAATGGTGGCGGCGCCGCCCGCTTTGGGTCACCGGAGCGACGACGATGACCGTCCGCAACGACGGCCGACGGCGGTTAACGGCGACGGAGAAGAACGAGCAAGAGGGGGAGCCAGAGGAGGACATGCGAAGGAGGAGGAGCTCACCACGAATGTTTTGGAGGGGTCGGGGTTGCCGGGGAACCGGAGGTGGCGCCGGAATCGGAGGAGGCTCACCGGCCGGAGTTGAGGAAGGCATGGATGGCGTCGGGGACACCAGCCTTCCCAGCTCGATTCCATACACAGGGAGATAGAGGGGATCCAGGCGGTCCTCCAGGTGGCCTCCAATAGGCCGGAGATGGCCAGAGTCGTCGACGCTAGGCGGCGGCCGGCGAGCTAGGGTTAGGGTTTTGGGTCTTGAGGAGGCGCAGAGAAAGAGAGGGATTCGAGGGGGAGAAAGAGGGCACGGCGTCGTCGTGGCATCTTCATCCGCACAAGGGGCTAGGAGGACGTGGCCTACGGCATCGAGGCGAGGACACGCAGGTGCTCCGACTGGCAGAGGTTGAAGAAGACCGAAAGATTCACAACACCCCTTGTACTTCTAAAATTTGTAAAGAGGTCCTTGTCTACCCCAAAACAGCAACAGAACTTGAATGTTTGAGGGCCTTTTTGCAAAGTAAAAATTTGGCAAAAATAACTTTTGGAAAGCTTATGAAATTTCCAACCTAACCATATTTTTCTTTGGGGTATTTGAAATATTTTTTCAGTACAGAATTTTGGAACCCCTTTTATGTACTATTTGTGAGATTTTCTCAAACCATTTAAATTCACAATTGAAATTGGTTAAAACATGAGTAAATTTTTGTTTCCATGCATGTATGAGATGAACACAACACCAGACACGCTAGTTAAGCAAAATTTGGGATGTTACAAATCTACCCCCCTTACAAGAATCTCGTCCCGAGATTCCCGAAGGAGAAGAAAGAAGGAACACCGGTTTTGAATGATCTTCTTGAACCTTACGGTTCTCTTCTTGAAGAGATTGACCCATAGCACTGCGAAGATCTTTAGCGGCTACACCTTAGGTGAGAGGGAAGACTCTTAGGAATTGATCTTCACGAAGATCGAGTATCTCATGGATAACTCATGACATGACTGTTCATAAAGAACCGTTGAGTTATCATATATGAAACACATCAAGGTAACGGAGGGAATAGGAGATGGTTTCAAGTTTATGGACGATGGTTCTTGAAAGGATTTAGAATATGAGCTTTGCACAGACTTTAAAACCTTTTGGAAAATAAAGGTTGGACAACTTATGACATCGAGGTTTCTTCGAAGTACAATACCAAGATCGGAAGGATTGTCTTAGATATCACCATGTAATATCCATAGACGAGAGAAAACACGAGAAAAACACTATAATCATGCGTCTGAGAAAATTTGATACAGGATCATGTTCACTCTTTGGAATGGACACGGAAGATGAAGGAACTTTCAACCATTCTGTCAAAGTTTGTCAAGATATTTGTCAAAGATCATGATGTTGCTTCACAGGAGAGGATAAATAACCAAAGAATGTTGGAACACTGTAATTAAGGAGGAATTCTTGGTCACGTCATAAGGCTGGGTAACCAATGGGGATTGAAAAACCAGAAGGAATAGGGAATCTCTTTCCTATGGTGGATTTGGCGTAGCAATACGTTTACCACATGGTTAAGATCCCATGGCTGAAGTGACTGACAAACTCACACAATGTGTGAGATGAACAAAACTTCAAGTATAACCAACTTGAGAAAGGGAACTAATGAAAGGCGGTTTCGAAACACCACTAGATGTTCTCATGATGAACTTGTTTCCACTAGAACAAAGGTTTTGGAGGTTCAACGGAGAGATATTGGAAAGATCAACTTCCAGGTTCTCCTGGACGTTCTAGACACCGATATCAGGCTCACGACAAGCCTTCTATAGGTAACCAAGTGAAAGATGAACTTCAGTTCAAAAGAACGGTGAGGAAACTTCTAGGATAGCCACACAAGAATTCTCACGGAGAGTGATTGTTATTACGGATTCGAAGAGATATGACATTAGGCCTTCCGGCTAATTGTGTCAACCACAACATCAACCATGCCGGATTTTGAAAATACCTGATTCAATACTCTTGAGGAAACACCAACCATCGTTGCTGCTTGAGATTCAGCTCTGGTTAGTGGGTTGATAACTGAAACTCGGTATGTTTGATCAAAGAGATTGCACCGGCTACCAACGAGATACCTTTACTAGATTGTCAAGATATGGACTACGATGCCACGCTCAAGAAGGTAAGCGAGATTGTAGAACTCATGTATTAGCAACTTGCGAAAGACGGTTGCACCTACATGAACTACTTGCAAAAGAACACATCGGAGTCCTGGTTGGGAAGATGATTATGAAGGTAAGTAAGTTCTTGGACTTCTTCCCTTTCACGAACGATCAGGTAAGTGGCTTAGTGTGGATGCAAACTTCTTCAAGGAATGGAGGTAACAACCTACCATCTCAAGAATAGTCCACACATGCATGACTGACTTGGGGTTATTCCTGAGGGAATAAAGAAACTCTACTCGGATCCATGGTGACAACTTTCACCATAAGCACATGGACCGGAGAAAGTCACTTCGAACATCCAGAACACAACTTCGTGATGAAACAAAGATGGTTCTCAAAAGTTTCCAAATATTAGTGCCAAATGTTCAAAATGAACCTCTTCCAACTTGGGGAAAATAGGGATGTTATCGATGGGCTCGACAACACACTTATCAAAACACTCCAAGGGGAGGGATTCATATGATACATGAACAAGGCAGAATATTGGTCAGACTAAAGGACATGAAGGTGTACTCGGGAAAAATACCATGAGTGAGAGCACTATAAGGGTAGTCCTTGAATCTGATCTTGATTTTACGATATCCCAAATCAAATCAAGAGGTAGAGTGATAGCATGTCCACTAAGAAAAGACTTTCATGCTTCAACAAGATGAGAACTAGACATCCCTTAACAAAGGATCAAGTTAGGCAGAGCTTTTGTCTTTCAACTCTCCAAGTTGTTGTTTAAGCTCAACCTACTAGTCCAGGGTGTCCAACGGAGTTTCTTGTAGAAAAGAGTAGTTCAAACTACCCTTTGTTTAGACATCACGGTCAGGTAAAAACCTGGTGATACTTCTAGAAAGACAACCAGAATATCACGAACCACCGGTAAGTCTCAGAGTTGGGAAGGAATCTTGCTTGTCAAAGCAACCGATATGATCTTGAGGGCTTCAACATGAACCTAACTATCTGACCAAGAATGTGCACCGGAATGAACGGATTTGGTAACACAGTCAACTTTGAATGGAGACCGGCTGAGTAATAGTGCTAAGAAGGATACATATGTTTCTTAGATTTTTCAAATCAATAAGAATTGCTAGGAATGTCTGATACACATGTCACTGCATAGACCCATCTGTCACACCCCTGTTTTTAAGCACCTGTATAATATTAAATTATCAAGCCTCTTAAGACTTTTGTAATACAATTAAGTGGACAACATGTTTGTGTAGTAATGTTTATCTATGCAATTTAAGTGGTGTGTTCTTTTCACTCACTTGAGGATTTTTCTCCTAAGGAAAACATTGTTTTCTATTTGTTTTCCTATGTTTTCCACTAAGGTTCTTAAGAGAATATTTTTCAAAACTTGAGGTAACACTTTGTTTAAACTTAAAAATGTGTTATTGATGGTTAGGAATCAACTTGACCTTGAAATAAAATTAATTGGAAAAGCTTTCATTAGATTTTCCAATATAATTTTTTTGTCCTGAAAAACAGCCAAGTAGCTGTTTTCAACCCTTGTTTTCCTTCACCAGGATTATCCAATTATGGATTTTCTTTGATCAAAACTACTCTCTGTTATGAGGACAACAAAACTACACCCTTGGAAAAGCTTACAAAGATAATTAACACACTTCTCCATGATGGTTTTTGAGCCATCTTGTTAAGACAGTTTTTAGGCACTTTAAAAACAGAAGAAGTGCCTACTTTGCCATTTGTTTTCAGAGCCTTAAACCCATTTTTTTCAGATCAAATGATTGGTTCTGAAACTTGGATAGTTGCTATTTGTTGAGCATTTTAAATCACACATTTTGGAGTTTGTTTGCTTGGTGAAAACAACTCCAACTTTTGCTATCTCTGTCTGTTTTTCCAGCACTTAGAAAAATTCAGAAAACTGTCTAACTAAATTTTCTGACAGAACAGTGATTACACTTTTAGACTTGATGAATCATCTTGTGTGTGATGATCCAAGCCAGGCCACTTTGCCATTTCGAAACCACTTGGTATTGAGCTTCTAGAAGGGGCATTGCATCCTTTTTTGGTTGACCAAGGAGGGAGAGAGTGAGGTGGCAAGTGGACAAGTAGTGATGTCATTTGGAGTGGTTGGAATAGTTGATTTTTCTTGCTTTTGCCCATCCCTTGGCCTTGCTGTGCCTTTGCTCATGTTTGTGTACGAGGAGAACCTCTAGGACACTCCTCTGTAGCTTGGTCACCCCTGGAACACCTCCAATTGGACAAGCCATGCCTAGGTCATGTGTACCCGAGCACACCCCCTTGCAACCACTCCTATAAGCTACCCCGAGCCCAATCCTCTCGACACAGAGCCCTCCTCACCCCACTCACTCTCCCCATCGAGCTCTTGCTTGCTCGTTCGCTCTCTGCGAGCGAGGCAAGCCGTGCCCATTTTCGGGCCCGAGCAGATCGAGCTCAAGGTGGCGCCACGAGCACGGCTTCCCCCGCCCTCTTTTCACTTCCATTGTGACCCCCTAGCCCGTGCGCATCTTCCTGACACCCTCCTGCCCTCGATCGTTTGCAGGTTGGCCCGCGCCGTCGCCGCCGTGTCCGCCTCGCAGTCGCAGAGAAGAGACCGACGTGGAGAGCTCCATCCTCGCCGTCACCGCGCCACCCGCACCCCACAGCACCACCACCGTCACCCGCAGCGCCACAGCACCCCTAGGTGAGCCACTAGCCCGTGCCGTGCGCGCCCGTGACGTGTTCGTCCGCGGGACAGAGAGAGAGAGAGAGAGGAGAGAGGCGCGGGGAGGAAGAAGAGTGGAGGGCCGTCGATCTGCGCATCGACGGTTCCCTTTGAACCCATCTGTTCGTGCGTGCGCGCGTGCGCTGGTGGGCTGGCCTGCGCGCTAGCTGGGCCGCGCAGGCAGATCTGGTCCGTTTGGGCTGAGTTCCTATTTTTCTTTAAAAATGAACCAATTTGTGCCTGTTTACTTTAGCTATTTTTGAGCAAGTTAAAATATTCTTTTTGCTTAGACAATTTTTGTGCTAATATCCACACGTTTTCTTAGCCATGTCCCACTGGCAGATCTAAATTTTGAGTCTCCATGATTTTTCAATAAATCATATGCCAGACAGTACCCTTAGAATTGAAATTAATAGAACTTCACAAATACATAATATTTTTGAGCAAACTCAACTGTTTTGGAAAGCCCTTGACAATACCTACCAGTATAATTTTAGTTTGCACCAAGGTGAGTTACCATTTGGAAATGCCATCCATTTTGGTAAAGCATCTGTGAGCTATTCCATGAATTTTAGGGGGAGTTTGGGACTTTATTTTTGAGTGAGGAAAATTGGAGAGGCTTTGTAATGTTAAGGACTATCACATCCTAGAAGGATTTAATTTTTGGAGCCATAAAAAAAATTAGGGGGACAGAACAAGTTTTGGTACTTTTCTGTCTAATTTTTATTCCTAAATCTTGTTTTATATGTTCATGTTGTGATGTGCAAATGATGTTTTAGAGCTTGTAATGTTGTTTTCCACTGTGGTTATGATGTTTACAAGTTATATGAACTTGTTAGAATAAAGGGTTTGAGTGGTAGAATTTTTAGAACCATTGTTCAGGCATAGGTCTTGCTCATAGCTAATTTTTTTTTTTTTTACTTATGTTTTGAGTAGATCTTTAAATGCTTGTTAGGCTTATTGCTAGATTAATTCTCATGGAACCAGTACCATTTAGGTACTTTTATTTTGGTTATAGCACCTCTAGATACTTGGTGCTTGTGTTTGAAATAGATTTAAATAGCAATGCTTAAAGTCTAGATTTCATACTAGAATATTCATGTATGCTTTTTGTCTTGTTTTCCCCTAGGGAAAATATGAATTTTTGGTGTTGAAAACAGAGGATGGAATGTCCTTGTGGCATTGTTATCTTAGGGTTTTCACCTCTGATAGGTTTCCTCTTAAGTAGCATAAAAGCATGAGTAACACTTGGATGACTAGGAATTAATCTCCTCACTTGTGTAGCATTTTTATGCCTAGTTTTCCTTGTTTAATAGCTAAACTTTTTAAGTTGTTTTGTGGGATCCAGTAGCATTTTGGTATTGGTTAGAGGAGTATTTTACATCTGCTAGCTTGCACACTTGTGCATAAAATTAACAAGTGTAGCCTAAACTAGTCTAGTATTTTTTTCCTAATTTTCTACTAGTATGAGTAGGAGTTTTTGGATGCTAGTTTGTTTGTTTGGAGCACTTTTATAAAATTGACCAGAGGCTTATTAACCTCTTGGTGAGAATATTGCTAGTGGAACACCCACTGGTATTTTTGCATCATGGTGGAAAATAGGCTTGACTTGTTGTCATGAGCCTTTTCTCCACTTGAATATTTTAGCAAAATATATGTGCTAGCCATAGAGATTGTTGAGGGAGTTTTTAGACATCAAAATGTGTTTTATGTGACCCCCTACTGTCTAGTAACATGTGTTTTACCCCACTGGTCCATGGTGCCCTTAACTAAAAATCAGTGAGTTTGGCCACACTTAAACACTAGGAAAAAGGCAGATTTTTCCACTATAGTTTTTATGCCAATTTTTCTTAAGGAAAACATTAAGTACTTTGGGTGATACTTTTTGATTGCTTGCTGTATGTATCACTTGTAGCATTGTTTGCCTTGTTTGGTTCTGAAAGTGTGTTTTTATTTCTTTTTACGATGTTAGAAAACGAGGAGGAAGGAATTGCTGAGGAGGGGTATTGCAACTCCTGTTACTTTCAGGACCAGGACCATCACTTGTACCAAGGCAAGCCATCCTAATGCTTGCTGTATAAATACTTATCATTATCTATCATGCATGCCTTCCATTTCTGAAGTTTTCACAAAACTACATCTTCAAAACTATTTTTGTGTGAATACTACTACTATTAATATTACTAGTAGAAGGAATCATATTAATAGTCAACTTGGTATTACCAAGCCCTTAGCCACTAAATGGTATATAAATACCATCCACCAAATTAAAACTTGAGTTCTTAAATGAACTAAATAAAATGTGTTTTATTTGTAAACAAATGCCTTATGGAAGAAAAACCCCGGAGGAAGGGTGGGACCCTGTCTACCGGAAGGATGTCATGAAGTGAAATTTTGAGAAATGCTTACAAAAGACACATAACCTAGTCTTCGTTGGACAACCAGTATCGTACTGCCACTTTACCCCAATATGGGTAGGGGCTTGATTAAAAACTTGTTATGGTTAGTATGTGTGCTATCTCAAGTGCTATAGGGGATTGGATCCTCCGAACCGAAGTGTCGCTAGGAGTGAGCATACGGGACATCTAAAGTGTGGGATTAATTTTCCCTCCGGATGCAGCAGTTGGGTCTCCTGTTTGGGCGGTGTGGGACACGGCTTGCCGGGGAGGTTAAACCCAATTGAAGAGATAGACATGTACTAGCTTGTACAGAGTGGATAGTCAAGACCATCTATCTGATGCTCTCATAGGATGGGAGCAGTCCATGGTTGTTTCATGGCGGATTCTGGAGCTAGTGGAAATGTGTACACCTCTGTAGAGTAAAACTATTTCGAAATAGCCGCGTCCTCGGATATGGACGGTTGAATGGCCATGTAGCTAGCATTGTGTCAACTTTTCAAAAGTGGTTTTTGAAGGAAGGTTTTGTACCTGCGAGGTACTAAGGAGGAATGACTTGGTATCTGCGAGATACGGATGAGAAGGAAATTACTGCTAAAAGTTTTTCTGAAAAGAAAACTTTCTTTTCTAAAAACCAATCTTAGAAAACCTCCGAGATATGTGATATCGACGAGATAAAAAACTACATTATTTTAAATAATCTTTCACAGGGAATTAAACCTGAAGAATCAACCATGATAAATCTTTTATCTGTCATGGGTAGCTGAACCATATGTATGGCCTACCCATTCCACAAAATAAGCATGTATGCATTGTTGTAAGCTCATAAAGGATGTCTTGTTGAGTACATTCAAATGTACTCATTTGGTTTCGCCCCTGGTATCTACTTATCAGACTACGAGGAGCCACCTCAGGAGGAGTACTATGAGGAGGAGTTCTACGCTGATGGCCCTGCGAACTAGGAGCGCCTCCCAGTCAGCAGCCTGTAGGATGAGGCGTGACTCGGGTTCTACTACGCTATGCTTATCGCCTTCCGCTGTGTTAACGTTGAATGTCTGTCCTGTGTGACAGTTGCCAAGAACTTGGTCATGTGACCATTTATGTAAGACTCTATATTCGTGTAATGGATGATGTATTCTGTATGCCAACTACGTATGTTGTTCACGACTGGTTCTTCTGGGATCGTGAATGAATGCATATGAGGGGTTCTGGACCTTCCGGTCTGGGGCCTCTACAAAGTTGGTATCAGAGCCATCCTAACTCTAGGAGACCTTAGTTAGCATGGACGTTAGCGTATACTCCGACAATCTAGGTTACTAATACAAAAAAAAAAGTTGGATACATGACTATGTATCAAATATTCCCTATATCCCACCACCTCTCTGGGTTAAACTCTACTTGCATTAAGATTATTCTATGCATAAACTTAAAACTTTGCACACTGTGGTCTCACTTAAACTATACTTAAAATTTTGTGTAGATGGACGTGGTCATCACCGAGGCTTTCCAGTTGGGACGTCCACGTGGCGAGACTTTCCTGTTCGAGGAGAGGCTAGTAGCTATGGCTACTGTGTTGGGACGCCCACTTCCGGAGCTGCGAGGAGGACTAGTTGACGGTGCACCTCTGGAGGGGGACTGGTACGCGGAGGTCACTATCCGCGCACCTCTGGCTAGCCCGACAGTGGAGGCCTACGTTTTTCGTGCTGTTGATCGTTCCTGGAACGAGGCAGCAGTGCGGGTGATTCAGGAGTCAGTGGCACGTCTGGCACACATCGGGGAGTACATGTTCATCGGCTCCCGGTTCGAGCTGATTGGGAGGCGCGATGAGGATGGCATACCACTTCCTGTCGAGCCAGACACTACCTCTGTTGGTCCTCACTTGGACGAGATGGAGATTCTGCTGTACCGCACTCAGATCAGGTTGGACAAGCAGCGACTTGACCGCCATCTCGGCACACTGGTGCACCACACACTGATGGCCGAGACTGACGAGCTGAGGGCTGAGCTTCACGACAGCCAGGAGGAGAGTGGAGCACTGGCACAGCAGTTGTCCCAGTTGAGGGAGCAGTTGGAGGCTACTACCGCGAGGCATCGTGCCTTGCGCAGGCAGCTGAGGGCCACCCGCCTAGGCCGTGCACGTCTCACCGCTAGGATGACGGCTCTGGAGGGGGCTAACGCCGTTCTGCGCGGAAGGCTTCAGATAGCTCGTGACGACATAGCCACGAGAGACGCTGGCGTGGAGGAGCTTGAGGAGGAGGCCATAGAGCTCAATAGGGAGATTGAGGAGCTTCTGCCGATTGAGGACGTTCCCTCCGATCTGGAGGGGATGGATATGAGCGAGGCTAGCGAGCAGGATGATGATGACCTGCTTGACGAGGAGGAGGAGGACCCTGAGGAGCTTATCTTCGACGTTGGGGACAGCGACGACTCTGTGTTGTCGTAGCCTTCTCACCCTTAGCACATGATGCTGGTCTAGATGCTAGTTAGGTATGCTAGATCGTTTTGCTAGATAGTTTACTAGTGGTAGCCTTGCGATGACCCCACCAATCGCACCCCTGTAGCTCGATGAAGCCTTCCTTGTATGATATGGCTTGTAATGTGTGTGTGTAATGTTGAAAACTCTGTTTAATTATTGTGATGAATGAAATGTTCGGCTTGGTTTTATGATGTTTGTCACTCCTTTGCGTTCATTTCATCCGTGTTTGCAACTGCCCCGCTCTTGTTTTTGAAACATATCACTCGTATTCTTTTAGTGGTTATTCAATGTACTGGGTTTTCAAAAACAAGAATCCCTTTCTTAGACTTGCACCTGTTTTTCACCTCAGCATGGCACCACGTCGCGAACCCCCACCGCCACCCCCAGCCACAATGGAGGCGCTGTTGGCCCTGCTGATGGAGGATCGCCAGGCCACCCGAGCTGAGAGTGCAGCTACCATTGCCGCTCTGCAACAATTGGCTGCTGCCAACAACAACAATGGCAATGGCAATGGTGCTCGCTCAAGACTGAGAGAATTTCAGCACACCAACCCCCCAGTCTTCACTAGGATTATGGAGCCTCTCGATGCTGACGACTGGCTCCGCACGATGGCAAACAAGCTGGAAGTTGCTGCAGTTGAGGAGAATGATAAGGTCCTGTTTGCCTCCCATTTTCTTGCTGGTCCTGCCAGAACTTGGTGGGAAACTACACGTGAGACTGTTGCTGCTGGTCACGTGTTCAACTGGGAGGATTTCTCTGCCAGATTCCGCAAGTACCACATTCCCCAGGGAATGATGGCACTTATGCGGGAGAAATTTCTGAAGCTGACGCAGGGAAGTATGCCCGTGTCTGAGTACTGGGAGAACTTCACTACTCTGTCCAGGTATGCACAGGAGGATATCAACACTGATGATAAGAAGAGGGAGAGGTTCTTAAATGGGCTGGATGATGAGCTCCAGTGCGCCCTAGTGGTGTTTCCATTCCAGGACTTGGAGACCCTGGCAAATGCTGCTATGGTGCTGGAGCACAAGCGGAAATCTGCTGATGATAACCGCAAAAGGAAGATGACTGTGCATGGAGGACCAAGTGCTCAGAGGACTCGCAACACTCCGTATGCGAGGCCACCAACCCATAAGGCGCCTGCTTATGCACCCCGCCCCAGCCACAACTATGCACCAAGGCCCAACAACTACAACCGCCCTACACCGTATGCACCAAGGTACGGAGGAAATAGCTATGGTGGTAACCATGGTAATCACTCTGGGAATAATCATGGAAACCGCTATGGAAGCAACAATGGAGGAAATGGGAACAACTCCAACAATGCTCCCAAGCCTAACCCAAGCCCAAAGGTTTCTGGAGGTTGTTTTGCCTGTGGAAAGGAAGGGAACTTCGCTCGTGAATGCCCCACCAGAGTTGCTGCTCCCGCACAGCCTAATGCAACCAAGATGAATCATGGTCCTTCCACTGGACGGCAGAATAGGATGAAGGGACACCTGAACCACGTCAATGCTGCAGAAGCTCAGGAGGCACCAGACATGGTGATGGGTATGTTTCCTGTCAACTCGGTGCCAGCCGCAGTACTGTTTGATTCTGGTGCATCGCATTCCTTTGTCACTAAACCGTTTGCTGAGAAAAGTGGTATGAAGCATTCCCGTATGCACCACCCTATGTTAGTACAAATACCTGGGGATAGTACTAAAGCCAACCTAATTTGCAACGAGGTAACAGTAGAAATACAAGGGAAAACTTTTCATGCTGATCTTATAGTGCTGGGATCCAAAGGGATAGAAGTGGTACTCGGTATGAACTGGATGGCCAAGTATAAGGGAGTTATTGATTGCACAAAGAAATCTATTGAGATGATCTCAGAGGATGGGGAAAAGGTTGCGTACACTGCAACTCGACCCTCGTCACAAGTTCACTGCCACACTGGTATAGCCCACCCTGTCCTTGAGGAAGTCCCGGTCGTTTGCGAATACCCGGATGTTTTTCCTGAAGAATTACCCGGTATGCCCCCTGATCGGGATATCGAGTTTGTGATCGAGTTAGTGCCCGGAATGGGACCCATAGCACAGAAGCCTTATCGGATGAACCCGAAAGAATTAGATGAGTTGAAGACCCAGCTGGATGACATGTTAAGAAAAGGTTTGATTCGCCCTAGTGCATCGCCATGGGGATCTCCGATCATTTTTGTGGAAAAACGGGACGGTACCACTCGTTTATGTGTGGACTACCGCAAGTTGAATGATGTTACCATCAAGAACAAATACCCGTTGCCCAAAATTGAAGACCTGTTTGACCAGCTGAATGGGGATGTAATCTTCTCTAAGATCGACCTTCGGACTGGTTATCACCAATTGAAAGTCCGTGATACTGATATTTCCAAGACGGCTTTCACCACTCGTTACGGGCTGTATGAATACACCGTAATGTCCTTTGGTCTAACCAATGCCCCTGCCTATTTCATGAATCTCATGAATAAGGTATTCATGGATTTCCTAGACAAGTTTGTTTGTGGTGTTTATTGACGACATTCTCATATATTCGAGGAGTGAGGAAGAACACGAAGAACACCTGAGAATTGTGCTCGGAACACTTTGTGAGCATCAATTGTATGCTAAGTTTAGTAAATGTCAGTTCTGGTTGACGGAAGTCGGATTTCTTGGACATGTGGTATCTGCGGGAGGAATATCTGTTGACCCCACTCTAGTTCAGTCCGTGGAGAAGCGTTCTGCTCCGACCAATCAGACTGAAGTCAGATCCTTTCTGGGTTTGGCAGGATATTACCGCAAATTTGTTCAGGGATTCTCGAGTATAGCCAGACCCCTCACCCAGTTGCTCAAGAAGGATAGCAAGTTTCTCTGGACGGACAAATGTGAAGAGAGTTTCAATGAGTTGAAGCGTCGACTTGTGTCCGCTCCAATCCTTATAATGCCAGATATCACCAAGAATTTCGACGTATATTGTGATGCTTCTAAGCTTGGTCTGGGAAGCGTACTTATGCAAGAAGGGAAGGTGATATCTTTTATATCCCGCCAGTTGAGACCCCACGAGTTGAATTATCCCACTCATGACTTAGAGCTTGCTGCTGTTGTTCATGCCCTCAAGACATGGCGGCACTTTCTTATGGGAAGAAGGGTGGAAATTTACACGGATCATAAAAGTTTAAAGTATATCTTTACTCAACGTGAGCTCAACATGAGGCAGCGCCGCTGGATTGAGCTCATTAAAGATTATGATCTTAGTATTCATTATCACCCTGGAAAGGCAAATGTGGTTGCGAATGCTCTTAGTCGAGAGCCGGCCTCTCTAAATGCTATGATTCTAGTGAGACAGCCCGAGTTGTGGAAAGAGCTAGACCAGCTTGGCATTGAAGTGGTCAGCTATGGTATGTTAGACGCCATAGAACTTAAACCAACTCTGGTTGACCAGATCAAAGAAGCACAGAAAGGCCAGAAAAGTATTGATGGTATTAAGGCCCGCATGGAGAAGGAGAAGGTTGCTGCGTTTACCATCGATGCTGATGGGGGATTATGGTATGAAGGCCGTATTTGTGTTCCCTCTGAGTCTGATCTCAAGCAGACCGTCATGGCCGAGGCTCATGAGACCATGTATTCTATCCATCCTGGAGGAACAAAGATGTATCAAGACCTGAAGGAGAGATTCTGGTGGCATGGAATGAAGCGAGAGATTGCTTCATTTGTAGCCAAGTGCCATGTCTGCCAGCAAGTGAAAGCTGGGCACCAGCGTCCCGCTGGCTTGCTCCAGCCGTTGCAAGTGCCTGTTTGGAAATGGGATGAAGTGTGAATGGACTTCATCACTGGACTTCCTAGGTCCAGCCGAGGAAATGATTCTATATGGGTTGTCGTGGACAGGCTCACGAAAGTTGCTCACTTTATTCCTCCGGACCACCTATCGTGGAGACCAGCTTGCTGATCTTTACATTTCACGGATTGTCAGCCTACACGGAGTCCCAAGTAGGATTGTATCTGATCGAGGTACACAGTTCACCTCTAGATTTTGGAAGAAGTTGCACGAGAGTTCGGGAACCAAATTAGCTTTTAGCACAGCCTATCACCCGCAGACTGATGGAAAAACAGAGCGTGTGAACCAAATTCTGGAAGACATGCTCCGTGCTTGTGTGTTGTCCTATGGAATTAAATGGGAAGACTGTCTGCCTTTCGCAGAGTTTTCTTACAACAACAGTTATCAGTCTAGCTTGCAAATGGCCCCTTTTGAAGCACTGTATGGACGCAAATGCCGTACACCTTTAAATTGGACTGAGACTGGAGACAGTCAGGTTTTTGGTGTGGACACTTTGAAAGCTGCAGAGGAGCAGGTCCAACTTATTCGGGAACGTTTGAAGACAGCTCAATCTCGCCAGAAGAGTTATGTTGACACGAAGCGTCGTGATGTCTCTTTCAGCATTGGAGATTTCGTGTACCTTCGTGTTACTCCACTCAAAGGGATGCAGCGTTTCCATGTCAAAGGAAAGCTGGCCCCCAGGTATATTGTCCCTTTTAAGATCTTGGCACGTCGTGGCAAAGTTTCTTATCAGTTAGAATTACCTTAGGAGCTATCTACGTTTCACGATGTTTTCCATGTGTCATTGCTCCTGAATTGTCTACAAGTACCTGAGAAGGATCTCTCGTATCAAGGCGTAGATTTCAGGACCATTGACATCAATGATGACTTGACTTATCGTGATAGACCCCTGCGGGTTCTCGAGGAGATTGTGCGCGCTACCAGGAGGCGTGCTATAAAATTCCTTAAGATCCAGTGGACGAATCACTCTGAGGAAGAAGCTACCTGGGAGCGTGAGGATGAGATCAGGAAGGAGTTCCCTGACTTTCTTAAAGCCTAGACCCGCGAATCTCGGGACGAGATTCTTATAAGGGGGGAGATTTGTCACACCCCTGTTTTTAAGCACCTGTATAATATTAAATTATCAAGCCTCTTAAGACTTTTGTAATACAATTAAGTGGACAACATGTTTGTGTAGTAATGTTTATCTATGCAATTTAAGTGGTGTGTTCTTTTCACTCACTTGAGGATTTTTCTCCTAAGGAAAACATTGTTTTCTATTTGTTTTCCTATGTTTTCCCCTAAGGTTCTTAAGAGAATATTTTTCAAAACTTGAGGTAACACTTTGTTTCAACTTAAAAATGTGTTATTGATGGTTAGGAATCAACTTGACCTTGAAATAAAATTAATTGGAAAAGCTTTCATTAGATTTTCCAATATAATTTTTTTGTCCTGAAAAACAGCCAAGTAGCTGTTTTCAACCCTTGTTTTCCTTCACAAGGATTATCCAATTATGGATTTTATTTGATCAAAACTACTCTCTGTTATGAGGACAACAAAACTACACCCTTGGAAAAGCTTACAAAGATAATTAACACACTTCTCCATGATGGTTTTTGAGCCATCTTGTTAAGACAGTTTTTAGGAAGTTTAAAAACAGAAGAAGTGCCTACTTTGCCATTTGTTTTCAGAGCCTTAAACCCATTTTTTCCAGATCAAATGATTGGTTCTGAAACTTGGATAGTTGCTATTTGTTGAGCATTTTAAATCACACATTTTGGTGTTTGTTTGCTTGGTGAAAACAACTCCAACTTTTGCTATCCCTGTCTGTTTTTCCAGCACTTAGAAAAATTCAGAAAACTGTCTAACTGAATTTTCTGACAGAACAGTGATTACACTTTTAGACTTGATGAATCATCTTGTGTGTGATGATCCAAGCCAGGCCACTTTGCCATTTCGAAAGCACTTGGTATTGAGCTTCTAGAAGGGGCATTGGATCCTTTTTTGGTTGACCAAGGAGGGAGAGAGTGAGGTGCCAAGTGGACAAGTAGTGATGTCATTTGGAGTGGTTGGAATAGTTGATTTTTCTTGCTTTTGCCCATCCGTTGGCCTTGCTGTGGCTTTGCTCATGTTTGTGTACGAGGAGAACCTCTAGGACACTCCTCTGTAGCTTGGTCACCCCTAGAACACCTCCAATTGGACAAGCCATGCCTAGGTCATGTGTACCCGAGCACACCCCCTTGCAACCACTCCTATAAGCTACCCCGAGCCCAATCCTCTCGCCACAGAGCCCTCCTCACCCCACTCACTCTCCCCATCGAGCTCTTGCTTGCTCGTTCGCTCTCTGCGAGCGAGGCAAGCCGTGCCCATTTTCGGGCCCGAGCAGATCGAGCTCAAGGTGGCGCCACGAGCATGGCTTCCCCCGCCCTCTTTTCACTTCCATTGTGACCCCCTAGCCCGTGCGCATCCCCCTGACACCCTCCTGCCCTCGATCGTTTGCAGGTTGGCCCGTGCCGTCGCCGCCGTGTCCGCCTTGCCGTCGCAGAGAAGAGACCGACGTGGAGAGCTCCATCCTCGCCGTCACCGCGCCACCCGCACCCCACAGCACCACCGCCGTCACCCGCAGCGCCACAGCACCCCTAGGTGAGCCACTAGCCCGTGCCGTGCGCGCCCGTGACGTGTTCGTCCGCGGGACAGAGAGAGAGAGAGAGGAGAGAGGCGCGGGGAGGAAGAAGAGTGGAGGGACGTCGATCTGCGCATCGACGGTTCCCTTTGAACCCATCCGTTCGCGCGCGCGCGCGTGCGCTGGCGGGCTGGCCTGCGCGCTAGCTGGGCCGCGCAGGCAGATCTGGCCCGTTTGGGCTGAGTTCCTATTTTTCTTTAAAAATGAACCAATCTGTGCCTGTTTACTTTAGCTATTTTTGAGCAAGTTAATGTATTCTTTTTTCTTAGCCAATTTTTGTGCTAATAGCCACACTTTTTCTTAGCCATGTCCCACTGGCAGATCTAAATTTTGAGTCTCCATGATTTTTCAATAAATTATATGCCAGACAGTACCCTTAGAATTGAAATGAATAGAACTTCAAAAATACATAATATTTTTGAGCAAACTAAACTGTTTTGGAAAGCCCTTGACAATACCTACCAGTAGAATTTTCGTTTGCACCAAGGTGAGTTACCATTTGGAAATGCCATCCATTTGGGTAAAGCATCTGTGAGCTATTCTTAGGGGGGGTTTGGGACTTTATTTTTGAGTGAGGAAAATTGGAGAGGCTTTTTAATGTTAAGGACTATCACATCCTAGAAGGATTTAATTTTTGGAGCCATAAAAAAATTAGGGGGACAGAACAAGTTTTGGTACTTTTCTGTCTAATTTTTATTCCTAAATCTTGTTTTATATGTTCATGTTGTGATGTGCAAATGATGTTTTAGAGCTTGTAATGTTGTTTTCCACTGTGGTTATGATGTTTACAAGTTATATGAACTTGTTAGAATAAAGGGTTTGAGTGGTAGAATTTTTAGAACCATTGTTCAGGCATAGGTCTTGCTCATAGCTAATTTTTTTTTTACTTATGTTTTGAGTAGATCTTTAAATGCTTGTTAGGCTTATTGCTAGATTAATTCTCATGGAACCAGTACCCTTTAGGTACTGTTATTTTGGTTATAGCACCTCTAGATACTTGGTGCTTGTGTTTGAAATAGATTTAAATAGCAATGCTTAAAGTCTAGATTTCATACTAGAATATTCATGTATGCTTTTTGTCTTGTTTTCCCCTAGGGAAAAATATGAGTTTTTGGTGTTGAAAACAGAGGATGGAATGTCCTTGTGGCATTGTTATCTTAGGGTTTTCACCTCTGATAGGTTTCCTCTTAAGTAGCATAAAAGCATGAGTAACACTTGGATGACTAGGAATTAATCTCCTCACTTGTGTAGCATTTTTATGCCTAGTTTTCCTTGTTTAATAGCTAAACTTTTTAAGTTGTTTTGTGGGATCCAGTAGCATTTTGGTATTGGTTAGAGGAGTATTTTACCTCTGCTAGCTTGCACACTTGTGCATAAAATTAACAAGTGTAGCCTAAACTAGTCTAGTATTTTTTTCCTAATTTTCTACTAGTATGAGTAGGAGTTTTTGGATGCTAGTTTGTTTGTTTGGAGCACTTTTATAAAATTGATCAGAGGCTTATTAACCTCTTGGTAAGCATTTTGCTAGTGGAACACCCACTGGTATTTTTGCATCATGGTGGAAAATAGGCTTGACTTGTTGTCATGAGCTTTTTCACCACTTGAATATTTTAGCAAAATATATGTGCTAGCCATAGAGATTGTTGAGGGAGTTTTTAGACATCAAAATGTGTTTTATGTGACCCCCTACTGTCTAGTAACATGTGTTTTACCCCACTGGTCCATGGTTCCCTTAACTAAAAATCAGTGAGTTTGGCCACACATAAACACTAGGAAAAAGGCAGATTTTTCCACTATAGTTTTTATGCCAATTTTTCTTAAGGAAAACATTAAGTACTTTGGGTGATACTTTTTGATTGCTTGCTGTATGTATCACTTGTAGCATTGTTTGCCTTGTTTGGTTCTTAAAGTGTGTTTTTATTTCTTTTTACGACGTTAGAAAACGAGGAGGAAGGAATTGCTGAGGAGGGGTATTGCAACTCCTGTTACTTTCAGGACCAGGACCATCACTTGTACCAAGGCAAGCCATCCTAATGCTTGCTGTATAAATACTTATCATTATCTATCATTCATGCCTTCCATTTCTGAAGTTTTCACAAAACTACATCTTCAAAACTATTTTTGTGTGAATACTACTACTATTAATATTACTAGTAGAAGGAATCATATTAATAGTCAACTTGGTATTACCAAGCCCTTAGCCACTAAATGGTATATAAATACCATCCACCAAATTAAAACTTGAGTTCTTAAATGAACTAAATAAAATGTGTTTTATTTGTAAACAAATGCCTTATGGAAGAAAAACCCCGGAGGAAGGGTGGGACCCTGTCTACCGGAAGGATGTCATGAAGTGAAATTTTGAGAAATGTTTACAAAAGACACATAACCTAGTCTTCGCTGGACAACCAGTATCGTACTGCCACTTTACCCCAATATGGGTAGGGGCTTGATTAAAAACTTGTTATGGTTAGTATGTGTGCTATCTCAAGTGCTATAGGGGATTGGATCCTCCGAACCGAAGTGTCGCTAGGAGTGAGCATACGGGACATCTAAAGTGTGGGATTAATTTTCCCTCTGGATGCAGCAGTTGGGTCTCCTGTTTGGGCGGTGTGGGACACGGCTTGCCGGGGAGGTTAAACCCAATTGAAGAGATAGACATGTACTAGCTTGTACAGAGTGGATAGTCAAGACCAGCTATCTGATGCTCTCATAGGATGGGAGCAGTCCATGGTTGTTTCATGGCGGATTCTGGATCTAGTGGAAATGTGTACACCTCTGCAGAGTAAAACTATTTCGAAATAGCCGCGTCCTCGGATATGGACGGTTGAATGGCCATGTAGCTAGCATTGTGTCAACTTTTCAAAAGTGGTTTTTGAAGGAAGGTTTTGTACCTGCGAGGTACTAAGGAGGAATGACTTGGTATCTGCGAGATACGGATGAGAAGGAAATTACTGCTAAAAGTTTTTCTGAAAAGAAAACTTTCTTTTCTAAAAACCAATCTTAGAAAACCTCCGAGATATGTGATATCGACGAGAGAAAAAACTACATTATTTTAAATGATCTTTCCCAGGGAATTAAACCTGAAGAATCAACCATGATAAATCTTTTATCTGTCATGGGTAGCTGAACCATATGTATGGCCTACCCATTCCACAAAATAAGCATGTATGCATTGTTGTAAGCTCATAAAGGATGTCTTGTTAAGTACATTAAAATGTACTCATTTGGCTTCGCCCCTGGTATCTACTTATCAGACTACGAGGAGCCACCTCAGGAGGAGTACTATGAGGAGGAGTTCTACGCTGATGGCCCTGCGAACTAGGAGCGCCTCCCAGTCAGCAGCCTGTAGGATGAGGCGTGACTCGGGTTCTACTACGCTATGCTTATCGCCTTCCGATGTGTTAACGTTGAATGTCTGTCCTGTGTGACAGTTGCCAAGAACTTGGTCATGTGACCATTTATGTAAGAATCTATATTCGTGTAATGGATGATGTATTATGTATGCCAACTACGTATGTTGTTCACGACTGGTTCTTCTGGGATCGTGAATGAATGCATATGAGGGGTTCTGGACCTTCCGGTCTGGGGCCTCTACACCATCATTCTCGATCATTCAATCTTTGAGGAAAGGTGGGTAAGGATGTGTAAGAGCATCATTTCATCAATAAAGCCATGAAACTCAACGCAACCTCTCGATCTAGAAGAGTGTGATACTTGAAGGTAGAATAGAACAGTAGCTAATGAAACTTCTTTAATCTGCGGATTACAAAACTTTGACCTGGTGTTAGAGATGAACGAGGTTCTGGAGTTTGTTTCCCCTCACATTTCATGGTGGAATGTTCTGATGGAACTCAAGAGGAACTGCATTGGAAGAATCCAACACACACATGCCACTTGGTTTCAAAACAACGGATGGAGATTTGAGAGTAACTGAAGGGTAGAATCATGCTCAGGAAAAAATCCTAAGATCATGTTGATTGCACAGGATAATACTCATTTGTAGAACCCATGTTAAAAGAGAGGTATAGCTGAATCAAGATCAAAGATGTGGAATTCGTGATGATCACTCTTGTTGTGATCCCTTTGATTCCTAGAGAAAACCTATGGCTATTGGATCTGAGATTACCTAGCCATCTCGAGGTAGATTAGATTCTTCAGAATCCAAAGAAACAGAACTTGGGTTAAAGGTCAGCATCCTGTACTGATAGCGTGAGCATCACATGGTTAAGAAACCGTATGATTCAACCCACCACAATTCAGCACATTATGGGACATTCGGTTCTTGTCCAAAGATTAAAAACATCGAGAAAGGAGTAACTACTATCTTAGTGCCTTGAAAGACACTACGAATAGCAATCACGAAGTATCTTTCCAAAAAGACAAACATAGCTCCTGAAGAATTTGAGAAAAAGACAAAAGATACATTCGAGATGAAAAGCAGATCTCGAGGTTCAGGATTTCAAACTTTAGAACATTAGGAAGTGGAATCTAGACAATTCTAAGAGATTATGATGGAAAGGAAATCTCCCCGTTTAAACAAGAGAGAACAGAATATGGAACACACACGACTCTAGAAACTTTAACACTATGTCAACTTGGTTAAAAGACGTCCTTGCCAGAGAAGGCACCTAGGTTTTGAATGACTAGAAGAGATAGCAAAATCTTTTCAAATCAAAACAGGTAAGGTGACCCAGAGTTAGAGCGATACCAGATAAGGAGTAAAAAGAATCCTAAGAAGGTTTTGCACAATTCATTTGAAGTTTCAAAATAGTTTTCACAAACACTAGACTCAACATCAACCAAGCAGTAAGGTTTTCCTACAGGCAGTCCTGCTCTGATACCATGACCTGTCGGACCCCGGACCCAGAGATATACAAACTGTCATGTGCTCCTAGCAATGAAATCACAAGGGCTTCAGGGTTACCAGCCCCGTCCGCAACAAACAACGGCACGCAGACCGGATTCATCGGCACGCAGTCCGGATCCCCCTCTACAACTCCTTGTGTCCATGTTAGTCATAACCAGATATGTATACCCAAGCGTCTACGAGTCGGATGAAACTGAAGGAACGGGACCAAAGTTATACAGAGCTGCTATGTGTCCAGAAAGTGCAACAACAATCGAGGGTTACTGGGGTTACCTCGCCCCAGGCCGAATATCTTTGGCAGGCGGGCTCGGACATGGATCATCGGCTCCACAACCCCTCGACTGCGACAACTATGCAGGCATAGACAAAACTGTATAACAACGGGCTCGAGACCAACAATCGATCAAAGCAGCACTCTAGACATGAAAGTCGTATTAAACAGGTGTTACTAGAGTATAGCTTACAAGCAGAGGTCACACGACCCAACATTACATCAGACAATGGAAGGCAAATTATGTTGCTAATCAACAAGAACCAAAAAGTCCTAAGAGGCCTCAACATAAGGCGACGTCCCAGCCCATAGATTCCAGGTTGCTACGTGGGAACCCCAAACTACTCGTCGATGTCCACGTTGAAACACCACCGAAGTGAGTAACTTCACCTGAACCAAGTTGAAGCAAACATGAGTACGGGAGGTACTCAACAAGACTTAGTTAACCTGTTATATATCTGCTAGTTTCAGAAAGGGTTTTATGATGGCTATTTTGCGTAAAGCAATCTTTGTTTTCCAAATCGAGGAGGAATAGCACGTCTTGTGGAATGTTTTCAAAACAGTTGAGAAAACTACTCAACTTCTGGAATCATCATCTTTTCATCCACCAACATCATTTCCCAGCACCTCACATGCTACAAGGATCACCCCTCCCGGCATCTCCGGGGAGGGACCCTCATTCATTGCCAACATCTTTTACGCCACTTTCAAGTTATCTATGACCCCGTGACTTTCACCAAGTCGTCCATAATCGTGGACACGGCTTTCCGAAAGATTTATCCCTGCAGGGTGGTACACTTTACCCACACGTACCCTCCGACTCTTAGCGCCACATGTACGCTCTTCCATGGAGCGCGGCAGAGGGTGGATGGCTCCGACCTTTACCTTGTCGAGCCCTATCCATGAGTCAACCCAAACAGGGCCACCCTGTCAACAGGGAGTTGGCCACCTCCTGACGGCACATGTTCTGTGAGTCGGGATCAAGATCCGTGTACTTCCATCACTTGTCCCGGTCACGCCCTAAACCCCTCCAAAAGGTTTTTGACTCACACGCAGATGTAAATCCCAAACTACGTGACTCACAGATAGAACCAAACAAGTTAGTTAGTCAGGCGAGGTTCATTGGCTCGCTCGTGTGGTTGCACGCTCACTCTTGGTTTCCGCGGCGAGACCTTAATCCTAGGGTTGGCAAGTACATGACAAATAACCACTTCCCAAGTGGCCTCCCGTCCTCGCCTTAGTCAAGTTAACCACACAGTGCTCATCTCACCACGTCATCATATCATACTAGGTTATCGTAGCTCTGATTCATCAACCGGATGGAGCAGAGGTAAACAAACATGTAAAGCTAAGCGAAGTAGATATGAGGCTCTGGCGATGCGCACAAGCAAATCTATGGCGGCTAGGAGCAGTGGATCAGGATATTGAGGCAATGCATTATATAGGTGAACTATATCTACTAGCATCAAATATTTTGGAATCGAATGCAAAGTACGAGAAGCAAATGTTGTTGGAAAACATATTTGAGCAGATAAGAGGTTATGCTTGCCTTGGTTCTAAGAAAACCAATTGAAATGTCTTCTGGAATAAGTGCTTGACTTGTCGGTTAAGATCAAGTATTCACCATTGGATTGTTGGCCTTCTCTTCGGAGCCACGTTCTACCGAGGGGGAACAAACACCGAAAAGAAGAATAACAATCAACACATGGCATCGATGCAATGTGAAATATGTATGCATGATCAGGTTAATGCACTGAAATAAAGCCCTAAACATATTCGATGGGTTGCTAGGGTTCGTATGTCAGTTATGCATTTTTCACTGAAATTAGCCCCGAAATGGACCTCGTAGGGTGTTTCGGGCAATTCTGAAAGTGAGACTAATTTTAAAAGCTCAAATGGGTTTAAAAACATCATAAACAGGTTGCAATTGTCATTTTGAGCAATTTGGGATATAAATTTTAATTTTCTGATTTTATTGATTAAAAACTTATTTTTCTATTTTTAAATGAATTAACAACATTAAATAATGTTCATTTTTGAACTTTGTAAGACATGTATGAAAATGACATGAACAGGTAGAGTTTATTTTTCTGAACATTTTGGTACCTCACTTTTATTTTTCTGAGGTATAAAACAAAAGTTATTAAAATATCAATTTTTATTCTTTTTCTAGAATAAAAAGGAAAACGTTTTATGACGTCATCGTGACGCAAAGATGACCTCACCCTACTCTGTTCTTCACAGAAGAACCCGCAATCGGACGATTCGCTGAAAATTGGCCGTGGCCATGCTGTGCGTTGCGGAGAGGATCCGACGGCGAGTCGAATGGTGGCGGCGCCGCCCGCTTTGGGTCACCGGAGCGACGGCGGCGACCATCCGCAACGACGGCCGACGGCGGTTAACAGCGACGGAGAAGAACGAGCAAGCGGGGGAGCCAGAGGAGGACATGCGAAGGAGGAGGAGCTCACCACGAATGTTTTGGAGGGGTCGGGGTTGCCGGGGAACCGGAGGTGGCGCCGGAATCGGAGGAGGCTCACCGGCCGGAGTTGAGGAAGGCATTGATAGCGTCGGGGACACCAGCCTTCCCAGCTCGATTCCATACACAGGGAGATAGAGGGGATCCAGGCGGTCCTCCAGGTGGCCTCCAATAGGCCGGAGATGGCCGGAGTCGTCGGCGCTAGGCGGCGGCCGGCGAGCTAGGGTTAGGGTTTTGGGTCTTGAGGAGGCGCAGAGAAAGAGAGGGATTCGAGGGGGAGAAAGAGGGCACGACGTCGTCCTGGCATCTTCATCCGCACAAGGGGCTAGCAGGACGTGGCCTACGGCATCGGAGGCGAGGACACGCAGGTGCTCCGACTGGCAGAGGTTGAAGAAGACCGAAAAATTCACAACACCCCTTGTACTTCTAAAATTTGTAAAGAGGTCCTTGTCTACCCCAAAACAGCAACAGAACTTGAATGTTTGAGGGCCTTTTTGCAAAGTAAAAATTTGGCAAAAATAACTTTTGGAAAGCTTATGAAATTTCCAACCTAACCATATTTTTCTTTGGGGTATTTGAAATATTTTTTCACTACAAAATTTTGGAACCCCTTTTATGTACTATTTGTGAGATTTTCTCAAACCATTTAAATTCACAATTGAAATTGGTTAAAACATGAGTAAATTTTTGTTTCCATGCATGTATGAGATGAACACAACACCAGACACGCTAGTTAAGCAAAATTTGGGATGTTACACCTGTGCTCTTCTAACATGTCCACAGCGTCCTGCCGGGTCTTCTCGTTTTCCGCCTCAACATAGGCCGACACTCATGGGGAGTCATGGATAATATCACTTGGGAGGACCGCCTCTGCACCATAAACCATAAAAAACGGGGTCATTTGAGTAGACCTGTTAGGTGTAGTATTGATTCCCCAAACCACAGAGGGTAACTCCTCAACCCATGCTCCAACAGCTCGGAGACACGGGACTCGTAATCGTGGTTTCAATCCACGAAGTAGCTCTTGCTTTGCTCTCTCCACCTGACCATTGGCTTGTGGATGGGCCACCGAGGCTACATCAAGTCGAATGCCATTGTTTCCACAAAACTTCTCCATCTCTCCTAAGGACATATTGGTTCCATTCTCTGTGATTATGCTGTGGGGGTATCCAAACCGATATATGATCTTCTTCATGAATTTCACAGTTGTGGCCGCTTCACAGTTCGTAACTGGCATGACCTCAACCCACTTTGTGAACTTATCGACGGCCACCCGTAAATGAGTCTTTTCGCATGGAGACATGTGGAAAGGGCCTACCATATCCATACCCCCAAACAGCGAACGGCCAAGTCAATGGAATCGTCCACAGCTCCATAGCCGGCACATGGGTTTGCGAGCATACCGCTGACATCCATCACCTTGCCACCAAGTGTTCTGCATCTGCTAAAGACGTAAGCCAAAAGAAAACCGTGCCAATACGCCTTGGCCACAAGGGATCTTGTGGAGGCATGGTGCCCACAATCACCTTCATGAATTTCCTTCAATATTTGTCGGCCTTGTTCTGGAGCTACACAGCGTAAAAAGACACCTGTAGCACTTCTCTAGTAAAGCTCACCACCAATGATAGAGTAACCTTTTCCCGTCCCTGGATTTGTCGGGCTACGACTTCCTGTTGTGGTAACTCGCCCCGTAATAGAAACGCCAGGAACGGCTCAGTCCACTCTGGAATAGCGCGCACCGCGGCCACAAATTCCGAGTCTGGGTCTTGGTTGGCTATTTCTTCTTCTGACTCGGTTTTAACGGAAGGCCGCCACAATTCTATCAAGAAAACATTAGGCGGAACTGGCTCTCGTCGAGAGCCGAGTATCGACAGTGCGTCCGCAGCCTCGTTCTTACGCCGGTCAATGTGCTCCACCTGATACCCTGAGAAAGACCCGGCTACTTTGTCCACCTCTCTGCGGTATGCTCCCATTGTTGCATCCTGCCTGTCCCACGTTCCTGAGACCTGTTGTACCACAAGATCCGAGTCTCGGTAGCACCTTATGCGTTTAATGTTCATCTCCTTTGCTACACGCAATCCATGCAACAAGGCATCATACTCGGCTACATTGTTAGAGCAATCAAAATGAATTTGCAGAACGTAGCGCAACTTATCTCCTTTTGGCGATGTGAGCACAACACCAGCTCCTGATCCTTCATACTGTTTGGAACCCTCAAAATACATAACCAAAGATTCTGAACTTGGCACCAACATGGGTACGCCTGTCTGAGCCCAATCATTAACAAAATCAACCAGCGCCTGAGACTTGATCGCAGATCGGGGCTCATAATTGATATGATAATCGCCCATCTCGATGGCCCACTTTGCTACCCCACCTGTAGCATCTAAATTTCTTATGATGCCATGGGTATGGAACTTACCACCGACTGGCCATGAATACCCCAAAAATTAGTTTCTTCCAATGCGGATACCGCTGCTTTGCTTCTGATAAGACCTCGCTCACATAATAAACCGGTCGTTGCACCGAGTAATCCTTTCCATCCTCTTTGCGCTCAAGTACGACTACTGCACTATGCGTTTTAACGTACATCAACCTGGGCTCTTTGGGACCCGGCGCTGCCAAGACCGGGGGTTCAGATAACTGCTTCTTTAGAGCTTCAAACGCCTCATCCGCCTCTTTATCCCATACAAACTTATCTGTTTTCTTTAATAGTCGGTATAGGGGTATTGCCTTTTGTCCGAGCCGATATATGAACCGGCTCAGCGCTGCTACGCATCCTGTAAGTTTCTGAACATGTTTCAAGTCCTCTGGCTTTTTTAGGCTCTGAATATCTTTGATCTTCTCCGGGTTAGCCTCGATCCCTCGCTCAGAAACGATGAAACCGGCTAGCTTCCCCGCAAGAACTCCAAACACACATTTTGTTGGATTGAGCTTCATTTTGTACCTCCTCAGGCTCTTGAAAGTCTCTTTTAGGTCATCAATGAACGTTTCTGCGTTCCTTGTTTTGATCACTACGTCATCAACATAGGCATGTATGTTGCGCCCAATCTGATCCTCAAAGCACTTCTGAATGCACCATTGATATGTTGCGCTGACATTTTTGAATCCAAAGGTCATGGTTTTGTAACAAAAAGCTCCAAAGGGGGTTATGAATGACGTCTTCTCCCAATCCTCCTCTTTGAGCTTTATCTGATGATACCCGGAATAGGCATCCAGAAAGCATAACAAGTCACTTCCCGCCACTACATCTATGATCTGGTCTATCCATGGAAGGGCGAACGGATCTTTTGGACAATGCTTGTTGAGACTCGTGTAATCTATGCACATTCTCCACTCGTTATTCTTTTTCAACACCAAAATCGGGTTTGCCAACCACTGGGGGCGGAAAACCTCCATGATAAAGCCGGCTGCTAAGAGCCGAGCTACCTCTGCTCCTATAGACTTTCTTCTTTCTTTGTTCATTTTCCTCAAGCCCTGCTTCACTGGCCGGGACTTGGGATCAACGTGTAAGCTGTGCTCAGCAAGTTCAGTCGGGATACTCGGCATGTCACTAGGAGTCCAAGCAAAAACATCCTGATTCTCACGGATAAACTCAATGAGTGCACTTTCCACCTTGTTATCCAGGTTGGACCCTATGGCGAACTGCTTGGAAGAGTCGCCCTCAATGAAAGCCACCATCTTTGTGTCTTGGGTTGCTTTAAACTTAGCTCTCTCATCATCAGTATTTGGTTTTTTCAAAGCGGTTCGATCTTCCGAGTCTATCTAAGACCTGTAATATCTGAGCTCTTCCTTTGCACAAGCATGTTCTGCAAGTGTCGCATCTCCCTCGTCGCACTCTGCTGCCACATCTCTGTTCCCATGGATAGTGATGGTATGTTTAGGACCCGGAATTTTCAACTGTAGGTAGACGTAACACGGCCTTGCCATGAACTTGGCGTAAGCCGGCCTTCCAAACAGTGCGTGATAAGGGCTGCGCAATTTCACCACCTCGAATGTGAGCCACTCTACTCTGTAATTATCCTTGGATTCTCCAAAAGAAACCTCTAATGATATCTTTCCCTCAGGGCAGGCCGAATGTCCTGGTACAATTCCATGAAAAATTGTGGAGCTTTTCTGTAGCTGAGACTCTTTGAGCCCCATACGCAGAAAGGTCTCCCAGTATAGGATATTGATACTGCTCCCACCATCCATCAGAACCCTCTTTAACTCATAGCCATTGACCTGCGGTGCTACTACCAAAGCTAGTAAACCCGGGTGTTCTATCGCTTCCAAGTGATCCCTTCTACTCCATATTACTTCCTGATCTGACCATCTCAGGTATCTTGGAACACCCGAAGAAACCGAATTTACAGCTCTTTTGAGTATCTTCCTTTTCCTCTTGGTGGTTCCAGTGGTGTGAACATGATACTTTCCTAGCTGCTTTGGGTTATTCTAGAAACCCCCTACACCACCTTGGTTATTGCCCGCGTTACCAGCTCCTGCATTGCCTGCGGGGGGTGGTCCATTGCCCGGGTTTCCACCCAGACTCGGCCCTCCTCCCCGGCCTGCGCCTTGCAGGGCCTTCTGTATTTCTTCGTTTTTTCACCTCTGTAGATCCACACATTGCTCCAATGAATGATTAGCCGGCCTGCCGTTCCTACTATGGCGCGGGCAAGGCATCTTGAAGGCTTCTATGTGGTTAGTCGGCCGTAGTAGCCCTTGATAATTACCTCCTTTGTTGAAGTTTCCTCTGTTAAAGTTTCTGTCCGCTCTGGGCCTTGCAAACCCGGCCTAAGTATTGGAGACTAACTCGGAGCCCCCCTCATACGGACGTATATGCTGATTGTTTCCATTGCCACCATTGTTACCTCCATTATTATTTAGTGCAGCCCCATTACCGGTTCTTCCGTTATTGTTCACATTAGCTTTTCCCTTCTTGTCCTCGATATCTTCTTCCGTGGTGTCAGTGAAGGCATGCTTGTTGCACGCGTCCATCAACTCCCCCATAGTAATTTCTGAAACATGCCTACTAGATTTCATGCATACCAATTTTTGCACCAAGGGCGTATATCTGCATGTTTTCGCCATAGCTTGTATCGCATCCTTTGGCTGGATATCAGTGGAAGAGTGGAGTATCTCCATGACTCGGCGCACCCAACTGCGTGCCGACTCTCCCTTTCTCTGCACACACCGATCCAAGTCGCCAATCGTGTATAGTTTTCTGCAAGTTCCACGAAAATGCTTGACGAAAGCCGACTTAATCTCACTCCATGAATTGATAGACCTCTCAGGCAGATTATTGAACCATAGTTTAGCTGCTCCTTCAGAAATCATGAGACACATGAATTTGGCTTGGAGCCTTTCTGAAGCGTTGCGAATAGACATGGCCATCTCATAGCTGCTCAACCAGGTCTCAGGATCCATGGTCGGCTCATAGTTGACAACTTTACCCGGCTGTTTGAATTTTTCCGGGTAAGGCTCAGCCCTGATAGCATCTGATAAGCATTTGGGTCCGGCTAAGTTTGCCGGCACCGGCCTTATTCTTGAAACATGTGAATCCTCGGCGAGTGCGGCGGGAGGCGCGCCACCTGCTGGTCCTCGCACTACAAACCCGGCCGCACGCCTTGCATGAGAACTATCCACGATAGCATGTGCCGCTGAGACCGCAGGAGTTGCTGGTCTATGAGGAGGAGGCGACATTTGCTGCTGCTCTGCCCTTCGTCGTGCTGAACTTGACTGAATGTTCCTCGCATTACCATGCTGCCGACTGTTATATGGCGTCCCGTGCATCCCGCTCCTGTTGTCCGGGTAATTGGCTTGCTGAGCCACCGGGTGCGTAACATCTCTATAGCCCACCGAGTCTCTACCGCTTGAGGTGATTCTCCTAGTGGAATATGGTCGAGCGCTAAAGTTGCGGCGTACATTTTGTCCATAGGATTACTGAAGTGACCCGGCGGAGTATGAAATCGTGATGGTGGCGGTTGCACAGTATTGCCCCCGGCCGCCCCAGCGGGTAGCGCAGGTGACCCGATCGGTACGTTAATCGGTTGTCCCCCGAGCGCTACCCCAGCATATCCGGTCCCTTGGTTCACGATCGGGATTTGCTGGTCTTGAGGCGTAATGAACAACGCGGCCGGTTGTAGGTCTCCGCCTGTCGCGGGTAGTCTCGTCTGATGCCTCTGATTGTATGCTCTAGTAGTTTGTGCCTGTATACGATCCTCTAACTCATCCAACTGACGTTAACGCACGGGCATCCCATGTTTCTTGGCTTCTACATCTCTCCTCTGCTGTTCCAACGCTCGGCGGGCCACATCCAGGTCTCTGGCCCGTGTTGCAGCGTTTTCCGGGGTTATCACCGTAGCCAACATTGTGGGATCCAAGATCAAGTTGTTGCTGAATAAAGCCGGATTTGGTGGGTGTGACGTTCCCGCACCAGCTGTTCTGTTCATCCTAAATCCGAACGTGTTCCTGAGATGAGCAGTTTCCCCTGTTTCGCTGGTGACAGAGGTCTGCTCGCCATCGAACCGGGCTCCAGCCGGGTTTCCATTAATCGGAGTCTCATGTTGGGCCAGTGCTTGCGCCGCACCAGCCGCGGCTACTGACACATCACCCTGATTGAGATTTATCCCAGGGGTTGTGTAGACGGCAACTCGGCGCGCAATGCCTGTTGAAGATTCATATTCTTCTTCCTCGCAGCTATCTTCTTCATACCGATCTTCGAGCAGGTGCAGGATAGACTCGGTGTCATCATCTCCAGTAACCCGGCCACGCGGGGTCCATACCGGCTCATCCGGCTGTTCCCTCTTCGTGGTAGGTGCTCTCTCCAGCTCTGATGTGCCTACTGACTCTTCCGTGTCCGATTGAACACATGTGGCGGCCCCTGACACAAAATCATACTCATTATTGTGAAAAATCAAACGTACGTACGTACCATACCCACGAAGACGTTGACCCGGCCGATCGTGACGACATATCCGGTTTCCAGCTGATCCGACTCTGGCCCACAGCCAAAATCATCGACGATCTTCTCTCCTTCGGGGTTGGTGATGATCTCGCCAATAAGGAGGTTCTTCATGCTTTCCAGAGCTTTTCCCGTAATGTAAACATCTTTGGACGCAGGCCCCACGGTGGGCACCAACTGTCGTGGGAAAGTCACGGCAGATGTTACCAGAGGTAACTTAGGTTGGGGTAAATCGACTCTCGTGTTTGGGAGAGGGTTTAGCTCAGATTGGACACAAGATTTATCCTGGTTCATCCTCTCCATTGGAGATGATGGCTTACTTCCAGCTAGGATCATACTAATTGGCAATCTAGAGGCTCGGGCTGCAATGTCGCCGAGACTCTGATCTAGGGTTACAAATACTAGCTCTCGTATAACTAGAATAACTCGAATCCTTCCGGTCTCTCTCAATCTCCCTCTATGCCGTAGAAGCCGGTTTATATGTAATACCCGGTTTCCTGGCTTTCCTTACAAGATACATCTAGAGTCCTGCTCGGGGTCTACATGTAACCCTAAATTACTCTCCGTGACCCCCCAAGTCTTTGACTCCATGGTTCGTACCGTCTTTCGGGTCTTCTAGAGCCTCCCTTTCCTTGAGCCGGGTTACCAATACAACTGTTGGCCCATCGGTGACACTCGGCCCAGTATCATATTACAAGGTCTCGCGTAAACCCCTTCCAACCGGGTCTTTGTTCCCCTTCATGGGCCTGCCGAGTTATCATCCCCCCAACAGCCCCTGCTGATCCTTGTGGTGGTGATGGGCTTGTTGATGCTGTTGTGGCTGAAGAAGATGGGCATGCTGCTTTCGCTGGAACAGAGGGGCCTGATGCTGCTGCTGATGAAGAACTTGGGCTTCTGGCCGTGGGTGCAGCCTCGGGTGTTGCTTGGGTAGTTGCTGCTCTTGTCGTGGCAGTCTCTGCCGCTGCTGCCACTTCCAGTGGAGAGATCCTTCTCGGCGTGGTTGTGGTGTTCCTACTGTGGAGGTTTGTGGAGTTTGCTGCTTCCCGGTTGGCTGCTGCTCGGTTTGCTGCTCGGGTTGCTGTTGTTCTTATTGCTGCTCGGGTTGTTGTCGCTCTTGATGCTGTTCTTGGTGCTGTTCTGGGTGCTTCTGATCATGGTGCTGCTCTGGTGGTGTTTCTTGGTGCTGCTCGGTGGCCGACTCCGGCTGTTCTGGAGTCTCTTGAGTATCCATCTCGGTGCTCGTGTCGCTGGCACCGAGATCCTGGTCTTCTCGGTCCGGGAGGTGCATGATAAGAGGTTGCCAATTCTTCTCAGTGAACTTTATGATAACCAATGTGATACCTCGATCTCTCCTTTGGCTAAACCCTGTTACCAATTGCAACAACACTCAACCCCTTTGGATATTTGAGACTCCACACTCTTGCACAAGTAGCTACCGACTACAAGTGGTCATGTTTCTCCTTATTCCCAATGGAACAGCAGAATACACTCAGATTTGCAAAGGTAATATGATTCAAGATGAATGCTTTGAGCAATACAATCTGGAAGTCTAGGGTTTATGTTTTATCATAGTCTGGCCTCTCTAATTCGTGGACTAGAGGTATATATGAGGGAGGGGGTACGGCTAGAGAAGGGATGCGCCCCTAACCTATTCCAACTCGGGTTGGGCTCAACCTAGTTGATACAAACCGACCCTTAGGGGGTGCGGCCACTTTGGACTCACAAGTCCATGTTACAAAATGTGTGGGACTCCATACACCCCAAGCGCATCAGTACTTCTCTTCCTCTCTTGGATACTCATGGGAAACAGTGTCTTCTTCTTCCTCCATGTATATGATCTTGTTCTCCACCAAGTAGCACTTGTTTTCCACCTTGCTATGTTTCTTTTCCGGCTCCTCTGATGCCATCCTCCATCTATGTTCGTGCTATCAATAAACCTATCACACATAAATACATATGCTTAGGTAGTATAACATTCTTATAAACACAAACAACATGAATTACTAGGAAAGAATTCACCTTACCAAAAACAGCAGTGAGGCTCAATATTTCCTTCCAACTGAAGAATGAAAAATCCTCATGGACCCCTATTATATCCATATCAGGGCATCTCGGTCCGGTCCTCAGCATGGGCGTCCATGTCCTCAGACTCAAGGTCGATAACGCCGCGGGCTCTACTCGGACCCACGGGCGCCTCCGGGAAATCAAAGTCGAGTGGATCGCTGCCGGAAAGGAAAAACAGAGGGGTAAAGGAAATGCAGATACAAAGCATCTCGGTTCAAAGAGGCAAAAGAGCGAAAAATGTGCAAACATAAAGCATCTCGGGGGAACGTACCCGTCAATTGTAGGTCGTGCATCCCTTTTGCGTTTCACCGTGGCCTTGCCACCTTTGGGCCCTTTATTCCCGGACCTCTTCTGCCTCTTGGTGGATGGAGGCTCGGCAGTGCCGCTTCCGGACCTCTTCCTCAGCTGCACGGGGGCAGCAATGGACACGGGCACCGCCTCGACCACCTCTTCTTCCAAATCGGCTGGGAACAAGAAAAGAAAGTGCGCTAATGAGACCGAGAAGGAGTTGGACACCTCCAAAAATATATAGTTATCATCAATATCACCTTCATCTTCCTCAGACCAGTCCCGGATTGAGGTTGGGAATCGGGACTTACCATCTTGACCAGGAGGAAGAGTGAGCAGAATAGGGAGTGTGTCCTGGTTGTCGAACTGCTCCTCGTCATCTTCGGTCCGGTCAGGCTTCCAGTTATCCGAGAGGACCAGCTTGTCCTCCACACTCTGTCGAGTAAAGTGATGTACATTGAAACAATAAGCATAAGGACCTAAGCGAACTTGGAAGATACCGAGATATACTCTACTCGGTAGGGCATGCAAAACGATGAGCATAAAGAACTAAGTAAACTCGGATGATACCGAGATGTACTCTACTCGGAAGGGCATGCAAAACATAAAGCATAAGGAACTAAGCGAACTCGGAAGATACCGAGATATACTCTACTCGGTAGGGCATGCGAAACATAAATCATAAGGGACTAAGTAAATTCGGAAGATACTGAGATGGAAGCAACTCGGCAAGATGGCAAGAACTTACTCGGGGAGCCAGCCTATCTTGCATGTAGGGCTCGAATACCGAGTCTCGGGTATTCGTGAGGGTCGCCTTGGTGATGGACCTGGCCCAGAGGGCCACCTCTTCTTTGCTGAGCTCGAAAGTGGTTGTGCGCGTGCAGTCTTGGGGCCCGACCATGAAACACATCTTGTGGGCCCTGAGCTTCAGAGGCAGAATCCGGTGACTCACCCAGGTGGCGATCAGGTCGTCGGATCGAAGCCCTCCCTTGATGAGCTGCTTCAATCGGGTGTCTGTGGCATTCGCCTCGGGCATAGTCTTTTTCGGGTTATACCCCTAGTTCAACATGGCAGTGGGGGATCAACCCGGAAGGGGGGAAGCTTGATGAGGTCAACCGGCTCGACGCCCTCCTCCGGGGCGGGATTCTTCACATAGAAAAATCCTCTCTGCCACTTGCGGCAGGTGTCAAGCCCTTGAACCCGGGGGTACTCGGTAGTATTCCTATAAACTATCATTGTCTCGCTATACTGAGTCATGACTTTGGTAGCATGCGGATTGGCTTTATTGGGGAGAACTTGTTGGCGGAAGTGGAAATATTTTGCCCAGATATCTACCGTGGGGTGGATACCGAGATAGGCTTTGACAAAGGTAACAAAGGTGGAGAGCATGGTGATTGCATTAGCGGGGAGGTGATGAGGTTGCAAACCAAAGTGGCACAGGAACTTCTGCATGAACTCGGAGGCGGGGTGGCCGATTCCGCGCTTGAAATGGCTGAGGAAGACCACGTATTGCCCTTTCCGGGCTGCGGCTCCACCTCGTCGCCCGGAGACCGGCAGATGACACCCGGCGGCACACGCCGAGTGTTGACGAGCCACTGAATATCAGTGGCGGTCACGTCGAAGCCCTCCCAGTTCCCGCGGGTGGACGCGGGCCCCTCGAGGTCGATGTCGTAGACGGGCTCGAGCGGCATCGGGACGGTTCTAGATCTCGGCTCCTCCAAGATGCATGTGGGCGCAAGAAGTGGCTCAAGCCGCAGGGGTCGAAGGAGAGCCATGGCGGCACAAAGAACAAACGCCGTGGCGTAATTCCCGCGGCAAAGAACTTGAAGAAGAGCCGCGGGATGAAGCTGCAGGGTGTTGTGGTGTGAATTCGCGGGGAGCCGCGCGGCGCAGTGGACATCACTGTGCGTAGAGGCGCTCCGGTGGGCGGTGGCGCACGGTGGTGAACTATTTCCCTCTGCACGCGGTGGTGCTCGAGAACGCGTGGCGGAGCGGTGCGCTCTGCGTAGGCGTATGCGAGGAAGAGGAAGAAGGAGCAACTGGCGAGGAAAATGAGGCGACGGGCGGCGCGTAGGTATTTATACCCCCTAAGCGCAGTTACTTCCCCGGATCAATTGCAGAGGTATCATGGGGTCGTGTGAGTTAACACCCCCAGAGAAAGGCACACAACAAACTTATCACGCGTAACGGGCGCAGTTAATCCCACGTCGTGCGACGTGGGCACTTGAGTGCTCTACTGCGAAGGGACGCGACGGCGCGTGGGCCCGGTGTGCAGTGACTGGCATGGGCAGAACGCGTGCGCTGCGACCACGTAGGAACCGAGGTGACGAGGGCAGCGGTGTTTCGCCACGTGGTGAATCTTACACGCGAAGATAGCTAGGCAGCTCTGGTTTGAGCGGCAAAATCCACGAGAAATCGGCTAAGGGTTGTGATCTTGGTAAAATCCAAAGCAGCGCAGTCTACTCGGTTGGTATAGAAAAGTTCATCATGGAGTATTGGATCGAATTCTAGTTCGGATTGGGACTCAACCGAGATGAGGTGCATCTTTGTTACTCATTTGGAAAGATATTGGTTTAAGCTGGCACGGACCAGCGTCCGAGTTCACCGGACCATACCAGCTTTTGGGACTAATGTCGGGGGGCTACCCCCGAGTAGGGTAAGGTTGGTGAGAAATGATGTTTGAAGTAGTGATTACCGAGTTAGGCCGTACCGAGTTGGTACGTTTTTTTTTTGAAACGGATAACCCAGCCTCTGCATCCAGCGGATGCACACAGCTTAATTTATTAAAATAGTGTTCCAGTTCACCAATCCATGTACTTATTACAACTTAACGAAATTGCAGCTTTGCTACAAAAACAAGCCACAGAAAACCACTCAAAATTAGGAGTTTACACATCTCGCAATCTCCTAGTGTGCAGCCACCCACCCTGGCTAAAGATAGCCCGCACGACCACCAGCAGTCATGTACATCCTGTATCCAAATGACCACGCAGATCTTCTGGGGAGAGGAGCGACCACAGATGGATCCAGTGGGTCGCTCTTTGTGTTACCTGCAAAAAATGACCAGCTTCCATCTTGTTAAAAACCACATCATTTCTACAGTTCCAAATTGCCCAAAGAAACGCACAAACGCCAATGCGAATGCTACTTTTAGTCATCTTATCAACTCCATTCAACCAACCTCCAAACAGATTAGTTATCGATAATGGAGGAGAAATATTAAAAGTAAAGTGAACTAAACGCCAAATCTTTTTAGCAAATGAACATGTTATAAAAAGATGCTCAATAGATTCATTAAAACCGCAAAAAACACACTTCGGACACCCTGACCAATTTCGTTTCGCAAGATTATCCTTTGTTAACAATTCCTTACGGTAAAGGAACCACATTAAGATTCGGATTTTAAGTGGGACTTTTAATTGCCATATGTATTTACGTAGAAAACAAGTTTTCCCGTTCATTAAATTCTACCGTAAAAGAACCAAAAGTCGTCAATTTCCACGTAAAAGTATCTGACTCATTAGACATGGATACGAACATCAAACGTTCGACTAAATGCAACCAACTCTCCCATTTATCCCCTGTTAACGCCCTCCGAAAAGCAAGATTCGGGTGCTCATGTAACAATACTTGTGAGACAAGAACATTTTTTTGTCGCACAATATTGTACAAAGAGGGATATTGCATCGCTAGAGTAGTGTCACCTAACCAAGTGTTCTCCCAAAAAAGCACCATTTTCCCATCTCCCAGCGTATACTGTATATGTTCAAAGAAATCGGATTTGACTCGCATTAACCCTTTCCAAAAAGGTGAGTCCATGGGTTTAACTTCCACATGTTGTAACGGTAAATCTCTAACAAACTTATTGTGTAGCAGCTCCTGCCACACCCCTTGTTCTGTTAGTAGTTTAAATAGTCATTTACTAAATAAACATCTGTTTTTTATCTCTAGTAACTCAATCCCTAGACCACCCAGATCTTTTGGTCTACAAATAATATTCCATCTAGTTAAGAGGTACTTCTTCTTTTTCTGATCACTCTGCCAGAAAAACCGTGACCGAAAAAGTCCAATTTCTTCCGTACCCCAATGGGAATCTCAAAGAAAGATAGGAAAAACATTGGCAAACTAGATAGCACAGAATTAATAAGAACTAACCTATCACCATAGGAAAGCAGTTTACCAATCCAGGAGCTAAGTTTTTGCTCAAAACGATCTTCAATTGGTTTCCACTCCTTATTTAGAAGTTTTCTATAATGAATCGGGATACCCAAATATTTACAAGGTAAATGTCCAACCTCACAACCAAAAATGTGACGATATTCAGCCTGCACCTCAAGTGCAGCCCCTAAACAAAATATCTCACTCTTATGAAAATTTATTTTCAAACCAGACATTTGTTCGAAAATTGATAGAATTAGATTCATATTTACCGCTTTATCCAAATCGTGTTCTAAAAACAGATTGTATCATCAGCATATTGAAGAATCGAAACCCTACCATCAACTAGATGAGGTATCAGACTTTCAACATAATCCTCCTCCTTTGCCCTGGCAATGAGGACTGCTAACATATCTGCCGCTAGATTAAAAAGAATAAGCGACAACGGATTGCCCTGTCTTAATCCTTTTAGCGTTTGGAAATAATGACCAATATCATCATTAACTCTTATTCCAACGCTCCCCCCTTGTACAAATCTCGCGACCCAATCACACCACTGTGGCGAGAATCCTTTCATTTTAAGCGTATGTTGCAAAAAGGCCCAATCAACCTTATCATAGGCCTTATCAAATCTATCTTAAAGAAGACTCCATCCAATTTTTAGTTTTCAGTTCATGTATTGTTTCGTGTAGAACCACAACCCCCTCCAAAATGTTTCTACCAGGTAAAAATGCAGTTTGGGTAGGTCAGATGACACGCTGCGCAATCGCAGTTACTCTATTGGTCCCCACTTTAGTAAAAAAATTGAATATGACATTAAGAAGACAAATTGGCCTATATTGTTCAATTCTAGACGCATCTTCCTTCTTAGGCACAAGTGTAATTACCCCGAAATTTAGTTTGAGCAACTGCAACTCCCCTGTATGAAGCTGTGTAAACAAGGCCATCATATCTCCTTTGATAACCTCCCAAAATCTCTTATAGAAATCAGCCGGGAACCCATCCGGTCCCGGTGCTTTATTGAGTTCCATTTGAGTAATGGCATCGAAGATTTCCTCTTCAATAAAAGGAGCAATTAACATATCATTTTATTCCCGAGAAACCCGCGGTAGATCATCTACTCTACTTTCATCCAGTGTGATAGTAGTGTTCCTCGATGGGCCAAATAGTTTTTTGTAATATTCAGAAATAAATACCATAAGATTCCGTTGGCCTATAATAGTCCCTTCATCTTGTTCTATCTGGAATATTTTTTTTCTTCCTGTTCTTTCCATTAGCCATTAAATGGAAATATGTTGTGTTATCCCCCCCCTTCTCGAACATGCCTCATTTTAGCACGTTGAGCCCACTTAGACTCCTCATCACGTCTTAGTTTAGCTAGATACAAATCAGCCTCACTTTTCCTTTTCCTTTCAATCTCGGTTAGAGGCACTATCTCCGTTTTACGATCCAACTCATCGATAAGCAGAATCAATTTTTCCCTCAAAACTTTATATTTTCCACTCATATTCTTAGCCCAACCTCGTAGAAAACTACGCAAATGTCTAATCTTATTTTGCCAAATCTCAATAGGCGTTGTTCCTATCTGTATAGAAATCCATTCATCCCTGACCATCTCAAAAAAGCCATCTTGACGTAACCAAGATAACTCAAATGAAAAGGCAGATCGATTTCCACTATGTGCTGAACTACCAGAATCCAAAAATAATGGTACATGATCAGAACCTGTCCTAGCTAACGCATGTACTGTTACTAGTGGAAATTTCTGCTCCCACTCCACACTTGCTAGTATCCGATCTAATTTCTCAAACTTAGTTACATCTCGTCTACTAACCCAAGTGTATTGCCTCCCCGACATCTCTAACTCCTTAAGATCCAGGCTCTCAATAATTGCATTAAAGATCGAAGGACAACGTGTATTAAAATTATCGTTACTCTTATCATTAGGTCTCCTCCTAATATTAAAATCACCACCTACCAAAATAGGTCGAGATTCATTCTCACAGATACGCACTAACTCCGACAAAAACTCAGGTTTCTTGTCATCTCTGGCAGCCCCATAAACCACTACCAATGCCCAAAGAGAACCATCGTTCTTTGTGCGTATATGGAATTTCGCAGAAAACTCTCCTGCCACCACTTTTTGAATAGTCATCATAGCATTATTAAAACCAACCAAAATCCCCCCGGACCTCCCATGAGGTGGTAAACAATACCAACTAAAATCGTTGCTCGAAACTACCCCTACCGGTTTCCAAAATAGCAACAAAATCCAAATCTAACTCTCTCACTAGTTCATTAACCGCAAAATGATTAGCTGGATCACCAAAACCATCAGTATTCCAGAAAACTCCTTTCATTTGTGCTTAATTATTTGTCACCAAAGATTTTAGTCTATCGCTTCTCCTCTTGGGTTTAGAAGAACCCCCTTTCTTAGTTTTACGGGACCGCATGATCTTCACGCCTTGAGGAGGATTCACCGAATCTCCCAATCCCTCTTCCTCACAATCTTGCATATTTTCATCTAAGGATGAAGCCATCCGATGAATCAAACCATTTGATTCCTCAGCTTTATTATTTTTAAGGTCATTTTCTAAAAAAAAACTAGTTGTCGTGCTGTTTCTAAATGTTTTAGAGAGGTAAAAGTACCCTCAATATCCGAATTGCTAGTACCAAACGAAACTCCTAGACTTGAAGCAAAATCAACAAGATGATTATTAGACATAAAAGTAAAGGATCGTGTTTTTGTACCAGATAAGTCGACGTCTCGTTGGGCCGCAAGCTTCGAAGCCCTCTCCGAGATGGGAGTGTCCGCGTCAGGATGCGCACGCAGCCGTGCACTTGAGCGCACCCCCGCGCTCCCTGGTTTTGGAACCCCTCCGAATGCCACCACATCATCTTTGGAAGGACGTCCACACGGCGCAGCCACTGTCTCCGCTCGACGTCCAACAACCTCCAAATCATCAATAGCAGCCACACCCGGCGACCTCGGAGTCCTTGGACTTGATGATACCAACGGCTGAAGAGATTTCGTGTTCTTTTGCGTCTTCCCCAACGACACGTGCACCAGCGGCACATTTTGTTTCAGCAACACGGGACTTGGTGTTCTGTGTTGCACGATGCTAGCAACAGCAGCATCTGAGTCTACAGCAGTTTTGTGTGGGCATACAGAATCCACACCAACTCCAGCGGCAGTAGCTGTAAACTGAGTAATGACATTTGTCGTGGGATAATCACGGCAGACGTTACCGGGGGTAACTTATCTTGGGGCAATTCGACTCTGGTGTTTGGGAGAGGATTTAGCTCAAGGGAAAACATGATGATATGCGATCTGGTAGCTGGCAATCAAGTCGCCGAGTCTCCGATCTAGATATATTAACTCAACTCTCGTGTTACACTGGATACTCGATACGTAGCGATATTGCTCGAACTCTTGGATCTCTCTTGATTTAACCCTAGGGGCCGGCTTATATAATATCCGGACCTCCTGGCCTACTCTCCACGGCGCACTCTGAATCCTACCCGGACACTACTTACAAACCCTAAGCTTCCTTATCGGAACCCACAATCCAGGTTACGAGGCCTACATTCCTGGGCCTTCTAGAAACTCCTTTATCCTAAGCCGGGTCTTGCACAGCGTCCTTTGGGCCGAGTTACTCCTTGGCGTTGGCCTACCGGGTTATCATCCCTCCATCAGTAGTCCCCAGAATAGCTTGGGCTTCACGGGATCCTCCTTGAAGCGCATGCTATTCCCTGCAAAAATATAAAACATACAAGTTTATAGAGGCCGGGTTAGATTGCTTTGATAAACAGCTAGGCCTAACTCCATGGTGGCCATATAGTAACCCGGCTTCCTCCAAGTCTAGTGTTTACTTTTCCGGATCAGTGCCCCGAGGAGAATGCCGAAGATCCGGCTTACTTCACTCGTTTAACCGATCCAAGTATCGCGGAAGAGATTTGCCTTATATCTGTTCCGGATATCCCGTCTAGCACTTAACGCATATCTCGGAAAATCCGGACGGATATCCCTTATCCCGAAATTTCCGGCTCTCGCCCGTTGGTCTAGGTTTGCCCACCCGCACTTTATAAATAGGTACCTAGGGGGTAACCTAACCCCAACGGTCCATTTCTTCTTCTTCCTCCTTTCCTTCACTTCCGCACCCGAGCTCACGGAGCGCCACGACGGAGACCTCGCGCACGCCGCCGAAAGAAAGTCGCCGCCAGTTACGTTCCTCTACGGCCCGTCCCGTTCCGCCGCCGATCTCCGTCGCCGCGCCCTCGAGCAACTCGCCGGTAGTCGCAAAGGGGCATTCGGATTGCGCCATTTGCCGCCGCCGCGCTCTACTCCAATCTCTTCCGGTAAGCTCCTTGTTCCCATTATTTTAGCCTCGCAATTTCTTGATTTGATCTAGATTGGATCTTGGCCTTCCGCGGGCCATTTCCCTTTCCGCGCCGGATTAGGTCGCATAACTCCACGCTAGCTCGTCCAATAGCTTGATAGATGGTCATACATCAGTCCCCTATCGCCGTTAATCATCAATTTCTCCGCAGAATCGTCCGCAAATTTTTCAATCTAGATCCATTTCGCCCAAATTTTCCGTGGCTGTCATTGATACCCGGCAGATCCACTTCTTCCGGTTCTTTTATCTGCACTAGATACATGGGCAGTCAACCTTCTTCCACAAATTCTCACCAATACGTAAGTACCCCATAGTTTCTATACTGATACTCGATACTCGGATAATCTGTAACTTTTGCTCCATCCAATGATACCCGGACAATTCATAGTCCTCATGCCTCTTATTGATACTTGTTTGTGTTATACTCGGATAACTCACGATTTCCAAATCTTACGTCTCATACTTTTTTGTCTTGTGTTCTGCAGTCTGAACCCATGGCTCCAAAGAAGCAAGGGAAACAGCCGGCTAAAGCTCGGATGACCCAATCGATATCCGCCAACTGGGCGCGATCCACGGTTACCAAGGCCAAGCTGGAGGAGCTGGCCGAGTTAGGGGTCCTCCCCCCTCAAGAAGATATCCACTGGAGGGTGCCGGGTGACGAGACTCGGCCCACGCCTGCTGCCGACGAGGTAATCTGCTTTGTCGAGCACGTGACCCGGGGGTTCCGCCCTCCGGGTCACCCTTTCTTTCGTGAAGTCTTGAGCCATTACGGCCTCCGGGTGTTCGACATAGGGCCTAACTCTACGTTGAACATAACCCATTTTATCGTCCTTTCCGAGTCATATTTGTGTATTCCACCAAATTTGGCTCTCTTCACTGAACTCTTTCAGTGCAAACCGTGCCGCGAAAGCGGTGACGGGGCGCTTCTTGCTTGCGGCGGGGTTTCCATCCAGCGCCGTAAGAATTCCCCAATGCCGACTCTTAACCTGAGTTCTCACGTTAAGCATTGGCAACTTTCCTTCTTTTACTGCTGAGACACCTCCCCACCCGGCGAAAGGAAATTGCCGGGTTACTCGGAGGGCCTTCTAGATATCTCCGAGTCTTTCAATGCATTTGCCCCTGAGTCGGACAGGGAGGCCATCCAACCCCACCTATCTAAGATAGATGTCCTCTCCGCCCAAGGTCTCCTTGGGCTCAACTTGGTTAAGACATGGGTGTACTTCCGGATCCAGCCCAACTCCATCCGCACCAAGCTGATGTGCGACTACTCGGGGCACGTCACGGACGCGCTCCGATACTCCTCTAAGAATTATCCAGCGGGCGACACCAACAAGACCATCAAGAGTTTCTTGACGGAAAAGTTGGAGGTGATCAAGAACATCGCCGGGTTACCGCCATTCACCCGGGATAACCCAGCTCCAGCAGTAAAACCCGATACTTATAAACTTATTCTCACACTTTGACTTGATACAGCCACTAATTCCCATTTTCATGCTTTTATCTCAGGCCGATAACGTCTTCTAGAACATCGAGACCTCCTCTTCTTCCGGAGACCCGGAAGAAGATGAGGAGCCGGCTGACAATGATGAAGGTATTTATCCGGGTCTTCTATCAGCTTCACTTGCGTCATTTTCCTCATACGTCTAACTTTTTCCGACTATACATACTCGGCTTACAGGGTTGGAGGACGAAGATGACAAGGACGAGGAGGACCCGGAAGCCACCGAGTCCGAACAAGAAGTAACGGTCGGGGCTAAGAGGAAGGACAGAGGGGTGGTATCCAAGGTTCCCTTCTCCTTTATGTCCTCCGAACCCTATTCCTTTGATAACATGCGAAAACTTAACCAACAATTATCCAACTCATCACGCTTGAAGGACCCTCTTCCGGCCAAGCGTAGGGTGACCCGGAGTTCCCCGGGTGACGATCCCCTCAACCCGGGAATCTCCACCTCACCAGTCCGCCGTGCCGGTACTCCTCCACCTCATCCTTCCAACTCTCCTCGGCGTCACCCCTCCCCCAACCATCCACGGGCCGGGCAGTTCCGGGTTCCACTACCAGTTCCTGTGTCGGCTTCATCTGCTTCCAGCAGTGAACTCCCACCGGATTATGCTGTGAACACCGGGTAAGTCTTTGCTATACGATATCCTCGTATACTTGATAATTTTTATTCGCTGTCGCTAACTATTTATCTCTTTTATCTTAGCGCCCAAGCCACACTCAGTGACCCGGAGAACATGGGCACAGATAACCAGGAGACGGAGGGGCCGACTGACGATATGGACGCCGCGACAGGCGGTGGCATTGAAGACAACCAGGAGCAAGATCCTTTGGCTGACCTGAATCGGCAGGAAGCCGGGTCTCCCAAGCCATCGGAAGAGGCTAAGGACGACGAGGTCGAGATCCTAGACACGAAGATGGGCTCTCCCAACCCGAACAACCAGACAGCCTAGGTCTCGACCCCAATGTCGGGGAAGGCTCGCCCGCTGGTTGACCAAGCTGCCGGTCCTTCCAGCGCCAGACCCGAAGATATGCTTTTCTCCCAGATGCTTGATGCCCTGCACACCTTGAGGGCCGATGAAGAAAATATACTAGAAGCTTTGATAGCTAAACATGAGGTAAATCCGAATGATATTGCATGTATCCTTATCTAGTCCCCAAGTTCCGAGTGAACTTATTGATAATTTGCTTGGAACTTCCACAGATAGCCGACTGATAATTTTGTATTGTCTCTTCGCGCAGGCTTACATAACGCACTCTGAAAAGGCGTTGGCTAAAGCCGACAAACTTCTCCAGGTTGAAACGAAGCGGCGTGAATCGGGTGAAGCCGAGGCGAAGAAAGCCGGGAAGCAGGCTAAAAGGTACAAGAAACGATGCAATGCTGCAATAGATAGAGTGAACGAGTTGTCTGGCCGCATTGTCGACACTTATCGTTCTGTGATAGGTAAAGATTCCCGACTGATTGGTTTTACACTTGGCTCTGATATTCTGATAAACACTCGGAGTTCCTGACTTTGGATATTATCTGCTTGCTGGCAGGGCCGGATGAAGAGGTTCCGGATGTGGATGAAGTGATTTTGCTGAAGAACATAAGGGACAACATCCGGCAATTCTGCGCTGGGACCAAGCTAGCCCTGAAAGCTGTCAAGTGGCAAAGCCTTGGGGAAGTTGGTTTGAACACGCTGCTTGACGCATGTTCTACCATTCCCGAGTGGATCGAGCATTGGAAGCGCTCATCTTGCCGGGTTGGGGTGACCCGGGGTCTTGCTTTGGCGAAAGCGTACTTTCCCAAGCTTGACCCGGCAAAACTTGTTGGCGGGTTTCCCCAATTCAACCATGACGGGACTCCCTTTTCACCTCAACACTACAAGGTTATCCAGACGGAGATTCGTCACTCGGCCAGCCTGATTGCTGACAACCTGGATATTGGCCGGATGGTGCCGTCATATGATAAACAAGGTAAAGCCCTTAAGTCGGATCCTCCCAAGCCCTTAGACATGCTGGCGTGGTGGAAAGCGGAAGCTGCCCGAGTGAGGGAAGAAGCTGCAAAGAAGAAAGCTGAAGCCGATACCGCGCCTGCTAGCTCCACGCCAATTGTCCCTCCTCCTTCACGCGCCAGTGCCAGTGTCAACCCGGATGTTGCTGCTGCCAAGACTGCTGAAGAAGAAGTCAAGGAGCAAGACCCAGCTGGTAAAGGCAAGGGCAAGATGGATGCCTCCACCCAAGATGCCGAATAATTCTTTGCTACCTGCTGTCATGCCCGATGCGTCATTCGGCCCATGGGCCTTTTAAACAATTATTTCTGATGGTGCGCCTGTGCACCTTTGATATTACTATCGCATTATGTAATATGTTTTGAAACCTTAATAGCTTTCGTGGCCCTTCTGGCCTTTTGATGATCTTAATATTTATCTGCTTATGAGCCCATTTGTTCTTGATAATCCGACTTTCTTTATGGTTCCTTTTGTGAGACTCGGTTTCCGGGTCTCGTGGGTTTTGACAGGTGGACTTTTCTCTACATCCCCAAGTCCCCAAGACTCGGATGTTTGGGTTTTTTGAACTTAGTAACTAAGCAACTTGTTTCTTTTTTTCAAAATCCCCAAACCTAGAGCCGTTTCACATAGATGTTGAAGTTATGCTTAATAAACTTTGAGTTTCCCGCTATTAGCCCTGTACTCTGCATAACTTGTGGTTTAGATGACCCTTTTGACTATCTTCTACTGTAAGCCGGCTATCGCGTGGATATCATGTTGTTACATCTATACGAAAACAGGGTCAGGCAAGTCCCATTGGGCTTCATGGCTGATTGTAATCGTAAGCGAGCAAAGCATGCCACTTTAGTGCGAGTCACATCGAGTTTAAGTAAGAAAAGTCAAGAAAGTTTGGCTCCTTTGTCCGGTTATAAGATTGCAGCCGTACTCGTTTGCGAGTAATCGGCCCTTATAACTCATAGGCATCGTGGCCGGGTCTTGAGTTTGTAACTGTGCTATTCAAGCAATCAGCCCCCAAGACCTAATTATATGCACCATACTAAAGAAATTAATGTACTAAAAACAATAAATAATACTTACCTGGAAGAAAAGTAAAAAACATGACAGAAAAATAAAACTTGATAAAACATGTAAAAAAGATATATTGCTTAACCATCTCTTTATTGATACGAGAAAGTTAGGCCAGCAGGCCGCCTCATTAAAAACCCTCCAGTCCCCTTAGGTACCCTGGATAGGAAAAGAGTGCGTCTGAAACCTGCTGCCTGTTACATCGTGTAATTCCACTTGTGAGTCTGGTCTATACTAGGTATAGTAGGGACGCAGCTGAGCTACGTTCCATGGTCTTTCTCTCTCTTGCATAGATGAAGTGGTATGAGCAGTGTCGTTAACCGTAGCCGACTCTTCCCTTGCATCTATCAAGTAATACGATCCATTGTGCAGATTCCGGCTTATGATAAACGGTCCTTCCCATGGCGGTGATAACTTGTGTTTTCCTTCTTTTGACTGTACCATGCGCAGAACCAGGTCTCCTTCCTGGAAGACCCGGGTTTTCACGCGCCGGCTATGATATCTCCGCAAATCCTGCTGATATATGGTTGATCTTTCCAGTGCTTGTTCCCTTTCTTCTTCTAGCATATCCACGGCGTCCTGCCGGGTCTTCTCGTTCTCCACCTCGACGTAAGCCGACACTCGAGGCAAGTCATGGATGATATCACTCGGCAACACCGCCTCTGCGCCATAAACCATAAAAAACGGTGTCATCTGAGTGGATCTGTTAGGTGTTGTGTTGATACCCCAAACCACTGCAGGTAATTCTTCGACCCATGCACCAGCAGCTCTGATACACAGAACTCGCAATCGTGGCTTTAATCCACGAAGCAACTCTTGGTTTGCCCTCTCCACTTGTCCATTAGCCTGTGGATGGGCCACTGAGGCTATGTCAAGCCGGATTCCGTTGTTACCACAAAATTTCTCCATCTCGCCAAGGGACATGTTGGTTCCATTGTCGGTAATTATGCTATGGGGATACCCGAACCGATAGATAATCTTTTTCAGGAACTTGACTGCTATAATTGCTTCACAGTTGGTAACTGGCATAACCTCAACCCATTTGGTAAACTTATCGATAGCCACCAAGAGATGTGTCTTTTTGCAAGGTGACATGTGAAAGGGGCCAACCATGTCCATACGCCAAACAGCAAACGGCCAGGTTAACGGGATAGTCCGTAGTTCCATAGCCGGCACATGGGTTTGGTGAGCGTACCTTTGACATCCGTCACACCTTGCCACCAAGCGTTCCGCATCTGCTAGGGCCGTGAGCCAGAAAAAACCATGTCGATAAGCTTTGGCCACAAGGGATCTTGTGGATGCATGATGCCCACAATCACCTTCATGGATTTCCTTGAGGATCTGTCGGCCCTCTTCTGGTGCTACACAACGCAAAAAGACTCTTGCTGCACTTCTCTTGTATAACTCCCCATTGATGATAGAATATCCTTTTGCTCGCCTCAGAATTTGTCTTGCTAATACCTCTTGCTGTGGTAACTCGCCCCGTGATAGGTTGGCCAGGAACGGCTCTGTCCACTCGGGAACAGCACGTACTGTGGCCACGAGCTCCAAATCCGGGTCTTGATTCGCCAGTTCTTCCTCAGACTCGGTTTTAACTGATGGTCGCCATAGTTCATCCAGGAAAACATTAGGTGGAACCGGCTCTCTGCGCGAGCCGAGTCTGGCAAGTGCATCTGCTGCCTCGTTTTTTCTTCTGTCTATGTGCTCCACCTCATACCCGGAAAAACATCCGGCAACTCTATCAACCTCTCTGCGGTATGCTGCCATAGTTGCATCTTTTCTATCCCAAGTTCCTGAGACCTGCTGTACCACAAGGTCCGAATCTCCAAAGCACCGTATCCTCTTAATGTTCATCTCCTTGGCTATCTTTAAGCCGTGTAATAGGGCCTCATACTCGGCCACGTTGTTGGAACAATCAAAGAGAATCTGCAGCACGTAGCTCAACTTGTCTCCTTTGGGTGATGTTAGCACCACTCCAGCTCCTGACCCCTCGTATTGCTTGGAGCCATCAAAGTGCATGATCCAAGACTCGGAGTTTGGAGCCATGGTGGGCATGCCTGTGTGTGTCCAATCATTAATAAAATCGACTAGAGCTTGAGATTTGATTACTGACCTTGGCTCGTAATTGATATGATAATCCCCCATCTCGATCGCCCACTTGGCTATTCTACCTGTTGCATCCGAGTTTCTGATGATATCCGACATTGGTATAGAACTCACCACTGTTATGGGGTGTTCCTGAAAATATGGCTTCAATTTCCGGCTGGCCATGAAGACCCCGAAAACCATCTTTTGCCAATGTGGATAGCGCTGTTTTGCCTCTGATAATACCTCACTGACGTAGTAAACCGGCCTCTGGACCGGGTGATCTTTTCCATCCTCTTTACGCTCCACAACAACCACTGCACTAACCGCCCGGGGGCCAGCTGCTACGTATAACAGCATAGGCTCTTTAGGACCCGGGGCCGCTAGGACTGGTGCCTCAGATAGCTGCTTTTTTAGTGCCTCGAACGCCTCGTCCGCCTCTTGATCCCATACGAATTTATCAGATTTTTTCAAGAGCCGGTACAAGGGTATTGCCTTTTCTCCGAGTCTGGATATAAACCGGCTGAGCGCTGCTACGCACCCTGTGAGCTTCTGAACATGTTTCAAATTTTCCGGCTTTTTCAGACTCTGGATAGCTTTGATTTTGTCCGGATTTGCCTCAATTCCTCTCTCAGAAACGATAAAGCCGAGTAATTTCCCGGCTGGGACTCCAAAAACACACTTTGTCGGGTTGAGTTTCATCTGATACCTTCTCAAGTTCTTGAATGTTTCCTTTAGATCATCAATAAATGTCTCCGCCTTTCTGGTTTTGATCACCACATCGTCTACATAAGCATGGACGTTGCGTCCAATTTGGTCCTCGAAGCACTTCTGAATACACCGTTGATAGGTTGCGCCAGCGTTCTTCAATCCAAATGTCATGGTCTTGTAACAAAAGGCCCCGAAAGGGGTTATGAATGATGTTTTCTCCCAATCCTCCTTCTTGAGCTTGATTTGATGATACCCGGAATATGCATCCAGGAAACATAATAGGTCGCTTCCAGCTACTGCGTCTATGATCTGATCTATCCTTGGTAGTGCAAAGGGATCCTTTGGGCAATGCTTGTTGAGACTCGTGTAATCAATGCACATCCTCCACTCATTGGTCTTTTTCATCACGAGAACCGGATTTGCTAACCAGTCCGGGTGAAACACTTCCATGATAAAGCCGGCCGTCAGCAGCCGAGCAATTTCTTCTCCTATAGCTTTCCTTCTTTCCTCATTCATCTTTCTCAAGCCCTGCTTCACAGGTCTGGACTTGGGATCGACGTGCAAACTGTGCTCTGCCAGCTCTGTGGGGATACCCGGCATATCGCTAGGCGTCCAGGCGAACACATCCTGATTTGAACGAATGAACTCCACAAGTGCTTTCTCCTGCTCGCTGTCCAAGTTAGATCCTATGGCAAATTGCTTAGAGGGATCACCCTCGACAAAAGCTACCATCTTGGTGTCCTGTGCTGCCTTGAATTTCGCTCTCTCATCTTCAGTATTTGGTCTTTTTAACGTTGTTCTGTCATCCGGATCTACTTGAGACCGGTAATACTTGAGTTCCTCTTTTCTGCAAGCTTGCTCCGCCATGGCTGCATCTCCTTCATCGCACTCAGCTGCTATATCCCGGCTTCCATGTATGGTGATGGTCTGCTTGGGACCCGGGATTTTTAGTTGTAGATACACATAACACGGCCTGGCCATGAACTTAGCATAAGCCAGCCTTCCGAATAGCGCGTGAAAAGGACTGCGCAACTTAACCACCTCGAAAGTAAGCCACTCGACTCGGTAATTATCCTTCGATTCTCCAAAAGCTACCTCCAATGTGATCTTTCCCTAGGGGCACGCTGAGTGACCCGGCACAATCCCATGAAAAACTGTTGAACTCTTCTGTAGCTGAGACTCCTTGAGACCCATGCGTAGAAAGGTTTCCCAATACAAGATATTGATGCTACTTCCACCGTCCATTAGGACCTTTTTCAGCTCATAACCATTAACTTATGGTGCAACCACCAATGCTAAGACTCCCGGGTGTTCTATCCTTTCCGGGTGATCTCTTCTGCTCCACGTTACATCTTGCTCTGACCATCTCAGGTATCTCGGAACAGCTGAGGAAACCGAGTTTACCGCTTGTTTCAATATCTTTTTATCCTTGTTTGAAGTTCCTGTGGTGTGCACGTGATATTGTCCCAATTGCTTGGGGTTAGCTTGGAAACCTCCAACTCCCCCTTGGTTGTTACCCGGATTTCCGCCTGCCGGGTTACCGGCTGGGGGTGGGCCGTTGCCCGGGTTTCCACCCGGACCCGGTCCTCCTCCCCGACCTGCACCTCGCATAGCCTTGTTTATCTCGTCATTCTTCCATCTCTGTAGGTCCGGGCACTTCTCCAATGAGTGGTTAGCCGGCCTACCGTTCCTGCTGTGCTTTGGGCACGCCATTCTGAAGATATCCCAATTGTTACCCGGCCTTGGCGGCCCTTGATAATTTCCTCCGTTGTGATTTCTAGCATTGAAATTTCCTTCTGCCCTAGGTCTCGAAGACCCGGCTTCTGTGCTAGCGACAAACTCGGAGCCTACCTCAAACGGGCGCTTGTTCTGGTTGTTCCCATTGTTACCCGGCGTTGATCCGTTGCCGGTTCTTCCATTATTATTTGTATTTGCTTTTGCTTTCTTGTCATCGACATCCTCTTCCGTAGTATCCGTTGCAGCGTGTTTGTTGCATGCATCCATTAGCTCTCCCATCGTAACCTCTGAAGCATTTCGACTAGATTTCATGCGAGTTAACTTTTGCACTAAAGGTATGTACTTGCACGTCTTTGCCATAGCTTGTAGCGCATCTTTGGGCTGAATGTCCGTAGATGAGTGAAGTATCTCCATAACCCGGCGCACCCAGCTGCGCGCCGATTCTCCCTTCTTTTGGACACATCGCTCTAGGTCATCAATAGTAAATAGCTTTCTGCACGTCCCATGAAAGTGCTTGATAAACGCAGTTTTCAACTCCTCCCATGACTTGATAGATCCTTCCGGTAAATTATTGAACCATAACTTTGCTGCTCCTTCTGACATCATTAAGTACATGAATCTGGCTTGAAGATTTTCAGTTGCGTTGCGAATCGACATCGCCATCTCATAGCTGCTCAACCATGTTTCCGGATCCATAGTCGGCTCATAATTCACTACTTTACCCGGTTCCTTGAATTTATCCGGGTAAGGCTCAGCTCTGATGTTATCCGATAGACACTTGGGCCCAGCGAGATTAGTCGGAACTGGCCTCACTCGGGAAACGTGTGATCCTGCAGGGGGTGCGGCTGGACGCGGCACTGCTGCTGGTTCATGTACCACAGACCCGGCCGCAGCTCTTCTGGCTCTGGAACTATCCACGATAGCTTGTGCTGCTGATGCTGCTGGTACCGCCTGAACGTGGGGAGGAGGCGGCATTTGCTGCTGCTCTTCCCTCCGCCGCGCTGAACTTGTCTGGATATTGCCGGTATTGCCTCGTTGCTGGCTGATATATGGTGTCCCATGCATTCCACTTCTGTGATCCGGGTAATTAACTTGTTGTGCCACTGCCGTATGCAATAAATCGATCGCCCGTCGGGTCTGCTCCGCATGGGGTGACTCTCTTGCGGGGATCTGATTCAATGCTAACGTTGCAGCATACACATTATCCATGGGGTTGTTGTAATGACCTGCCGGCGTGCGAAACCGCGATGGTGGTGGTGGTAATGTATTGCCGGTAGTAACTCCAGTCTGTAGTATGGGTAACCCGGCCTGCACGTTTGCCGGCTGTACTCCTCCAGTTGCAGGTTGCTGTACAGTTCCTTGGTTTGCCGCTGGGATCGGTTGATCCTGGGGCGCGATGAATAGCGCGGCCGGGTTTATAACTCCACCCATTGCCGGTAATCTGGTCTGATGCCTTTGATGTATCCTAGTTGTTTCTTCTCGGAGCCGGGTTTCCAATGCATCCAGCTCACGTTGGCGTGTGGCCATCCCTTGCCTTTCTGCTTCTACTTGCCTTCTCTGTTGCTCCAATGCACGACGGGCTACATCCAGATCCCTAACACGTTCCGCCGCGTTTTCCGGAGTGATAACCGTGGCCAAAACGGTGGGGTCCAGAATCAAGTTGTTGTTGAATAGGGACGGGTGTTGCGAGTTTGAAGGACCCGCCCCTGGCGTTCGATTTTCCAGATATCCAGACATGTTTGCCTGCAACTCACTGTCCGCCGCATGGCTGGTAACTGATGCCGATTCTCCGTCAACCCGGGTGAGAACCGGATTTCCGTCAACCGGACCTTGCTGCTGGGCCGATGCTTGTGCTGCTCCGACTGTGGCCGCGGTCACGTTCCCCTGATTGAGATTGATCGCCGGGGACGTGTAAACCGCAACCTGGCGCGCAATGCTTGGCGCAGATTCGTACTCTTCCTCTTCGCTGCTATTTTCCTCGTACCGGTCCTCCAGCAGATGCAAGATGGACTCGGTATCATCTTCTCTCATGACCCGGCCACGCGGGGTCCATGCCGGCTCCTCCGGCTGTTCCCTCTTCGTGGGGGGCTCTTCTGTCGGATCTACCGTCCCGACTGATTCTTCTCCATCTGATTGAACGTAGGTGGCTTCCCATGACACAGAATCAAATCCGAAATCGTCAGGGATTGAACCGGACGTACGTACCATGCCGATGAATACGTTGATCTGGTCGATTGTCACGATAGATCCGGATTCGAGCAGATCCGACTCTGGCCCCCAGCCGAAATCGTCCACCATCTTCTCTCCTTCGGGGTCGGTGTAGATCTCGCCGATGACAAGGTTCTCCATGTTCTTCCGAGCTTCTCCCGTGATGTAAACACCCTTGGACGTAGGCCCCACGGTGGGCGCCAACTGTCGTGGGATAATCACGGCAGACGTTACCGGGGGTAACTTATCTTGGGGCAATTCGACTCTGGTGTTTGGGAGAGGGTTTAGCTCAAGGGAAAACATGATGATATGCGATCTGGTAGCTGGCAATCAAGTCGCCGAGTCTCCGATCTAGATATATTAACTCAACTCTCGTGTTACACTGGATACTCGATACGTAGCGATATTGCTCGAACTCTTGGATCTCTCTTTATCTAACCCTAGGGGCCGGCTTATATAATATCCGGACCTCCTAGCCTACTCTCCAAGGCGCACTCTGAATCCTACCCGGACACTACTTACAAACCCTAAGCTTCCTTATCGGAACCCACAATCCAGGTTACGAGGCCTACGTTCCTGGGCCTTCTAGAAACTCCTTTATCCTAAGCCGGGTCTTGCGCAGCGTCCTTTGGGCCGAGTTACTCCTTGGCGTTGGCCTACCGGGTTATCATCCCTCCATCAACATTATCCTTCGCAGCAGCAGTACACGGCACAGGAACATGCAGTTTCCGCTGCCCAGCAGCCAAGCCATGTGCAGAAACAGTATTTTTTTTAGAGGCAAAGAACCGTAGAACAAAATGTTCTACGGTATATATATATATATATATATATATATATATATATATATATATATATATATAAAATAATGTACAAGCGTCTATGCCCCTAAAAAATCAACCGATACCGGTTTTCTCAAACATCTAAAAAGGGAAAACAACTAAAATCTATATAATGTGGTTAAGTACTGAATCAATCTAGTGCTTAAGAGAATCGACAAGTCTTGGTTTGATACGAAGGATGATGATCTGAAGGTCCTTGGACAAATGGAATTTCCATGATCTATGACATGGAGCAATATTATTAAAGATCTTATCATTTCTTTGCTTCCATATATTCCAACATCCCATGATGATCACTTCCATAGCAAATTCTTGTGGTATGATATTCATTAATAGCATGATTTCATCATAAATAGAGATCCATCTCTTTATGTTGCTTCCAAGATAATCCCAGCATCTAATAGCAAAAGGACAGTCGAAGAAAAGGTGCAGTATTGTTTCTTCCATGTATTCTTGACAGCTCTCACAGTCATAGCTTTGAAGATGAAATTGCTTTCTTTTAAGAAGGTTTCTGGAATTAATTCTATCATGTAGTAATAGCCAGAAAAAGATCTTGTATCTTAATATAGCTGCATTGTTCCAAGTTCTAGGAAAAAGTGAGTGTGCAATAGGACCCTTAATGAATTCCTTATATGCAGCTGAGACCTTGAAGCTATCATATTTGCCTTTGAAAGACCATTTATCAGTGTCCCCATTAATCTGAATATCTTGTATCTGTTGTTGCAATTGCATAAGTTGCTGGTGTGCAATATAAGACAGAGGTAGTTGGAAATGTTCACTGCTATCATTGGTATTTATGAATTCCCTTATAGAGATGTTTGATCTATGTCTGAAAGAATGAAGTTGTGGGAATTCATCCTTGCATATGAAATCACACCATTTATCAGTCCAAAAAGATACAGTCTTTCCATTAGCAATTTCACATGCAGCAATTTTCTTATATTCAGGTATCAACTTAACCATATCTCTCCACCAAAAGGATCCAATCTTCCTAAGTTCAATCATACTAAATTGATAGTGATTTTCTGTGATTAATTTGATCCATGGGAGATTTACTTGGTTGAAGAATTTATGTAGATGCTTCAGTAGCAATGCTTTGTTCTGAATGCCAAGATCAATCACACCCAGGCCAGCCTGTGCATGGGGTTTGCTAACTTTGTTCCAAGATATAAGAGCAGCTCCTCTATCTTCCATGCCATATTTCCTCCAGAAACAATACTTAATTCTCTTGTTAATATGATCCAAAACAGTCTTAGGTATATGAAGTGTACTCATGTAGAACATGGGGAGTGAAGTGAAGACAGCCTTAAACAGAATCAGTTTCTCTCCATATGATAGAAAGGTAGTGCATCCATTAAGTCTATCATTCAATCTTTTAATCAAAGGCCAAAAGTCTTCCACTTTAGGTCTATCAATGGATAATGGAAGTCCCAGATAGTTGATTGGCATGTATTCAATGTTGCAACTCATAATATTCTGTAACCTGTGACATATACTGTCACTTGCCTTGAGTGGGATTAATCTAGACTTGTGATAATTTATCTTCAAACCAGAGTGGGATAGCAGACTTTTAATATGATGAACCTGTGTGATATCTGCTCTCATGATAATAATTATATCATCTGCATATTGTAATAGAGGGAAATCAGGGCATGCCAATGATGTGAAGACAGGTTGGATCAAATCATTTATCATAGCTTCATTAAGTACATCTTGTAGGAGATCTACAGCTATCACAAAGATCAATGGTGATAGTGGGTCCCCTTGTCTAAAACCTCTCTTGCATCTGAATTGATTGCCAGGGACTCCATTCAGGAGGACTGATGAGTATCCTGAATTGTATATCATTTCAATCCATCTGATCCATTTATAACCAAATCCTTTAGCTTTAAGTATATCAATAATGGCCTTATGATCCAGGAGATCAAAATCCTTTTCAAAGTCTAGTTTCAGCATGATAGATTCATGAGCTATCTGTGAACATTTATGAATATACTCATATATCCATGGCATACAGTCTTGTATGGATTTGGCTTTGAGGAAGCCATATTGGTTTTCATGAATAAGTTTATGCATTATCTTCTGAAGTCTATTAGCTAAGAGTTTTGTGATAATCTTGATGGAACGGTTCAATAGTGAGATAGGTATGAAATCAGCTGCATTAGTTGGATTGTCAATCTTTGGGATCGGAGTAATGTATGAGCTGTTGATGCTTTGTAGATTTACCCTTCCATGGTACAAATCCTCAATTAGATTATAGAAATCTTCAGCAATAATAGGCCAGCATGCTTTGATGAAGTTGGTGTTGAAACCATCAGGGCCTGGGGTTTTATCAGCAGCTAAATCTTTAATCACATCCTCAATTTCTTTCCTAGTGAAGGGGACATCTAGAACCTCCAGACCCTCAACTCTTTTAATAAGTGAAAGCAGATGAAAGTCATCTATGCAGTTAACAGTGGTTCCCAATCTCTGCTTAAAGGCTCTTTCTAAAACTGCTTCTTTTGCTGCATGCTCTGTATGATCATATCCATTTTCATCTTGGATGGAAGAAATGAAATTCCTTCTATATTTAATAGTGGCTTTGATATGGAAGAATTTTGTGTTGGCTTCTCCTAGATTAGCCCATCTAACTGTAGATCTTTGTCTCCAATAGTCCTTTTGACATCTGAGTAGATGAAGAATGTGTTCCTTTATGATCTCTCTGCCATTGCTTTCCCATGTAGTCACGTATCTATATTCTTCAATCATATCAAAAAGTCCAATCAGGTCATTGCAATTTCTGATATAAGTAGCCAGTCTAGATTTGTTCTTGGACCAGATTCTGATACCTTTTCTCAGTCTCTTAAATTTAGCTGTAATGGTTTTGGCACTATCATTAATATGAACATCTTGCTCCCAAATATTTTTAACAGTGTCCTTAAAATCTTGGTGTTTTAACCAGAAGTTTTCAAATCTGAAGATCCTAGTCTTGGGAATGTCTGTACCAATTTTGATCATGAGTGGAGTGTGGTCTGAGATAGGTTTAGACAGGGGGAGAACCATGGTATTTGGGTAGGATAATGTCCATTCCTCAGAAGTGAAGATCCAGTCTAACTTTTCCAGTAGTGGGGCAGCCTGCATATTACTCCATGTAAAGCTTCTACCTTTGATAGGTATATCAACTAGTGCCAGCTTGGTAATAGCTTCATTAAAATCTAACATGTCATTTACATTCCCTCCTGGTCTGCTTCTATTGTCAGGGTATCTGATGTAGTTAAAATCTCCCACAACCAACCAGTTGTTGTCTTCTGCATATTCCAGGTTATGAAACCAGGCAATAAATCCTTGTCTTGCATTGTATTCACATGGTCCGTATATATTTGTTAAAATCCATTCCTTCTTGTTATAATTGGATGTAAACTTGACTGTAATCGGATGTGAATTGGATTCTATTTGATCTCCATTGAAAATGGCACCATTCCAAATAATAATAATTCCTCCAGAATTACCAACAGATGGATAATAGCAGAACTTGTTGAATCTTTTAGGACAAAAATTCCTAATATAAGAAGAGTCAAAAGTTTCTCTTTTAGTTTCCTGAAGATAGATGATATGACATCCTGATTCTAATATCTTGTTACTAAGGGCCACCCATTTATTTGGGTCGTTGATCCCTCTAATATTCCAATTCAGTATTACCCAGGTTCTATCCCTTTTATATAATAATGTCTTGAAACAACTGACTCATAACCTGTTGCCTTAATATAAACAAGGCCAAATAATCCAGGATGCATCATGGTTATTACATAGTTGTACTCGAATGCCATATAGTCTTGGTGATCAGCTGTCACAAAATGACCAAAAGTACACTTCTTGGGATACATTGATAAGCTAGATAGACTATAATCTCTAGAAGCCTAGGCAAGTTCAAACTATGCAGAGTCTTCCTCCTCTACTCCCACCTCTTCACTTGGGGATGTGTCCTTCTGAGTCTTCTTCTTTTTCCTCTCCAATTTGTGCAGCTCCTCCTCTGAGCAAGCAGCAGAGTCCACCTTACAAAATGTAACAGAGAGATTTCTCACAACTTTGGCTGGAATAATAGGGGGTTTCGCAGAACAGCTAACACATAGTTTATTCTTGCAAGTTCTAGCCCTAAAGCCATTATTGCTCTGTTGCAGTCTAGTGCTTCTTCTTACCTCAGTCTCCACAAGGGGGGCTTTCTCTTTCCTTTTCTTGTTCTTAGCATGGAGTGCTGATGTGGTGGCATTCCCTTTGATATCACATCCTGTATCCTTTGGTGACTCAAATTGTTTATCCTGTCCCATATGATCATGACATGCAGATGCATCAGTGATAGGACATTTATCTGGAATAACAAATGGTCTAAGTGATGATGGATATGTTCCTTCCACTATATATTTCCATAGTTGTGTGGCAAGGAAATTTTTCGCCCAGATAAATTTATCCTGTGATAGTAAAGCAGCTCTGAAGAAATTCATCCATTCTAATGGTACCTTAGTAATGATCTCATTATTGTCTTTAGGAGCAAAATGTTTTCCCCAAAGATCAGCTCCTTCTTCCCCAAGCAGTTTGTCATCTGAAAAATGGCATGATTCAAGCATAATCTGTGTCATAGGGTCTTTCTTATCTGAACTGTCCAATGTATTATTATTAGGTTTGAATAGAGCAATAGGAAAACCAGGAGGTGCTTCTTGAGTTGATGTACCTGTATCCTCATCACTGAGATTCTCTAGATTCTTTTCTTGCTGGTAGTCAACCATGTGAACTGCAGAAGGGATTAACACCTTTGTCGTGGTGGTGTCACGGCAGATGCCATGGGATGGCTAAAGATGTGGGGACGATGGACGCTGGAGGTGTCCGGGGAGGGATCACGCGACGAGTAGCCGCGTGAGGTAAGATCCACACAACACAAACAACACGATGTACCCAGGTTCAGGGCCCTCGTGAGGAGGTAAAACCCCTACTCCTGCCTTCCTCTATGTATTACGATGTCTCTCCGAGTAGGTACAATACAGATGATATCGCTACCGAGTAGCCCCTTGCTCCTCTCCGAGTAGAGCTAGGGCAAGAACTTAGGGTTTCTAGGGTTCACTATGAGCCTGGAATGAGATCGTCTGTGTCCGTCCCTCGCGCAGGAGGCGGCTGGGCACCTTATATACATGGTGCCCAGCCGGATACGTCCAAATCCTAGACAAGTGTCGACATAGTGTGCACACTGTCCTTTCTCCGAGTACCCGCTGACAGCTTTGGTCGTTGGTCTTGGCTGCTTCTGTAAAGTCGTTGGGCAAAACTAGGGGACAGACTGGTATCACTGTACCTAGTCACAGAGTAGGCCCCCCTTATCCTGCCACCGACTGCTTCCATGCTGTCACTGTCAGGCAGGTCGTCCCCACGTGAACAGTAGTTCGAATGCTGCCAAGTACGGACCCAGGATACGCGGGATCCTGTGTCAGAACGGCTCCTTTGACTTCCTGCCCGAGTAGTTTCCCGCCAAATGTTCCCGCCAATTGTACTCGGGCCAAACCTTCTACTCGACATGGTAGAAACTGATTGATATCTCCTTCTGGCCATCTTGAGGTGAGACCGAGTAGCAGTCGACCGGGTAGCGAGTACCCGGTAGTCGGCTACTCGACCAAACCTCTCTTCTGTAAGCGGCCTTTACCACCTGTCTTTACCCTACTCGGGGGTAACCCCCCGACAGCAGTCCCCGAAGCTGGTTGAGTCTTGCGAACTTGTTCACTAGGCTCTGCCAGCTTAAAACCAGCCTTTGCATCTCAGCCATTGAACCTCAAGATGCCGAGTAGGTCCTCCGAGTAGCTATCCGGAAAGTATCTTGAGTCTCCTCTTTCCGAGTAGCACTTGCTTTCTACTCTGTATCCGAGTAAAAAGACTTAGCGAAATTTCGCAAACTGAGCCTCTGCAGCGCAGAGCAACATCCAGCCCTTCACGCAGGCACTGCCTACGTGTCAAGCATCCACGACCTTGTCGTTTGGTTGCCCAGGACACGACGCCACGTGTCCAGTTCTCACGCTGTGGGCCCACTGGCCGTCATGTCCCATCACGCGCAATTACTGGCCACGATCTGAAGGTGGGATCAAATGCGGCCGTTACGCGCGCAGCCCGCGCTTGTGTGCGTTTCTATCCGGCCACAGGACCCACCACACGCCACAGCCGATCCCACTACCGTGGTGGTAACGGTAATCCCGCGAGGGAGGTATAAATACCCCTGCGGTAATTTCCTTTTCTTCTTCCCTGCGCTTTTCCCCTTCTGCCTCCTGTTCTTCTTCTCCACCGAGCCCTCCGCCGCCGCGCAAGCTTCCGCGCCGCCGCGGACTCACTCCACCGAGCAACTACACTCGAAAATCATCCACTCCTCCTACTCGCAAGGATGGCCAAGGCTAGCTGGGCGGGTTCCTCCGTCACCCAGGCCAATCTCGCCTGGCTCGTGTCCAGCAGGAGGGTTCCTCCCGGCGTGGAGTGCCGGGCACCCGACGACGAGGTTGCGCCAACTCCACGAGACGGCGAGCGGGTGGTCTTCATGTCGCACTTCGAGCGCGGCTTCGGACTGCCCGCCTCGGACTTCTTGCGCAAGTTCCTCGACCACTTCGGGCTGCAGATGCATCATCTGCCGCCCAACGCGGTCGTCTTCCTCGCCTACCACGTCGTCGTCTGCGAGGCTTTTCTCGGCATCAGGCCCACGACTGATACGTGGCTCAGGTACTTCAATCTCCGCCAACAATCAGTCGGGAAGAAAGAAGGTGCAGGTATCGGCCGCGCCACCGACACGGGCTGTGCCATGATGGTGCAGCGGACGGGTACAAACCATCCCCGCATCCAGGGGCTGGATTCCTGCCGAATGTGGCAGCAGACATTCTTCTATGTCAAGAATGTCCCCGCCACGGAAGGAGGTGTGGTTGATGACCGAATCAACCTGCCCGCTTGGAGGAACCGTGCTCCACTCGGGTCGAACTGGAAGGAGAAGCCCAACATCGACGAAATCGCCGTCGAGATAGAAGACAGACTCGGCGAGTTGAAGAAGCTGGGCCTCAAGAATGACGACCCGGTGATATGCTGGATCAAACGCCGAGTACTCCCACTGCAGGAGCGCTGCCATCTCATGTGTTACATGGGAGGCCCGCGCGACTGCACCAGGACCACCACCATCGAAATCGACGACGTGGATGTTGCCTATCATGCCAGGAACATGCTGAAGACAAGCCTCACCGAGAGGTGGCGGTATGGCTTCGCTCCGTACAGCCGCACGCTACCGATTGCCCGGGTACGTTCTTCCTTCTCTGTTTTCGCCTCTGCTTTCCGAGTAGATAGCTTCCCTTTCCGCCCCGACTAGCAATCACCTGATGCGCCGAGTAGAGAACTTAGTCGACTCACTCTTAGGCCTAGTATGCTTTGTGTGTGCACGCCTATCCGGGTAGAACACTTGGAAAACTGCATAGGCTTAGTGTGCTTTGTGCCTGCACGCCTGTCCGAGTAGTATACTTTAGAAAACTGCATAGGCTTAGTGTGCTTTGTGTTTGCACGCCTGCCCGAGTAGAGTTCCATCCTGCTACTCGGTTAACTTACGATCCTTCTCTGTCTTTCAGACTCTTACTAGACAGTTGATTGAGAGTCGCGAGGTTTTTGAGGAGAACTGGTTCGCCGATCGCGAGGAGGATGACATGTTGCCCTCTGATGACGCGGGACAGAGCAGCCCCGCTCCTGACAAGCGCGATGCTCTCCGCACTTGGTCAGATGAAGGCTCTCACGGTATTGTTATTTTTATCTTGTTTGCTTCCGAGAAACACCAACCCCTTGCGTTGCTGTTCCTGATTCTTCCTTCCTTTCTTTTGAATTTCTCAGATGAGGCCGCTGCGGAGAAGGAGGACGAGGATGAGGGCGAGAACGAGGGCGATGCGCCCCTCGTCGTCCAACCTCTGTCTACTGCCCCTCCCGAAACCCGCAAGCGGACCGGGATCGAAGCACAGGCGCCTCCAGCCAAGAAAAGGAAGCCCGCCGAGAAGGAGGAGGCCGCCGAGAAGAAGAAGAAGGTTACTGTCAAGAAACCCCGACGACAGCTTAAATCCACCACTGCGTGAGTTCTCTTCTCGTTTGCCCTCCTTCTCGCGTAATACTGTTTTCCTCCAAACCTTCTTCCAATCCTTAATTCCTTTCTTCTCTGCAGTCCTGCCATGGATGCGAACGCAGCCCTCGCATCCGACCCAGCCCAGAAGAAACCAGTACCTCTGGTCAACCTGGACGATGATGATGAGGACCGCGACGCCAATGCTGCTGCTGCCAACCCAGCACAAGGAGCAGCGTCTGAACCAGCAGCACATGACACCGCCGTCCACGACGAGAGACCCCCTTCTCCTCCGGCTAGCAACGCCGAGGAGAATCAAGAACAAGAAAAGCAAGACGCCGCCGCCCTTGAGCGGCCAGAGGCAGAGCAGCCCACCACCGAGGCTGCCGCACAAGAGAACGTTGCTGCCGAGCAGCTGGTGACAGATGACCCCGCCGCGGATGCTACCGTAGCAGATGTCTACCCACTGCCAGGCGGTGGATCTGCGGCGCCACCAACTGCGCAAGGCCCTACGCCACCAACTGCGCAAGGCCTTACACCACCGATTTCCTCCTCGTCTCCGCAGAGCAAGGACACATCCAGCTCTCCTGGGCGAGCAGCCAAGCAACAGGCCCTTGATGCTCTGAGGGATTACTGTTCCAAGAAAGGTCTATCCGAGAAGGAGACTGCCGATAAGGTGGCTGCCGAGGAGGCCAAGGCCAAGGAGGAAGCCGCCGAGAAGGCCAAAGCCGAGCAAGAAACTGCTGAGAGAGCTAAGGCCGAGCAGAAGAAGGCCAGGGCTGATCAGAAGAAAGCCGAGAAGCGAGCTGCCGAGGAAGCAGTCGCCGAGAAGGCAAAGGCCAAGACTGAGGGGAAAAAACCCGAGGATCCCGAGAAGCAGAAGATCGAGAAGGAGCAGACGAAGAAAAGGGCCAGAGAGCAAGGCGCATCCGCAGGCGGAGCACTCGCGATCCGCGACTCCGGCCCGATTCCTGCCGCACTCTCTGCGGGCGCTCGCGCTGCTGGCCAGCCTTGCTACCCGGAATATATGATTGAGGTTAGCCACCAACATAGCATCGGCTTCCCTCCCCAAGATAAAGCTGTAGCTATTCAGAAGGGGAGGAAAGCAGTAGCCAGGAATACTCCTCCCTTCGATCCAGCCCAGAATAAACCCGTCAATATTGCTTCTCGGGGACCCCAAGACAAGCCAATAACCTCCAAGGGTCTTGAGCAGGTACTGGATACTGTCGGCTACATCAGCGCCAAGTGGGACAGCGGGGTTCTCGGAGAGGAGAAGTGGCACGGCTTGACCCTTGGCTCCGTCGACCACTACCGCGTGGAGTGGAACAAGATCGACCTGGGACACCAGCCCATGTCTGTCTCCACCGACACCGCCACCCTCGCAGCCAAGATGTTCTTGCACCGCAAGAACGCCGAAGATATCGAACAGAGCTACGCAGTAAGTCTTTTTGCCTTTTCCGAGTTGAATTTTCTTCTCTTCTACCCGCCTTTCTTCTTTCTTACCATCACCCCCCAGTCCCCGAGATTTGGGTCGAGTAGGTGGATACTCTCCGAGTAGCCTCCTACTCGGGCCGAATCTTCTCTGCATTGCCTGACTCATTTTCTTCTCGGTTTTCAGGATAGCGTTCTTAAGCGGACCAACTTGTACCGCATCCTTCTCTGGAATCACTCCATCGCCAGGAGGCGTATTGCTGCGCTGGAGAAGGAGAAGTTAGCTGCTGAGGTCGCGAGCAAAAATGCAAACGACAGCACCCAACAGCTGGCCGAAGTGCAAGGTACGCCTTTAGCCACGCGGTTCCTGCGTTTTATGGTTACGCCCGCTTCTGCTTTTTTACGCACTGACCTTTCCTTCTCTGCAGAGAAACTGAAAGCCTTGGCCGATGAGCATGAACAATGCCGTAGCTTCGTGGAGAACGCCGAGGCCACGATAAAGAAACTTGAAGGTGAGTTTGCTGTTTACTCGGTATGTCCTTGAACTCGGTTCCTCTCTGCCCGTTTACTGACCTCATCTTGTCTTTTCGCAGAAGATTATAGGTCATTTGCTGAGGCGCACCAAGATTGCGTCCAGCCAGCAGAGGTGGAGAAACAGCTGTCCGACCAGGCCATTACTCTGATTAAGGACCACACCACCGAGATGGAGAAGCTGCAGGTCCAGCTTCAGAACGCGCTCCAAGACGCCGTGAAGATTGGCGCCGAGAGGGACGCGGCCATCGCCGAGAAAGCCAAGGCCGAGACTACTTTCAAGGCCAAGGAGAGGGCCCTCGAGGCTGAGTGCGAGACTCTGAAGAAGACCAATGCTGATCTTTTCGCTCAGATGGACACCCTGCGCCAGGTTCAATCAAAGCAGATTAACAACGAAGAATCCTGGAGAAGCAAGCTGCAGCAGCTGCGCCGCCAACTGATCGGTAAGTTCTTTTCTTCATTGCGTCTTTTCTTCTCGGTCCTATTCCTTCTCGGCTTCCTCTTTTCTTTCTCGGTTTTTGATCTTGCCACTTGCTATTTCAGAAATTTGGCCTCGTCTTGAGTCTACCTCTGCGCCCTCGATAGCCAAGGCCCGAGCAGTTCGCCTTTCACTGGGTGAGCCGATTGACACCAGGGCTGACATCGAGGATAGCTTGCTGGTGCTCAAAGGTTACTTCGAACAGCTGGCCGGCTGCGGGACTGATTTGATGCATGCGGGCATTGAGCTCCACCGGCTGTTCTGGCCCCATGATCCTGAGCCAAAAAGCATGCAGGCGCTCGCCCTCAAGCTGGAAGGCGTGAAGGCCGAGTTGAAGAAGTGGCGAGCCTCCGGAGCCCGTGCTGGTGCGGACGTGATGCTTCTCTGCATTGCGTCCTGGTATGAAAACTTGGATATGCAGCTCATCCGCGGGAAGCGCAATGACTCCAAGTGGGAGACTGACGCCGATAGCGTGGCCTTGCGCAAGCAAATTGCATATGATGTCGCAGAATGCGCCGAGACGGAGGTCTACATCGACGGCGTCCCCGAACCCGACACCGAGTACGAGGACGAAGAAGATGATGACGAGGCGGAAGAGCTTGGTGATTTCTTCGAATCTCCCAAGGGCAAGGCCGGGAAGGGAAAAGGCACTGTCGTCGCGAGTAGCGATGAAGACGAAGAGGCGCACATCGACTCCGAGCCACTCGACTTCGGCACTTCCTCAGGTGCTGCTCTCGACGACACGGTGCCTCCTCCTGGCCATGCTTCAGGCTCCTCCTCGACTCCAGGACCCGTCTCGGTGGCCACGGCCACTTCCGAGCAGGCGGTCACCCAGGAAGACGCCGAGATGGAGGAATCCGCCGCCGTGCAGACGGGGGCGGATGCCACTCAAGCCGGCACCGAAGAAGCAGCTACCGCCAGCGCCACTGAAGAAACTGCTGCCAAGGCCGCCGCCGAGGAAACATCAGCCAAGGCCAGCGCCGAGAACATCTCCTCTTCAACTTGAAGCAACCTGCAATCTTTTCTTTCACTTGAACATTTTATCAGATCCCCGGGATGCCGGGAGCAGATGTAACAGACTACCTTTATCTTGCTTGCTACTCAGTTTTTATGCCCACTCGGTTTATGTTGACATTAATCAATTTGAACGACACTGGCTTAATGCCGAGTTGTGTTTCCATGTGAGTCCCCGAGTAGCTTTTCTCATTCACCCTGTCTTTTCATCTCTGCTCTACCTGCGACTTGTCGCTTGTTTGGTATTCGAGTCACAAGAATCAAAGAACAAGGCTGCAAATACTTAGCCGCTAGAAAACAATCATGATAACGCAGCCCACCACCTAGCCGAGAAGACGAAAACAGGGAACAAAAAAGTAACCGACAATCTACTCGGTTCCTGCACTCTTTCTTCCTTAGTGATTTTCGTGTGCTTATTGACCTTTTGCTTGTTCTCTTGCTTGCCATGAAGCCGGGTTTCGGACAGCAGCGAAGTCGAAGAGTTGGCATATAGGTTTAAACACAGTACTCAATGCACTTTTGAGTTCTGAAGTGAAGCAACCGAATAGACAAAAGAACAAGCCGAGTAAAAACACTTAGAGCAATTTTGGACGAGGGCAGTCCCCGAGAACAATTTTAGATTGCAGAGTAGAATTTCAACTCGGATGAAAGGGTACATACACATCTTTGCTTACGAATGAAAACGACGAAGCAGAGCTACATTCCAGGGACGCTTGGTTTCCTCTCCAGCTTTATCTGCCCTGTTCGCCTGCGATGGGCGCACATCTACAAGATAGTACGCGTCATTGTGCAGCGCTTTGCTGACAATGAAAGGCCCTTCCCATGGAGGAGACAACTTGTGCATCCCGGCTGTGCGCTGCACAAGCCTAAGGACCATGTCTCCTTCTCGGAAAACCCTTGGGTTCACCTTTCGGCTATGATAGCGCCGCAGGTTTTGCTGGTAGATAGCCGAACGTGACAGAGTCAGCTCTCTTGCTTCTTCAAGCAGGTCAACGTCGTCTTCTCGAGCTTCTCTCGCCTCCACCTCAGTGTAGAGGGCTACTCGGGGGGAGTCATGCTCTAAGTCTATTGGCAACACGGCCTCAGCCCCGTATACCAAGAAGAATGGCGTGTAGCCGGTTGATCGGTTAGGGGTAGTCCTTAGACTCCACAACACCGCTGGCAACTCTTCTAGCCAACACCCAGGTGTTTTCAGCAGTGGCTCAATCAGCCTCGGCTTGATGCCTGCCAGTACCATCCCATTTGCTCTCTCAACTTGCCCATTGGAGGCAGGGTGCACGACTGACGCAACGTCTAGTCGGATATGCTTATCTCTGCAGAATCGCACCATTGCCCCCTCTGCAAAGTTGGTGCCGTTGTCGGTGATGATACTGTGCGGGTAGCCATATCTCATGATCACATCCTTCACAAATTTCACAGCTGTGACCCCATCGCACTTCCGAATAGGTTTCGCCTCGATCCACTTGGTGAACTTGTCCACCATGACCAAGATATGTGTCATGTTGCCCTTAGCCGGCTTGAAAGGACCAACCATATCCAAGCACCAAACAGCAAACGGCCATGTGATAGGAATTGTTTTCAACTCGGATGCTGGCATGTGAATCTTACTTGCGAACATCTGGCAGCCGGCGCACTTTCTCACGATGTCCTCAGCTTGCTGCAGTGCGGTGAGCCAGTAGAAGCCATGCCGAAAGGCTTTCTTGACTAAAGCCCGAGAAGAGGCGTGATGCCCACATTCTCCTTGATGTATCTCCACCAGGATTTCTTCTCCTTCCTCTGGGCTCACACAGCGTTGCAGCACACCAGTGGCACTTCTCTTGTGCAGCACATCTCGGACTAAGGCGTAGCCCTTGGATCTTCTCTGAATCTGCCTCGCGGTCACCTCATCTTCAGGTAAAGTACCGTCCCTTAGAAAGGATAATATGGGCATTGCCCAACTCGGTGTCTCCCGCACGGGAAACACTGGTTCGTCCATTTCCATTGGGACAGGCTCTGGTGGTTGCACAGGAGGAGTAGGAGCGCTTCTCTGCAGCCCAGATCGATTGGCGAGAACTTCTTCAATGAGTGCAACAGCTTCTGGGTTGAGGGCGGCAGTCCCCGAGTAAGGAGTGGCAGTCCCCGGGTAAGGAATGGCAGTCCCCGAGTAGGGAACAGCAGTCCCCGGGTAGGGAGTGGCAGTCCCCGGGTATGGAGTGGCAGTCCCCGAGTAGGGAACGGCAGTCCCCGAGTAAGGAGCGGCAGTCCCCGAGTATAGGACGGCAGTCCCCGGGTTCCCTGCAGCACTCTCCCAGTCAATCTCCATTGGGTCTGATTCTTCACTTGGCAGAGAGGGAACAAAGATAGATTCCGAGTTGGGGGAAGGCTTGATGGATGGCTTCCTCAAATGCTCCAAGGCAATCCCTGCCGGGATGGACTGCCGAGAAGATCCCAATTTGGACAGCTCATCTGCTGCCTCGTTCTCTGCTCGGTGAATATGCTGGAACTCACAGCCTTCGAAAAACCCAGTCATTGACTGCACCAGGAAGCGATACGATGCCATGTTGGCATCCAAAGCATCCCAGGTACCTGAGACTTGCTGCACCACCAGATCTGAGTCGCCATAGCAGATAATGCGCTGCACACCAACCTCCTTTGCTACTCGCAAACCATGCACAACTGCCTCGTACTCGGCGACATTGTTGGATGCCTTGAAATGAATCTGCAACACATACTTGAGCTGATCGCGCTTGGGCGATGTAAGCACAACGCCAGCACCAAGGCCTTCTTTCACCTTTGAGCCATCAAAGTGCATCTTCCAATAGTTGGAAACTGGAGCGGGAGGTTCATACTGCATCTCGGCCCAGTCCACAAGAAATTCCGCCAGTACCTGAGACTTGATTGCTTCTCTTCTCGTATACGCGGGAGCGTACGCGGCTAGCTCGATCGCCCACTTGGCTACTCTGCCACTCGCCTCCTTGTTACCCATGATATCCGAGATGGGAGCTGAGCTCACAACAGTGATGGGATGCTCCTGGAAGTAATGCTTCAGCTTCCTGGCGCCCAGGTACACACCATATGTCATCTTTTGGTAGTGAGGATAGTTTTGCTTGGAACTGGACAGCACTTCACTGAGATAATAGACTGGGCGCTGCACACTTGCCTTCTTCTTCTCGCTCCACCACAATCACCACGCTGACTACTCGGTTAGTCGCGGCAATGTATAGCAGCATAGGCTCCTTGGGTAGCGGACTAGCCAAGACAGGAGCGCTAGCCAACATTGCTTTCAGCTCATTGAATGCCACATCCGCTTGCGGAGTCCAGACAAACTTGTCGCTTTTCTTCATCAGCTGATACAGAGGCAAAGCCTTCTCGCCCATCCGGCCAAGAAAGCGGCTCAGAGATGCCAGACAACCCGTGAACTTCTGCACATCCTTCAATGATCTCGGCAAAGACATGCTCTCAATAGCTTTTATCTTAGACGGATTGGCTTCAATGCCCCGACTAGAAACCAGAAAAAGCCGAGTAGCTTTCCAGCTGGTACACCAAAGGTGCACTTACTCGGATTCAGTTTCATTTTGTACCTGCGTAGGTTAGCAAAGGTTTCCTCCAAGTCGGCAAGCAGAGTATGTGTTTTATTCGTTTTGATGACAATGTCATCTACGTACACCTGCACATTCTTGCCGAGTTGGTTATGCAAGCATTTCTGCATGCATCTTTGATAGGTTGCACCCGCATTCCTCAGGCCAAAACACATGACACGATAGCAATAAGCCCCGTACGGGGTAATGAAAGCAGTCTTTATTTGATCAGCAGGGTTGAGTGCAATCTGGTGGAAACCAGAGTAGGCATCTATGAAAGACAACAGCTCACAGCCGGCAGTGGAATCGATCACCTGATCGATGCGAGGTAGCGGGAAAGGATCCTTGGGGCATGCCTTGTTCAAGTCGGTGTAGTCGACGCACATGCGCCATGCGGTGGCAGCCTTGGGATCTTCCTTTTTCTTCTCGACCATGACCGGGTTGGCCAACCAGTCCGGGTGCAGCACCTCCATGATGAAGTTGCTGATCAGCAGCTTGGTGATTTGATCACCGATGGCCTTCCTTCTCTCATCCCCGAAACGGCGTAAGGCCTGCTTCACGGGCTTGGCGTCAGGACGCACATGCAAAGAGTGCTCAACCAACTCCCTCGGGACCCCTGGTAGATCTTCATTGGTCCAGGCGAACACGTCCCGATTCTCACGGAGGAAGTGGATGAGCGCGCTTTCCTATTTCTCCGCCAACCCGGCACCAATGATGGCCACGCGCTCCGGGAACTCGGGGTCAACCTGGACAGTCTTGGTCTCCTTGGCAGCTTGGAAAGATGTACCATGCTGAGTACTCGGCACACCTTGTGCGCCAGCTTGTGCGGACTGAGCCATGGCCACCACCTCGTACATCTTCTTCTTCTCGGCAGCAATCACCATCGATTCCGCCAGCTGAGAGCTAGCAGAGGCACACTCCATGGACTTCTTGTAATCTCCTGAGATGGTGATGATGCCATTGGGCCCGGGGATCTTCATCTTCAGGTAAGCCACATGAGTGGAGGCCATGAACTTGCTCAGAGCAGGCCTTCCGAGTAGAGCATGATAGGGGCTCTGATGATCCACCACTTCAAACTGCAGGCGCTCAGTGCGGCAGTTCTCCCGAGTACCGAATAGCACATCAATCCACACTCGGCCAATCGGGTTGCACGAGATCCCGGGCACAATGCCATGGAAAGTGGTCTTGCTGGGCAGCATCATGTTCTCGGCCAGGCCAAGCTTCTCGAGTGTGTCCTTGTACACAATGTTGATGCTGCTGCCGTTGTCGATCAGCACCTTGCTGAACCTCACGTTCTTCTCGGGGCCCAAGAAGGTGGGATCCAGCACCAAGGCATAGGTACCCGGATTGGGCATCACCTTGGGGTGATCTGCCTGAGTCCACCTGATCTCCTGGTCGCACCAGTACATGTAGTGGGGGACAGCAGGAATCACTGCATTGACCTCCATGGCCCGCCTGTGCTGTGACTGCTTGTCGACTGCCTCAGAAGTGAAGATCATATAGCTCTCATGGTGCTCTTGGTACTGGTTAGGGCCATTGCCCCCGTTGTTGCCATTGTTGCCATTGTTGTTGCCCTGATAGTTGTTGTTGCCTCTGTTGTTGTTGTTGCGGTTGTAGTTGTTGTTGTTGTTGTTGCGGTACCTCTCGTTGTTGAAGTTCTGGTTGGCTCCTAAAGCCACCTGGTTGACATTTTCTCTTCTCGGGTACACTGGCGGCCGAGCTGCAGGAGCGCGAGTAGGCTGAACAGTAGCATTGGCAGCTGGCAAAGGAGGAGGAGGAGGCAAGCCATCACTCTTGATCACGTCCCACCATTCGCATTGCCGAGTAGTGTGGTTCGCAGGCCTTGAGGGGTGATGAGTGTGAAAGCTGCATGGGCCATCCTTCATGTCATCGAAGACAAACTTCTTCGGCTGCTCGGAGTTCCCGCTACTCGGCTGCGCAGTGCGGAACGGTTTCTTGTTGCCCTGGCCCTGGTTCTGGTTCTGCCCGTAGGCTCCAGCAGGTTTCTGCCTTTGGCCACCACCGCCTCCGACATTCACTGCATTCACCTCTTCGGGATCATACCGAGTATCTACTCGGCGCTTGTTGCGGAACTCGTTGCGCTTGCTGCTGTTGAAGTTTCTTCTCGGCTCAGAGGAATCCATCAGTGGCTGAGTAGGATCACCGAGTGCGTACTGATCCGCAATCTTGATGGTCTCGGCCAGGGTGTTGGGCATCTCCCTCTGCAATCTTTGCCAAAGCATGCTGCCATGTCGGCAACCCTGCGCAAACCAAGTGATGGCCTGCGCTTCATTCACACCCTCACAGGTGTTCCTCAAGGTGCTCCACCGAGTAAGGTACTCGCGGTCCGTCTCGTCTTCTCGCTGCCGGCAAGCCGACAACTGCTGTGGCCTATTCGGCCTCTTGTAGGTGCTGGTGAAGTTGCTGATGAAGGCATCCGAGAAGTCCAGCCAGCAGTTAACGCTGTTCTTGGGCAAGTTGTTGAGCCAAGTGCGAGCCGGACCCTCTAGCATCTGCGGCACATAGCGCACCGCCCATCTCCTGTTGCCATTCGCGATATGGACCGCGGTGACGTAGTCGTTGAGCCAATCTTCAGGCTTGGTGCTACCATTGTAGCTCTTGGTGCCTCTCGCGAGCTGAAAGCCCTTCACGGACGGCTCATTCATGATGCGCGGGCCAAAACACTCGGGGCCAGGAGGACCCGTGCTCTCAAGCCGCGCCGACAAGCTGATACGGTCCAACTGGTGCCTTGCATCTCCAGGCGCCAACACGCGCTCTCCCACACGGTCATGGATGTCATAACCAGCCATCTCCATAGCCGAGTAGCCATCATCATACCTATCCACCTGCATTGCAGCAGGCTGCTCCACCGGGTTGGCGACTGGCGCCACTGGGCGCGGCTGCTGCCTCTGCCGAGTAGGCGGAGCTGCGGGTTGCCGAGAAGTACCCGGACGTGCGGCTTCTCGGACACGGCTTTGAGCTTGGTGGGCTTGAGAGCCTGCTCTTGCAGCGTTGTGTTCCTGCCCGGGCTGCTGCGGCACAGCAACCTGTTTCGCGGCAGCAGCCGGGTCATACACCTGCATTTGCCTGTCTCTACCCGTACGCCCGCTGCGGCTCTTCTCGCGGCTAGGATGCGGAGATGAGGCTTGATCGTTAGATCTAGCCGCATGCGAATGAACCACTTGCGAAGCTCCAGCTCCCGGATTGGCCTTCCGGAACTCCTCGTTCTGCCTGGCGGCCTCCAGCACCAGCTCGCCTAGCCTCTCCTGCTGCCTGCGACGCGCCTCTCCCTCTAGGCGCGGCAACTCGGCAGCCACAGCCTCCGCAGCTCGCAGCGTCTTGGCGGGTGTGCTGTACCTTGGCCTTGTGAAGGTGTTCGCGGTGGCCGACTGCGCGGGCTCCTCCGCAACAGTCGCCATCTCGGCGCCTAGGTTGCGCCGCGTAGCGCCTACCCTGCTAGGCCTCCTGGCGACCGGCGTGAAGCCGTGAGCCTTGTTGTACTCGAGCTGGTCCAGGCTCAGCTCCAACCTGATCTTCTCCAACTCCGCCTGCTCGGCGAGCAGCTCCTGGCGTTGCCGCTCGAGCTGCTCCCTCTCGGCTAGGAGCTCGAGGTCGGTGGGAGCGGGCATCCCGGTTCGCGCAGCTGACGCGGGGATGACCGTAGACGTGGAAGGCGGCAGGTTGCTCTCCTTCTCGTAGGGCCGGCGTGTCCTGCCACCCGCGGGCGGGTCGTCGACCTCCTCGACGACGGCCGCAGCGCCAGTAGCAGCTGCGCCAGCGTTTGCCGCCAAGCCAGTCACCATCACCTCAGCGCAGCATGCAGAGCTGCGCACGGGCCTTCCACGAGCAGCAACAACCGCGGGAGGATCCTCCGCGTCGTGCACCAACTCGGGGTAGGTGTCGTTGGCGACGGTGGCGACGTAGACGAGGTGAGAGCCGAAGGAGATCACCGAGCCGCCCTCCGGCATGGCCTTGCCGCCGAAACAGCCGGCGTTGTCGGTGACGAAGTCGAAGGAGCCGAATCTGTGGACAAGGCCACAAACTACGCGCTCCGCTGATGAAGATCCCGTCCGAACAGAAACTCCAACCAGCGCCGCTGGTTGCCCCACGGTGGGCGCCAACTGTCGTGGTGGTGTCACGGCAGATGCCATGGGATGGCTAAAGATGTGGGGACGATGGACGCTGGAGGTGTCCGGGGAGGGATCACGCGACGAGTAGCCGCGTGAGGTAAGATCCACACAACACAAACAACACGATGTACCCAGGTTCAGGGCCCTCGTGAGGAGGTAAAACCCCTACTCCTGCCTTCCTCTATGTATTACGATGTCTCTCCGAGTAGGTACAATACAGATGATATCGCTACCGAGTAGCCCCTTGCTCCTCTCCGAGTAGAGCTAGGGCAAGAACTTAGGGTTTCTAGGGTTCACTATGAGCCTGGAATGAGATCGTCTGTGTCCGTCCCTCGCGCAGGAGGCGGCTGGGCACCTTATATACATGGTGCCCAGCCGGATACGTCCAAATCCTAGACAAGTGTCGACATAGTGTGCACACTGTCCTTTCTCCGAGTACCCGCTGACAGCTTTGGTCGTTGGTCTTGGCTGCTTCTGTAAAGTCGTTGGGCAAAACTAGGGGACAGACTGGTATCACTGTACCTAGTCACAGAGTAGGCCCCCCTTATCCTGCCACCGACTGCTTCCATGCTGTCACTGTCAGGCAGGCCGTCCCCACGTGAACAGTAGTTCGAATGCTGCCAAGTACGGACCCAGGATACGCGGGATCCTGTGTCAGAACGGCTCCTTTGACTTCCTGCCCGAGTAGTTTCCCGCCAAATGTTCCCGCCAATTGTACTCGGGCCAAACCTTCTACTCGACATGGTAGAAACTGATTGATATCTCCTTCTGGCCATCTTGAGGTGAGACCGAGTAGCAGTCGACCGGGTAGCGAGTACCCGGTAGTCGGCTACTCGACCAAACCTCTCTTCTGTAAGCGGCCTTTACCACCTGTCTTTACCCTACTCGGGGGTAACCCCCCGACAACCTTGGAAGAAATCTGTAGTACATTCTGATACTCCTCTTGGACTGCATTCTTATCTGAAGGTGTAAACTGATTTTTTTCTGACAGAGATGCTTCAGTATTAAGTGTAGGGCCAGGAGAGGTAGTATGCACGGTTAGCACTTTGTTGATAGATATCTCTGTATCTAGAACCAAGTTGGCCATCTCTGATATATCAAGTTGGTTTGTCGAATTGTTGATAGCAAGGAAATCTATTTCTTCCACCTGGTTCTGAGCATTCTCTAGGGCTGGGAAAAGATTTAAAGCAGGAGCACCCATGAGTTGAGGATGGGCCACATCCATAGGAAGAATGCCCATGTCTTGGACTTGTAAGTTGAGGTCCAGTTGGTGTTGAGGTGGAATACCCTGATTTTGTGGCCCCTGGATAGAGTTGTCTGATAAGGTATTTTCATCAGATGACTGCATGGAGAGTGTGAGATCACTACTAATGTTAGCATCATCATCATTCTGTCCTTCTCCCTCAATGGCTGGCCCCATAAGATCGTTTAATTCCAGGAATTCACCTGCTTGTAGTTCCATGTCCACAATGTCATTTGCGGGTGGCATAGCCCAAATGTCCCAATCAACTGCATTAGCAGCCAGTTGATTATCAATAGCCATCTGTATGGGATGATTACCAGCTTGATTGGCAGGGAGTGGAGGGTTTCCAGCTGGATTTGCTTGATCTTCAACTGCATGTAGAGGCAGGGGACCAATGAGAACATTGTCCTGGTTTGGATGATGGAATTATTCAGGTGGCATTGGATGTGGGTCTCCATCAACAGGCACATCTTCCTCAGCAGGTGGACCATCATTGATCAGTTGATCTTGCAGTATAATAATGGGGCAAGTCCAAGACTCCCCAATAAACCTGTCTGCACCTGATACAACTATGCTAATAGGAATATCTGCAAGGGAAACCACACTAATCTTGAGTAGTACATATGCATCTGTAGATTTTGTCCTATCCCACACCAGTATTTTACCAAAACTATTAACAGAATTGGCAAGCTCATGCATGCATCTCAGGTCCGCAGGAAAACCAATAATCTGAACCCAAACTTCCCTATTGAGATTAAATCTTCGCCAGTTGAGGCCTTCATTGTGCTTTTGGAAGATCAGTTGGACATCATCACATGCATGCGGCCCATGGGTAACAAACCAATCCCTATCTTCAATACTGATAAATCTGACGAAAGCTTGGCCAAAGGGGCATTCAGTGATAGTTCTGATTTGTACATGTTTCTCCACAAAGAACCCACCTAGTATTTCATGGATATTCTGAAAAGCCACTTCTCCATGCGGCATTGGCATGATGGTGACAATCGCAAGATCTTCATTGGAGAGCCTGTACTCACCATGGATCACTCTGACTCTTGCCGGTCTACCTTCAATCGCCAGTGCTTGTCGATTGGGTGGGAGGAAAGGAGCAGGGTCGAAAGGGAAATTCGCCATTGGATTTGGTGCTATCTCTCCGTGAACCAGAGCAGTGGAGAAAACCCGTAATGTTTGTGCAGGGGATGAAGAAGATGAGGAGACCAACGGAGTCTTTTTCGCTTGAGAGTCATTTACGAGTGGGCCTAGTAGTCTAGACTGAATCGCTCTGTTTTGGGTCGCAATTAGTTCCCTTCTGTCTCTCGCCGAAATTTCCTCTGCAACTTCCAATCTCGCGCGCGTCGCACGAGGAACTGCCAAAAAAGAATCTTGTATTGTCGATGTATTCCTTCCGGTGATGGGCCGTCCATCAATATCAGAATTGAATCGGCAGTTGTCACCTATGTGCCCCCATCTCTTACAGGCGTGGCAACAGATTCTGTTTTTGCAGTTGGGCCTAGAATGCTCCTCCGAGAGGCAACGGCTACAATAACTCGGCCCATAATTACGCACCGGATTAATTACCTGTCTTGAAGAGGTTTTATCTGCATTCATGGATGGTTTGAAACTGTTTGACCGAGATGTTCCATTTCCGTTTGAAACAAGAACACGACGATGATCTTCGAAATAGCGAGGTTTCTGTGTAGCTTGTGCATATGATTTAGAAGTCTTACCATATGCGACCATGGTCCATGCATTATCTTGTTCTTTGAGGTAGAGTTCATATTCTTTTTGAGAATTTGGTCCACCACGACCCCAAAGCCAAAAACTCATGCAAAAGTTGTTGTTGAAAATGTTACCTCCTTTGAAGATATGGAAACCCACTTCTTTGGAAGCAACTGAGAATCTAAAAGACCAATTTTGTAGACATATAACCTTGAATAACTTGGCTTCTCCTCCGAAGCATGATTGCAGGATCAAACCCACAGAATCTTCATTCAGCCTGATTTTTGATCTTGAGAAGTCCACAACCAGATAAAATTGCTTTGTTCCTCTGCCAGCAATGTGGTTGATGCCGGTGCCAAATCTTCTAAGAATCCCATTGTGAAATTCAAGACCTTCTTCAAACTTGAGATCCGAGAGAGCCATGAGTCCACAGCGATCGCTATGGAAATGTAGTTGGTGGCAATCTGATCGGAGTGATCAGAGGCCGTCAATGTTTTAGTTGGACGCCGTGGCCGGAGTGGCCAGCGGCGGTTGCCCGGAGTCGCCTAGAGAGAGCTCAAGTCGCCGACAGAGGACTCTGCTTTGGATCGTTCGCAGAAACAGTATTCAGCAGTAGCTGTGAGGTAGTACTTCACGGCAGAGAACCAGACGAATTAAGCTGCCCGGCAGCCGCTTTCTTCGTTGAATCAGTAGAGGGTAGACACGGTACCGCAGCAACCTGCGGCAGAGAACCTGCATAGTCTGGCTTCACGGCAGAATGGATCAAATCATCCTGTACCATCGTAGGAGACAGAGTCCCATCAGCTGCTGATGCATGCACCACCCCAGTCTCAACAACAGGTGACCGAAACAGAGCCTTCAACTCGTCCATTGTTCGTTCCATTGAATTCAACACTAGAGGAGAAAAAATGACCCCAGTCCTCCTAACAGACGCACCATTGGGACCATTAGAAGAGGTATTATGCGCGTCTGACATTGGTTCATCAGCTTTGGAAGTACCACCATTAGCATGTGCAGTATAAGCATCAAGAGAAGTATTTGCTAGGGCTTCCGAAAAATCATCCAGTATGTCATCATCATCCTCGTTCTCAGTGTTTGGCTCTGTCATCATCACATCACCATCCACTGTTTTGTCTTCTCCCCTCAACTTCAAAAGTGAGATCATATATCCCATCTTTAATGAATAACGGGTAATTATGTGGTATTTTAGTGTAGTCCAGACAGCCCACTCTAATGCGAAGTACTCCATGCCTCCTTGTGTGCACCATATCAATCTTCGAGGTTTTCCCAAGCAAAAAAACCCACAGACCATAGATCTAAGAAATCTCCCAATCGATCCTCCGGAATGCCAGAGACCCTCACCCAAAACTCTAGTAGAGTCTCTAATGGTTCAATCCTTTGAGTCCAAGAGTCAAACAACATCTCACAAGTGCTGCTAGGAACACGACATGCTTCGAATATTTTTAAACGGTCTAACTCCAGCTTTGAAGGGAATTGAACCTTAAAAACGTTATGCCCCTCTAGGGACACACGCCACATGAAATTCTCAGTTGGAACTAGCCTTTGTAATTGTGCAACTATCTGCTGGATGGACATCTCCCCCTTAGAAACCACAATAAAAGCCATCTTCACATTTACCACCTTTGGCTTATAATGTTCAGATAGTGGCATTCCAAAGAAAGTCAATTCATCATGAGCATATCCATACATAATGAGGTGAGGCTATGGTGCTAGCAGAAGAGGACAAAAATTAGTGACATGATCAACTGATTGGCAAATCTCGCAAATAGGAGCCGGGCAATCATTTAGTAAATGTCCAGCGACACCACATCTGAAACACTTCATCTTGTCCACTTTTTTCTTCTTCTGAACCGCACCTGCAACAGCCATGGCCACTTGCTCGGCCGTTACCCTCTGTGCAAGTTGTTGTGGTACCGCACCCACTGTATCCCCTACAGCTGCGTTGACATTGGCAGTAGCTTGATGAGCGGACGATGATGCTACACCCAGAACTGGTTGAGCCAAAGGTCCCTGTATGTTCATCTGCTGCTGCATAACCTGTTGCTGCTCTCCCCTGGGCACTTGAGCTGCGTTCACAGGAATATATCTAGCAGCCCCCCACACCTTGCCTATGATTGCCCCGGAACCCATTGTAGCCACCACGACCACGTCTGATCGGGCCGCGCCCCTGTTTCTCATACTGCTGCCTTCCGCGGTATCCTCCCTGATGATGATTGCCACGGAAATTTTTTGTCCACGGCCCGCATTGAAAGCAAACACAGCCTGGTTCTGAGCACCACTAGTTGTCGGCGCCACCCCATTGATGGCCCGACATGAGCTAGCCCTGGTACTCATGCCTGCCTGCTTGAACCGCCCATTTCAAAGTTGCTCTGATGGAATCCTCCACGTCCCGCCGCCTCATTCCCATCGCTGGCCCTCCCTCCTCCTCTATTCGCCATTGGAACTAGAGAAGGAACACGAGCGCTGGCGGCTAAGCGCTGCCACGAAATCCCTAACAGTTTCCTCAGGCGGCGATCGTGAGGTATTTTAGAACGTGAGCAAATCCGTCCGCCCTCTGCATGGCCCAAACGGCCATGTTGCTTATTCGGGCTACGTTTCTCATCAGGCCCACACGGACTCCGAGCAGAAACCGGATCGAGCGACTCCAATTTTGAATTTGAACTCACCGACGGGCACCGCCGTCGACGAACTTCCACCCACGGGAAGGGATCGTCCTCGAGCAGGAAAGTGGATGGAGGGAGTGGAGGTAATTTCAATACCTTCTTGGTAGAAGAAAATCTCCACGTAGACCCTGATCTTGGTGAGATCGCTGAAGCACACTCCAACGCAAACTCCCGCTGGATCCGACGTTTCTCGAGGCGTTTCTCCAATCTGCTGCTCCTGCCAGATAACACCAAGACATCCACCGGATCCAGTGTGCAACATTGAATTAGATAAGATTCACTAACCTGATCAATGTCGGAATCCTCCTCATCAGATGATCCATCCTCTTGATCCACCAAGGCCCAGAACCGGCCTCCAACCTGACGTGATCCCTCCGTGCAGCGATCCTTGGACACCGAGGTTGATGGGGACAGCACTATCTCTCCATCTTCTGGTTCCTCGATGTGATTCAAGGCGCCCACCGCGCATCCCTCGGTGGTTTCCTCCGGGATCGCCCCCGGAGTCGCCTCCTCAGTCGCCTCGGCTGTCCTGAGAAAGTACTCTACCGAGTTGGTACGTGCCGGACAGAAAGGTGCTGAGTTGGATTACTGCCGAGATGGAGCTATCTCGATAGGAAGGACAAGAAGACAAGGTGAAGAAATGAGTGTTCATCTAGATCGTCCGAGAAGCACTTGGAGGGTCCGGATTGGCATGATGCTACTCTTCTCGGAGGGAAAGTCAATGGATCCGTTGTGATCCCATATAATCAGGGAGAGTACAGGCGTGCGGTTCAACTTACTAGGCATGATGATGCGTCTGCATATGCTGGTAAAGTGCGATGTATGGGTGAGGCCATGTCCTGTCTCAGACAAGGGGACAGGACATGTCAGCGACCAGACAGCGAAGACTTTCAGCGTTTGTCAGCGGAGAAGCGGAGGCGTGCGCTACGGCATAGTGTGTAGTCACCTAATATGTACTGTTAGTTGGTGGCCACCAGTATATAAGGTGGCCTCCCCCCTCCTGTGTGAGGGTCGCTTCTTTGGTGAATCATTAGGTACGTGAAGAGAGAAGTGTTGGTAGTGTGAGTAGAGAGAAGTAGCAGGAGAGGTTCTTCTTCCTCTCGCTCCCTAAGCTTGAGGAGTTCTTGTACACAGTCACTACATATACACAGAGAGAGGCGGGAGTAGGTGTGTTACCTCCACACGAGGGCCCCGAACCTGGGTAGATCTTGTTGTTTGCAGTGTAGTGAGCGCGCCAGCTAGGCGTGCGATCCCTCCCCGGATACCCACAGTGTCCATCAGCACCAAACTTAAACCATCATATGGCATCTGTCTTTACACATCCACGACATTGATACCAATGATTAGATCTCGGAGAAGTAAAATATCGCGAGACAAAGTGTATAGTATTCTTAGTTAGGTTTATGGACGGGGGTGTCATAAGCCTAGTGGTAGAACCGTTCGTGGAAACATGGAAGTTTTGGAAACGAGGACACGATTTACCCAGATTCGGTACGTCGCAACTATGGCGGTGTTTCTACTCCTGCAATCTCACTAAGTATACAACTGCAATGTGAGTATGGTTTCGCTAACTCGGTAGGATAAACTTCCCGACGAGTTGGCTTCTAGCTATTTGAACCTCTATTCTCTTGTTGTCTCTTGTCTTTCGACTGCTCCCGTCCAGCTTTATATAGATAGTCGGACTAGGGCTTACAGGAAGGAAACCTAGAAGACTACGGAAAGTAATCCTATTCTTGGAAAGTAAGGCATCTGACTTCTTCTCCAAGGTGTGCCACATAGTGGGCCGTGGTCCGGGTTCTTCTAGAATCGGGCTTCCCGCGCGTCAGCTTACTGAGCCACCCAATGGACTTTGCTCCATTGCCTGCAAACCACCCTGGTAATCCGGCCTTCGTCCAATTTCGGACATACCTCTAGTTGGCATATATATGACAGTAGCCCCCAAGGAGAATTAATACTTCATCTTTCCATCCTTCACCAATTTGTATTCTTTTCAGAAAATTTGAAATTTTGGTCTTGAATCTTCTTCCATTGAAACTTCTTATGCCAAACTCGGATTTCTGAAATCCGTCATTTCTTCCACGAGTTTTCATAGAGAAGGAACTTGTGACATAAGCCAGAAAATCATACTTATGTCACGGACGTTTGGTTTCAGTCAAAGACTGGAAACGTATCTCTGACAGATTTTGCTCGAGAAACGAGGAGATAGACATTACCACCCCGTCTCCTCATTTCCCGGATTTTTCTGTGTGACATCCGTCAATCATCCAACGGATAAATTAGCTGTTGGGACGAATCTCGGGGAAACGGCTATAAATAGCCTGCCTCGGCCCCTCCGTTCATTCTTCTTCTCTCCCATGATTCCCTCGAGCACTTCTAGAGCACTCTGCGCACTCGCGATTTTGAGAGAGAAGAAAACGAGCAATAACCTCGCCGGAGGTCCAAACATCGGCGGTCGGAACTCAAACCTACGGTCGCGCCACCAGGAAATGGCCACCATAAGCCCCTCACGCATGCCCGAGGCCACCATAGACCCCAAACCCACGATGGACGTCACGTCCTCCTCTGCTCCGATGGCTCCCCAAGTGCTTCCACGAGAACATCAGAGGTTCCCGCGAGCGCATGGCAGGCGGAGATCTCAGCTCTGCTGCCGGATCCATGCCGCATCCCTCCTATGTTCCTCCGCCTCCTCCCGTATCTGAATCGGGAGACGGGGAAACTTCTACCCTCGTCGGAGAAAGCGCGGGGCCGATGCCGCTGCCGGAGGCGAAGAAGACGACGGAGAGGATTCTGTCAATTGCATCCAGTGCAACACCGCACTGGCCCTGATGAAAAGCCTAGAAAAGGATGGCTTGTCATCCTTGCCTCCAATGTTCTGAGAGGTATGGGATTTCCGCCTTCCGCCTTCTTCCTCCAAGTTCTCCAATACTACGGGTTTCAACCCCATAACCTGCATCCAAACTCTATTCTTTATATTGCCGGCTTTCAGGCTTTGTTTGAAGGATACTTTGGCAAAGAACCTCGGTTAGACTTCTTTCAGTACTCCTTCAAAATGAAGCGAAACACCTTAGAAGGTGTTCTTCCAACTTGCGGGACCATATCGTTCAATCTGCGTAGATTCAAGGAAATATGGTTCCCAAAAATCAAAACATCAGAATCCATCAAATTCTGGACGGGTTCTTTTAGTTTTTTCTATCACTCGGATGTTCCGTTTCCTGGAAAGGAGATGGGAATTCCGCCTTTTGAAAACTCTTCCGCCACTCCTAGAGAGAACTGGGATTTGGACACAGTCTAGGTTCTTCCTCCAGACCTGCTGTGGATCCAAAAGTGGATCGCCAAATTGGTCGTTTCTTCCCCGCCTCTTACCGGCATGGACACTATCCTTTGCTGGCTCGAAAGGCGGATTCAGCCTATCGCCTTCCGCGGCGGCCGCCTTCTCAATGCATACACCGGTCCTGATGATGCGATGAGGGTGACCAATAATTTAACTATTCTCTCCTTTTGCCGTGGTGGTGTCACGGCAGATGCCATAGGATGGCTAAAGATGTGGGGACGATGGACGCTGGAGGTGCTCGGGGAGGGATCACGCAGCGAGTAACCGCGTGTGGGATGAATCAGTCACTTCAAACAACAAGATCTACCCAGGTTCAGGGCCCTCGTATGGAGGTAAAACCCCTACTCCTTCCTTTCTCTCTGTATATTTGTGTCTCACCGAGTAGGCAGAGTACAAGTTTGGCCTACGGCCGAGTAGCCACTCTTCTCTCTACGTGAAGAACTAGGGTTTCGTAATGTGTCCCTTCGTGTCCAGCATGTGATCCCCCGCGCAGGACGGGGCAGGGCACCTTATATACTGGTGCCCAGCCGGATACAGCCAACAGGAAAAATACAAACAGATGTCGACATAGTGTGCACACTGCACACTTCCAGCTTCCCGCTGACAGCTTTGGCTTCCTAATTTGTCTTGTGTGGAAAGTCATTGTGCAAAACCAAGAAGACGTTCTGTTATCACTGCCACGACCACAGGGTAGGCCCCCTAACCTGCACCGTCCTGCTGACACCCTGACGCGGATAAGCACGCGCTCTGCAGATGAACAGTGCACCAGTACGGACCCAGGATACGCGGGATCCTGTATCAGAACGGCTCCTTTGACTTTTGGCGGATCCTGTATCAGAACGGCTCCTTTGACTTTTGGCCCGAGTAGGAACCCACTCCCTCTACTCGGACCTCTTCCTCTACTCGGAGGAATATAACTTCCTTGATTCTTTCTCCTGGCCATCAACGTGTACGGCCGAATATCAGTCGACCGGGTAGCGAGTACCGGGTAGCCAGCTACTCTACCAAATGTCTCTTCTGATCTTGCCCTTAGCACTTGCCTTTACCCTACTCGGGGGTAACCCCCCGACATTAGTTCCCGAAGCTGGTAGAGTCTTGCGAACTTGTTCACTAGGCTCTTCCAGCTTAAGAACCAATCTTGTCTTTGAACCTTAGGATGCTGAGTAGAACCTCCGAGTGGCCTTTAATTCTGGCTCGAGTCTCTTCCCTTCCGAATAGAACCATTTCTCTTCTCTGCCGCTGAGTAAAATGACTTTGCGAAATCCTGAACAGAATCTCAGCGTGGCAGAGCAAATCTACCTTTCCGCACTGCAACTAGGCACGTGTCACGCTTTCGCACCCCCGACGCCTCGGTGCCCGGGATATGACAGGCCACGCGCCCCTCACTGCAACCTGGGCCCACCGGCCCGCTAGGTCACATCAAGTGTAGTTATTAGCCCACGATATCGACGTGGGACCAATTGCGGCCGTTACGCGCGCAACCTGCGCTATGTGCGTTTCTAACTGGCCCGCATCCCACGTCGCACGATCTCCGCGCACAACTGATCCCACTAACTCCACCTGTAACGGCAACCTGAGGGGAGGGATAAATACCCCCTCGGTAACTCCTCCTTCCCCTTCCTGGTCTCATTCACTTCCTGTCTCTTCGCATCTCCGCCACCACAGAGCACTCCGCCGCCGCGCATCTCCCCGCGCCGCTGCTCCGTGCGACGCCGGAGGGCTAGCAATTTCCACCAAATCTCCACGAATCCACCAAATCTTCCCGTCTCCATGGCTCGTGATGACGATGCCCGCGCCGGATGGGCAGGATCCGAGGTCACGGCGAATGATTGCTAGTGGTTGGTAAACACCCGCCGTGTTCCTCCCGGCGTGCGCTGCAGGCACCCGGACGGCGAACTCGTCCCCACACCGGAGGCGGATGAGTTCGTCGTGTTCCTCGCCCACTTCAAGCGAGGATTCGGGCTTCCCGTCTCGGACTTCTTCAAAGAATTCATCAACCACTTCGGGCTGCAGCCGCATCACCTGCCTCCCAACGCCATCGTGATGCTCGCATACCACGCCGTGGTCTGCGAGGCGTTCCTGGGTGTGCGCCCCACGGTGCACACCTGGGCGCGCTACTTCTTCTTCCGGAAGCAGAGCGTCCCCAAGCCCGGAAGCACGGAGACCGCCCGCAGGATGACCAAGACGGGTAGCGCGATGATGCTGCAGCGCGGCTCCACCAATCACCCGCGCATCAAAGGGCTCGATTCGGTGCGCAAGTGCCAGCGGTCCTTCTTCTACGTGAAGAACGTTCCTGCTGAAGAAGGAGCGCAACTCGTGGACCGAATTTGGCTCCCCAAGTGGACGAACACGGCGCCCACTCAGCAGAATTGGCGATACAAGCCGCCGCTGGAAGGCGACATCTCCTAGATCAACAAGCGCCTCGCCAAGCTGAAGGATTTGGGACTCAAAAGCGACGATCCCATCGCCTGCTGGATTTCTCGGCGAGTGCTCCCGCTACAGCGCCGCACGCACATCATGTGCTACATGGGAGGTAACAGAGACTGTACGCGGACCACCACATTCGAGCTGAGCACAGCGGATGTGGCCGTCTGGGCGCGCTCCATCATGAGTACCGGCCTCACCGGCAACTGGCAATACGGATTCGTGCCGTATAGCCATGAGAAGCCAATTGAATAGGTTAGCACTTCATGCTTTGTTTCTGCATCATGATACCGAGTAGATGGCCTTCCAGCTTAGTATGCTTAGTATTTGCATGCTGTGCCGAGTAGGAAACTTACTAGTATCTCCTAGGCTTTATGTGCTTTGTGTTTGCACGCCATGTCCAGTAGACCACTTGCTAGTATCTGCTAGGCTTTATGTGCTTTGTGTTTGCACGCCATGCCGAGTAGAGAACCTTAGCCAAATATGCTTTGTGTTTGCACTCCGTACCGGGTAGGATTCCTTGTATTGCTCAACTGATTTGTGTTGCTTGCTTGTATTTCCAGCACATTCCTCGCCAGCCTACTGAAAATGAGGAGCGCTTCGAGGGCAACTGGAGCAAAGACCGAGAAGAGGACGACGAGATCGCCTACGACACCCAGGCCACCCTCTGTGTCCCTCGTGCCGAACAGCAGGGTAAGCACCACGTCGATGCGTCCATTCGGGATTGGTCCGAGGACGACAAAGAAGGTGACTGAGTTCACCTCCCTAATTGCGAGTAGCGCGATCCAATTTTCCTTTCCGCTTCTCAACTCCTTCTTCTCCTCTACTCTGCAGACGACGCCGATGCTGACGAGGAAGACGAGGGCGTCCTCGACGTCGATCCGCTTGCGGTGGCTGCTCCCACCACTCGGAAGAGGGCGGGTAGCGGTGCCCAAGAGCCTACTGCCAAGAAGGCCAAGAAGGGCGAGAAGAAGAAGAAGGTTTCCGGTAGAAGGCCACCCCCTTCCCGCAGCGGGTAAGTGGTTTCCCTCTAAGACATACTTTGCTCCTGCTTCTTGGTGTTTTCTTTCCCTCTTCTCTTTCTGAACTTCTTTTTCGAACTTCCTTTTCTCTTCAGCGATCCCTTGGACGCTGATGCTGCTGCCGGTTCCTCCACCTCCAAGAGGAAATCCGCCATCGACCTCGAGAAGCTCATCGATCTCTATGACGAAGAGGACGAGCCCGCAGCACGGGATAGGACGCGTGCGCCCTCTCCCGTGAAAGAAGAAGACGAAGACATGGACCAGGAGCAGCAGGCCCGTGCAGACCAAAGCGCGCGGGATGCTTCTCAAGACGAAACTCCCCCTTCTCCCCCTGCTGCCTCAGCTGGGGAGAACACCGAACAAGATGCCGAGTATCAGGACCATGCCGCCCTTGAGCGGCAAGACGAGACCCTAGAGCAGCAGGAAACTGAAGCTGCTGTCCAAGATGAACCGGCGGCGCAGCCGCGGGTAGAAGAACAAGAAGATGTACAACCAGATCCCGCTGCCGAGCATCGGGTTGAGACGACTGCGGTGGAGCAGAACCCGCAGAGCTAAGCGCAGCCAGACGCTGCGCCGGGTAGCCAGCCCCTTGTGCTGCCTACCCAGCAGGCTGCTCCACCTACCGCACCAAGCCCTCCAGCGAAGAAGACCAAGACTGCAGCAAGCCCTCCAGCCAAGCAGAACACCGAGAAGACCGCACCAAGCCCTCCAGCCAAGCAGAGCACTAAGAAGACTGCTTCCGATGCTGCCGGCAAGAAGGCCATCCAGCCTGATGCCCCAGTTCGCAAGAATCCATCGCGCAACGCTGCGCAGGATTCTGCCAAGATGCCGCCGCCGAAACTACCCGTGAAGCCTGCCGCGAAGACTGGGCAGCTAACCATTGGCGCTTCTGGCAGTTCTGCTGGCGTAGGCGCGGGATCCAGCGCTCAAGAGCCGCCCAGCTTCTTGACCTACATGGTGCAGATGTCCAAGCAGCACGGCACCAAGCTGGCCGCGGGCGAGCAGCGGCTCGCTCTTACGAAGGGCAAGCAGGCCACGGCGGTGGACGCCAAGCTGCCAGAGAAGAAGAAAGCCCTTTCGATCTACTCGCGCGAGGTCCAAGAGACTAAGGTGGTGTCCGAGGGGCTCGAGCAGATGATCGACCGGGTAGGCTTCATCGACCAGGTGTGGGAAAGCGACACCCTTGGCAACAAGACCTGGAATGGCCTGACCTTGGGCCCGCTGGACCATTGGCGCATTGATTGGAACAAGGCGGACATGGGCTACAATCCCATGACCATTTTGTCCACCACCAGCACGCTGGCCGCGAAGATGTTTGTTCACCGCAAAGCTGCCAAAGACCTCAAACAGACCTACGCTGTAAGTTTCTTTTGCTTGTTCCGAGTTGCCACTTTTCTTCTCTTCTATTCTTCTTTTCCTCCTTATCCATTACCTAGTCCCCGAGATTCGGGCCGAGTAGACGGGTACTCAACCGAGTTGCCGTCTTCTCGGGCCAAATCTTCAAAACTCTGTCTAACTCCTTTTCTTTCTTCTTCACAGAATAGCCTCTTGAAGAGGACAAACCTTTATCGGCGGCTGCTCTGGAATCACAGCATCGCGAAAAGACGCCTTGAGGCCCTTGAAACAGAGCGCAAAAGTGATGCTGAGACGGAGAAGGCGGCCTTGGATCGTGCCCTCCAACTTTCTGAGCTCGAGAGTAAGCTTCTAGCTATTCGGTTAATGCGTTTTGTGTTTACGCCCGCTTTTGCTTTCTGCTCTAACTCCTTCTACTCTGCAGGAAAGTTTGAGGCGATGGCAGAGGAGCACAAACACTGCCATGTCTTCGTTGCCAACACAGAGACCACCATCAAGAAGCTGTGAAAGTGAGTTGTCGTCTGCTCTGCTTGTTTTCCTCCTTCTCCTTTGCTACTCTGCTGACCGTGCTACTCTCTCCACAGAAGATCACAAGCAGTTTCGTGAAGAGCATCTTGACTGCTTGAAACCTGCCGAAGTGCAGCAGCAGCTAGCCACCCAAGCAGCAGAGATCAAGAAGGAACGCGACACAGAGCGTGACGAGTTCGAAGACATGCAAGTGAAGCTGAAGGCCGCTCTCGCGGATGCCGTGTAGACCAGGACAATGAGCGCAGCCACAGAGAGGACGCTCGAGACAGAGATCGAGGTGCTGAAGAAGAGCAATGCGGACCTCATGCGCCAGCTGGCCAATCACTATAAAATTGAAGACAGGCATGTTGCGGATGAGGAGGCTTGGAGGAGAAAGCTGGAAGCGCTACTCTGCGAACTCAACAGTAAGTTCTCGCTTCTCTGCAGTTGCATGTCTCCTTCTTCTTCTGTTTGGCTTGGTTTGCATCTCTTCTCTGCCTTCGTTTCTAATCCTCTCTGATAGCATTTTCAGAAATCGTCCCTGACCTCTGCGCGACTTGCAAACCTGCACTGGCCAAAGCTCAAGCTGACCGAGATGAGAAAGGTGTGCCCTCGGACACCAAGTCTACAATTGAGGACAATCTCACGAGCATGCAGTCACAGCTCCGCCATCTTAGGGGCTTGGGCACCGATTTGGTGTCCACAGCCTTCAAGCTTCATGCTCTGTTTTGGCCTCAAGACCCTGCGCCAAAACCATCCGCTTGCTCTCCGAGAAGCTCAATGGTGTCAAGGCCGAGTTGAAGAAATGGCGAGCATACGTAGCTCGGGCAGGCGCCGATATGCTACTCCTCTTCATCTGCAGCTGGTACGAGAATCTGAATCTCGACACCATCCTTGAGATGCGCCAGAATTCGAAGTGGGAGAAGGACCCCAACTGCGTGGCTCGCCATCAGGAAGTTGCGTACGAGATCGCCTCCTACGCGGACTCCGCCCTCTTCATCGACGGCGTCACCGAGCCTGACACCGAGGCGGAAAGCGAAGGTGAAGAGGAAGATCAAGACGACAACGAGGCCACCGAGTCGGAAGACTTTGGTTTCTTCGAGAACACTGGCGCCGAGGATGAATCCGAGAAGGGGAAGGGCAAGGCCGTTGCTGATAGCGATGAGGAAGCCGAGAGCCAGGATGCCACCATCACCACCAAAATGGTGATTGAAGATGCGGCTCGCGAGTTGGGCTCGTCTTCTGGCGCGGCACTCGACGATGCGGCGCTACTCCGCACTCAGTCTACTGCCTCCACTTCAGCTACCGACCCCATCTCAGTGGCCACTGCCACCTCTGATCAAGCTGCTGCCAACCCCGAAGCGGATGCCGCCAACGCCAACTTGGAGAATACTGCTACTTCCAACTAGTTAACTCCTGAAACACTTATGCTGCAAACTCTTATCAGATCCCCGGGATGCCGAGTGCATATGTATCAAACAATTATCTTTCCCGTTGCTACTCAGTTTTATTTCACTTTGATGTTTTATACTTAGTAATTGAGCAATTCTGGCTTGATGCCGGGTTGCGTTATCATGCAAGTCCCCGAGTTGCATTTTTCATCCACTCTTCCTTTTTATCTCAGCTCTTACCTGCAACTTGTTGGTTTTTTGGTATTCGAGTCACAAGAGTTCAAAGTTGGAGTTTCAAATACTTAGCCACTTAGAAACAGTCATAATAACGCTACCCACCACCTAGCCAAAAAAAGTTAACAAAAAACAGTAGTAAAGGACGCTCTACTCGGTTCCTGCACCCCTCTTTTCCTTAGTCATTTTTCTTGTGCTCATTGACCTTTAGCTTGTTCTCTTGCTTGCCATGAAGCCGGGTTTCGAACAGCAGCAGAGCCGAAGAGTTGGATTTTAGGTTTAAACACAATACTGAATGTACTCACGAAATTCTAAGCAGAGCAACCGAGTAGACAAAAGTAAAGCAGAATAGGAACACTTAGAGCAATTTTGGACGAGGGCAGTCCCCGAGTTCAATTTCAGATTGCAGAGTAGGAGTTTAACTCGGATAAGAGAGTACATACACATTTTTGCTCACGAATGAAAGCGACGAAGTAGAGCTACATTCCAGGGGCGCTTAGATTCCTCCCCAGCTTTATCTGGCCTGTTCTTCTGCAATGGTTGCGCATCTACAAGGTAGTACGCATCATTGTGTAGAGCCTTGCTCACAACGAAAGGCCCTTCCCACGAAGGGGATAGCTTGTGCATCCCGGTTGTGCGCTGCACGAGCCTAAGGACCATGTCTCCTTCTCGGAAAACCCTTGGGTTCACTTTTCGGCTATGATAACGCCTCAAGTTTTGCTGGTAAACAGCTGAACGTGACAGAGTAAGCTCTCTTGCTTCTTCTAGCAGGTCAACGTCATCTTCTCGAGCTTCTCTCGCCTCCGCCTCAGTGTAGAGGGTTACTCGGGGGGAGTCATGCTCTAGGTCTATTGGCAACACAGCCTCAGCCCCGTAAACCAAGAAGAATGGTGTGTATCCGGTTGACCGGTTAGGGGTAGTCCTTAGACTCCACAACACCGATGGCAACTCGTCTAACCAACACCCAGGTGTTTTCAGCAGCGGCTCAATCAGCCTTGGCTTTATGCCTGCCAGTACCATGCCATTTGCTCTTTCAACTTTCCCATTTGAGGCGGGATGCGCGACGGACGCGACATCTAGCCGGATGTGCTTATCTCTGCAGAATCTCACCATGGCACCCTCAGCAAAATTCGTGCCATTATCCGTGGTGATGCTGTGCGGGTAGCCGTATCTCAGGATCACATCCTTCAGGAAACTCACGGCTGTGGCTCCATCACACTTCCGAATAGGCTTCACTTCGATCCACTAGGTGAATTTATCAACCATGAATAGGATGTGAGTCAAGTTGCCTCTAGCCGGCTTGAAGGGACCAACCATATCCAAGCACCAAACAGCAAATGGCCAAGTAATGGGGATGGTTTTCAACTCGGAAGCAGGCAAGTGGATCTTACTTGCGAATCTCTGGCAGCCGTTGCACTTTCTCACAATATCTTCAGCTTGTTTCAAGGCAGTGAGCCAAAAGAAACCATGCCGAAAAGCCTTCTTGACCAGAGCTCGAGAAGAGGCGTGATGTCCGCATTCTCCTTGATGTATTTCCACCAGAATCTCTTCTCCTTCTTCTGGTTCCACACAGCGTTGCAGCACGCCAGTGGGACTTCTTTTGTGTAGCACTTCTCTGAATATGGTGTAGCCCTTGGATCTTCTCTGAATCTGCCTTGCGGTAACCTCATCAGCTGGTAAGGTGCCGTCCTTTAGAAAGGATAATATGGGCATAGCCCAACTCGGTGTTTCCCGCGTGGGAAACACTGGTTCGTCCAATTCCATCGGAACAGCCACCGCTGTTTGTTCTTCAGAGTTGGGAGCGCTTCTTTGAAGCCCTGAACGATTGGCAAGAACTTCCTCAATGAATGCGACAGTCCCCGAGTTGAGAGGGGTAGTCCCCGAGTAAGGAAGGACAGTCCCCGAGTAAGGAGGGGCAGTCCCTGGGTTGCAGGTGCCAGTCCCCGGGTTCTCTGTTGCATTCTCCCAGTCAATCACCATGGGAAAAGCTTCTTCGTTTGGCAGAGAAGGAACGAATATAGATTCCGAGTTGGGGGATGGCTTGATGGATGGCTTTCTCAAATGCTCCAAGGCAATCCCAGCTGGGATGGATTGCCGAGAAGACCCCAACTTGGACAGCTCATCAGCTGCTTCGTTCTCTGCTCGGTGGATGTGTTGGAACTCGCGGCCTTCGAAAAATCTAGTCATGGACTGCACCAGGAAGCGGTATGATGCCATGTTGGCATCCAGAGCATCCCAAGTGCCAGAAACTTGCTGCACCACCAGATCTGAATCGCCATAGCATATAATGCGTTGCACACCAACTTCCTTGGCTACTCGCAAGCCGTGTACCACGGCCTCGTACTCTGCAACATTGTTGGAAACCTTGAAGTGGATCTGTAGCACGTACTTGAGTTGATCCCGCTTGGGTGACGTAAGCACTACGCCAGCACCAAGGCCTTCCTTCACCTTGGAGCCATCAAAGTGCATCTTCCAGTAATTGGTTGCAGGAGAAGGAGGCTCGTACTGCACCTCAGCCCAATCCACCAGAAACTCCGCCTGAATTTGTGATTTGATGGCTTCTCTTCTCGCATACGTAGGAGCGTATGCGGCTAGCTCGATTGCCCACTTGGCTACTCTGCCACTTGCTTCCTTGTTGCCCATGATATCCGAGATGGGAGCAGAGCTCACCACGGTGATGGGATGCTCTTGGAAATAGTGCTTCAGCTTCTTGGCACCCAGGTACACGCTGTAAGTCATCTTCTGGTAATGCGGGTAGTTCTGCTTGGAGCTGGACAGCACCTCACTGAGATAATATACTGGCCGCTGCACACTTTTGCCTTCCTCTTCTTGCTCCACTACAATTACCACACTGACTAGTCGATTGGTAGCAGCAATGTATAACGGCATTGTCTCTTTGGGTAGCGGACTAGCCAAGATGGGAGCGCTACCCAACATTGCCTTCAGCTCATTGAATGCCACATCCGCTTGCGGTGTCCAGACGAACTTGTCGCTCTTCTTCATCAACTGGTACAAAGGCAGGGCCTTCTCGCCCATTCTGCCCAAGAAACGACTCAGTGATGCCAAGCAACCAGTGAATTTTTGCACATCCTTCAGGGATCTCGGCAAAGACATGCTCTCAATAGCTTTTATCTTTGAAGGACTGGCTTCAATGCCCCGACTGGATACCAAGAAGCCGAGTAGCTTGCCAGCCGGGACGCCAAAGGTGCATTTACTCGGGTTCAGCTTCATCTTATACTTGCGCAAGTTGGCAAAAGTTTCGTCGAGGTCACTAAGCAGAGTTTGTGTTTTATTCGTTTTGATGACAATGTCATCTACGTACACCTGCACATTTTTGCCCAGTTGATCATGCAAGCATTTCTACATGCATCTCTGATAAGTAGCACCCGCATTCCGCAACCCAAAGCACATGACACGATAGCAATAAGCCCCGTACGGGGTAATGAAAGCAGTCTTTATTTGATCAGCAGGGTTGAGAGCTATCTGATGAAAACCAGAGTAGGCATCTATGAAAGACAAAAGCTCACAACTAGCAGTGGAATCGATCACCTGATCGATGCGAGGTAGCGGAAAGGGATCCTTGGGGCAGGCCTTGTTCAAGTCGGTGTAGTCGACGCACATGCGCCACGCGGTAGCGGCCTTGGGATCCTCCTTCTTCTTCTCAACCATGACCGGGTTGGCTAGCCAATCCAGGTGCAGCACCTCCATGATGAAATTGGTTATCAGCAGCTTGGTGATCTGATCACCGATGGCCTTCCTTCTCTCATCTCTGAAGCGGCGCATAGCCTGCTTCACTGGTTTGGCATCAGGACGCACATGTAGCGAGTGCTCAACCAACTCCCTCGGGACACCTGGTAAATCTTCATTGGACCAGCCGAACACGTCCCGATTCTCACGGAGGAAGTGGATGAGCTCGCTTTCCTATTTCTCCTACAACCCTGAGCCAATGATGGCAACACGGTCGGGAAACTCAGGGTCAACCTGGATCTTCTTCGTCTCCTGAGATGCCTGGAACGTAGTCCCGTACTGGGAACTCAGCATCCCGGGCGCACCACCTTGTGCTACTTGCGCCATAGCCACCACTTCATGTATCTTCTTCTTCTCGGCAGCAATCACCATTGACTCCGCCAACTAAGAACCAGCAGAGGCACACTCCATAGATCTTTTGTAATCACTAGAGATGGTGATCACACCATTGGGCCAGGAATCTTCATCTTCAGATATGCAGCATGAGTAGAGGCCATGAATTTGCTCAGAGCAGGCCTGCCGAGTAGGGCGTGGTATGGGCTTTGGTGATCAACCACCTCGAACTGCAGGCTCTCTGTGCGGCAGTTCTCCCTGGTGCCGAATAGAACATCTATCCACACACGGCCCATTGGAGAACAAGACACTCCTGGCACAATGCCGTGGAAAGTGGTTCTGCTGGGTAGCAACATGTTCTCGGCCATACCGAGCTTCTCGAGTGTGTCTCTGTACACAATTTTGATGATGCTACCGTTATCAATCAGCACCTTGCTGAACCTGACATTCTTCTGAGTACCCAAGAAGATGGGATCCACCACCAAGGCGTAGCTACCCGGATTGGGCATCACCTTAGGATGATCCGCTCTGGACCATGTGATTTCTTGGTTGCACCAGTGCATGTAGTGAGGAACAGCAGGGATCACAACATTGACCTCCATCGCGCGCCTCTGCAGTGACTGCTTATCGGCGGGCTCGGAGGTGAAGATCATATAGCTCTCGTGATGCTCCTGGTACTTGTTGCGGCCTTCCGCACCATAGTTGCCGTTGTTGCCGTTGTCGCGGTTGTTGTTGTTGACGAAGTTGCGATTGCCGTTGTTGTTGAAGTTGCGATTACCATTGTTGTTGTTGTAGTTGCGGTTGCGGTTGGCTCCTAAAGCCACCTGGTTGACGTTCTCTCTTCTCGGGAATGCTGGAGGCCGGGCTGCGGCAGCTCGGATAGGTTGCACATTTGCGTTCGCAGCTGGCAGAGGAGGAGGAGGAGACAGGCCCTCATTCCTGATCTCATCCCACCAGTCGCATTGCCGAGTAGTGTGGTTGGCAGGTCTCGCGGGATGCCGAGTATGGAAGCTACATGGGCCATCCCTCATGTCCTTGAAGACGAAGTTCTGGACTGGCTCCGGGGTGCCGCTACCCTACTGAGGAGCACGGTATGGCTTCTTGATGCCTTGGCCCTGATTCTGGTTCTGCCCGTACTCGGCTCCAGCAGATTTTTGCCTTTGGCTACTCCCAGCCCCTGTAGCCACAGCATTGACCTCCTCATGATCGTACCGAGTATCAATCCGGTCACCTCTGCGCTTGCTGCGGAACTCATTGCGCTTGTTGTTGTTGAAGTTTCTTCTCGGCTCTGCGGAGTCTATCAAGGGCTGAGTTGGGTCGCCGAGTGCGTGCTGATCCGCAATCTTGATGGTCTCCGCAAGAGTGTTTGGCATCTCTCTCTGCAGCCCTTGCCACAGCATGCTGCCATGTCTGCAACCCTGCTGTAACATCCAAGTATGAAAACAACCCTTAGAATGTTTGATTCCTTGTTTAATTTCAAGCAATGCATCATGTCATCATGTTTACTTATTGTTTGCATTTGTTTTCTATCTGTTTTATCCTGTTTTCACAACTCAAATTCAAACCTTTTTCAAACTTTGGTTTCATACTTGCTATGTTACAATTTTGGAATACAAATAACAACTAAAAACAACCATGTTATCCCTTTTCTCACTTATTAAAATTGTTGCTTTAATCCAACCAATAATTCAATCATTTATTCTCAAATCCTCTTTTAAATTTCAAAACAAGTTCAAATCAGTACTTATTTTGAACCCATCAAATTTCACCACACTTTGTGATTCTAAAATCATGTTTTAAAACTAGGGGTAACCCTATTCAAATGTTGTTTTCAATAAAGAAATTAAATATGAAAATTCCCCATATTTGGTTTCAAACACTAACTACAATTTTAAAATTTCATTTTGGAAATCCAAGTTGATATTGTGGTTACTAATTAATTAAAAAGCTTAACCTAATTTTTCTAGAATTTTTCTCAAATAAAACCTTAACAACTTTCTTCCAAAAGCAGAATGCAAAAAAAAAAAAAAAACCAGAAAAGAATAAAAGAGAAAGCGCGCGGCAGCTAAGCTACTGGCCCAGCCCACCTAGCTCTACGCGCGCGCGCACCGCAGCCCAGCCCGCGCAGCACCACTTACCGGTTCGAGCTGCGCCAAGATCCGTGCGAGCTCATCGGCGTCGTCTCCCACCTGTACGGCGTGCATCCAGCGGAGCCACGGCGGCCCCCGCGCGACTCCGGCGGCCAGGAGCAGCCCCGCGGCCCTATAAAACCCCCCTAGCCCCCTGGGAGAAACCCTAGACGCCTAGGTTTCCTCCTCCTCCTCGCGATCGCCGCCAATCACCTCCTCGCTGTCGTTTTCCCTCACTGCAACTCGACGCCGCCGTCGATCCTCTGACGAACTCCATGGCGCCGCCGTATCTCTCTCCCACCTAGCCATCCCTCAGCTGCCATCGCGTCGCCTCTCTACTCTCTCTCTACTGGACCCCAGGATCCCCTCTGGTAAGCACCAGATCATCGACGCCGTCCTCGTTTTTCCTTCCGGCCACCGTGCCATCTTTTCTGAACCCGAGTGGTTCGTCGCCGTTGCAGAGCCTCCCACCGCCGTTGGACCGCTGGGCTAGCACCACCTCTTCCTCCTCTACGTGTTGAACATCTACGGAGGCACGGGGAAGCGTCACACCCTCGACACCGTCCGTGACCGCGCCGCCGTCGAGTTCATCCACGGCAGCCACCGCGGTGAGCGACCACCACCGTTCCCTCCTCCCTCTCTGCTGTTCGTAATCACCACCGCACCGTGCACGTCCACCAGATCGCATCGCAGCACACGCGCATGCCCGCTCGCGCCGTTGATCGCCGGCGTCCACTTTCTGTCAGTCGAGCACCGCGCCGTTCGTCAGTTTCGTCAGATACGAGCGGGATCTGAACCTTAACCTGACACCTCCCCCTCTACTGACAAACACACAGCAGCAGCGCAGCGGTCCGAGCCTTTTGCACACGCAGCGAGCTCGCGGGTTCGAGCCCCGCGGCCGCAAATTCTTTTGCGAATTTCGCCCAGCGTGCGGCCCCACCTGGCAGTGGCCCTCCTTGCCACGCCAGCACGCACACGCCACGCAAGCCCAGGGCCCACAGGGCAGTGCCTGTGGGTACGCCTCCTGTGCGTATAAAAAGGAATAAAATGAATCTGTTTTAAATTCTATTCTCTTTTAAATAGCAGAATTAAATCAAAACTTTGAAATTCAATAACTTTCATTTTGTAAATCCAATAAATACAAACCTGATGTCTATTCTGATCCAAATTTTATAATCTTTCCAAATATGCAATTTGTGTTCTGTTTTGAATTTTCAAAATGCAATTTAAATTCAAATCCAAATAATTCAAATGCAATTTGGAATAATTCATACCTAATTCATACTGTTTCCAAATAATTCAACTAAAATATGTTTTTCACACCTTTTTGAATGCTCTACGCAAATATAAATTTTGTTTTCTGGTTTGAACAATTTAAATTGCCCAATCTATTTAAATCATGTTTAATTCAATTAAAAATTGTTTAATTTTGTTTAATTCATAACTAAATAATCCAAAGTCCAATTTCAAATTGTGAAACATGTAATCCAACCAGAATTTGATGTTCTTTTCAAATATCAACTTTGTTATTTGTTTTGAACATTTTAAATGGTTGAAAACAACAACTACATGTGTGGTACCTCTAATGCACCCAAAATTTTCCAAAATTAATAACAAACTTTTAAATTGCTACAACCTATTGTAATTTGGTTCTAATGTTGCTATTTTGCTGTTTTCCTTTTGCATGCATCATGCTAATCCATTATCATCTGTTGATTAGTTGGAAAACAAATAAACTAACCAAATTCCATGGGCTTGTCATATGCAACTCACAGTTGCATATCAGTCCATTTAAATTGTGTTATCATATCAAATAGGTTATTTTGTTGCATCTATTAAATTGTCATGCATCATAGTTGATTGTGCACAATGCCATGTCAATGTTTGTTTACATACCTGTTTTGTTTGTTTGCTTCTTCTCGGTTAGACGACGACTACGTTGAGACCGACGATCCTTACGACACCACTTCTCAGGACCTAGCCCAGTACGATACTGAGCTGCCAGGCAAGTTATCACTCACATGAATCATCGAGTTTCCTTTCCACACTTGTTGTCGATACTGTCCTTTTGTCTACTATTGCTAGCCCTATGTATCGTTGCTTGATTCTCCGAACCCATCACATGATACCTTGAGCCATGATATTGCCACCACCTCCATACCCATAGCCTTTGCTTGTGCCTTAGTATTATCTAGCATGCTTAGGGTTGCTTTTACTCGAGTCTGTTGTCGGTTACTACTTTTACTATCTTATTCTTGTACCGGGGCTCGTTATTAATCAATCAATCCTGTTAATTGCTAATGGTAATAATAACTTGATGATAAGGCACCGGCAGGAGGCCCATGAGTGGTTTTGGAGCCTGCTAGTGTCGACCCTAATAGGAAAAGGGTCTTGTCTACTGATCCATGATGAGCGCACTACCCGCATTTGGGAAGCGAGTATGGGCGCCCCCCTCAACTTGACCTGATTCGCATCTCGTCCAAATCGCCTCATTTAGTTCGTGTTTTCCATTTGCCGCATGCATGTTTTTGCGAGCCCAGCGCAGGGTGGAACTTTTGTAGTCGGCATATAGGGGGACACGTTCTTAGAGTGCTATGAGGGTCCATTTTCTTCTGGGCTCGATTAGCCGTGCGCCCAAGGTGCTTTGGGCTTGATGCGGAGAATGGTTGGTTGTGTAGAGTACCCCGCTTGGTGGGTTAGCTTCCCATCTGGCGGGTTATTCTTGAGTGTACGGCCAAATTGGTGCAACCCTGCAGGGATAATCTTCTCGAGAAGCCGTGTTTTCCGCGGTTATGGATTACTTGGTGAAAGTACTGGCTAACAAGTACTCAGGACAACTTCAACCTAATGATCAATCATGTTTCACCCAATGATTAATAATTTGACTAGTAATAGGTTATTCACACAATAACTTGATTCACCTTTTCATAACTGTGTGAGTTATCCTCGGATTGCTTCTTTGGATAAGGGGCGAGATCCAGGATGGGTTTGGTTGAATTTATCTTTCAGTTGGTTATAATCCTCGATCTTATCTTTTCTATTAGCCGGAACTTGTAGATATTTCTGTAGTTGGTTAGAGCAGCCAGCAGCAACTTTTATATCACCCCTTTCTTCCGTTGATCCCAAGCATCTATGCTTGTGTTGACGGGTAACTCCTTGATGAATTGTGAGTCTTGCTTGCCAGTACTTGGATGTACTGACCCCGTTGGGGCTGTGGTTTACGCAGAGTACTACTACGACTACGATGCTACCCAGGATGGCTACTTTGTGGAGTTCGATGACGCTGCAGACGAGTAGTTAGCTGGACCTGGGCAGGATCCAGACCTTCGTGGATGGGCTTCGTTTTCCTTTATGTTCTCAGGCTTCTTAAGCCATGGATTTGTCTGTACTCAGACCCCTTTGTTTGCTTCCGCTGTTGTAATGAATGATATGTTGGGACATGTGTCCTCTGGATGACTGTATTCGATATTTTCTGCCTTAGTGAAGGCCAGTTGCCCTTATTTCATTTCTTTGTGTCTTAGAGACATTCTGTGTTATCATTCGTACCAAACTGTTGACGTACCGTGCGTGTTTGATTATGAAGTACGTCGACAGTAGTGCCTTTTGGGTTCCTAGCGGATAGTTTACCTCGACGGTGGAAGCAGGGCTTGTGTTGTCGCGCATAAGCGCAGGCCTACCAGGAAGCTGGGACGTGGGAGCAGTTATGCCCCATAATCCAAGCACCTGACTTCCAGTTCGTGCGAGGAGTATCCTCTAGAAACCCAGGGTGCGACAAATGGTATCAGAGCCTGTCTGCCTGTAGGATCCCTTTTTACTGGTCGCAGTTGAGTCTAGAAACTATTTTGTAGCTATATAGGAAAAATGAAACGTGAGAGTAGGAATTCTGCCATTTTTCTTCTTTCCCCACCCACCCACCCTTTTCTGGTAAAGAAGTGAAACGTTGTTTTCTGTTCTCACCTAAACTTTCAAGTTAGGATTTCACGTGTTTTGGGTTCTCTGTAGTACCTCAGGATTTTTTGGTCTCGTTTTCCCGATGTTGCTTCAATATCATGTTCTTTTCAACATCCTTTTCGTCCATTGAACCTTGTTGTTGCTTTCCACATCCTTTTTCATCTACCGGAGTCTAATCAAAACCTTCCAAATAATCTGCAGATGGGTCTCAACTACTATCCGCAGGTGGTTCGCATGACTCGCTGTGAGAGCACCGCCGGTTTTCCGGAGTTGCTGAGAGACATGGTTACCTTTCTGGGGTTCCATTGGGCGCCAGAGTACCAGGTCTACGAGCACCAGCGAGAGTGTGACCAGACTTTCTACCGGGCTATCGTCTACATTCTGTCGGATGATGGCAGGAGCATTGCACACCAGTACGAGGCAGTAGGGTCCACAGTGGATATGGCAGTGCAGCAGGCAGCGTACGTGAGTGTCACCGTTCTCCGTGCTGACTACTGGGGGTTTGATAAGTCTAGCTTTCGTCACATCCCCCGTGGTTACATCACGGCAGCAGGAGCTCACTTCACTATCCACCGCGACATGGATACCTACGAGACTGATAGCTCCAGGCTCCAGGTCACTGCCCAGTTCGCTAGTCACAGTGATGCTGTTGCTTCCGCACTTTCTCAGGAGTTAGCCTCAGTCAGGGAGCAGCTCCGCCTTGCTCTCACTCGTCTGGCGACGTACACCACAGACTTTGTTGGAGACGAGCGCTTCGCACGTGTCGTTCAGCCAGCTGGTCTTCCGTTGCCAGATGCTGGAGGTTACGAGCCGATCAGAGGTCCACTTCTCGATCTCGGAGCTGGTTACACAGGGATTCCCCGCTATGGAGCACAGGGATACGACGCTTCCTACTTCACGACACCGAGAGTTGCTCTCAGAGCAGTTCCTATCTACAGGGATCGTCGTGATACCTACTTCCGTGGGATTCCTCCTCACCGTATCTCTCGTCGTACTACTCACCGCCGTCCTGCGTGATGAGCATGGGAGTACCGTTGTATCCATTACTAGCTGTGTCTAGTTTATCCTTTCGTTTTCGAACCATGTTTTTGGTCTGTTGGATATTCTGATGTATTTGAACATGTGATGATGTACCTGTTGGTTATCTATTCATGCGTCGGAATAATCTATCTTTCGGTTACCAAGTCTATCCTTTTCTGTTGTTGTGCTAAAATGAATTTCTGTTCAGGATGCCTCCAACCAGGAACAACCCGCCACCGCCACCACCAATGGGGGAGCTGTTGGCTCAGATGACCCAAGTGGTGACACAGATGGCCCAGATCCAGGCTAACCAGCAACACAACCAGAATGCTCCAAGGGTCACCATCAAGGACTTCCTCAGCTTGGGCCCAAAAGCTTTCGTGGCAACACGTGAGCCCCTGGATGCTGATGACTGGATCCGTGACGTAGCAAGAGCTCTGGAGATAGCTCATGTTGCTGAAGAGGATAAGGTCAAGTACGCCACCTACCTACTGAAGGGTCAGGCAGCTACTTGGTGGGAGAACTACCAGGCCATGAGGGCTGGCTTTCCTATCAACTGGGGATGTTTCAGAGATGCCTTCCTGAAGCACCACATCCCGGATGGTCTCATGGAAAAGATGCGTGAGGAATTCTGCTCTCTCAGACAGGGCAAGCTGGACGTTCTCGGCTACCAGAACGAGTTCAATCGTCTCGCTCGGTACGCTGGTGACGAAGTGTCCACCGAAGCCAAGAAGATGGCGAGGTTCCGCCGAGGTTTTAACCCGGAACTGAAGTACGCTCTCACCAACATCAAGTGCAAGGACTTCGTGGAGCTTGTGAACACCGCGCTCAATGAGGAGAATGGGCGCAAGGCGTTCGAGGAGTCGCGCAAGCACTCGCGTGAGGGTGGTTCCTCCTCCAACATGACCACCCCTCCGCAGAAGCGCCGCATCTGGGTGCCAAATGGTGCTGTCACTCGGGCTCCAAATGCCCAAGCTTCTCCAGGCTTTGGTCCCCGCCCACCCAACCCATCTCAGATGCAGGGTCAGAGGTTTCCGATGGGGCAGCCAAGGCCGGGTCCTTCTCGTGTCGTCACTTGCTACAAGTGCAAGGAGACTGGACATTATGCTGATAAGTGCACTCAGAAGCAGCTACCCCTACCTCCTCGCCCCAACACCAACCAGGCTATGGTTCGTGCTCCTCCGGCTAAAGCCTTCAACTCCAACAATAGGCCTGTCGGGAGGAACGCGAGGGTGAACCATATCAAGGCCGACAAAGCCGAAGAGGCTGCTGACGTCGTTCTCGGTATATTACCCGTAAACTCTATTCCAGCTAAAGTGTTGTTTGATACTGGAGCATCGCATTCATTTGTGTCAAAGATTTTTGCAAAAGCATACAACCTAGTTCTGGTTCCGCTAAGCAATCAAATGACTGTTCACTCTCCGGGACCGCAAATGTTGACTTCCAAGATAAGCATGGACAATCAGATCCTAATTGGAGGTCGTGTATTCCTTGCTTCACTCATGTTGCTGGGAAATTCTGACATTGATGTCATTCTGGGTATGGATTGGTTGAAGACCCACAAAGCTAAAATTGACTGTGCTCAAAAGTCAATAACTCTCTCCCACACTTCAGGCCAGATAGTCTATTCTCCATATGGATCAACCTCTGTTCAGCTGTTCAGCCTCGATGCCAAACCCCTTCCGGCAATTGAAAATGTTCCGGTGGTTTGTGAATTCCCTGACGTCTTTCCAGAAGAGTTGCCAGGGATGCCTCCGGACAGAGCAGTTGAGTTCGTGATCGAGCTTGAGCCAGGTACTGCTCCAATCTCTAAGCATCCATACAAGATAGCTCCTCCTGAACTGAAATTGTTGAAGGAGCAAATCGATATGTATATGGACAAAGGTTTCATTCAGCCTAGTTCCTCCGCTTGGGGTTGCCCAACTCTGTTTGTTGCCAAGAAGGATCAAACTAAAAGACTCGTGGTTGACTATCGTCCTCTCAACGAGAAAACCATCAAGAACAAGTATCCACTTCCTCGTATCGATGATCTTTTTGATCAACTTGCTGGAGCCTCAATATTCTCAAAGTTGGACTTGAGGATGGGTTACCATCAGATAAAGATCAGAAAGGAAGATATTCCTAAGACAGCTTTCACCACTAGGTACGGTCTATATGAATACACCGTCATGTCCTTTGGCCTCACCAATGCACCGGCGACCTTCTCAAGACTCATGAATTCTGTCTTCCATGAATACCTCGACAAGTTCGTTGTGGTATATCTTGATGACATTCTAGTCTACTCAAAATCCGAGGAAGAGCATGGAGAACACCTTCGTCTCACTCTCATGAAACTTCGCGAGCATCGTCTGTATGCCAAGTTTTCCAAATGTGAGTTCTGGATTCCAGAAGTTGCATATCTTGGTCATATCATCTCTGCCAAAGGCATAGCCATTGACCCGGAAAAGGTTAAGGCAATTGTTGATTGGAAACCCCCTAAGACGGTGAAACAAGTTAGAAGCTTTCTTGGCTTGGCTAGCTATTGCCGTCGTTTCGTCCAAAACTTTTCTAAGATTGCTAAACCTCTCACTGATCTCACAAAGAAGGACAAAAAGTTCGTTTGGACTCCACAATGTGATGAGAGTTTCAACCTCCTGAAGACTAAACTCACTTCCACACCTGTTCTAGTTGGCCCCGACACCACCAAATCTTTCCAGATATTCTGTGATGCATCTCTCCAAGGCTTAGGAGCAGTTCTTATGCAAGAACGTCAAGTTGTGGCTTATGCTTCACGTCAGTTGAACCCACATGAGCAAAACTATCCCACTCATGATCTTGAACTTGCAGCAGTTGTGTTTGCCCTCAAGAAATGGAGACAATACTTGTTGGGTAACAAAACTGAAATCTTTTCCGATCACAAGAGTCTGAAATACATCTTCACTCAGCCAGATCTGAACCTCAGGCAAAGGAGATGGATTGAGAAGATTAAAGACTTTGATCTCACCATTTCTTACACTCCAGGCAAGGCTAATGTTATGGCCGATGCTCTCAGTCGCAAATCCTATTGCAATAATCTCATGATCATGGAAAGCCAACCTCCACTTCATGAAGAATTCCAGAAGCTGAACCTTGGTCTTGTTCCTGAAGGATACCTTGCTAGCTTGACAGCCAGCCCAACTCTCGAGGACAAGATTCGTTCTGAACAACTTCGTGATAATGAAATCAAGAAGATTGTGGATCACATCAAGGAGGGCAATGATAAGTTCAAGTCCTTCTCAATTGATGACAAGGGAACTGTGTTCTTCGAAGGACGCATTGCAGTCCCTCAGATTCAAAGTCTCAAGGATATCATTCTCAAGGAGGCTCATGAAACTCCTCTATCCATTCACCCTGGAAGTACAAAGATGTACCAGGATCTCAAGACTCTGTATTGGTGGCCTGGCATGAAACGTGAAATTGCTCAATACGTTTCTGAATGCGACGTTTGTCAACGTGTTAAGGCAGTCCATCAGAAGACAGCAGGTCTACTCCAACCTCTGAAAATTCCTGAGTGGAAGTGGGACATGATTGAAATGGACTTCGTTACTGGGTTTCCAAAGTCCAAAAAGGGCAACGATGCAATCTTCGTTGTTATTGATCGTCTTACTAAGGTTGCTCACTTCTATGCTGTAAAGGAAACTATCTCAGCTAGCCAGTTAGCAGAGCTCTACACAGCAAAGGTTGTTCCCCTTCATGGTGTTCCATTGGAAATAAGCTCAGACCGTGGAAGTATTTTCACTTCTCATTTCTGGAAAAGCTTTCAAGAAGCATTGGGCACTAAACTTCTGTTCAGCACAGCTTATCACCCTCAGTCTCAGGGGCAAGTCGAAAGAGTCAATCAGATTCTCGAGGATATGCTCAGAGCATGTGGTCTCTCCTTTGGCATGAAATGGGAGGATTGCCTTCCATATGCTGAATTCTCCTACAACAACAGCTACCAGGCAAGCCTAGGAATGGCACCATTTGAGGCACTGTATGGTCGCAGATGCAGGAGTCCAATCAATTGGTCTGGAGCTGGTGAACGTTCACTTTTAGGCCCTGACATTGTTAAGGAAGCCGAGGAGAAAGTTCGTATCATTCGTGACAATCTCAGGATTGCTCAGTCTCGTCAGAAGAGCTATTATGATAGCAAGCACAGGGATATGGTCTATGCACCTGGTGATAAGGCATATCTCCGTGTAACTCCCCTCAGAGGCACTCATCGTTTTGGTGTGAAAGGAAAGCTTGCACCAAGATACATTGGTCCTTTCAACATCCTCTCAAGACGTGCAGAGAATGCTTATCGTCTTGAACTTCCAGAAAAACTATCCAAGGTGCACGATGTTTTCCACGTGTCACAACTCAAGAAGTGTTTCAAAGATCCAGATCGTGCAGTTGATCATGATTCCATTGAGCTGCAAGATGATCTATCTTATGAGGAGCACCCTATTCGTATTCTCGATGAGACCGAGCGTAAGACTCGCAACAAGAGCACCAAGTTCTTGAAAGTCCAATGGTCGCATCATTCTGATAAAGAGGCAACGTGGGAGACCGAAGAGGATCTTCGCAAGAAGTATCCGGACCTATTCATTTCTCAGTAGGGAATCTCGGGGCGCGATTCCTTCAAGGGGGGGCGTTTTGTAACATCCAAGTATGAAAACAACCCTTAGAATGTTTGATTCCTTGTTTAATTTCAAGCAATGCATCATGTCATCATGTTTACTTATTGTTTGCATTTGTTTTCTATCTGTTTTATCCTGTTTTCACAACTCAAATTCAAACCTTTTTCAAACTTTGGTTTCATACTTGCTATGTTACAATTTTGGAATACAAATAACAACTAAAAACAACCATGTTATCCCTTTTCTCACTTATTAAAATTGTTGCTTTAATCCAACCAATAATTCAATCATTTATTCTCAAATCCTCTTTTAAATTTCAAAACAAGTTCAAATCAGTACTTATTTTGAACCCATCAAATTTCACCACACTTTGTGATTCTAAAATCATGTTTTAAAACTAGGGGTAACCCTATTCAAATGTTGTTTTCAATAAAGAAATTAAATATGAAAATTCCCCATATTTGGTTTCAAACACTAACTACAATTTTAAAATTTCATTTTGGAAATCCAAGTTGATATTGTGGTTACTAATTAATTAAAAAGCTTAACCTAATTTTTCTAGAATTTTTCTCAAATAAAACCTTAACAACTTTCTTCCAAAAGCAGAATGCAAAAAAAAAATAAAAACCAGAAAAGAATAAAAGAGAAAGCGCGCGGCAGCTAAGCTACTGGCCCAGCCCACCTAGCTCTACGCGCGCGCGCACCGCAGCCCAGCCCGCGCAGCACCACTTACCGGTTCGAGCTGCGCCAAGATCCGTGCGAGCTCATCGGCGTCGTCTCCCACCTGTACGGCGTGCATCCAGCGGAGCCACGGCGGCCCCCGCGCGACTCCGGCGGCCAGGAGCAGCCCCGCGGCCCTATAAAACCCCCCTAGCCCCCTGGGAGAAACCCTAGACGCCTAGGTTTCCTCCTCCTCCTCGCGATCGCCGCCAATCACCTCCTCGCTGTCGTTTTCCCTCACTGCAACTCGACGCCGCCGTCGATCCTCTGACGAACTCCATGGCGCCGCCGTATCTCTCTCCCACCTAGCCATCCCTCAGCTGCCATCGCGTCGCCTCTCTACTCTCTCTCTACTGGACCCCAGGATCCCCTCTGGTAAGCACCAGATCATCGACGCCGTCCTCGTTTTTCCTTCCGGCCACCGTGCCATCTTTTCTGAACCCGAGTGGTTCGTCGCCGTTGCAGAGCCTCCCACCGCCGTTGGACCGCTGGGCTAGCACCACCTCTTCCTCCTCTACGTGTTGAACATCTACGGAGGCACGGGGAAGCGTCACACCCTCGACACCGTCCGTGACCGCGCCGCCGTCGAGTTCATCCACGGCAGCCACCGCGGTGAGCGACCACCACCGTTCCCTCCTCCCTCTCTGCTGTTCGTAATCACCACCGCACCGTGCACGTCCACCAGATCGCATCGCAGCACACGCGCATGCCCGCTCGCGCCGTTGATCGCCGGCGTCCACTTTCTGTCAGTCGAGCACCGCGCCGTTCGTCAGTTTCGTCAGATACGAGCGGGATCTGAACCTTAACCTGACACCTCCCCCTCTACTGACAAACACACAGCAGCAGCGCAGCGGTCCGAGCCTTTTGCACACGCAGCGAGCTCGCGGGTTCGAGCCCCGCGGCCGCAAATTCTTTTGCGAATTTCGCCCAGCGTGCGGCCCCACCTGGCAGTGGCCCTCCTTGCCACGCCAGCACGCACACGCCACGCAAGCCCAGGGCCCACAGGGCAGTGCCTGTGGGTACGCCTCCTGTGCGTATAAAAAGGAATAAAATGAATCTGTTTTAAATTCTATTCTCTTTTAAATAGCAGAATTAAATCAAAACTTTGAAATTCAATAACTTTCATTTTGTAAATCCAATAAATACAAACCTGATGTCTATTCTGATCCAAATTTTATAATCTTTCCAAATATGCAATTTGTGTTCTGTTTTGAATTTTCAAAATGCAATTTAAATTCAAATCCAAATAATTCAAATGCAATTTGGAATAATTCATACCTAATTCATACTGTTTCCAAATAATTCAACTAAAATATGTTTTTCACACCTTTTTGAATGCTCTACGCAAATATAAATTTTGTTTTCTGGTTTGAACAATTTAAATTGCCCAATCTATTTAAATCATGTTTAATTCAATTAAAAATTGTTTAATTTTGTTTAATTCATAACTAAATAATCCAAAGTCCAATTTCAAATTGTGAAACATGTAATCCAACCAGAATTTGATGTTCTTTTCAAATATCAACTTTGTTATTTGTTTTGAACATTTTAAATGGTTGAAAACAACAACTACATGTGTGGTACCTCTAATGCACCCAAAATTTTCCAAAATTAATAACAAACTTTTAAATTGCTACAACCTATTGTAATTTGGTTCTAATGTTGCTATTTTGCTGTTTTCCTTTTGCATGCATCATGCTAATCCATTATCATCTGTTGATTAGTTGGAAAACAAATAAACTAACCAAATTCCATGGGCTTGTCATATGCAACTCACAGTTGCATATCAGTCCATTTAAATTGTGTTATCATATCAAATAGGTTATTTTGTTGCATCTATTAAATTGTCATGCATCATAGTTGATTGTGCACAATGCCATGTCAATGTTTGTTTACATACCTGTTTTGTTTGTTTGCTTCTTCTCGGTTAGACGACGACTACGTTGAGACCGACGATCCTTACGACACCACTTCTCAGGACCTAGCCCAGTACGATACTGAGCTGCCAGGCAAGTTATCACTCACATGAATCATCGAGTTTCCTTTCCACACTTGTTGTCGATACTGTCCTTTTGTCTACTATTGCTAGCCCTATGTATCGTTGCTTGATTCTCCGAACCCATCACATGATACCTTGAGCCATGATATTGCCACCACCTCCATACCCATAGCCTTTGCTTGTGCCTTAGTATTATCTAGCATGCTTAGGGTTGCTTTTACTCGAGTCTGTTGTCGGTTACTACTTTTACTATCTTATTCTTGTACCGGGGCTCGTTATTAATCAATCAATCCTGTTAATTGCTAATGGTAATAATAACTTGATGATAAGGCACCGGCAGGAGGCCCATGAGTGGTTTTGGAGCCTGCTAGTGTCGACCCTAATAGGAAAAGGGTCTTGTCTACTGATCCATGATGAGCGCACTACCCGCATTTGGGAAGCGAGTATGGGCGCCCCCCTCAACTTGACCTGATTCGCATCTCGTCCAAATCGCCTCATTTAGTTCGTGTTTTCCATTTGCCGCATGCATGTTTTTGCGAGCCCAGCGCAGGGTGGAACTTTTGTAGTCGGCATATAGGGGGACACGTTCTTAGAGTGCTATGAGGGTCCATTTTCTTCTGGGCTCGATTAGCCGTGCGCCCAAGGTGCTTTGGGCTTGATGCGGAGAATGGTTGGTTGTGTAGAGTACCCCGCTTGGTGGGTTAGCTTCCCATCTGGCGGGTTATTCTTGAGTGTACGGCCAAATTGGTGCAACCCTGCAGGGATAATCTTCTCGAGAAGCCGTGTTTTCCGCGGTTATGGATTACTTGGTGAAAGTACTGGCTAACAAGTACTCAGGACAACTTCAACCTAATGATCAATCATGTTTCACCCAATGATTAATAATTTGACTAGTAATAGGTTATTCACACAATAACTTGATTCACCTTTTCATAACTGTGTGAGTTATCCTCGGATTGCTTCTTTGGATAAGGGGCGAGATCCAGGATGGGTTTGGTTGAATTTATCTTTCAGTTGGTTATAATCCTCGATCTTATCTTTTCTATTAGCCGGAACTTGTAGATATTTCTGTAGTTGGTTAGAGCAGCCAGCAGCAACTTTTATATCACCCCTTTCTTCCGTTGATCCCAAGCATCTATGCTTGTGTTGACGGGTAACTCCTTGATGAATTGTGAGTCTTGCTTGCCAGTACTTGGATGTACTGACCCCGTTGGGGCTGTGGTTTACGCAGAGTACTACTACGACTACGATGCTACCCAGGATGGCTACTTTGTGGAGTTCGATGACGCTGCAGACGAGTAGTTAGCTGGACCTGGGCAGGATCCAGACCTTCGTGGATGGGCTTCGTTTTCCTTTATGTTCTCAGGCTTCTTAAGCCATGGATTTGTCTGTACTCAGACCCCTTTGTTTGCTTCCGCTGTTGTAATGAATGATATGTTGGGACATGTGTCCTCTGGATGACTGTATTCGATATTTTCTGCCTTAGTGAAGGCCAGTTGCCCTTATTTCATTTCTTTGTGTCTTAGAGACATTCTGTGTTATCATTCGTACCAAACTGTTGACGTACCGTGCGTGTTTGATTATGAAGTACGTCGACAGTAGTGCCTTTTGGGTTCCTAGCGGATAGTTTACCTCGACGGTGGAAGCAGGGCTTGTGTTGTCGCGCATAAGCGCAGGCCTACCAGGAAGCTGGGACGTGGGAGCAGTTATGCCCCATAATCCAAGCACCTGACTTCCAGTTCGTGCGAGGAGTATCCTCTAGAAACCCAGGGTGCGACACCTGCGCAAACCAAGTGATGGCCTGGGCCTCATTCACACCTTCGCAGGTGTTCCTCAATGTACTCCACCGAGTAAGATACTCGCGGTCTGTCTCTTCTTCCCGCAGCTTGCAAGCGGACAACTGCTGCGGCCTATTCGGCCTCTTGTAGGTGCTGGTGAAGTTGCTGATGAAGGCCTCCGAGAAATCCAGCCAGCAATTGATGTTGTTCTTGGGCAGATTGTTGAGCCAAGTGCGAGCTGGGCCCTCAAGCATCTGCGGAACATACCGCACAACCCATCTCCGGTTGTCGTTGGCTATATGCACCGCGGTGACATAGTCATTGAGCCAATCTTCCGGCTTGGTGCTACCATTGTAACACTTGGTCCCTCTGGCAAGCTGGAAGTTCTTCACGGACGGCTCGTTCATGATGCGTGGGCCAAAGCACTCTGGGCCAGGCGGCCCCTTGTTCTCGAGTCGTGCGGATAGATTGATCTGGTCCAGCTTGTATCGGACATCATTGGGCTCCAGCACACGCTCACCCACACGATCCATGATATCATAACCAGCTAACCCCATAGCCGAGTAGCCATCATCATATCTGTCCACCTCCATAGCCTCAGGTTGCTCCACCAGGTTGGCTACCCGCGCAGCCGCACGCGGCTGAGCGGCAGCTGGCTGCTGCGGCCTCTGCCGAGTAGGCTGAGCAACCTGTTGCCGAGAAGGGCACGGGCGATCTCCATCTCGCGTCTTGCTGTGAGCTTTATGGGCTTGATAGCCTACTCCTGCAGTGTTGTGTTTCTGACCGGACTGCCGCGGCACAGCGTGCTGTTTCGCGGCGACAGCCGGGTCGTACACCTGCATCTGTCTGTCTCTGCCAGAATAGCCACTACGCTCCCTCTCATGACTGGGATGCGGTGATGAGGCCTGATCGTTAGATCTGACCGCATGCGAGTGCACCACCTGAGAAGCTCCAGCACCCGGATTGGCTTTCCGGAACTCCTCGTTCTGCCTAGCTGCCTCTAGCACTAGCTCATTGAGCCTATCCTGCTGCCTAACAAGCGCGTCGCCAGCGAGATGCGGCAACTCAGCAGCTCTAAGGGTTTTGGCGGGGGTGCTGTATTTGGGCCTGGTGGTAGCGGTGTTTTGGCTATCTGCTCGGCCAACGGTCTCACCAACCGCTGCCATCTCGGTGCCTAGGTTACGGCGCGTAGCGCCTGCCTTGACAGGCCTCCTAACCACTGGCGTAAAGCCGTGAGCACGGTTGTACTCGTTCTGGTCTAGGTTAAGCTCAAGCCTAACCTTCTCCAACTCTACTTGCTCGGCGAGCAGCGCCTGGCGCTGCTGTTCGAGCTGCGCCCTCATGGTCATGAGCTTGAGCTCGATGGGAGGCGACATGCCTACCCGCACCGCGGATGCCGGTATCGTCGATGTCGTGGAAGGAGGGATGTAGCCCGGGATGTTCTGGGGCAGCTCGTAGGGCTTGTGCGTTCTTGTTGGCTCGCTCAGGCCAGCAACCTCCTCGACGACTGCCGCAGCTGCGGCTGCGCCCTTCCCAGCAGCGGTAGCCGAGGCGGTCATCAACACTTCCGCGCTGTCCGCAGAACAGCCAGTTCGCTTTCCGCGGGCAGCGATGACAGGAGGAGGATCTTCCGCGACGTGCACCTGCTCGGGGTACTCGCGGACGACGGTGGTGGCGATGTAGACGAGGTGCGAGCCGAAGGAGAGCACCGAGCCGCCCTCCGGCATAGCCCTGCCGCCGAAATCGCCGGCGTTGTCGATGACAAAGTCAAAGGAGCCGAATCTGTGGACAAGACCACAGACCACGCGCTTCCTAGTAACAGAAATGGATCCCGTCCGAACGTGTACTCCAGCCAGCGCCGCTGGTTGCCCCATGGTGGGCGCCAACTGTCGTGGTGGTGTCACGGCAGATGCCATAGGATGGCTAAAGATGTGGGGACGATGGACGCTGGAGGTGCTCGGGGAGGGATCACGCAGCGAGTAGCCGCGTGTGGGATGAATCAGTCACTGCAAACAACAAGATCTACCCAGGTTCAGGGCCCTCGTGTGGAGGTAAAACCCCTACTCCTGCCTTTCTCTCTGTATATTTGTGTCTCACCGAGTAGCCACAGTACAAGTTTGGCCTACGGCCGAGTAGCCACTCTTCTCTCTACGTGAAGATCTAGGGTTTCGTAATGTGTCCCTTCGTGTCCAGCATGTGATCCCCCGCGCAGTAGGGGGCAGGGCACCTTATATACTGGTGCCCAGCCGGATACAGCCAACAGGAAAAATACAAACAGATGTCGACATAGTGTGCACACTGCACACTTCCAGCTTCCCGCTGACAGCTTTGGCTTCCTAATTTGTCTTGTGTGGAAAGTCGTTGTGCAAAACCAAGAAGACGTTCTGTTATCACTGCCACGACCACAGGGTAGGCCCCCTAACCTGCACCGCCCTGCTGACACCCTGACGCGGATAAGCACGCGCTCTGCAGATGAACAGTGCGCCAGTACGGACCCAGGATACGCGGGATCCTGTGTCAGAACGGCTCCTTTGACTTTTGGCCCGAGTAGGAACCCACTCCCTCTACTCGGACCTCTTCCTCTACTCGGAGGAATATAACTTCCTTGATTCTTTCTCCTGGCCATCAACGTGTACGGCCGAATATCAGTCGACCGGGTAGCGAGTACCGGGTAACCAGCTACTCTGCCAAATGTCTCTTCCGATCTTGCCCTTAGCACTTGCCTTTACCCTACTCGGGGGGTAACCCCCCGACACATTTGTATGCTTTCAGCAAACTACCGAGAACATCAATACGGAGGTTTTCGAGAAACTCGCTATTAAGAATAAGGAGGTGAAAGCCCTCCTTGAAATCAATAGTGAGAAGAAGTCAGAAATCAACGAACTTCACAATCAGTTTAAGGAGAATGTTGGTTAGTATCTTAGCCATTCCTTGCCTTTGATTTCGACCTTGCGATTTTTCCCTTTTAAGTACTTTTGCATTTGAACATTCGCCTACTTTTCTTTTCAGCCTTACTGGCTGAAGCTCGGCAAGTAGCTGCGGATGCTGGGAATTCCAAATAGCTCTGCTCCGAGAACTTGGAGCTTCACAAAATTAATGTGAAGCTGTAAAAAACTTGGAAGAAAGCCAGCTCGCCCTAAGTTTGTTCGAGACTCGGATTTTGTCGCTGGCCAAGAAAGATAGAAGGACCATCCAGGACCTAGAAGCTGCTCTTCATCGCCGGCTTGAAGAGGTCGCCGAGATGGACAAAATCCTTGGTATTTATTGAACTTACCAGCTTTATCATTCATTTCCTCAAATGCATTCTTTTTCACCTGGACATCTGGCTTATACTTCTCCTTCTGTATTTTGCATCAGAAGGTGATCCTTCAGCCTCTCGGATCGACTACATCCAAGCCTTTGGAGCTTTCATCATCGAAATGAAGAAAGCCGGAATGCTTCTTATCAGTATGTGCATTTCGGATAAAAAGGACGAATTCTCGGATGCGAGCCAGCTGTCGGAACCCTTCTTAGAGGTTATCAACCAACGTGAAAGATGGCCGAAATCTGCCGCCCGTGGTGGAGTGCGCATGGCCTTAGGGCTTATAAAGATGCATTATACCACCGCCAAATCTTGGCGCGTCGCCACCGACATTCCTCAGGGATATATTGAGGCGCAGAGGGCGTAGCTTTTTTACTCCATCAAAGGGCATGCCTCCAAGATAGCTCGGATAGTTTCTACTGTTACATTCTGCCCTGAAGAAGAAATCCCTTCTACTCCGGAGAATCTGAGCGATAATGAAGGCGACGAAGACGATGTCGACTTTCTCGATGCCGTCTAAATCCAAGCCCTGCAATGCTAGAATCCAATAGAATGCATTACTTTCTTCTATGATGTAATATTCCTATGTAATGCATTCTTTATTCTGTATGAATAAGATTGACCTTTTGCAGTTTTGACCAACTTTGCAAGTTTAAATTTTATCTTCCTTTCTTCTAATTTCTTTGGTTTGTATGCTTTGACTTTCTTTAGTGTTTATGTGATTCTGAAAGTACGAAGTCTTCACGCCGAGTGACCCGGTTAAGTAACCAATCAGCCGAAACTCGGAATGATGGATCATAATTTGGCACTTTACTTACTAGATAAAGTGACCCAGCAAAACAAACAATCAAATAATACTTAGGAAAAATAAGGAGTTTAAGGATATGAAGTCTAGGCATGCAGGCACAATCTGTTGTTCTGTAGCCTTCTTAGGCCAAAAGCATTTAGTTTTATAACTTCGAGCACACAGGAAAAATTCGGGTTAACATTGAAGCAAATTGAACGATCATTAGGAAATAGAAAAGAAGGAACATGCTTTGAACAGTAAAGACAGAAAAAAAATTGCATGCATTTCCGACAACTTTATTTCATGATATCATTAGTGTTTACATAGAGTTGGATTAGGTATAGAAAGGACGAACTTCCGGATGCTCCAGGGCATGTTTGTCTCTCCTAGCTCTACATCTATGCTTCTTTTCCTCTTACGATTTGACTTTTTCGGGTCATCTTCAGTATCCCGAATATCTACAAGGTAGTATGACCCATCTTTCATAGGGCTAACTTGTGCTTTCTATCCAGCACTAAATCTTCTTCTTTAAAAGAGCTATGTTTTATTTTCCGGCTATGATATTGATGTAAACCCTGCTGATAAATGGCGGATCTTTGCAACACAAGTTCTTGTTCTTCTTCTAAAATATCGACGGCATCTTATCGCGCACTTTCGGCATCCGAATCAACATATGCCAGCAAATCCGTTGGTTGCACTACTTCTCCACCATAGACCAGGAAAAAAGGTGTCTTACACATTGATCTATTCGGCGTTGTTCATAATAATAATAATAATAACTATCCAAAACCGCGTGAGATTCTAATTTCCTCAGATTGTTTATGGTCACGAACGTGTTTCTTATGCTGACGCGTGTATGGGCTTTCGTTGTTTTGCTTGGCGCGTGCGCCTGTTCCGAGTGTTTTTTTTTTACATTAAACACGTCTCTTTATTAATCAAAAAACATCAATACACAGTGCTTCCCGGATAATGTCCGGGGCAAAGTCTGAAATAAACCCATCAGAGTTACAAGAAACTGATCTAGCTAGAGTATGACCCGCCTTATTCAGATTTCGACCTACATGCCGAAAAGAATCAGAGATGAACTTTTTAGCAGTACGCTTGATATCCAGCACCACCATTCCCACTTGCGATCGATCCGCTGAAGAGGATAGGATCCTCTTAATCAGAGACAGATAATTCGTGGTAAAGATGACCTTATTGAAGCCCTTATCATGTGCTAGGGACATCGCCTACCGTAGAGCTTGTGCCTCCGTGATCTCTGGAGAAGAAAAACCCTGGAGTGGATAGCCAGCAGACATCAGGCATTTACCAGTATGGTCCCGAGCAATAGCACCCATGGACATTCGTCGATGTTCAGGAAACAATGTTGCGTCGCAGTTTACAAGAACTTCACCTGGTGGCAGCGGAGACTATCTCTCAGTAGTCTTGGTTTCACGCCTGTTAGCCGGAGTTGAACGATTGCAATGTTGAATGATCATATCGACGTACGCGAGTATACGCGTAGAAGTGCGGCCAGGATCAATCTGGTCCCGGTTATTTCTTGCATCATTCCGGGACTCCCAAATATGCCAACACCCAACCGCGAGCACCGTGGCCTCCACGTCAGTAGCTTGAGCGAGGAACTCGAAGAGCCAATGCTTGGTGGACATAGAGTCATGGTGTGGAAGATTGATATTGAACTTTTGTTTGACATCTTTCCAAACCGATTTGGCGAACTGACAGGCGAACTGAGAATGAAAAATGTCCTCCACTCTTCCGCAGAAACTGCAGGCGCCATTCGCAGGGATTTGGCGTTGTTGCAGCTGAACGCCGCTCGGGAGACAGTCGTGCACCAATCTCCACAGGTGGATTTTCATTTTCCCTGGTGCTTTGATTTTCCATATAGACTTCCACTGTTTCGCCTCATCCACCGAGCCGGAGTGCATGCCCCGGTGATTGCTTTGTTGAACGAAGAACGAGTACGATCGAGCAAAATTATACGCCGATCGAACAGAATAGAGGCCATTTGTTGCATGTGGCCATCGCACATAATCCTCCCCGCCATGGCGGTCTATCTGAATCTGTAGGATCAACGCTGCTGTCTCATCATCGAAGAACGCGTGAATGGATTCTGGGATCCAGTCATTGGTTTGCTCATCAATAAAACAGCTCACAGTCGCCACATCTGGTATCGCTTTCAGTGGGCGTAGCATGTAAGGGGCCTCTCTGGAATCCAATGATCCGAGTTGATTTTCACTGATTTACCATCCCCAATGCCCCACTGAATACCTCGAAGGAGAAGTTCCCGACCAAACTAAAATACTTCTCCAAGTGTATGAAGGTGACCTCGGCTTTGGTGCATGCCAGAAGTATGAGTGCGGGTGGTACCTTCCCTTTAGGACTCTCGCGCACAAGGAAGTTGGTTCCGTTAGGAGACGCCATCCTTGCCTTCCGAGCATCGCCTGGTTGAACAGAGAAACATCGCGGAATCCCATACCTCCGAGTGCCTTCAGGGAGGAAAGCCACTCCCAGGACCTCCAATGAAGCTTTATCTGTCCATCCTCAACCCCCCACCAATGGTTGGCTATAGCTGATCGAATTTTGTTACAATTTTGGATGGGTATTTGGAAGCAACTCATAATGTACGTGGGGATAGCCTGGACCACTGCCTTCAAGAATGTTTCCTTTCCTGCTCTTGACATAGGTCTGTACACCACCCCATTCATCCGTTTCTAGATCATGTCATAAAGAAAATTGAAAGTAGCCATAGGTGATCGCCCCACCGAAGTTGGCATCCCAAAATAAAAATCATTGAGGATTTCACTTTGTACACCAAGACTTTATTTCACTGATAGGGATATGCATAAGGATTATGTTATCACAAGCATGAATGGAGATTTGATAGAAGACAACATGACCATGATGAAAACAAACATTCAAGATGTTGAAAACAAGATCACATTGGTGAAAACAATAAAGCAAGATGGTGAAAACAATTCATAACAATTGTTATTCCAATAAAACAATTGTTATTCATCAAGACAAGGGGATAGGTGCCTCCACCAAGTCAAATGCACCATATAAATCCTATTTTCGAATAGGTATGGTTCGTATACCATGTGTGGCCGAATCCCTTAATGGTGGATCGTTTTGTATCCATATGTGTGTCCTAGTTGGACTCCTAGTCCTAATAGGAGTCCTAGTCCTAGTAGGAGGTGGGTTGCTTGCGCAAGGACCCTTGTGGCCGCACCCCCCCTTATATTCTTGCCACCTGCGTGTGGATTAGGGGAGAACAAGTTAAACTACAGAAACCCTAGTCTTGAGATTGTATTGCTGCTTAGCATTCATCTTGAAGTATAACCAAGTCAAAGTTGTGTGATATCTTGTTATTCCATTGGGAATAGGGGGATACAGGACCACTTGTGATCTTTGATTTCTTGTGCAAGAGTGTGTAGTTGAGAATATCCAAAGGGCTTGATTGTTGTTGCATCTGGCAACAGGGGTCATCCAAGTGAGAGGTCTCAGTGTAGCACTAGTTATCAGAAAATACAGAAAATCCATAAAGAGAGAGAGAAGCTCATTGAGAAGATTGGGCCACCCCATATCATCTTGGTATCAGATTCTCCAGGTTTACTCGGTGAGCAAAGTTATTCCTAGTTTTATATACCTATCCAGAAAAAGCCATACAAAAATAGTTGTTTAGTTCATTGCTAGAGCCTAGATCAACACCAATTTGCATCTACCAAGTTTCTGCTTTTTGTTGATTTGTGTTTCTGTTTTTCTATTTTTAGTTTTTATCTATTAGGGTTCTTGTGATTCTATCCGAAAATTCACACCAAAAATAGTGTTGGATCTTGTTGCTCTCGGGAAAACCTAGACCTACATCTTGTTCTCAAGGTGATCTAGTTTTTCGAGTTGTTCTTGTTGCGGAAAAGTTGGCCTCTAATCGTGCTTAGGGTTCTAGCCATATTCGGTTTGCAATCCTATATCCAATCCGATTCCAACCGCGGCAGGAAAAGCGCCAAATCGCTGCCGCCAGGCGCCCCTACCCGCACTCGGTTTTGCACCGTAACACCCTTACCAAACGCCCCTGCGGTGCCCATATTTCCTTACCAGCGCGCGCACTACCCTAGCCGCAGTTGGATTCTCTGCCGCGCTCGGATTCGCTGCCGCGGGCTCAAAACCGCGCGCAAACGCTGCCGCCGCTGCCGCCATCCACTACACCACGCATCCACCCGCACTCCACCACCCATTGCTGCTGTGAGCTCTGCCGTGGGCCTGTTTTGGCTCGTTTTCTCTGTCGTACGGTACAAAACCGTGGATTTTGCTGCCGTGAGCCAAAAGTGCTGCCGTGAGCTCGTTTTCTCATAGTTTTTCTTTTGTTTACTCCCTGTTATCTCTAGGTTTCTTGTCTGATCTTTGATAAGCCATAGCTACAGCCATTCTACAGCTATATTTAGTTTTCCAAAACCCAAAGACTAGCTATTTTATTGCTCTAACAGGCTGCTCATTTGATCAAATCTGTCCACTGTTTTTATTTTCCATCTACTTATTGCTCCTAGTTGATTCAAAGGCCATTTAAAAAATCAAAAAAAATAGAGAAAAAGGAAAAAGTATAAAAAAAGGAAAGAAAAATTCAAAAGAGGCCGTGCTACATATCACTAGTGGAAGCTATTTTCTGTTGGAATTTTTGTGGACAAATTGAGCAATCTTGTGCCTGTTTCATTGAGTATTTGCTAGTATCTTTCTAGTGCTTGCAAAATCTCTACCATATATTTGCTAAGCCACAATTGTCTCCAAGAGTGAGTGTGTTTCCTTTAGTTTTTTTATCACATTGAGCAGTGCATTGGAGTTGTTATTTTGGTGTTGTTAGGAATCCCAACCAAGCCCCACCAAATACCCTGTTTTGCATTGTAACACTTGAGAGCCTGGTTATTCTCTTCTCACACTTGACACTATTCTCATTGGTACTTGTTGGTAAGTTGATCCTTTTCACTTTGGAACAGTAAGTGAACCTTCTTTGCTGGTTTGAGTGAGTTTGAGAGGCACCACAGCCCATTGAATATTTGTTCACTAACCTATTAATCATGAGTTTTGCTAGTGAATCTTCTGTGCAGGGTGACAAGGAGGCAACTGATGTAATGCCTAAGACAAATACTGGTGAAGATCTATGTACATGGGCAGATTTCAATATCTTTAGAGGAGGAGTTGCTAATCGTATTGAGCAAAGAGTTGAGAAGAAAATTGAAGAATATGATGATGTCCTCAGGAAAGATTTGACAGTAATTATTGAGGCACAAAAGGAGGTTGCTAATTCAGTGCGTGTTCTTCAAGAAGCCATGACTAATCTCACAAGGGAAGTTACCAATATCTCAACACAATTACAAAGGGCTAATATAGCTGGTAATCATGAGGAAGGCCGAGCCATTGCATATGCAGGCCGTGGCAATTATGCACCTAGAGGGATACCATTGGAGGATAATAGAGAAGAGGATGGCCTTGGGAAGCCCAAATTCTTTGTGCCCACTCTTACATGTGATAATGGTGACGTTGAGGAGTTCTTGATGTGGGAATTGAAGATAGAAAAGCTATGGAGATTGCATAATTACACTGATGAGAGGAAAATCAAGCTAGCATATTCTGGATTTGATGTTAATGCTCTCTTGTGGTGGGATGGCATCATAAGATTGAGGGAAACACAAAATCAACCAGAAATCACTACATGGGCTGAGATGAAACAACTTATGACAGACAGGTTTGTTCCAATAAATTATTTGAGAACTCTTTATGACAAATAGCAAAATTTGAAACAAGGAACAAATTCAGTGGATCAATATTACAAGGAGATGGAATTAGTGCTACAAAGAGCTCGAGTTGTTGAAGCAAAAGAGCAAACAATGCAAAGATTTCTTTCAGGATTGTCTTTTCAAATTAGATGCATTGTGAGGCATGTTCAATATAGCAATATGACAGAATTGTTGCATCAATCAAGGGAGGCAGAAAAGAGGTTGGCCGAGGAGGTTACTATGGCTCCAAGGAGGATTTTCCCATCAAGATCTTCTTCCTTTTCACCACCCACACCTCCAATTACTCCAATTCGAGATAGTACACCATCCAAACCCGAGACAAGCATCACTAATACAAGGAAAACACCACAACCCGCAGCTAGTGGAAGTGGTTCTACTCAATCAACAGCAAGACATAGATACATGACATGCCATACTTGTGGAGGAAGAGGGCACTTTAAGAGAGATTGTCCTAATAAGAAAGTTATGGTGATCAATGCTAATGAGGAGTATGAGAGTGGAGATGATGCTGATCCTAATGGAGAGGATCCATATGATGATGATGATGATGATGATGATGATGGTCCACTTAATGCTTTTGCTACCAATTATCCAACCATTGTTTGCACCAAGGCTTTGAGTGTTATTCCTAGAAATGATGAGAGCCAAAGATGCAATTTATTTCAAACCAAGGCAATTGTTGGACCTAATATGGCTTGCAAGGTGATAATTGATGGAGGGAGTTGCAGAAATCTAGCAAGCAAGGAGCTATGTGCAAAGCTAAGGTTGAATTACAATCCACACCCACATCCATATTATATTCAATGGTTAAATAACAAGGAAGAAATCAAGGTATGTCACATGGTGAGAGTGGATTTTCAAATTGGACCATACAAAGATACAATTGAGTGTGATGTGGTTCCCATGACAGTTTGTCACTTGTTATTTGGAAGACCTTGGCAATTTGACAAGAAGGTTACACACATTGGGAGAGCAAACACATATCACTTGAATTGGAATAATAAGGATATTATTTTGAGGCCTATGACACCACAACAGATAGTGAATGAGTCAATACACAGAATAGAGATGAATCTAGAGAAGGAGAGTGAAAACACCAAATCTATGGATGAATACAAGTCTAGGCCGAGTGGAAAGAATAAAGGAGTGAGCCTTTTAACTAATGAAACAAATTCTCTTCCTAGTGTTGTTTCTTGTGTACAGGTTGCTATTGAAGAAAGGGAGCACAAAGAAACATAACAAACATCACACATATTGGAGGAATATGCCACGGGTACTAGTGTTCTTGCTTGTGATATGAAGGTTATTTTTGAAGAAAGGGAGCTACAACCTTCAAACTCACAAGATATTGATGAATTCATACCTACTAAAAATTAGGAGGATAGTATTGACAAAGGTATTGATTTCGTTTTAGCAAAAACAAGTATTGAATTATGTGATAATTTACAACCATATCATACTATGATGAATTCGAAATTTCACAATGTGGTTCTTATTACACATAAAGAAGTACTTGCTAAGATACCATCTAGTGATATTGTCTATTATATCATGTTAAAAGAACCAATTGATGTGCAATGTGCTATGAATAAAATTTATTATGATGATTCTAGCACATATGATACTAGTTTCAAATTTAATTTGATTGGTGATTATAACTTGAGTAAAATTTCCATGGTACATCACATATGTATAACTTATGATAAAGTGGCCGAATTAAATAATATGTTACCTTGGATAGAGGAATTACAATTTCCTACACATGAGCATGATTTTATACATATTTTTAGTTTACCACAATATTGGTTGGATACATGTGTTAGTAAAACAAACTTCACTTATATTTGCAATTATGATTGCTATATTATAAAAGGCTATGACTATTATGTGTTGTTTTCATACAAATTTCGTGATCATATGTCATATGGACTATTTTATGGTTTACTAACAACTAATGAGTGCCATTATAGATACATATATAATGCATACACGTTGTTCTTTTTGTTTCTTCCACTTTCAGGATATCACAAGCCGTGGACGTCTTGTCTTGAAGAAAAGGAGGATGATAGGGATATGCCTAAGGATTATGTTATCACAAGCATGAATGGAGATTTGATAGAAGACAACATGACCATGATGAAAACAAACATTCAAGATGTTGAAAACAAGATCACATTGGTGAAAGCAATAAAGCAAGATGGTGAAAACAATTCATAACAATTGTTATTCCAATAAAACAATTGTTATTCATCATGACAAGGGGATAGGTGCCTCCACCAAGTCAAATGCACCATAGAAATCCTATTTTTGAATAGGTATGGTTTGTATACCATGTGTGGCCGAATCCCTTAATGGTGGATCGGTTTGTATCCATATGTGTTTCCTAGTTGGACTCCTAGTCCTAATAGGAGTCCTAGTCCTAGTAGGAGGTGGGTTGCTTGCACAAGGACCCTTGTGGCCGCACCCCCCCCCCCCCCTTATATTCTTGCCACATGCGTGTGGATTAGGGGAGAACAAGTTAAACTACAGAAACCCTAGTCTTGAGATTGTATTGCTGCTTAGCATTCATCTTGAAGTATAACCAAGTCAAAGTTGTGTGATATCTTGTTATTCCATTGGGAATAGGGGGATACAGGACCACTTGTGATCTTTGATTGCTTGTGCAAGAGTGTGTAGTTGAGAATATCCAAAGGGCTTGATTGTTGTTGCACCTGGCAACAGGGGTCATCCAAGTGAGAGGTCTCAGTGTAGCACTAATTATCTGAAAATACAGAAAATCCATAAAGAGAGAGAGAAGCTCATTGAGAAGATTGGGCCACCCCATATCATTCACTCTCTCTTTAATCTGATCACTACAATGGCTGCCAAAGAAGACCGATGATTTCTCCAGATTGATCTTTTGGCCAGAACCATCACAATAGGTCCACAAGGTATCCTGCAAAGATTCCACACTCCTACTGTCACTCCGGGCAAAGAAAATGATGTCATCCGCAAACAGTAAATGGGATATAGGAGGACCGAGTCTACCATTCTTGATACCATAGAGCTCATCTCGGTTCTCACTTCGTTGCAGTAAACTCTACAACCCTTCTGTGCACAGGAGAAATAGATAGGGCGAGATGGGATCTCCCTGTCGAATGACTCTTGACGGTATAACAGGTTCCTTCAGGTCACCATTCACACGCGCCGTGTATCTCACACAGGTAACACACCTCATGATTGACTGTATCCATGATGGTGCAAAGCCCGGCTTACTAAGGCATCCGTGAAGATATTCCCACTCTACCCTGTCATAGGCTTTCATCATGTCAATTTTGAGAGCAAAGTAGGGACGTTTATTATCTTGGTGCTTGATAGTATGCAGGCATTCAAAGGCAATTAGGGAATTATCCGTGATAAGCCTACCAGGGACGAAGGCACTCTGCTGCTCAGAAATAATAAACGGTAGAATAACCTTCAACCTGTTTGCCAATGCTTTGGAGGCAATTTTGTATATCACATTGCATAGACTAATGGGCCGGAAATTCTTCAATTGCCTCGCTTTTGCCACTTTCGGAATAAGAACAATAATGGAGTCACAGAAACCCTCCAGGGCCTCCCCTCCATTAATGAAAGACCGAACTGCACCACAAATTTCCTCCTTGAAAAAATCCCAATGGGTCTGGTAAAAGAGCGCAGGGAAACCATCAGGCCCTGGCACTTTAGTAGGTCCCATCTGAAACAAAGCAGCCCCAATCTCCTCGTCCGTGTACGGTTTGGAAAGATCAGCATTCATCTCATCCGTGACCATGTGAGGAATGGCGTCCAGGACTGCATCCACTGAATTGAGCATCTCAGAAGAAAAAAGGTTTTCATAAAAAACATTGATCATACCTTTAATTTCTCATGTTGTTTCACACTTTGAGCCATCTTCCCGATGCAACCAATCAATCTTATTCGTTTTGCGTCGTGCCGATGCTCTAGCATGGAAAAAGGCGGTGTTGCGGTCACCATCCCGCAGCCACTCGATCCGTGACCTTTGGCGTGCCATGATTTCCTCCCGCTCGAAGAGTTCACATAACTCACGCTCAACTGCACGTTCCTCTTCCAAAGAATTTTTCGAAAGAACGAGACCCCGGATATAACGTAGTCGACCTTCAAGTTTCGGATCTTCTTGCGGACCGAACCAAAGGACTCTCGGCTCCAGTCCTTGAGCGACCCGGCCACTCTATTAATAGTGTTCCACGTCAACCGTAATGATCGATCAGCAGTACCCGCATCCGACCATGCTTTCTACAGTACATCCATGTAATCCGGTGCCCTTAGCCACATTGCTTCGAAGCGGAAGTTGTGCTGTAGAGGTTATTCCCGAGCCACTGTAACATCATTCTCTAGTGAAATTAAAATGGCGTAGTGATCCGATGAGGTAGTGATCAAATTCTCCACCGCACATCCACCAAACATGCGGGAGAAATCTCCATTGGCAACAGCTCGATCCAGACGCACCTTGACATTGTGATATGCGTCATGTCTGTTGCTCCACGTAAATTTTGGTCCCTTGAAGCCAAGATCTCGAAGCTCGAAATCCTGCAAGCACTCACGGAAGGCCTCAATCTGTGACTCTGTACGATCCCTTGGGCCCACGTGTTCATCCTGCCCAAGAACCTTGTTAAAATCACCACAGACCAGCCACGGTCACTTCCATTGGGCCTTCATAAATCGGAGGAACTCCCAAAACTCGCGAAGGAGTTCACGTCGAGGTTCCCCATAAATAAATGTTGCTCTCCACCGTTCACCCAAATCCGGTGTAATATAAACATCAATGCACCGGGCGTTTGAAGCCTTGACTGAAACGGAAACGGAAGACAACCAAAACAGGGCTAAGCCACCGCTCAACCCCTCGCAGCTTACTTCATAACAGCCCGAGTAGCCTAGAGACCACATGAAATTACAGACTCTAGAATCCCTCATCTTCGTCTCGGAAAAGAAGAGGAGGGTAGGACGATGAGCTCTTGCTAACCATCGGAGCTCTCCCACTATCGCGTCTGTCCCAAGGCCGCGACAGTTCCAACAAAGGAGCCTCACTGCGTCTGGCGGGGCTGCTCAACAGCACCCGCCTGATCCGCCGATCCGGAGTCACCCTCCTTTCTTAGCTTCTTATTTGAATCATCGCTCACTTCGTCAATCACATGGTCAGTGATGACCTGATTAGCATTACTTGCGTAAACCACCAGAGCAAGTTTTTCCTATGTCCCAGGCAGCAACAGAGGTGTGGTCTTGGCCTTATAAGTTTGCTTGCGTTTCTGTCTAGTGATCGCAGCGCCCTCCTTTGCTGGCCCCTTCTCTTTTCCCCCAGCCTTGTTAGTGGTAGATAACTTACGAGTCCGGGTCTTCTTCTCTTTAACAGGTGAGGACACCTCAGCAAAGGCATCATTCTTGCTTGGATGACCCAGAGCCACATTCCGGTTGGACGACTGATGTGGGTTCTCCCTAGTTGGAGTAGGAGATCTCCCAAGACCAGCCGACACAGAATCACTAGACGATCGTGTCCCCTGATATTTTTTCCTGTGATCATCTGGGGCACATAACCAATCAACAGAATAGGGGAGCTTCCCGGCCTCATCCCTCCCCCTCCCCCCCCCCGGAGTTTTGCATTCGGTCGAGGAGTGGCCAATGAGCCCATAGGAGAAGCAGTAGTGCGAAAAATTCTCATACTGCACATCATACCATTCAGTTATGTTCCTTCTCTGAGAGAAAACCGTGACTCTCCGCCTTAGCGGTTTATCAATGTTAACCTCAACACGGGCACGCATGTAGCTGCCCCAGCACCTTCCAGTTGCATCACAATCCACTATGGGAACACATCCATCCATGCCCAGGGGTTTAGCAATTGTTTCTCCCACCTTCTTATTCATGCAACCGAAGGGAAGATTGAGGATCCTAGTCCATAGTCTAAACTTGTTGAAAACCAAGTCACTTGGCCTCCGATCAACGTTAAATTCCTGGAAGAGAACCGCGTGCTTACCAACAACCTAGGGAGGGTCATCCACCACGCGATCCATGTCAGCCTTTGAACCAAATTCCGCAACAAAGAGATTCTCACCCGCTGGATTCAGAATCAGTCCACGCGGGTTCCCACATGCAGGCCGAAGCGTCGACGAGATCGTGCTAATGTGAAGGACAGACGGGGACATCACTTTGCCGACGATCGCCCACTTGGAGTGCACGGACGGACCCTCCACTCCGTCATCTAGCACCACCACCTCAGCCTTGGCCGCCGTCAGACGGAGCCGCCCCATCATCTCCGAGACATTATCATCGGATCCGGCCGCAACCGCCACCACAGGAGGAGTCGCGAGGTCATCCCTCGCAGAGCTACATGTCCCCATCGCCGGGGGCACCACCGATGTCTTGCCTCTATCACCCACCACCGTTGTTCCCGTCATCGTCGATCTCCCCACAATTTCTCAACCAGCCAAGGGCAGGCAGCAGTCAGGAAAGCCCCTTGATCGCCCCGAGCCAGCAAGAAGACGGGAGGGAGAACAACTAGGTCACAGTGCGAGGGTCGGGAGGCTACCAGGAGCAAAACGCACCCTCGAGCGCATCTCAGAAGTGGATTCTAGCCCTAAAGAGATGCAATCGCCATGGCGGTCGCCTAACCCTAGTAGAGAGAAACAAAATCGTGCTATCCAGTCGCACGCGTGATCATTGGTTGTGATGGGGGGATGATAACCCGGTAGGCCAAACTCCCGGGAGTAACCCGGCCCAAAGGATGCTGTGCGAGATCTGGCTAAGGATGAGGAAACCTGTGAAGGCCCGAACTTGTAGGCCCAGTAATCCGGATTGTGGGTTATGGTAGGAGAAAGTTAGGGTTTGTACGCCGGGTCCGGGTAGGATTCAGGGTGCGTCTTGGAGAATAAGCCAGGGGGTACGGGTGCTTTATAAACCGACCCCCAGGTCTAGTCCAGGCAGAGATCTAAGAACCCTAGCAACATCGTGTGATATCGAGCATCAAGTGTAATCCCAGAGTTGAGTTATTATATCAAGATCGGAGACTCGGCGACTTTGATTGCCGGCTACCAGATCGAATTGCACCATGTTTTCCTCTGAGCTAAACCCTCTCCCAAATACCTGTGTCGTCTTGCCCCAAGATCAGTTACCCCCGGTAACATCTGCCGTGATTATCCCACGACAGTTGGCGCCCACCGTGGGGCCTACGTCCAAAGGTGTTTACATCACGGGAGAAGCTCGGAAGGGCATGGAGAATCTTTTCATCGGCGAAATCTACATCGACCACGAAGGAGAAAAGGTGGTGGACGATTCCGGCTGGGGGCCGGAGTCGGATCACCTCGAAACCGGATCCGTCGTGACAATCGGCCGGATCAGCGTCTTCATCGGTATGGTATGTGCTTCCAATTCGATCCCTGACAACGTTGGATCTGATTCTATGCCAGGAAAAGCCACGTCTATCCGATCAGATGATGAAGAATCGACTGGAACGACATATCCGGCAGAAGAACCCGTCGCGGAGTGGGAACAGCCGGAGGAGCCGGCATGGACCCCACGCGACCGGGCCCAAGGAGAAGATGATACCGGGTCTATCCTGGATCTACTGGAAAACCGGTATGAGGAGAACGGTGAGGAAGAACAGCCTGAATCTACACCGGATATCGTACGCCGAGTTGCAGTCTATGCGGCCCCCGCGGCCAACCAAGGAAACACAACCGCGGCATCAGTCGGGGCGGCTCAGGCAGTGGCCCAGCAACAGGGCGCGGTTAACGGAGACCCGGTCTTGACCCGGGTTGATGGAGAGCAGCGGATGAGGAGTTGCATGCAAACACGTTCGGATTCTTAGAAAACCGGACACCAGGGGCGGGTCCTTCGAACCCGCGCCACCCGGCCCTATTCGATAACAATCTGATTCTAGACCCCACGGTTCTCGCAACGGTTATCACTCCGGAAAACGCAGCGGAACGCGTCAGGGATCTGGATGTGGCGCGTCGTGCGCTGGAACAGCAAAGAAGGCAGGTAGAGGCAGAAAAGCAAGGGATGGCCACATGACGGCGCGAGCTAGATGCGTTGGAAACCCGGCTTCGAGAGGAAACGTCCAGGATACATCAAAGGCACCACACCAGGTTACCAGCAACGGGCGGGGTTATTAATCCGGCTAATTTATTCGTTACACCTCAGGACCAGCCGATACCAGTGGTGAACCAGGGAACCGCACCCCAACAGATGACAGCAGCGACACATCCGGCGAATGAACGGACCGGGTTACCCCCACCACAAACTAGAGTCACAACCGGCAACGATCTACTGCCACCGCCACCATCACGATTCCGCACACCAGCCGGCCACTACAACAATCCTATGGACAACGTATATGCAGCGACACTCGCATTGAATCAAATCCCTGTGGGAGAGTCGCCCCATGCAGAGAAGACTCGGCAAGCCATCGAGCTGTTGCACACTGCGGTGGCACAGCAAGCCAATTACCCGGATCACAGAAGCGGTATGCACGGGACGCCATACGTCAGTCAGCAGCAAGGGAGTATCCAAACAAGTTCAGCGCGGCGGAGGGAAGAGCAGCAGCAAATGCCGCCTCCTCCCCGCGCTCAGGCAGCATCAGCAGCACAGGCCGTCGTGGACAGTTCTAGGGCTCGGAGGGCCGCGGCCGGGTCTGCTGCGCATGGACCTCCCGCAGCACCGCGCCCAGCCGCGCCCCCCGCGGCATCACACGTTTCTAGAGCAAGTCCGGCTTCAACCGTTTTTGCGGGACCCAAGTGTCTCTCGGACAATATTAGAGCTGAACCTTACCCGGAAAAATTCAATGAGCCAGGGAAAGTAGTGAATTATGAGCCAACCATGGATCCCGAAACATGGCTAAGCAGTTACGAGATGGCAATGTCAATTCGCAACGCGTCCGAGAACCTCCAAGCCAAGTTCATGTATCTGATGATGTCGGAAGGAGCAGCAAAATTGTGATTCACCAATCTACCAGAGGGATCGATCAAGTCTTGGGAGGAATTGAAGACCGCGTTTGTCAAACACTTTCACGGGACCTGCAGGAAATTATTCACTATTGATGATCTAGAGCGATGCGTCCAGAAGAAGGGAGAATCGGCGCGCAGTTGGGTGCGCCGGGTTATGGAGATACTTCACTCATCCACGGATATCCAGCCCAAGGATGCACTACATGCCATGGCAAAAACATGCAAGTATATACCTTTAGTGCAAAAGTTAACTCGCATGAAGTCCAGTCGAAATGCGTCGGAAGTCACAATGGGAGAATTGATGGATGCGTGCAACAAACACGCTGCGACAGATACTACAGAAGAAGAAGCTGATGACAAGAAGGCAAAAGCAAACACAAGCGGTAATGGAAGAACCGGCAACGGATCAGCATCAGGTAACAATGGAAATAGCCAGAACAAGCGCCCTTTCGAAGGAGGCTCCGAGTTTGTCGCCAACACAGAAGCCGGGTCTTCGAGGCCAAGAGCAGAAGGAAATTTCAACGGAGGTAACCACAATGGAGGAAATTATCAAGGTCCACCAAGGCCGGGTAACAATTGGGACATATTCAGGATGGCATGTCCGAAGCACAGCAGGAATGGCAGGCCAGCTAACCACTCCCTAGAGCAGTGCGCCGATTTACAAAGATGGAAAAATGAGGAAGTGCACAGAGCTATGCGAGGTGCAGGACGGGGAGGAGGACCGGGTCCAGGGGCAAACCCGGGCAACGGCCCACCCCCAGCTGGTAACCCGGCGGCTGGAAATCAAAGTAATAACCAAGGGGGGGCAGGAGGTTTCCAGGCTAACCCCAAACAATTGGGTCAATATCATGTGCATACCACAGGAGGCTCTAACAAGGACAAAAAGATACTGAAGCAAGCGGTCAACTCAGTTTCGTTAGCCGTCCCGAGATACTTGAGATGGTCAGAACAGGAGGTAACATGGAGCAGAAGGGATCACCCGGAAAGAGTGGAACACCCAGGAGTCTTGGCACTAGTAGTCGCACCGCAAGTCAATGGGTACGAACTGAAAAAGGTTTTAATGGATGGTGGAAGCAGCATCAATATACTGTATTGGGAAACCTTCCTACGCATGGGTCTCAAGGAATCTCAGCTGCAAAAAAGCTCAACAGTTTTTCATGGGATAGTGCCGGGTCATTCAGCATGCCCCGAGGGAAAAATCGCATTGGAAGTAGCCTTTGGAGAGTCAAAGGATAACTATCGAATCGAGTGGCTTACCTTTGAGGTAGTGAAATTGCGCAGCCCTTATCACGCGCTATTTGGAAGGCCGGCTTACGCCAAATTCATGGCTAGGCCGTGTTACGTATATCTACAGCTAAAAATCCCGGGTCCCAAGAAGACCATTACCATACATGGAAATCGAGACATAGCGGCTGAATGCGACGAAGGAGATGCAGCAATGGCCGAGCAGGCCTGTAGAAAAGAAGAACTTAAGCATTACCGGTCTCAAGCAGACCCGGAGGATAGAGCCACATCAAAAAGGCCGAGTACTGAAGGTGAAAGAACAAAATCCAAGGTAACGCAAGATGCTAAAATGGTGGCCTTAATCGAGGATGATTCCCCCAAGCAATCCGCCGTAAAGGAAGAAGCTACACGGCCGCTCACAACCAGCCAAGTCATGGGAACACCCCACCCGGGTTGGCTAGCAAACCCGGTACTCATCAGGAAAAGGTCGAACATATGGAGAATGTGCATTGGTCAAGCCAGACCGGGACCAGTGCTTATGAAGAACTAAATAATGTAACGGGCAGCAGGTTTCAGACGCGCTCTTTTCCTACCCAGGGTACTAAGGGGACTGGAAGGTTTTTAATGAGGCGGCCTGCTGATCCAAAATTTCTAGTATCAATAAAGAGATGGTTATCAAGTCCTATATCATTACATCCTGATTACAAGTAAGTAGTATCCATGCGACATCAGTAATTCAGTATCATTAAAAGCATCAAGTGCATGTAGGTCTTGGGGGTTGGTTGCTCAAGTGACCAACCACTAACCCGAAAGACCCGGCCTTGATGCCTATAAGTTATAAGGGCCGATTATTCGAAACGAGTACGGCTGCAATCTTATAACTGGACAAAGGAGCCAAATTTTCTTGACTTTTCTTACTTAAGCTCGATGTGACTCGCACTAAAGTGGCATGATTCGTTCGCTTACGATTACAGTCAGCCATGAAGCCCAGTGGGACTGGCCTGACACTGTTCTCGTATGGATGTAACAACATGGTATCCACGCGAAAGCCGGCTTACAGTACAAGATAGTCAAAAGGGTCATCTACTCCTGCTTGTTTATGCAGAGTACAAGGCCAAAGGCCGGAAACTCAACAATTATCAAGCATAACTTCAGTATTCACACGGAATGGCTTTAGGCTTGCGACTCGGTAAAAAATAATTTGTTCTCTGAGAAAGGCCACACCCCCATGACTCGGACTTTGGGTCATGGGGACTGGGGGACTTCGAAACAGAAACAAACTACTTGGCTATCGCAGTTCGAAAAACCTCACCATCCGAGTCTTGGGGACTTAAAGAAAAAGTCCACGTATCAAAGCCCCTGGTACTCGGAAAACCGAGTCTTCCGAAGGGAGCCAAAATAGAGAATTGGGTATCGAGAAAAAGTTCAAAGAATAGGCAAGCAATACGGTTATCCAAAGACCAGAAAAGCCGCAAAGTACATCACGGGCTAAAAAGTACGTTACAAGGTACGACATCAGTATCAGGGGTGCACAGGCGCACCATCAAAAGCATAACAGTGTGATTACAAAGCATTACAAGGTATTATGATAATACGGCCCTATTCGGCCTCCTGAGTACGGCCTTCCGGGTCTGAGTCCTGGGTTTGCTGCTTAGCCTTCCTGGCACCCTTACCCGGACTCATTGCATCAGGGCGGACTGGTGGAGGGACGGCTGGTGTAGAGGCAGACGGGCCCGGTTTTAACTCGGCCTCCCTCTTCGCAGTCGCTTCCCTCTACCTGGCCGAGCTAGAAACCCACTTCTCCAAGATATCAAAAGGAGGGGGCGCATCCTCCGTAATAACTTTGCCATCAGCGTCATATGCACTCATAATCGTATTTAGATCCAAGCTATCGGCCAAGGCGGTAGCTGAGGGGCGCACTGCGGCTTGTATGGCTTTGAAATCCTTGGGTGTAAATTTGGAACCGTCAGCCTTGAATTCGGGAAACCCGGATGTTACCTTTGCCGGGTCAAGCTTTGGAAAGAAAGCCTTGGCCAGAGTAAAAGCCCGGGTCATTCCAATTCGGCATGATGAGCGTTTCCAGATCTCAATCCACCCAGGCACAGTAGAACAGGCTTGAACGAGATTCTCTTCACCCGGATATACTTTCGTAGGCCACTTCACAGCATCCAATATGAATTTTGTGCCGGCAAAGAAAGTCCGGAGTACAGTCTTGAGGGTTTTAGCCTTCGTAATGGCATTTTCCTCTGGGGCCGCAAGGTTGGCACCTGCAGTCGTAACAAAAGAAAGAGCGTATCAGTAATCCCGAGTCTGTTATAATAAATTAAAGACATGAAGCCAACTAGCAGCAGAAAACTTACTGAGCAAGATCTGATAAGTATCGGAAACCTGGTCCGATAGTTTCTTCAGTTCGGTCTGAGCGGCATTGCACTTCTTCTTGTATTTGGACACATCTTTCTTCAAGGTTTTCATGTCATCCTCAAGGATTTCCCTTCGTTTCATCTCGGCAAGAAGAAGTTGCTCGGTCCTCAGTAAAGTTTCATCAGACCGGGTTATTTGTGCCTGTAAGTAGCAAGGAATGCAAGTATTAGTTGGATTGTATGGAAAGCCGAATGTGGTGTAAAGTACCAAGCATCACTTTTGCAAGTCATACTTGGGACTTGGGGACTAGGTATGCAATATGAGATACAAAGTGTCCTTACCTGATGCTCTGCAGCCATGCGCTCCAAGATCTGGCTCTGTGAAGCCTTCATAGTAAGGAGAGTGTTCATCAACTGATCAAAAGTATCTTTACTCGTATCAGAAGACCCGGGGCCTTGGAAATTCCGGGAAGGAGCTTTCTTCTTAGTAGGAGGCGGAACCCGGGTCATCCGTATGTCGGAATCCGACGCTCCTTCTTCTTCACCCAAGACGGTGGTTTTGTTCTTCTTGCTTGCATGGGAAGCAATTGGATACTCGGCTCCTTGCGTGTCCGGGTTTGGCGGCGACGCTTGTTTTTCAGCGCTGGACGCGGCTGTAGTCTTATCAGCCGGGCTCCCCTTACCCGGGCCCTCGGTCTCCGCTTCCTCTTGATCGCTGACAACGACCGTGGCCCTATAAGGTGTGGTCAGTCAGTAGTTAAATACACAGTCAAGAAAGGGTGATGAAATATGGTGGAACATCAGGAAAGGGATCTTACCCGGTATTCACCGCAAAGTCACAAGGAAATCCATCGCTGGACTCGGGAGAAGCTGGAAATTATCAAGTTAGATGTCATATGGGAATGGTTTAAAGAGAATGTCTTGACCCAGAAAAGATAGGGTAATTACCAGCCCGCCGCGGGGGGGTCGATGTAATACCCGGGTTAAGGGCTTCATCACCCGGGTGATTTCGAGTTGACCTACGCTTGGGCACGGGCGATTCCTTCAAGAACGGCCAGTGGGATAACGTCAAGATAGCTCAAGTATATCATCAAAATAATGTGAGTTGAAGGCGAGGAGGAGATATGGAACCTTGGAGGTGGCCTCTTGAGTCTTTCTTTTGGATCCGACCTTGACTGTTGGCTCCAGTTCCTCCTCGTCGCTGGCAGATTCTACTTTGCCATCGGAGTTTTCTTCATCGTCATCTTCTTGTTCTGGATATCATCAAAGTTATGGTTGGAAATGAAGGGATTACGGTGAGCCCGAAGGAGCCAAGTAAAATCCGGAAAGTACCTTCGTCCGAGTTAATAGTTTCCTGCTCCTCTGGACTTTCGGAGCTGGGGGAGGTGTTGGTTTTCCAAAAAGCATCATCAGCCTGAAAGGTGTTAGTGCAAGGGTTATCAACTGTATCAAGTGGAAAGAATGAAGGTAAAGGCGTCAAAGTCGGGTTTTTACCTTGGGGGCTGGGTTCTCAAGTGTAAAGGGCTCTAACCCGGATATGTTCCGGATTACCTCGAGCTTTTCTGTCAAAAAGCCCTTGATGGTTTTATGAGTGTCGCCAGCCGCGAAGATGTTGTCGGAGTATTGGAGCGGGTCTGAAGGTTCCCCTGAATACTCGCACATCAACTTTGTGCGGATGGAATTGGGCTGGATCCTGAAGTCGACCCAAGTCTTCACCAGGTTGAGCCCGATGAGGCCTTGGGCTGTGAGAGTGGCGATTTTGGCTAGTAGGGGTTGAATGGCCTCCCTGTCCGAGTCAGGGGCGAAGGCACTAAACTTATCAGAAATGTCAAGAAGACCCTCCGAATAACCCGGCAGTTTCTTTTGGCCGGGTGGGGAAGTGTCTTGGCAGTAGAAGTATGAGAGCTGCCAGTGCTTGACATGGGAATTAAGGGTGAGGGGTGGCATCAGAGAGTTCTTGCGGCGCTGGATAGAAACCCCGCCGCAAGAGAGAAGCGCCCCGTCACCGCTTTCGCGGCACGGTTTGCATTGAAAAAGCTCAATAAAAAGAGCTAGACTTGGTGGAGTGCACAAGTAGGATTCGGAAAGAACAATAAAGTGGGAAATGTTCAGTACGGAATTGGGTCCGATGTCAAAGATGCGAAGGCCGTAGTGACTGAGGATATCACGGAAAAAAGGGTGACCCGGCGGTCGAAAACCCCGGGTCACATGTTCCACGAAGCAGATTACCTCATCTTTTGTTGGGGTAGGCCGGGTCTCCTTACCCGGCACCCTCCACTGGATATCTTCTTGAGGAGGAAGAACTCCCAGCTCCACCAGCTCCTCTAATTTGGCCTTTGTGACTGTAGACCGCGCCCAGTTGGCGGATATGGAGTTGGTGGTTTTAGCCTTGGTTGGAGTCTTCCCCTGCTTCTTGGGAGCCATGTGGTTGATCTGTAAAGTACAAGATAAAAGGATAAGAGGATTAAGATACGGAAATTGCGAGCCGGCCAAGTATAGGCCGGGTAATATTGAGACGTGAAAGACTGTGAGTAGTCCGGGTGTTAGCTCGCAGAATAAAGTTCGAAATTATCCGGGTGTCAAGTATTATGGCGAAAGTTATGGGATCTAAATGTTGAAGAAGCTTTTGAGGGCGATGGGTGACTGTGCAGGCATTTAGCGCGAATGAAAGGAACTAAAAAAGGGGAAGTCTGGCCGGGTGATTGAGGCCAGGGCGGAAATTTTGAGTGGACAGGCCCGGTTCACTGAGCGGGAGCCGGGGTTTGCGGAAAGGTAACGGTCATTTGTTAGAGTTTTTGGCAAGATGCGCTTTGAATGGGGAACGGGGGATCTGAATGAACAACAGAAAGGGATCCATCCCGTGATATTCGGTTGGTTATCAAGTGCGAAATCTTGACATTTTGGGATTCTACCTGGAAAAATAAGTTAGGTAATTGGGAAAGAGCCGGGTTACTATATGGCCACCATGGAGTGAGGCCTAATTATCTGTTAAGGCATCTTAACTCGGCCTCCACATACTTGTGTGTTTGGTGTCTTTTCAGGGAATAGCGAGCGCTTCAAAGGAGTATCCATGAAGCCCAGGCTATTCTGGGGACTACTGATGGGGGATGATAACCCGGTAGGCCAAACTCCCGGGAGTAACCCGGCCCAAAGGATGATGTGCGAGATCTGGCTAAGGATGAGGAAACCTGTGAAGGCCCGAACTTGTAGGCCCAGTAATCCGGATTGTGGGTTATGGTAGGAGAAAGTTAGGGTTTGTACGCCGGGTCCGGGTAGGATTCAGGGTGCGTCTTGGAGAATAAGCCAGGGGGTACGGGTGCTTTATAAACCGACCCCCAGGTCTAGTCCAGGCAGAGATCTAAGAACCCTAGCAACATCGTGTGATATCGAGCATCAAGTGTAATCCCAGAGTTGAGTTATTATATCAAGATCGGAGACTCGGCGACTTTGATTGCCGGCTACCAGATCGAATTGCACCATGTTTTCCTCTGAGCTAAACCCTCTCCCAAATACCTGTGTCGTCTTGCCCCAAGATCAGTTACCCCCGGTAACATCTGCCGTGATTATCCCACGACAGGTTGTACCCTCTTCCGAGTGTTGGGTGTGCTGCCCTTCGGTCGTGGTGGGCCAGCTCGATTTTGGCTCTTTGTGCTCTGCATGGCTTCGTGTTTACCTGGTGGCCTGGTGGGCCTCTCAAGCATGCGTGTTCCCTTCCATGGTTTAACAGCTGGTTGCTCCTGTCAGGTGAGACGGTTCCCTATCTTCCGCCGCTTTCACCGAAGTCCATGAAAAATGCTACACACTTCCCACGCTCCGTCTCTAGCCTAGATCATTCGTTCGCCTGCAGGAGGAGAGCATGGTTGCCCAGGGAGAGATCGACGACTGCGCCGCTCTCTGCATTTGGATTCGGCGGTGGAGAGATGCACGATCGCATTCTTTTCCCGCACCTCATCTATTTTTCGCGACGGAGAGGTCCACAGCTGTGACGCACTTTCCTGAGCAATGCAGACTCCGGCTATGAGCCTATGATGCGGTTCATTTTCTTACTTTTTCTAGCGGGGGCGAGGGAGGTTCTGCTCCTTTTTCTTTTAGCCGGAAGTTCTTGCTCGACCTGGTTGGTTTTTATTGATTTAATTGTGGTTAATTTCCGATTGATTTTGTGTTTTTTGTTGGTTTAGGTCGCGATGGCTTCTGCCTTTTTTCCCCTTACGATCTCTATTTCTTTGTTTTATATAGGTCTCTATGAATCTGCCTGGCACTGTCAGTCGTCGGTGAGGCCAGCGAGCCTTCTTCTTCCTCGCCTCCTTAATTCCGTGTAGGCGTGGTGAGCTTCTAGATGTCGTTGTTCCGATGTCTACTCGCTGCGGTGATTTTTCTGCTGATCTTCTTCCTCGCCTCCTTAGTACCGTGCAGGTGTGGTGAGCTTCGAGATGTCACTGTTTTGATGTCTACTCGCAGCGGTAATTTTTCTACTGATATGTGTGTGGTACGCCACCGGGTCGTGGCTGAGGTCGCTCGCGATCGACTGGTCTTGCTGTTTTTTATGCTCTTACGCTTGATATTCGATACACCATCTGCAGGGCCGCTGATGAGCTGCTGGGTCGCATCCGGCAGCAGCGTAGCGGAGCCTTTGGTTTTTTTGCTGTATCCGCAATTTTTACAGGCATTCTGGTATGAATCCTCACTAATCTTCAATGGAGGTAAATATCCCCTCCAAAAACATTCTTAATTTAATCTCCCCTGGAAATTAGTGTACAAATTTATATTTTCAGTGGCTGCAGATGGTTTGTATTTCGTTTGTATTCATGTACAGGTTATGGGAGTGTTGTATTCGTCTGGATAGGTTTGCGTAACTATTACAGCTCATTGCCTCATTTTAGCCACGAGAGGTATATTTGCAAGAGAAGCCATGCTCATGAAACAAACTTCTCCAGTTCATGGAGGTTGAATGACAGGGGAATTCTTATAAAGCTTATATCAATCTGACTGCTATCCATGTAGCGTCCCATCCTTAGATTACAGTGGACCTAAAACTTTGTTACAGGATTTAAGTCAATACAGTTACATATGGGCAATTTCTTCTGTATAATTTGACAAATTTAAAGAATATGAACACTTATTAGAACTTTTCCCCCGACTCTATTCTTTTTTTTCAAGAGCGTGTGGGCTGAAGAGGAGAGGTTGTGTGGGTATGTTCATGTGCCTTTGCCCCTTGAGTATCAGGGAGAATGGATAGGTCATTTTGAAGTATTACATACTTATGAATTCACTTTGGCACTTTGCTTCTCTCTACTTAGAAGTAAAAAATCTTCAGTTTTGGTTAGTATGATCTGTTCAATGGATTTTATTCTCACCCAAGTGATCCAATCGGGACTGCATATATCTTAGAAGTACAAACTAAGCTATGTCCTAATATTATTTTCCCTTATACTGTTGTACCCAAAGATTGAGTGTATATATCATTCAGGATGTATATCTTTACCTAATAATAAAGAGAGCAAGGCTTCTTCCGGTCCAACCTGTCGTTTTACGGTTTTGCCCTTCCACCAAAATCGTTTTTCTTTTTCTATATATCGTACATAATTTAATTTTACCGAGCGGGTCGGGCTTTGACTCATCTAGCTACACGTTTTTGTATATTGAACCGGAACGAACGCTTTGTAAATCGTGCGTCATGTGGAGTACGTATATCCATCTGAGTCCTTCCGTTGCATGTTCTATCCTTGTTCCACTAGTAGAAAAAAGGCCTTCCATATGCCCCCATCAGTCCCCAAACGTAGCGCACCGTGACTAATGAGTCTTTAGTCCCGGGTCGGGAGGAGACCCGGGACAGAAGGTCACACGTTGCGGGTTGGCAAGCGCGTTGAGGCGCGTGGAGGGCATTAATTCCGGTTGACCTGGCCGCCCGGGACTATTGGTCCTTTAGTCCCGGTTGGTGTGGCCAACCGGGACTAAAGACCAAACTTCTCGCCTCCCGCGCGGCGGTTTTTATTTCGCGAGCGAGGCAGAAGGGCGCCATTCCACAGCGCGCGTCGGAGTCTCTCTGTTTCTCTTCCTCTCTTCTCTGTACTGTCTTCCTCCTCATCTCTTCGATCGATCTTCACCAAGCACACACCATGGCTGAAGTTTGGGAAGAATACAATGGTCCCACACCATGCGGCAAGGTTCTCGACGTGTGCTACACCAACAGTTGTGAGAGGCTGCCCGGTGCTCTTGGTTATTTGACCAATCTCTATGACGCCTCTCCCGATGAACACCGGTTCTTCGGGCTTGATCTGGAGTATACGGCGAATCAGAGGGATGTTGCCGTCATCCAGATTGCGTTCAAGGAGTCCGTGTTGATCTTCCAATGGTCAAGGTAACGCACACGTACAATCTTGCATCTTCGATTTTTTTGTTGCATGTGAAGAATACATGTGTTGCAACATATCTAACACGTATCAAATTTTTGTTGTTGCGGTAGTTCAAAGTATTGTCCGGCCCTTGTTGATTTTCTTGTCAACATGGGGTTTGACTTTTGCAGCGTTGACATCACGCAAGACCGTCCGAAGTTGATGCGCTTGGGTATTATGATACCTGAAGATCACTACATTGATCTTCAGAATCTTATCCAGTTGAAGGGGCCAAAGATCGGGATGGCTGTCATGGCAACTGCCTTGATCCACGAGGGCTACGAAAGGATGAAGTCTGATTTCCCCTCGAAGAATCACCGTTATTGGGAGAAGACCCCACTGGACTTGACGAACGTCAAGTATGCAGCCATAGATGCATATGTCTCCTACGAGTTGTTCCGCATCTACTCAACGGAGCCATAGATGTATGCATGTAATGGGTTATCTTAGTATATATATGTAATGGATATCTTTTGTTATGTAATGTTCCGTATTGTGAGACTTATGTAATGGATATCTTTTGTTATCACTTGTCTTTTGTTATCACTTGTCTTTTGTTGTTCATAAAACTATGTGTGAGACTTATTTTATTTGTGATTTAGTTATCACTTGTCTTTTGTTGTTCATAAAACTATTTTTGTTTCCTATAGTTTTAAATGACTTGGATATTATTTCTATATTAATTTCTAGCTATACTATTTCTATATTATGTCAAACACACGTTTCAAAACAAGCAAAAACAAAAACACATCAAGAAAACAAAACAGAAAAACTACAGATTCTATATATCTGTTAACAAAAAATTAGTATTATTGTTCTTCATTTTTTGATATATTATTTGTATTATTAAGATTTTAAAATGAATTAGTATTATTGTTCTTCATTTTTTGATATATTATTTGTACTATTAAGATTTTAAAATGAATTAGTATTATTGTTCTTCATTTTTTGATATATTATTTGTACTATTAAGATTTTAAAATGAATTAGTATTATTGTTCTTCATTTTTTGATATATTATTTGTACTATTAAGATTTTAAAATGAATTAGTATTATTGTTCTTCATTTTTTGATATATTATTTGTACTATTAAGATTTTAAAATGAATTAGTATTATTGTTCTTCATTTTTTGATATATTATTTGTATTATTAAGATTTTAAAATGAATTAGTATTATTGTTCTTCATTTTTTGATATATTATTTGTATTATTAAGATTTTAAAATGAATTAGTATTATTGTTCTTAATTTTTTGATATATTATTTGTATTATTAAGATTTTAAAATGAATTAGTATTATTGTTCTTCATTTTTTGATATATTATTTGTATTATTAAGATTTTAAAATGAATTAGTATTATTGTTCTTCATTTTTTGATATATTATTTGTATTATTAATATTTTAAAATGAATTAGTTCTATTTTCTTAATTTTTTGATATATTATTTGTATTTTTAGAAATAATACAAATTAAAAGTTAAAGTTTATTTATTTATTCAAAATAATTAATTACATCATTACTTTTGTTTATTAAAAGATTTATTTGAAATTCAGACAATAAAGAAATGTGGCATCGAGTCTTATGTTAATAGGATTGATATGATACTAGTATCACATACATGCGTGCAAAACACTTGGATGCGGGACGGGATGGAACTCGGAAATTAAGCGTGCTAGTGCTAGAGTAGTGGGAGGATGGGTGACCGAGCGGGAAGTTTGACCATGAGTAAGTAATTTGACTAGAGATAATTGTAGTTAGACACTAAGCAAATAATACAAATTCTGGAAAAAAAAAGGAGTGAAAAAAAGGGAGTGAAAAAAAGGTGCGAAAAATAATTAGAAACCAAATGAATTAAAAAAATTACGAAATAAATCTAGTCCCGGTTCATGTGGCCAACCGGGACTAAATGTCCTCCGTCTCCCAGCTCCGCCACCCGCCCACGTGGACGGGGCTTTAGTCCCGGTTCGCAGTAGGCGCGACTATAGAGTGGGGTCTTTAGTCGCGCATTGCTAGTCCCGGTTGCTGGGTCAGGACTACAGGCCCTGGCGAACCGGGACTACAGCCCTATTTTCTACCAGTATTCTCATGCCTACTTTTACCGTTTCAACTTTCGACCGGAAAATCGCATCAACCGCCCCACTTTTCCTCTTCCCGTTGGGCTGGACCGCTACCTCCGTCGTTGGGACGCGCCGATGCCCGCGCCCATGACTCGGCTAACATGCAGTCGAAGCAACCTTCATCTCCCGCAAAGTCGATTGTTCCTTCGTAGCACTTTAGTCTACCTCCTGCATGCCGTCACGGAAAGTACTCATCCAGGAGCACGCTCAATACAAGCTTAATATTGGTCAAGGTTCAACCACTACATGATGGAGTTGAAGTGGCTGAGCATCGTCTGCCAGACAAACCATTGCTGCAGCTCCAAAGGCTAATGCCGGCAGGTCCACAGGTGCAAATCCTGACTCGTGTCTCGCCAGGTTCTTCCGTTGTTCCGTAAAAGATGTTTGACCACTATCCCCTTTGTGTTCTGCGCTTCTGCACAGCAGACACTCTGAACTGGCTTAAAAGTTCTTGATTTGATTACAGATAGCAGTGGGCAACATTCAGCCACCAATACATCTGCCTTATAACTACTCTATTCTCCTTATCCTGGATTCTGTTCGACTTTTGTTATTGCTCCAATCTTTGAGGTTTGGAGTATAAACCAAACGAGTATATTCATCAAAAGATAGTTGGCACTTGAGCACGTAGAGGTCCTGCAGCCTCTGATAGAACTGCTCTTGCCAAAACTGGAAGCCATGTATTTGTGCTAAACAATACCTCGCCTTCTCCTGGCTAACAAGTTGCAATATTCATGAGCAGGAAATAATTTGAAGCCCGTGGCTGAGCTGAAGGTACACCATTAGCTTGGATATCCCACTGTTAGTAGAGATTAATTGTTATGACTTTTTGCTTAATTTCTACCGACATGTCTAAATTACATTAGCTAGATCTGAGAAAAAATGTAGTTGCCTCTCCTTATTTCTGCGAATGCGTTAGATCTGGAAAAAATATACTTGCCTCACCCCGTGACAGGGCAGTGATGCTTTGCACAAGGGATCCAATGTTCTGATGGTGCACTATAATTTTCTTCCTGCTTTGGTGTCTTCAAATATAATGGTATATTGAAGGATAGTAAAGGCGAACCATCTCAATATTTGACTTGAGAGTGCTAACTGGCTTTGGATATACAAATAAATGCAGCATTAGTAATGTCTACATGGTCTCATAAAAATGATTTATGGTACTTGAATTGTTATTTGTAAGTAGATTTGATCATGATTTTAACACGGCTGAGCCAACGAGGGTTACCAAAGGTGTACTCCTTATCGAAGGCCTTCGACGACGTCGTTGGAGCGGATGATCGAACGATTGAGGTGGCGATGGCGGTGCATGACTGTGATGGTGCACGTGAGATGGGAACAAAAGATAAATTACTTTTGTCCGCCTCTTTGCAAAATTTTTTGTTCTCCTCGTTGCAACGCACGGGCATCTTTACTAGTTTATGTAAATTATGGATACGATCAAGTGTATGAATGCTAAATTAAGTTATGTGTTCCTTGGGCATGTCGCATCGAGTAGCAATCTAATTTGATCAGAAGGTAATTTATAATTAGATGCACGCTTGATTGAATTTGGGGAAAAAAAATACCATTTATGCATGGTAGCTCTTCTTCTCTATTTCAAATGAGATCAATGAATTAATAGATGAACAAATTAATAGGCCATTTGTGTTAATACATGCTGCAACTTGAAATTATTTTTTAGTACATGAGGTATCTTTTTGTTGTAGATACACATGGTAGACTCCATATCAGTTAAAGAATGTATTCTATATATGGATGTGAACAATTATTATTTGGTGACATATCCAATGGCTGGCTACATAATTTTTTTCACACTTCGATTCTTATTTAGATATGCACATACATGTGATTCCAGGCTGTAAGGAGAAGCATCAATATGCGCAGCCAAATATTATAGATCTTCTAATACATTGTGTATTATACACTGGTTCTCATATTCAGTACATGATATCTTTGTGATTTTTCATAATGTACCGAGATGGTGTTTTAGAAATGGTGACCCAAAGCACTTTTCTTTTTACCTTCCAAGCATCACAATTCAAGGTTGTCTGAGGTATTGCCTTGAAAAATGGTGCAAGTACATCACTAACCTCTTAGCTATCGGTAGGGAGAAGTTTACTTCAGTTACTAGTGGTGGTGGTGGTGTTGCCGTTGAAGAGGCTGCTCCTATCAATAGCACTTGTGCTCCTGCAGCCGTGTCCAAGAAATAAAAGAAGGTTGTTGAGTAAAATAAGGTTGTTGAGAAGAAAGAGAGTGAAGTTCTCAGCTTGATTCCTATTGACTTGCTTGTGAATCCTGATTTTGCCTCGGAAATAGTCCATGTTGTACTTTTAGGTATGTAAATTTCCAATAATAGCTAAAAAAATCATCAATTTAACTAGTCGTAGAGATCTGATTATATGATCTTTTATGGTCTGCTTTTGAGTAGTGATGATTTATGTTTGCATTTTCTCTGTATACCAACATATCGATGATTTAGTGTTGTTTCTGCTTTATGTGTTGCTCAGTGTCAAGAAAGCTGAAATGTGTTTTCAATGGATTAGTTAAATTAGAGTGTCTAAAATTAGAATAGGTAAAATAGTTTTATCTGCTGACCGACCAAGCAATGTTTCTATGATTTCTTGGTGTGTCTCTACATATGAATAGATATCATCCTAGCATGTTCAAAACGAGGATGGTAATAGTGCTATAACTAATTCTTTGCTCTGACCAATACGATTCAATCATGACTTGGCGGTATCTCCACTTTCAGATAGGCGATTTCTGTACTACCTTTTACTTTTTTTTTTAGCTTTACCACTTCTATTCAAACTGTAATTGTTACAGGGATACAAAGTCCACTAGGTGGAATATCAAACCAAACTCTACGACCCTGTTCTTCGTAGATTGAACTCCTTGCAAGACTGTGGGCTTCCTTATTTGATCCTCTCCTTTCGAAACCAAAAGAGAGGCTCTCAAACTCCACTTGGGCAGCTTTCATCTCCTGGATGATATGGGCATAGGTACCCCTAGTCCCCTCTTCTATACTCTTTATCACGTTCTTGCAGTCACTGGCGACATGAATTTTCCTTACATGCAAGTCCCTTGCTAGCGCGATTCCCTCTCGGCACGCGAGAGCTTCCATCGTTTCCGCGTCCATTCCAGATGGGAACACGACCGCCGACGCCCCCAAGAACACTCCATTTTCGCCTCTGGCTATAGCAGCCACCGTTCCAACCCCCGTGTTCTTCCCCTTTGCTGCATCAACATTGATTTTAATCCTCCCACTCGGAGGTGGGATCCATCCTGCATCCACTTGTGGTGTTCTCTGTCGCTGCTGGTGATTCTCTCTTGCCTCTACTTGCTTTAATTCTGAGAGGAAGTTCTCCACGAAGTGATGAACCGAGAGCGGGCTCTGGTATATCTGTTCGTGTATTGCTTTCCTGCGAGCGTGCCAAATTGCCCACAATGTGACAAATACCTTTGTTTGATCTTCCATCTTCAGTGTATTAGTCAAATGTGCTAACCATGCCCGTGCATCTTCTTCTTCTGCTCCCGTCATATGCTCAGTTATTCCCTCATCCACCAATGCCCACACACACCTTGACATTGTGCAGTTTATTAGCGCATGTCGCGCGGAGTCGTGAGCTCCGCATAGCTGACATGCACTGCTATCATTCATTTGTCGCTTGTGCCGCAACTCGTTCGTAGGAATTGATTGCTTTGCAAGCCGCCAAAGGAATACTTTCACCTTCGACGGTACCCGTGTACCCCATAGTGAGGACCAATCTTTCCTTGTCTGTAATTCGTTCGATCCAGATGTACGATGATCCAGCCAGGCCTCCCGTGTATCCCGTGTGTCCACCAGCATGTTATACACTGATCGGACTGAGAATAACCCTCTCATGTCATGGTTCCATGCCCAAAAATCCCTCTGTCTTCGACTGCAGATAGGGATAGCCATGATTGCTTCGACATCCATTGGAAGGAAGTGCTACCTTAGCTTCCCCTCATCCCATGTAGCTGTAGACGCATCCATAAGCTCCGCGACTCGACGAGGGGGATCTGTCGAGATGCATGCTATAGGACGTAGCATTCCCACTCGGGGAATCCACTGATCATTAAACGGGTCTGTATCCTCCCCTGGTTCCAATCCTTTTTATCAAGCCTTGTTTTAACGTTTGAAGGCCTTCATGGATTGATCTCCATACCTGCGATGGTGATGCACCTAAAGTAGCTTGAAGGACCGACGATTGGGGGAAGTACCTTGCCTTCAGAATTCTCGCACTAAGCGTCTATGGATTGTCCAGCAATCTCCACGCCTGTTTTGCCAAAAGTGCTAGGTTGAACAGTTCGATGTCCCGAAATCCGAGTCCCCCCCATCTGTTTTGGCTTGCACATTTGTTTCCAAGAAACCCAGCACGGTTTCCTCTCTCCCTCCTTGCTACCCCACCAAAATTTCCTTAGCAAAGCATTAATATGTATACACAAACCCCTTGGCAGCTTGAAGCATGACATTGAGAAAGTCGGTATCGCTTGAGCCACCGATTTTATGAGGATGTCTTTCCCTCCAGCCGAAAGCAAACGCTCCATCCAACCCTGAATTTTCTTCCAGACCCTATCCTTCAAATATTTGAAGGCATGTCCCTTGGACCGTCCCACATCCGATGGCATACCAAGGTATTTTTCGTTCAATGCCTCCGATTGAACCTGTAAAGTATTCTTTATTCCTTCCCTACTTCCTCCCGGGCATCCTTTGCTAAAGAAAATGGACGATTTATCCCGGTTGATTTGCTGACCTGATGCTCTACAGTATATATCCAATGCTTCCTGCACTCCCTGCAATCTCCGTCTCTGCTTTGAATAGCAACAGGCTATCATCAGCGAAAAGAAGATGGCTAACGGCTGGAGCCGTAGGTGCCACCTTTAATCCATGGAGCTCTGATGAAAAATTATGTTTTAAGAGGCACGAAAGGCCCTCTGCTGCCAACAAAAACAGATAGGGGGATATTGGGTCACCTTGTCTGATCCCTCTTGAGGGTATGAACTGGTCCAATTTTCCTCCATTGAAAAGAACCTGGAAAGAAACAGTAGTAACTAATCTCATAATCATACTCACCCAATTCCTATGAAAGCCTAGCTTGATCATGATTGCTTCGAGATAACACCACTCGAGGCGATCATATGCCTTTCTCATATCAAGCTTGAGCGTACAGTAACGATTCTTCTTCGCTTTGTTCCGTTTCATAAAGTGAAGACATCCATATGCAGTAATTATGTTGTCCGTGATCAGCCTCCCTGGCACGAAGGCGGATTGCTCCTCCGAAATAATCTCCGGCAAACATAGCTTCAGTCTATTGGCCATGACTTTTGAAGCTATTTTGTAGACCATATTGCATAGACTTATTGGCCTAAATTGGCCCAACTCCTCTGGGCTTGCCACTTTTGGTATCATTACTATGAAAGTCTGGTTAATATCTCTCATATCATCCTCCCCCGCTAGCACTCGCAAAACTGCTGTAGTAACTTCTTCCCCGCACATATCCCAGTGTGTTTGGAAAAAATGCGTCGGGTAGCCGGGCCTTCGTTGGGAACATTTGAAACAGGCCCCCTTTACCTCTTTTTGCTTAAACGGTTTCAGGAGTTGATCATTCCTCCCCGCGGTGACCTTGACTGGGACGGTATCCAGGACGTCCTCCATACGTGTGACTCCCTCTGATTGGTACAAATTACTGTAAAAATCGCGGGTTATTGCCGACATCTCCCTTTCTTCCTCAACCACTACCCCCTGTGGATTCAACAATCTGCTTATGCGATTCTTCTTTCTTCGCTGGCTTGCTCAAAGATGAAAAAACCGAGTGTTCTTGTCCCCTTCCGCCAGCCATTGAACCCTGGAATGTTGGCGCCACATTACTTCCTCACGCTCATAAAGTTCTAGTAAACGCTGTTGTATCTTCACCTCCTCGTACGAAGGCCCCTGCCTCATGACTGTCGTACGTGTTGAATAATTAGGCATAATTTCCACGATTAATTCCAGAATATAAATCATGATGACAGCAACTATTAACATGTGAAACTCGAACATACTAGATGCAGTAGACAACATGAATAATAGCAACACGATCTCTCTAAACATGTAAACAGTAGACATGTTAAACAGACAGATCAGGACGCAGATTCCGTACCGTTCGTTTGTAGTAACATTGTTGATGACAACGTTGGCGATGACGGGTCGGAGTAGACGATGCTTGAGACGGCGGTACGCAGCACCGCCTGACTTGCTAGGCAGACGAGCCGTCGTGGAAGCAGCGATCAGTCGCGCGAAGCGCTTCCCAAAAACCTAATTCGCCCTCTCCCGTACAGGATCACAAAGGCGACTGGTTCCGGAGACCTTCTCTCCCGTTCGCCGGTGCACGCCGGCGCTCGGGATGGAGTAGAGTACGGTGGCGGCGCAAGGAACGAGGTGTGGCAAAACCTAGATTGGTTCCGGTGTGTACAGCGCCCACGATGCGCGTCTTTTATAATGCGGTTCGGAAAACCCTAACGCGTGCGACGTGGGAGGCCCACGCCGCACGTCCGAGTCGGTTGCAGCATGCGATACGGGAGCGACCCGAACCGCCTCAGCTGTGACGCGTCCGTCACGACTACGAAATGCGATCGCGACGTGTCGTGTCGAGTCGAGACGAGCGAGCGGCGGAGGAGGAGGAGTAGGAGTGCGCGAGAGGCTCTCTTGTTCACACTCACATACAATCCCTACAACACTCCATCTTATAAGGTGGTATGCAACTCCTCAAACTTCCAATGTGGGACTAAACTTCCCACTCCCACCACTCACTTGTACACATGGGCCATTTTGAGATTTCAGGATTTGTCTATTGGGCTACCCACATATGGGCCCAATATTTCAGCACACACACAATGGGCCAAATATTTCAGCAATCCCCCACCAGATCTCAAATGCCCATTTGAAGATTTGCCAATCCTCGCTACTTGTTTATATACCAGTGTTTCAGCAGAGACTGTTAAGTTGAACTTCCGCCTAGAGCCTTAAGCTACATCTATCAGCAACTTGAACAATGGACTATACCTTGAATTGCAAGTTTTGTGCCAATAGACTTTACTCAAACTCATAACTAGTACTTGGCTGCCAGTAGCCTACCCCGCGGGTGGAGCATATGCGTCATACTCCGTGGTCTCTTCATGAGTTTACTAGAGATCACCCAAATCTCATAGACTGCGACGTTTACAGTCGGACTCACATAGGTGTGTTCTTTCAAGAATGCTCTGTAGGACAGCATCTTTGCTATGAATAGCCAACATAAACACATTAAGGCATGTTGCCAACCTGCCTTACAGCTCTTTGAGAGTTATGCATCATCACTTAGAGAGGGTTTATCAAATACTCTCCTCAGTCAAACCACTAGCTTGTTCTTTCCAGGTCCTAATTCACGGGATCTCCGATCACATAGGTTGGGTTACCACTATGGTGTAACGCTCACGGGTCTCATACCCATCTCCCTCGATGCACTATCTATCACATTACGTGATAGTCCCTTCGTAAAGGGATCTGCCAGGTTTTTGTCTGTTTGAATATACGTAACAGTAATTACTCCGGAGTTTCTCAATTTCCTGACAGACTTCAAACGTCTTTTGACGTGTCTTGATGACTTCGCATTATCCTTAGAACTGGTCACCTTGGCAATCACCGTTTGATTGTCACAGTTCATAAGGATAGCCGGTAATGGTTTCTCAACCACCGGCAAGTCCATCAAGAGCTCACGCAGCCATTCTGCCTCAACAGTGGCTGTATCTAAAGCAGTAAGTTCTGCTTCCATGGTTGACCTCGTCAATATGGTCTGTTTACAAGACCTCCATGACACCGCGCCACCTCCAAGAAGAAATGCATATCCACTTGTGGCGTAGAGTTCATCTACATCTGAGATCCAGTTGGAGTCACTATATCCCTCAAGCACAGCAGGGTGCCCTGAATAATGAATCCCATAGCTCATAGTACCATTCAGATAGCGCATGACCCTTTCAAGTGCATGCCAATGATCATTACCCGGGTTTGACATGAACCTGCTCAGTTTGCTCACAGCAAAAGAGAGGTCAGGCCTCGTTGCGCTCGCAAGGTACATGAGTGAACCGATTATTTGAGAGTATCTCAATTGATCTTTCGTAATCCTCTTGTTCTTTCGAAGCGTCACACTAGGATCATAAGGTGTTGGAGAAGGCTTGCTATCAATAAAGCCGAAACGGCTCAAGATCTTCTCAACATAGTGTGATTGTATCAACGTAATCACACTCTCATCCTTAATAAGCTTGATGTTCAGAATTACATCAGCTTCTCCCAGATCTTTCATATCAAAACACTTTGATAGAAAAGACTTGACCTCATTGATCACAATTATGCTTGTACCGAAAATCAGTATGACGTCAACATACAAGCATAATATAACACTATCGCCCCCACCATGGCGATAGTATACACACCTGTCAGCCTCATTAATGACAAAGCCCGCAGAAGTTAAAGTTCTGTTGAACTTCTCATGCCATTGCTTAGGTGCTTGTTTCAGTCCATACAAAGATTTTAACAATTTGCACACCTTTCTCTCTTCACCTTTTACCACAAACCCATCAGGCTGATCCATATAGATTTCCTCTTCCAACTCTCCGTTAAGGAAAGCTGTCTTTACGTCCATTTGATGAACGATATGACCATAAGAGGCAGCCAGGGAAAGTAGTACACGTATGGTGGTCAGTCTAGCAACAGGTGAATAGGTGTCAAAATAATCTTCGCCTTCTCGCTGAGTGTAACCCTTGGCCACAAGCCGTGCCTTGTACTTCTCAATAGTACCATCAGGCCTTAGCTTCTTCTTGAACACACACTTACAGCCCACTGGCTTACAACCATAAGGTCGTTCAGATAACTCCCACGTCCCATTAGAAAGAATGGAGTCCATCTCATTATGGACAGCTTCTTTCCAGTCATCTGCATCTGGAGATGCAAATGCCTCTGCAATAGACGTAGGTGTATTGTCCACAAGGTACACAATGAAATCATCACCAAAGGATTTTTCAATCCTCTGTCTCTTACTCCGTTTAGGAGCTTCATTGTCATCCTTCTCAAGGACGTTCTCATCATGTGGTTGTTCAGTATGATCACTAGATGTACTAGATTCCGGAATTAATTCAGAAGAAAATTCAGCAAAGCTATGCATATCTTTCATAGGAAACATATTCTCAAAAAATGTTGCATCACGAGATTCCATAATAGTATCAACATGCATATCAGGTACATCGGATTTAACCACTAGAAATCTATAACAAATGCTACGCTGAGCATAACCTAGAAAGATACAATCCACTGTTTTCGGTCCGAGTTTGCGTTTCTTTGGAATTGGAACGTTGACCTTTGCCAAGCATCCCCAAGTACGCAAATAAGAAAGTGATGGTTTTCTCCCAACCCACTCCTCATAAGGGGTTTTCTCTTTATTCTTGTTAGGAACTTTATTCAGGACATGACACGAAGTCAATAGAGACTCCCCCACCATGCCTTAGATAAACCAGCAGTGTCCAACATGGCATTCACCAAGTCGGTCAGCGTGCGGTTTTTCCGCTCAGCAATTCCGTTTGATTGTGGCGAATAGGGAGGCGTCCTCTCGTGAATAATACCGTGTTCCTCACAGAATTCATCAAATACTTTAGAGAAATACTCTCCACCACGATCCGACCTAAAACGCTTGATCTTTCTCTCTAATTGATTTTCAACTTCAGCCTTATAGATTTTAAAGTAGGCTAAAGCCTCATCTTTAGTTTGCAACAAATAAACATAGCAGAATCTAGTAGCATTATCAATGAGTGTCATGAAATATCTCTTTCCACCTTTTGTCAACACACCATTCATCTCGCATAGATCAGAATGTATGAGTTCTAGAGGTGCCAAGTGTCTCTCCTCGGCTGCCGTGTGAGGCTTCCGAGGTTGCTTAGATTGCACACAACTATGGCACTTGGAACCTTTGGCAATGGTGAAATTCGGAATTAAACTTAAACTGGATAGCCGCGACAGTAAACCAAAATTAACATGGCATAAACGAGAGTGCCAAACACTAGCATCTGAATCAACGTTGCCACAAATATGGTTTACTGACTTGTTACAAAAATCGGAAAGAGAAAAGCGGAACAAGCCTCCGCACTCATAGCCTTTACCAATAAATTGTCCAAATCTCGACACAACTACTTTATTGGACTCAAACACTACTTTAAACCCATCTCTGCAAAGAAGGGAGCCGCTGACGAGATTCTTATTCATAGTAGGGACATGCTGCACGTTCCTCAGCTGCACGATCTTTCCCGAAGTAAACTTCAGATCTACCGTGCCAACACCACGAACAGAAGCATGTGACCCATTCCCCATTAGGACGGAAGAATCCCGTGCGACCTGATAAGAAGTGAACATAGAGATGTCAGCACACACATGAACATTAGCACCCGTATCAATCCACCAACATGGAGACTGAAAAACTGAAAGTACCATCGGTATATTACCGTACCCATCAGTGTTGCTAGCGGTCACCACGTTGACTTTCTTGGAGCCTTTCTTCCCTTTCTTGTCTGCACGGTCTGGGCAGTCAACAGAAAAGTGGCCGAGCGCTCCACACGTAAAGCACTCGAGCCCAGCTTTGGCTCTCTCAGTTGGCACTAGACTGCAAATCACCACCTCTCTCAGTTGTGTCCTTTGCCCGAGCTTTCTCCTCAACATCAAGAGACGCTATCAGATTTTCAACTGATATCTTCTATCTCTTATGTTTGAGAGATGTGGCGAAACTCCTCCATGAAGAAGGCAGTTTTGCAATAATGCATCCAGCCACAAACTTATCAGGAATCACACACTTGAGCAGATCAAGCTCCTTCGCAATGCACTGTATCTCATGAGCCTGTTCGACTACAGAACGGTTATTCACCATTTTGTAGTCGTTAAAGCTCTCCATGATATACAGCTCACTGCCAGCATTGGACGCACCGAATTTAGTATTCAGTGCATCCCAGAGCTCCTTAGCGTCTTCCATGTGCATATACACATCGCACAGACGTCCCTCCAGGACACTCAGAATACAGTCTCTGAAATTATTATTGGCTTCCTTGAACTTATTCTGAACCTCGTCAGAAGCTCCTTCAGGAAGGCCATTCATAATAATGTCCCACACTTTCATGGACTGGAGCCACAGTTGGCTTCGCAGTTGCCATCTCTTAAAGGTGGTACCATTGAACTTTTCCGGTTTCATCGAATCACTTAAGTGGGCCATAGTCAGTTCAGGAAATTGCCTACAATTAGGTTTTTGGATTGTTGAATAATTAGACATAATTTCCACGATTAATTCCAGAATATAAATCATGATGACAGCAACTATTAACATGTGAAACTCGAACATACTAGATGCCGCAGACAACATGAATAATAGCAACACGATCTCTCTAAACATGTAAACAGTAGACATGTTAAACAGACAGATCAGGACGCAGATTCTGTACCGTTCGTTTGTAGTAACGTTGTTGATGACAACATTGGCGATGACGGGTCGGAGTAGACGACGCTTGAGACGGCGGTACGCAGCACCGCCTGACTTGCTAGGCAGACGAGCCGTCGTGGAAGCAGCGAGCAGTCGCGCGAAGCGCTTCCCAAAAACCTAATTCGCCCTCTCCCGTACAGGATCACAAAGGCGACTGGTTCCGGAGATCTGCTCTCCCGTTCGCCGGTGCACGCCGGCGCTCGGGATGGAGTAGAGTACGGTGGCGGCGCAAGGAACGAGGTGTGGCAAAACCTAGATTGGTTCCGGTGTGTACAGCGCCCACGATGCGCGTCTTTTATAATGCGGTTCGGAAAAACCTAACGCGTGCGACGTGGGAGGCCCACGCCGCACATCTGAGTCGGTTGCAGCACGCGATACGGGAGCGACCCGAACCGCCTCAGCTGTGACGCGTCTGTCACGACTACGAAATCGGTTTTCCAAAACCGCAAAATAAACATAAGTATTGTCTCTACGAAATCGCGACGTGTCGTGTCGTGTCGTGTCGAGTCGAGACGAGCGAGCGGCGGAGGAGGAGGAGGAGGAGGAGTGCGCGAGAGTCTCTCTTGTTCTCACTCACATACAATCCCTACAACACTCCACCTTATAAGGTGGTGTGCAACTCCTCAAACTTCCAATGTGGGACTAAACTTCCCACTCCCACCACTCACTTGTACACATGGGTCATTTTGAGATTTCAGGATTTGTCTATTGGGCTACCCACATATGGGCCCAATATTTCAGCACACACACAATGGGCCAAATATTTCAGCAGTACGCAGCGTATCCAAACGGTCAGACAGCCGTTTAATCTCCATCTTTACGTGCCCAAACGTATTTCTACCCCGGCTTTGGAGTGAACCTGACACCTGATTTAACTTGGTCTGAAGTTGCTTCAAATTTGTTGCTTTACCTTCTGCTTGCCACTGCTCCCCTAAAAAAGGTTCAAATTGCTCGTGTTTTTCCCACATCAATTCATAACGGAAGATATTGTCCTCGTTAACACGACGTTGCCGGGCCATCTCTCTCCAGCTTAACATGATAGGACTGTGATCTGACGAGACGCCCGTCAGGTGCCTTAATGTGGCTAGGGGGAACCTGTTGCTCCACGGCGCCGTCGCGAGTGCCCTGTCCAGCCGGACACAGCAGAAAGAACCCCCTGCAACCCTTTTTTTAAAGGTCCATTGTTGCCCTCGTATCCGAGGTCAGCCAATTCGCACACATCGAGTGTTTCCCTAAATCCTTCGATCTGACAGAGACTTCTCTCTGCCGTCCCCTCGTGCTCATGTTGGTGTAGCACCTCATTAAAATCACCAATGCACATCCAAGGTAGCGAAGAAGATGATCTAATGAATTTGATCATATCCCACGTTTTGTGTCTTTCCGAAGTCTGTGCCTCCCCATACACACAGGTTAACCTCCATGGTTCGTTAACTCCTTCTGTCACAATCGCATCGATATGGTACTGTGAGAACGGTAAGAACTCCATGTTTATATTATTATTCCAAAAAATTCCCAGGCCTCCACTACGCCCAGAGCTGCTAACAGAAAAACCATGATCATACCCTAGCCTACTAGCTAGTCCTTCAACCCGTAGCTTTTGTAGTTGTGTTTCCACCACACAAAGCACGGTAGGTTTGAAACGCTTCACTAATTCGTGAAGCTCTCGAACTGTCGCGTCGCTACCGAGACCGCGACAGTTCCAGCATATGCAACTCATTGCTCTAGGTGGCACTCCTCGTCGGATCCCGCCTCTTCATTATCTTCTCCCTTCTTCCTTGGCATCTTCGAGTCTGGGTTTTTCACCGGTGATTGAGTCACCCCCTTTATATTTTCACTCTCCTTCGAGAGCAGCATGTCCAGATTCTTTTTTGCACTTGGCACCCGACCAGTTTCGTCGGTATTGTTGTTCTCCTTTAGGGGTGTTTGTCCTTGCCCGGGCATATTTTCAGTTCCGATCGGCGGGGACTCGCCCGGAGGGCGTTTCCGTGAACCAGCACCTCTTCCTCCCCCCCCCCCGACCACCACCACCCTCCTTCTGTGGTTCCCTGCTTCTCGCTCCCGCAGTTTGAGGGTGCCAATCCTCCATTGGGGCAATCATCCAGCTACAATACTGCTTCTCTCCTTCAGATGTGCCATCGCCACACTCCAGATCACCATGCCCCATCAAACCGCACACATCACATATTTTTGGCAGTTTTTCATACATCACCAGGAAAGAGAGCCTCTCGTTCCCCTCCGGATGTAATCCCACCACCCTTGTCAATGGTTTGTTCACGTCAAGTTTTACTCGTACTCGCACAAAACTCGTACCACTCGCCCCGAGTGCATACAGATCAACGCTCACCACCTGCCCAATGCGTGCAGCCATGTCGCACACTATCGTCTCCTTCCTGAACAGGGGTGGTACTCCTCGGATTTGCACCCAGGCATGGATGCGGTTCAAAACTACGGAATTTGGATCCCCAATTCCGTCATAAGGTTCTAGCAGCACTCCCATCTGCCTGAAAATCCACGGGCCCTCCTGCATTGCTCTATTCCAGTCGCCCAAGCAGGATACCTGAAGAACAAACAGGTTATCCTCCACCGGGCGAATCTCCCACTTCCTCGCGAAGCCCCACGCTATGTCCATCTTCTGAAAAAATGGCTGATTCCCAAAGTGCTTTGTGGTATGAAACTTCACAACAGCCATCCAGCGAGCTCCCTCTCTCAGGGTGGTGAATTCCTCTCTAGGCAGGACGACATCATCAAGCTCCTCCTCCTTGAGTACTAACTTCTTCAGCAAATCTTGCAGGTCCGTCGCAGGCTTAGGGCTTGACGAACCTCCCTCCTTCGGAAACTTGGACGCCATCTCGTCAGTTACCCTAGATCGGATCGAGATTACCTCTCTCAGCCTCTTTTCCTCGCTCTGCCAAGGCCGGGAAGGTGTGCAAGACACCCCCTTAGTCAGCCCCAACAGAGAGCGGATCGGAGACGTGTGGTAGGGGCCCTCAATGCCGGAGTAAAGCCTTCCGCCGTCACGATCGCCCGGCGGGAGTCAAAACCCTAGGAAACCTAGGTACGTTAGGCAGCACAAAATAGCAATCACCGTACGTGCTTCGTACACTATACTACCTTTTACTACTCACAGGAGAGGAGTAGTATGAAATCTAACATACGGCGCAGATTAATCGGCGAAGATTAGGCCCAGCAGGCCCATGAAGCCATGAAGTTTCAGAAAAAAAAGGCAAGCCCGGAGGCTTGCACATAGCAGCAAGTCCTTCACACGCAGCCGCCGTCTGACCCTTGCCCATCGTCTCTAGAGTCTAGATCGCACGCGCCGTAGCCATCTCCACCCCTCCGCCGCCTCTGCCTCCACCTCGATCGGACAGGCCCGAGCACGCAGGCGCCACCTCCATGCCGGCGCTGCCGCTGCCTCGGACGCGGACACCGCCTCTACTCGTCTCCAAGTCCGGCAAGCCCCATTCGTTCTTTATAAGGCCGGCCCAATCTTTACCTGAGGCTCGATGTACGTGTTTCCCTCAATCCGCTAAAGTGATGAACATCCAGTTATCTAATAGGAAAACTGAACCCATCCACGAACGCGAAACTGCTAGTTATCCATCCCATACACTCTTTATTTCTTCCACAACATTGAGTTAATATACAACTACTACTATGTTTTAATAGAGATTTAAAACAAACTTCACCCTCCAACAGCATGGTTATGTTTGCCACAATGGAGTAGTCACTGCGCAAGAGAAAGCTAGTGTGCATTGATAGTCTACACCTATGTTCTGGACTATCGGGTTCTGTGATTTCCTTTTATGAGTAATCCTTGAGGTTTGATTGTATAATTGACAGTCCTATAGTACTCAAATTATGTAGCTAGAAGTTATACATGTACCACCTCTCCGTAAAAAGAACCTTGATTCTGAAAATATGTGAGTAATAACCGATTACCTTAAGACAATAGGCTCTAACTGACTACTACTTTCAGCATATATAATACCATATCACGGTATTTTCCTGGCCCGCCTGTTATAGTACTCAAATTATGTAGCTAGAAGTTATACATAAGCAATTTGAACGCTAGTAATGCTAGACTAACGTTACTGTCTAATACTATGCTAGTTTGGTGAAGACTGGAGGGTTACTGGGGTTGGAAAGAGAGGATGACACATCGCACAACCTTGCATCTTGTGTCTGACTTGCTTGTAGAAACGCGGCTATTGTCGAAATTTATCTACTGTTTCCGAACATGTTATAATCATTGTTATTTCGTATGACAGATGCATTCAAACCTGACGGGACTATCAGTAGAACTTTCATAGTTGTATCAGATCTGAAATAAAGAATACAAATGAATGGAATATTGTTGTAAAGCGTAGGTGTTGGTCACCCCTGAACAGAAATGGTACATTTCGCTATGTTAATGATCTGGATTGTAACTAAGACACTTAGTTGTTGAACCATATCTTCTAGATTCTCTGAAAAATATGTACCCAGTCTTCTAATGAACTAATTGTAAAAAGAAAGTCAGACACAAGTTGCAGGCAATAATTCTCAGGTTTTGTTGTTCAAGATACTTTTGTAGGCAATAAAGAATACAAATGAATGGAATATTGTTGTAAATCGTAGGTGTTGGTCACCCCTGAACAGAAATGGTACATTTCGCTATGTTAATGATCTAGATTGTAACTAAGACACTTAGCTGTTGAACCATATGTAAGCTACCCTTTAAGTACTCGGGTATCCCAATTCACTATAGAAAACTTTTGAATAAAGAATGGGGTCCAATTGAGGACCGATTTGAAAACAAATTGAGCACTTGGATAGGAAAATTGCTCTCTTATGGTGATAGATTGTTGCTTATCAATTCGGTTCTATCGAGTTTACCTATGTTTTTCTTATCATTTTTTGAGATACCTATTGGGGTACGGAAAAAATTGGACTTCTTTAGATCGCGCTTCTTCTGGCAGAGTGATCAAAAGAAGAAAAAATATAGATTAACACGGTGGAATATAATATGTCGACCCAAAGATCAGGGGGGGTTTGGGTATTGAGGTTTAAGAGATTAAGAATAAGTGTCTCCTAAGCAAATGGCTCTACAAGCTCCTTACGGAAGAGGTGGTGTGGAGTGAGATTCTACATAGTAAATATATTAAAGATTTACCGTTGCAACAGGTGGAAGTGAAACATACTGACTCACCCTTCTGGAAAGGGTTGATGCGAGTCAAATCTGATTATTTTGCACGGGTCCAACATACGGTGGGTGATGGTCACACCATACGTTTTTGGGAAGACATTTGGTTAGGTGATACTACTTTGGCTGCACAGTATCCTACCCTTTATAATGCGGTAAGACATAAAGATGTTTATGTCTCACATGTCTTATGAAATGATCATCCAAATATTGTGTTCAGAAGAGCACTCACAGGGGATAAATGGGACGCATGGTTGCATTTGGTTGAACGCTTAATGAACATATCCAATTCTAATAGCCCTGATTATTTCAAGTGGAAGCTAACTACGTCTGGCATTTTTACGGTGAAGTCTTATTATGAAGACTTAATGAATGAGGGGACGAAATGTTTACGAAGATACATATGGAAAATAAAAGTACCACTTAAGATAAAAATATTTATGTGGTTCCTTTATCGTAAGGAACGGTTGACAAAAGATAATTTGGCTAAACGGAATTGGGTCGGCTGCTCAAAGTGTGTATTTTGTGGTAATCAAGAAACTATAGAACATTTATTTATTTCTTGTGAATTTGCAAAACGTATTTGGCGTTTGATTCACTTCACTTTTAGTATTAAAGCACCGCTATCGATTAACAACCTATTTGTGGATTGGTTAGATGGGATTGATAGAAAATTGAAAGCTAGAATACGTATTGGTATATGTGCTTTTCTTTGGGCAATTTGGAATTGCAGAAACGATGTTATTTTTAACAGGATGGAAGCTGGGCATTTTTTACAGGTTATACACAGGGCCACCAACTGGATTCACCAATGGTCGCTCCTCTCCCCGGAAGGGCAACGTGGAGGCTTGGATACAGGATGTGCACGATTAATGGCGGTCGTGCGGGCTATCTTCAGACAGGGTTGGTGGCAGCACACTAGGAGGTTGCAATATGTGTAGTCTCCGTTTGTTTAGATGGCTAATCTTTGTAGCCACTCTGGAATTCAGCTGAGTTGTAATACTTTCGCTTATACACTTGATACTGGATGATTTTTTAATAAATAAGCCGTGTGCATCCACTGGATGCAGAGGCTGGGTTTTTCCGTTTCAAAAAAAAAGTTGTTGAACCATATCTTCTAGATTCTCTGAAAAATATGTACCCAGTCTTCTAATGAACTAATTGTAAAAAGCAAGTCAGACACAAGTTGCAGGCAATAATTCTCAGGTTTTGTTGTTCAAGATACTTTTGTAGGCAATAAAGGTGGTCAGGAAGATTGGAACATGGCTCAATGAAGGTGCTCACGAAGACTGGAACAGGGCTATTACCGCGAGCATGAGATATTGATTTAAAATAGAATAATCCCACAATGTAAATTATGAGCACAATCACTGTAATAAACTTGTAATGAGCGTGTTCCAGTCAGTCATTAGCAGATTGATGGTGGTCTACTTTCATTTGAATTGTACTCAAAATTATATCTGTTCAAGGTTTTAGTGCAAGTCTTGATAGTACTCAGTCCAGACAGCTTGCTCCCGCATCAGCCGTTTATACTCTGTTTTACCATGAGTAGTAAAATGGATGGTTGTTATTCGGCTTGTTTTTGCTGCAGCCGTTTTAGCTGTTTTTGCTGCCGCACCACCATATGAGATGTAAGAAAAATCATCTACTCTTGGCGCCCCAACAATGGTGGCACATGCAAGATGTAAACTTTGATGCAAAATTTCAATACTGCATGGTCACAGTGGGAATTATTACTCGAGCTACATTGGAGCTTGGGCATATCACAATTCTCTAAGTCAGGTGATCCCTGATGAGTGAAATGTGAGATGGATCCTCTCGTCGTTGAATCTAGGGAGAATTATCTAAACATCATTTTCAAATAATTCAGCGATCTAAATTAATAAAACTAGAACCAGAGCTGAAAACTCGGTATTTTAGTTGCCAAATATGAAACCGAATGCTCTTGAGAGCATCATTCAGAACGCTAATATTCACCATCCAGGGGACAGGGGTACAGAGCGCTGCTGTGGTTGAAGGCATTCGATGTTTTTTTTTTTTTTGAAAAGAACGACCGACTTTATTACTCAATAGACAAAATGTTTACAGGAAAGCCCATGTCAACAGGTGGATCTAAAAACCAAACATGGCGACCTGTAGGAAGTGTAGTTGCAGTACGGGCAAGCCTATGAGCTTCCAAATTCGCTTCCCGACGTTCATGGCTGAACACAGCTGAGGTGAATCTCTTCATGCCCTCTTTGATCTCTCTCGTAATCATGCAGTGCTGTCCCCTCTCCTCTGGACCATTAATTTCCTTCACAAAATTGAGACAGTCCGATGCAATTCGCAAATGCCGAGCTTGCAAATCATCGGCCAGCGCAAGGGCTTCCGCACATGCAAGAGCCTCCAATGTCTCCGGGTTCGTGATCCCTTCGAAGGCAACAGCAGACGTCCCCATGTACACACCCTGATCACTTCTGCAAACTGCTGTAATTGCACCTCGCTTCTCTTGCTTCGCAACAGCCCCGTCAACATAAATCTTGACTTCTCCCTCTCCTGGAGGAAGCCATCGAGAGCATGGTCTCGCATTCGATGTTGTGCAGCTGGTTCAGTAGTGGCTGCGATGCCGTATTGGGCTTGGACTAAGGATTAAGGAATTTTGTGTTGGGTCAGCACCCTTCTACCGTACTGGGCCAGGGACCATCTGTGGGAGGCTCCGATTTTGCACTAGTATGACTTCTACTAGTCATCCTCTAAGCACTAGTATGAAACGGTTTCAGCCACCGGATCAACCAAAATAAATGGTTGCGGTTCATTTGAGGGTACCACATATCTGCTCTTCGGATATCACGTGAATGTTGTTTTGATTGAACATTTTTTGCTCATAAATTAGTATTAATATTTTTGCTGCACAACAGAGTGTTACAACTAGCTTAACCATTATGTTCCTTGCTGGCTTAGAGCATGTCTAACAGACCCCCTAAATGGCCCAAACTCGTATAATAACCGCTGATATATGGGTTTGGGCTCTACCCGGCCATCTAGCAGACCCCCTAAATCGGACACCCCGGACGAAATTTTACAAGTTTCGGTAGGGGGCGGCCCGTCGACCCCTACATGTGCGGGTCGGAAGGAGATGTACATGGCCAACCCTCTACCTCGTGCGAGCTAGGGCGCGCTGAAGTTTCAGGTGCGAATCCCATTTTCCTCCGCCCCGCCGCCAGCCGCCGCCGCGTAGATCCGGTCGCCTCCGAGCCGCCACACATCCGCCGGACCCCGCCGCACCCCCGCCGGACCCCCAGCGGACCTCGGCGCCCCTCGACTCGCCGCGCCGCGTGCATCTCCGCCGCCTCCCCACGGTGAGTACTCGCCGTGCCGCGTTCCTCTTCGATTTCGCCGTTCCGCGGGGGCCTGATCTCTGCTTCACCGTCGTAGATGTCTGCGGACGCAACTATGGATGATGTGGAGCATTCTGATGATTCGTTGAGCTGGTCATCGGGGGATTCGGACCTCGACGAGCTGCTGAGCGACGACGACATGGAGATGATGCAGTACATCTTCCGCATCAAGGAACTCGAAGACCGCGCGAAGCTGCTAGATCAGAGAAGTGGTTCCACGATGGGCCGCATATGTATCCCGCGGAACCGCGCGCTCGGCCACGAACAGCTGTGGCAAGATTATTTTGCCGAGGTACTGATGAGGACATGACCAGGCCGGATATGACCAAGACAATTACTACTTCCTCTAAACTTCATCAAGAAATAAGGGACATGATTAGATGCTTCTCAAGGAGTTCTCCCATGTCACTTTGGGTCCAAGAGAAGATAGAGTCCCCCTACTCCACGTTCTGGACGCAGATTCGGACTGCAGAAATATACCTGACTTCCGAAGGCTATAACTTTTGCATACGGGCTTCGAATGGGATGAATCTTTTTGTGTTGGAAAGCAGATCGCGTGCACTTTCCAGCAAAATTGGCCTCACCTCAAAATTAAATTCGAGCGAAAAGTTATGGCCAAAACAGTCCGACCGTGTAGCTGAAACTGGGCCAGGAATCCAGGAAAAAGGTGTTGCGTCACCTCTAATTGGGCCCAAAGGCCTTGTACGAATTAGGGTTGGCTTTTGGTGACTTGGGACGTCCTTCCTCCTCCTTGGCCGCCACCCAAGTCTCTCCTTCATATATACCCTCCATAGGCCTCAGTTTAGACTCGGATTTTGTTTAGTTAAAAAGAACTCAGCTTTATTTGCTAGTCTTCGCCATAGGCACGAGTGTCGGATAGACCTCTTGTACTACGCACTTGCAGAATCCCATCTATCAATATACTTCATATTTTATCCGCAATTCTGATTGCATATTTGGTTCTTGCTTGTTCTCGATTGATTGCAGGAACTAGACCTGAGTGGTTGGGTCGATTGTGCTACGGCGCTGTCAAGAACCTCCCGGAGTTGGTGTAGCGATTGCTAAGGCGCAACGTCCTCGCACGTTTGTAGTCGGATCGTCAACGTCGACGCCACCCAAATCGTAGTTATCATCTCATCGAAAGATCGGACACCTTGCATCTATCAAGTGGTATCAGATTTCAGGTTGCTCGGTGAGAACATTTATCCCTAGATTCGTTTTCTTCTTCATACCTACAGTCCACAGAAAAAACCATACAAAAATATATAGATTAGATCATATTGTCCTACAACCAGTCCGAGCCTCTCGCATTTTCTTTTCAGTGCATTGCATCGTTGAGTTTTCGTCTACATCGTCGTGTCAAGTTGCTGGTCTTAGCGTCTAGTCCCATAGAGTTTCGAGTTCTTTGCATAGTTTGTCATCGCCGCTGCCACATCACCTTGCACGCTCGCAGATCACCATTGCTGTGCACCACCAATTTTTCCGCTGCCACACACCATCCACCGCTGCTCGCGCATCTCCATCTAACCGCACCGCTGCGTGTGCATCTCCATCCACTCACACCTCCTCTCGCATGTACTACCGCTTCCACTTACCATAAATATTTTCCAACATCATCACTGTTCTACAAGCTTCCATTGTACCGCCATCACCACATTGCATCGCGCCGCCAATAGCTTCCATCCGCACGCCTGCGTCTCCACTTGTCCCCGTGCACCGCTTCCACGCTCCTAGTTAAGGGCTAGGGTTTTCTAGTTGTTTTAATCCTTGTTTCTATCAATAGATTAGAGTTCTAATCAGTTTGGGACTCCAAATTCGCGACCTTCTGAAAAAAAAAATAATAATAATATTTCGTGATCTCGCCTGACCATAGACATAGTCTGAGGTTTGGAGAGAGCGAAAGCAAAAAAAAAAAAAATCGTGATCTCGCCTGACCATAGACATAGTCTGAGGTTTGGAGAGAGCGAAAGCAAAAAAAAAAAAAAAAAAACAAAAAAACAAAAAAAAAATTCCTCTCTTTAGTGCAGTTTTTTTTACTGCTCTTTGCTCATACTTCTCCTCTTTTTGCTTGTTGTTGCCGCGCCGTGATGTTGTTGGTGCTATAGGCTCGCGTCTCTAAAACAGTCTAGCCTAGGACCAGCACAGTACCGTTTTTGAGCGTTTATTCAACTTGCATTCCTGATTTGATTATTGCTAATTCTTGCTACTATATTCAAGCCTCCTAAAGCTCCACATATTCTACATCGTGCTTGTGACTTTCACCTGGCAATCGCTCCATCTAATCTTCAGTGAGACTTGACATCGATCGTTGCCAGTCACCTCCTGCTGTTGGGTGAGAACTTGTAAGAACTTTATTTTTGCTGGAAGGATTATGCGACTTGCCACCACATCCTAGTAGGAATAGGAACATCTATTGTGATTTGTTCTTGTCTTCTACTAATCATGGCAGGTCCGGGAGCTCGATGTAATTGGGCTTCGTCTATAGTTGGAGATGAACTGACTCCTACATCACATGAACAGCGACCACGGAAGGTAGAAACACGTACTCATGTATATGATCAGGTTACTGTTTCTATGCCATCTTTTGAGGGTCGTTGTAAACCTGCTTTATACATTGAATGGGAATTTGACATTAATGCAATATTTGTTTCCCATAATATTTCTGAGAATAAGAAAGTGAAATTCGCAATTTCTACATTTACTGGTTTGGCTTCTATTTGGTGGAATGAATATTGTCATTTATATCCTGATTATATACCTATTACTTGGCATGACTTGAAACTTGCTATGAGATATAAATTTGTTCCATCATATTATACTCGTGACATGGTTAAGAAACTGAAAACTTTAAAACAAGGTAATAACAATGTAAGGGAATATTATGATAAGTTAGAAAGTACCTTGTTGCATTCACTTTTAGAAGAAAGTGAAGAAGAGTTTATGGATAGATTTTGGAGAGGGTTACACCATGATATTCAGAAAAGATTACTATGTGAAGATGAGATATATTCTATAGACCATTTGTTTTGTCTTGCTTGTAAAGCTGAACAGGAAATACGAAGACGTGGCAATAAGACCGACAAGAGTTCGATGGAATTACTTTCATCAACAATAAAGAAGGTTAAACCTTCGACCACTACACCTACCATGAAAACCACTCAAGAATTTGTGGAGGTCACACCACCACAAGCTCGGGATGTGTCTGCATCGCTAGTACCTACACCATCTGAGTTGGACATATATGGTAATAATAATGGTACTGATTCTGTTCCTCCACATGCTATTGATATATTCCATGAGGATTTGCATACATCATGTGTTGAGTTACCAGTTGTTTTGGTCACACCACCTATCTTAGAGAACTATGTTGCTGATTTGACTTTAACATGTGATCAAATAACCCAAGTAGCTACTGTTTTCAGTGCACCTATTATTGATGTTAATGCGTCTATTTATACGAGTGCGCCCACTGAAATAAGAGTTAATGCAAACGAACCATCTGACTTAATAATTAACTCTGAATTGGATCATATAGAATTTGTTAAGAATGATGAAGTTTTGGCTACAATTCATCATGTTAATACTTTGTTTTGTGTTCCAATGGATCCACATATGTCTTTGTCACATGCTAAGCATAAAATTTCTGAAATCACATGTTTGAATACGTTCAAAAGTGTGTATGTCCCTAATTTAACCTTTCAGCTGATTGGTGATTATGGTATTAATAATAAATTTTGGATGCATAAAATTTGTGTCACGTATGATGATATTGTTGTTTTCAGCAATCTATGCTATAGGCCAATGTATTATTGCTATGGGATTGTTCATAATTTTCATGATCATGTGATACGTTCTGGTGTAGTTGATACATTAGAAACTAGTTTGTCATATCCATTATGTGTGTCCCATAAGTTATTACCTAGTTGTGCTACTGATTTGTGCTTCACTTATATTTGCAATTTGAGTTGCATCTTACGTATTGGACATATGATTGATAAATTTGTTGTCCATCCATCTCATATTCATAATTATCAGAGTAGCGCAGTTGAAGCATGGTTTAAACCTGTTTTGTTGTCACATTTTATGGATTGGTTTGAACTTGTTTTTCATAAATTTGATCATCGATCTTCTGTGAGGACATTGGATTTAATATTGAGCAATAGGAACTTCTATATATGTATTTCTTCTCATGATCATGATTACATGGTCTTCACTTACACTTGCAATTATGATTGCTTATTGCTGAGATATTTTTTGTTCCATTATGACAAGTATGTGTTATATATTTGCTATCTAAATTACAATTTTTTCATTTGGGATCGATCATAGTAATATCTTCAAAGAAAATAACTTAATGCATATGTTCAGTCATTTTGATATGACCTCCAACTATGGTAGTGATTTTATGCTAAGTAACTTGTTGCATGATTGCTTATCTATACAAGTTTTGGTTAGAATTTTTGATATATCACTTCTTTGTGTAACAATGTTGGGATGGTTTAATGATGCGCATCGCACTATCAATGTTATGAATAAAATCTTCACTTATATGTGCAAACTGAGTTGCAATAATTTAATGTGGTTTGTTTCATGCGATAATTATTTGGCTTTATATTTAACAAGACATACCACTTACCCCTGTATATATGTGTCATATGTGCAAAAATTAAGAGAAATACAAATGGATGACATCTACATCTATCATGCGTATACCTTGTCTCTTTTGTTATCCTTGTTTCAGAAGAAACAGCGCCGAGGATGGCTTATCTTTCAAGAAAGGGAGGATGATGAGGACATGACCAGGCCGGATATGACCAAGACAATTACTACTTCCTCTAAACTTCATCAAGAAATAAGGGACATGATTAGATGCTTCTCAAGGAGTTCTCCCATGTCACTTTGGGTCCAAGAGAAGATAGAGTCCCCCTACTCCACGTTCTGGACGCAGATTCGGACTGCAGAAATATACCTGACTTCCGAATGCTATAACTTTTGCATACGGGCTCCGAATGGGATGAATCTTTTTGTGTTGGAAAGCAGATCGCGTGCACTTTCCAGCAAAATTGGCCTCACCTCAAAATTCAATTCGAGCGAAAAGTATGGCCAAAACAGTCCGACCGTGTAGCTGAAACTGGGCCAGGAATCCAGGAAAAAGGTGTTGCGTCACCTCTAATTGGGCCCAAAGGCCTTGTACGAATTAGGGTTGGCTTTTTGGTGCCTTGGGACGTCCTTCCTCCTCCTTGGCCGCCACCCAAGTCTCTCCTTCATATATACCCTCCATAGGCCTCAGTTTAGACTCGGATTTTGTTTAGTTAAAAAGAACTCAGCTTTATTTGCTAGTCTTCGCCATAGGCACGAGTGTCGGATAGACCTCTTGTACTACGCACTTGCAGAATCCCATCTATCAATATACTTCATATTTTATCCGCAATTCTGATTGCATATTTGGTTCTTGCTTGTTCTCGATTGATTGCAGGAACTAGACCTGAGTGGTTGGGTCGATTGTGCTACGGCGCTGTCAAGAACCTCCCGGAGTTGGTGTAGCGATTGCTAAGGCGCAACGTCCTCGCACGTTTGTAGTCGGATCGTCAACGTCGACGCCACCCAAATCGTAGTTATCATCTCATCGAAAGATCGGACACCTTGCATCTATCAGGTACCTACCTATCCCCCCCGTCTATTCCGTAGGAGATATCGCATGCGTAGGAGTTTGTTCACCAAAATCGTGAAAGACTGTGAAGCAAATTCCGATTATTTCAAGCAACGGAGAAATGCCGCCCAAGTCATGGGATTTAGCCCATATCAGAAAATATCAGCTGCCATGAGGGTGATTGCATATGGTATCCCTGTGGACTATACTGACGAGTACCTTCGCATTGGGGTACAAACAACCACTGATTGTGTGCGTATGTTTGCCAAGATGGTGATCAAGTTGTATGGCGAGACGTATCTCTGAGCTCCAAATGAGGATGATACAAAGAGACTCATGGAGATGAATGAAAAGAGAGGGTGGCCTGGGATGCTTGGTAGTCTAGATTGCATGCATTGGACATGGAAAAATTGTCCAAAAGCATGGCATGGAATGTATTGTGGAAAAAGCAGTGATGCTACCATTGTGCTTGAAGCTGTGGCATCCCAAGATTTGTGGATTTGGCATGCATACTTTGGACTACCGGGGACACTCAATGACATTAATGTCTTGAATAAATCCCCTTTATTTAAAAGAATAATTAGGGGTGATGCACCACCTTGCAACTACAAAGTTATGAACAATGAGTACACCATGGGGTACTATCTCACAGATGGTATTTACCCTGACTATGCAACTCTTGTGAAGGCAATTAAAGAGAGAAAGGATAGGCCTTTGACAAGAAAAGAAGCAAAGTTCACAAGAGAACAAGAGTCTGCTCGCAAAGATATTGAGAGAGATTTTGGTGTTTTGCAAGCAAGGTTTGCCATTGTTCGGGGTCCTGCACGGTTTTGGGACAAGGAGACTCTTGTCGACATCATGACATGTTGTCTGATTCTTCACAACATGATCATCGAAGATGAGAGGGGGTTAAGATTGCCATGTTTCTATGATAATGTTGGCACCCGAGTGGTGCCCGAGAGAAACCCTGATCGGCTTGAAGCTTTTCTTGCAGGGCATCGCGGCATTGAATGTGCTGAGACTCATCACCAGCTCACCCAAGATCTGATCGACCACCACTGGCAGTTGCATGGCCAATGATTCATTTTCTCTTCTTCTATGTGTGAAACGTTGATTGGCAGTTCGGAAAACATTTTATTTGTGTGAAACATTGATTGTAATAATTAAGATTTTTATTGTGTGCTTTGAACATTTTATTTGTGTGAAACATTGATTGTAATAATTAAGATTATTATTGTGTGCTTTGATAATTTTATGCAATGTGATGAGATGTTGCGTTGATATGCAAAATGTCCAAAACCCTGTTTTCTGAGGGGCCAAAAACTCGTGCGAGCTAGCAGACCCCCTACCCCCACCCCGTAAAACAGATATATTCTGTTTTACGGGGTGGGGGTAGCGGGTCTGCTAGCTCGCACGAGTTTTTGGCCGGCGAAATGTGCATACAGGACCCTCTACACGCGTCTTAGGGGGTGAAAACTTAGGGGGTCTGTTAGACATGCTCTTAGCTTCTTGATTCCCGAGGTGATTGTGCATTATTTAGTACTGAGCAAAAGCCAGTTTATTATGTCAATACAAAGGTTTTAGGGAAATGACAGTACCAAGTTATGTTAGAAAATGCAAGGTACTAAAAGGACATCATTTCTCCGTCAATTGTTGGTGAGCTTTCTACTGTTATGTCTAAAATATTATGATCAAGCATTTGTGTACGAGTTGAAATGCCTACTCCCCGAGTTGAATTGCCTACTCCCTGGAGTAAATGACTACATTTAAGAGTCCGTATAGAACTGGCCTCATCTTGGAAACGCCGAAACAACAACCCAGTGTATAGCACTGGTATACTGAATGCACATGGGTGGACCAATCTGTCTCATCTTTTACACATGGCGTATTCACGAGGTCTGTTTTCATCGCCCATGACGAGAGGCCGCACAGGGTATCGAGAGACTCCTCGGGAAAAAGGACGTCCACTTCACCAGCAATGGAAACTCGATGGAAACTCGGAGCCCAAACATAGAAGACACTCCAGCACTGATTCCCTACGACAAGAACCAAGAACTCATCATTCTCTCATCCGACAATGAGAATGATTCCACCTGACCTTGATACTCCCTGCTGAAACCAGAAAAAAAATACATATGCAAATCATCTACTGTTGCCTTTGTATTTTCCCTGTTAGCTCCATGTCGTAGCCCGGATGAAGCCTTAATGTGTTGTTCCACTGTTTTCAAGTCTCTAAATCGCTAAGTGTCTAGACTGACCAGCCAGTTTAGCTCAAACAAGCTTTCACCCACATTTAATTAATCAACCATCTCTTAGCATCACTCTAATGCATGAGCATACTCACGCTGAAGCAGCCCTGCTGCTTCTCCATCAAAGAAAGAAAAAATAAACGACCTAAACAAATATAACCAACACAACACGGCGTAACGCACGCCCGAGCCTGGCTAGTATACTTCAAAACACGGAAGGTAGCTCTTCTATCCATGCTCCAACTGCTTTATGAAGAGGAGTTTCGATTCTTGGGCGCATTCCTTGCAAGATTGAACTATTCATTCGTTCAACCTGGTCATTTGATTGTGGGTGCACCACAGATGCAACATCTAGACGAATTCCTGTCTGCCGGCAATATTTTTTCAGCTCTCCAATTGCAAAGTTTGTCTATTTATCCGAGATTATACTATTCGGGACGTTGTATCTCATGACTATGTCAATAGCGAAATTTCTGGCAGTCACACCGCCAAGTTTTTTGATGGATTTAGCCTCCACCCACTTGGTATACTTATCTACTCCAACGAGTAGATGCGTGAGTCTGCCTCTTGCAGTCTTGAATGGCCCCATAATATCGATCCCCCAGACCGCAAATGGCCATGTTATGGGAATAGTCTTGTGTTCTTGAGACGGAATATTTGTCTTCTTGGCGTAATACTGACATCCGACACATGTGTTAACTATGTGCTTTGCGTATTTCTTGGTTGTAAGACAGAAAAACCTTGCCCGGAATGCTTTTCGGACCCAGAGATATACATAGTGTTATGTGCTCCTAAACATGGACCCACAAGGGCTTCAGGGTTACTGTAGCATCCCAACTTTTAATAAAGATGGAATACCTGTGTTATTGTGCTAGTCCCTGGATCAATTGCTAGCACCATAGTACAAAATGAAATATCATGCAAATGCATCAAATTCTATTACATCGCATGATCCAGTCTTTACAAAATAGGATTACAACTTGCATAGTCTTAGAAGACTAGCAGAAAACAAAGAAATACAGCGGAAAACATGGTACAACATTGAGCCCATCTTCTTCATGTGCCACAGGCAAAACATGTTTGCGATAGTCTCGAGATCCTAAACAAAATCCTCACTCGTCTTCAGAAACATCTGCAATATGGAATATGCAGCCACAAGGGAGTCAATACAAGTTAATGTATTGGCAAGTAGCACTATGGTGGATATAAATGGCAAGACTAATACTACATGCTTATTTGGCTGAGTGGAGTTTTGGCTAAGTTTTGCATAAAGCCAGTTTTCTCCTATCACTTTTGTAAAACAAACTTTTCTTTTCAAATGGGTGGCAACATTGGATTAAGATCCAAGCACCACAATACTGTTCACTTGGTCAAAATTTTACTTATTGAAATTGATGATGAGATTCTTCCATCGATCCTTGTCCAGCTGCTCATAGTTGTCCATAACCGGGGACACGGCTAAGATCTTAGTTTGTTGACTCTGCAGAGGTTGTGCACTTTCACCCTTTGTCTTCAATTAGCCCAAACATCCTATACACCCGGAGTGCATCATGAAAAGGAGAGAATTGAGACGAGATCTTTCAGAAGAAGAAATCCAAACCCACCGGCAAGACCGTTCCACCTATAATTTTGCTACATCTGCTAGTCAAGCCTGCGCTGAACTCTCGCGACTTAATTGATCAAGACAGAGCCTATATTGTCAAAAGGCTGCACGGGAAGCTACTAGATTTAGAGGGACATAGTAATCTCTTTGTTCCTGGGTGGCCATCCGCAAGTGACAACCTCAAGTGGAATAACCCTTAGATAAGGGCCCTGAGGAAACACTCAACATAACCCAGTCTTACCACTTCCACCCAGGTGGTTCATTCATTAGTTATACTTAGGATTTTTCCTCAACATCTAGTAAAACCATTTGTAACATTGCATAGCACCTAATAAATTCTAAGGCTATCAAAATAACAAGGTAAAAGGGATGGCTACACACTACTAGGATAATAGCATAGCATAGTATAACTTAGTAAAATTTCCTATCATGCATATTACTCAAAATCAACTAATGCATATAGAAAATAATGGGTAGTTGATGGTGTGTTACTTGCCTTGTTGAAGTTGGTGAAGCTATCACACTCTCTTCACAAAAGATCGTTGCTCTCCGTACAATCTATTCATTGAAAACACAATAACAAAATAAACAAGCATCCTAGCAATCACACACATAGGTGGAGAAAGCAAACATAGCAAATAACATAACAAAGGAGTTGGACCAAGTTGGCTAGGACAAGGTCAAGGTTTGAGTTTTGAAAGATTCATTCCATAATGGTTCAATACATTGTTAAGGAGTTTCCAAGGGTTTACTTGGAAAGTACTAGGTTGTGTTTGATGTGATATAACTTTATTATAACCATACTTGTCGAGGAAGTTCCAAGAGTTCACTAAGAATAAACATATTACTTCTTCAACTAAAGTAATACATGCAAACACTTGGTCATATTCACCTTCAAAAATATTTGAGTGACTATGTTAGTATATTCCATGGTGGTTAGGGTAGGTCTACTAACTTCATCATCAAAGGGAAAATATTACTAAGTCTTGGGTTTTCCATTTGGGTCAATGGTTGGACAAAAACAACTTGTTATTCTTCAACTTGTATGGATTGCTTCTAGACCTCATGTGATTGCCTTCTTGAAGATCATCTTCATGCTTCTATTGTAGTCTTGTTCCTTGGATGGATTCTTCTCTTGGTCTTGATAAATTCTTCAGGGCTTTCACTTCACTAATTGGTTTGGGTATGGGATGGGCAAAAATACCACTAAGTCAATTGGAAAGAATATAAGAAGAAAGATAGAAAGAGAGAGGGAGATGTTTTCTTCTGAATTTCTTCACACTTGTAATTCTTGAGTTTTCTTCTAGGTGTGGAGTCCAAGTATTTTCTTCAAAACTTCTTCATTGATCTTTCTTGTAGCTCTTCATGTTTCCACTAAGTTGAAAATGAAGTTTTCTTCTTGTGCTTGAGTCTTGATCTCCATTTTGCTAACTTGATGATTTCTTGAAGCAAGAATAGGGGAATGGAGAAGTAGATAGAATACTAGGGTCTAAGGTTTACCACTTGGTCTTGTATGTGATTTACACATACTAGGTACTTGGTCTTGGCTCCAAAATAGCCATAACAACAAAGGTAAACAATGATAGAAACAACTCTAATACTTAACCAACTAGGTGGACTACTATGATGGAAGTTTGGCTAAAATTACATGGTCATGGTCCAAGGGTGTCCAAAATGGTTGGGAAAGGTTGTTTCTGGTCCAAGGTTATCAAATGGAGCAATTTTGCAAAAAGAACTATATTGAAATTATTTACAGAATTAAATCTATGTCAAAATTACTCAAATATTCCAATTAATTCTAAATTCAATTTTAATTTGATCAATAATTATTTTGGGACAGGGGATATGAAAGTACACATCCTAAGGTTTCCAAATATATTTTATTTACAATTTTTGGATTTGTAGAATTTGAATTATGCCAAATTTCATCAAACAAGCATATTTGAAATTGAACAATTTTAAATTTTTCAAATTTGAATTTGGCCAGTGCCAAAAGTTTCTAGATGTCAAGGGCTTTTCAAAAAGTCCAAGATCATTAAATTTGGCCAAGTGGTTTAAAAGTTATGATGGTTGCAAGTTACAGGGACTATTCTGCAAATCTGCCAATTAAATTGTATTTCAGAAAAATAAACAGAAACTCCGTGGATAAGGTTGGCCACATGGCGTGCTCTCATTGATTGTCCCTGCTGACTGGGATGCTGACGCAGCGCTGAGTGGACTAGGGTGACGTGGATAAGTCACTGGATCTGGGCCGTCAGATCCAGATCCAACAGTGGCATACCCCTTCGTGGGGAATCTAATCTAGGTCGTCTATCTGGATCCAACGAACAAGGAGATAGGAGGCTCACCTCGCCGGTGCAGGTGGCCAGGAATGGCCAAGACGGTGGCCGGCGCTCTCGGGCCTCGATGGCGTAAAGATTTCGGTGATGTTAAAGCTCGATGGAGGCCACGACCATGTGCAGTGCGTCGTGGTGGACTCGATGGGGAATACGGAACGGGAGCTTGCTTCCTCGAACGGTAGTAGGGGGCGAACGGAGCGACGGCGTCTCCGGTGATCTTCGGAAGAGCTTGGCGCGGGCGCTCGGCTACACACAAAAAATCGAGTAAGGTCATGAGAGTGTGCGCCTGGCCACAAGGATTCCGATGGGGGCAAAGGGAGCGGCGATTACCTCAGGTTTACGCCGGAATTCAAAGAACATGGCCACGGGCAAACACGAACTCCGGTGAGAGATTTGGGGAGCCTAGAGGCACAATAGACAGAGGTGTGAGAGGGAAAATATAGAGGAGATGCAAGGGAATTAAGGGGTGGAAACGGGGCATTGATCCCGAGCTTAAATCCCGCGAATTAAAGTCATTGAAATCCGCAGTTTCTTTGCCATTACAGAGGTTGAAGACGATGATGTCATGATGACCTCATCAATGATTTTCTTTTCTTTTTAATTTATGTTTTCTCATTTATTTTATATCTTCTGTTTTATCAATCCAATTAACATGAAACAAAATTCTAAAATCATATTATTTCAAATACTTTCTAATAGTACCATTTTTGTAAACTTTCAAAATATTTTTATTTTTGAATTTTGATAATTGAAATAATTCCTTAATAGAGCTTAATGTGATTTTTTTAATTTAGAAAGTTATAAAATATAATTATTAGTCAAATATAATTTCAGTGGATTTATAAATATCAAATACTATTTTCCAAAACCATTTCAAAGATTTTTCATCTCTTTTATGTTTTGAAAATATAATTAATTCACTAATAGAACTTAATACCATTTTAAAATAGAAAATAATAAAATGGGGTTTTTGATTAAATAAAATTTCAGAGGCATTAAACATGTCAAATACTATTTTTGAAATTCATTTCACATCACTTTTATATTTTATAAATTTAAGATTTCAGTGATTTACAAATAGTAACTTTATTCCATTTTAAAATTTAGAAAATAATAAATTGATGTTATTGTCTAAATAAAATCTCAGAGACATTTTACAAGTCATATATTATTTTTGGAAAGCCATTTTTAAACCACTTTCACATTTTATAATTTTAGGAGTTGAAGGATCTACTAATAGTAACTTAATGCTATTTAATTAGTTCATATCAATTAATTATTATTGTTGATCAATATAATTCAGAATAAAACCACAAGTCATAATATTGTTTTCAAAACCTTTTGTTATGTTATTTTCAAAGCAATGCATTTCATTTTCACCCCTTCATGTTTAAAACTTGGAATAACAACTAAAAGTTATTATTAAAACATTTTATTCTCATCAAACATTTTTTAGGCTTAGGACTTTATTAAGGGTTATAAATCTTTTATTTTTGTTGCCATAAAATAATTTCAAGGTAATATTTGAATTGAAAACCTTTTATGTAATAAAGTTTGCTAAAGATAAAATGGTTTTCTTTATGTGAGAAAATTCATTTGAGAGGGTTTTAGGGTTTATGGAATAGAGGTATAATTGGATTCTTAATTTCAATATGTATTGTTTTCTTTTGTTTCTTGCATCTCATTGGGTTTTGGTGACTTGCATAACATGAAAACAAAAAGTTTCAAATTTTTGTGATTTTTGCATTTTCCAAAAATCAGGGATGTTGCAGACTACCACCCTTAAAAGAAATCTCGTCCCGAGATTTGGGAAGGTTAGAAGAAAGATAAGTCTGGGTGACTGGGTTCCAGAACAACTGGGTGGGCTACCACCCTTAAAAGAAACTTTTGTGGGTAGTTTATTTCCATTAGATTGGAGTGTAGATTGATTTGAGATTGGCTTGAGTAGAAATTTCCTTCATGGTAGAGCTGTAGACCAACATAGGTCTGTTGAACTACCTTTGACACTGAGGGGTCACTCTTTGGGTCAACCAAAAACCTTTGGTTCACTCTCAACTTGGTCTTTTGATATCCTTGACAATCTTCCATCTTGTTGTTGTCATCCTTGAAGGAAAACGTCATGCTATTTCTAAACAAACTCTCATGTAACACAAACTGGATGGTTGTGTTTCTTCATTATTTCTTCTCTTGGTGTAGTTGGATCTGAAATCTTCATAGCTCATGCAACTTTGAGTCAAGTTGTCTATCTTCACTTGTTGATTGGCTTGCTGCTCCTTATGGTGTAGTTGGCATTGATTCATGGATGTGATTGTTCCTTCACACAAAAGAACAAAATCCTAAGATTTTGGCAATCCTAAATTGGATGGTTTGTGTCTCAAAAGGGTGGTCTTGGGTATGAAGTCAGTTGGTGCACTCTAGTCGGAAACTCACTATGGGTGGTAAATGGGTATAGGGTTGGGTTTGGTTTAGCATGCATGAATGGATATTAGAAAGATCTAAGGAAGATCCTACTCCAACACAGCAGATCAAGGAAACTCATCTTGCAATCAACACATAACAAACACATAGCAATACATTCATCACACCAAACAACATGGTTTTTTGAAAACACTAATATTGTCATACCACACTCATTGATATGATCAATACACTAACACGTTAACGTTGTTCTAACAAGGTAACTAGATTGGTGGTCTCATTTATCTTCTTGAGTTTCTTCAAAACCTTCTCTCAATGTCTTGGGGTATTCTTGATTGTTGTGAAGTATTGGTGTATCTCCAAGTTTTCCTCAATTGTCTTGAGTGTAGGTCTTCATATGGTGAAAATACTTCTTGCACTTCATGGTATGGTCATCAACATTCTTGTCTTGATGGTATTGAAGAGGTAGGTCTTCTAGAAAATTTTCAACGTGAATAGTAGATGAGAGGATATGAGAAGAATTAAGATGATTGTTTTGTTTCTAGATAGTTTGAACATAGAAAGTTTTCAATCCTGTGGTGATCAATGGGTTATTAACAACTTGTTGCAAATTGGATATTCACTATCGTGAGAGATACTGGCACCCGCTAGCCAATAAGGGAACGGTCTCGTGTCTGTGGACACGTAAAGTTGTCCGGGCCGCTTCATCTCACTATGCCGCTAGGATCCAAAATACTCTAAGGAGATAATAACATGATCAAAAATGGCTTCCAAACCTAAGGGTCTCGAATTCTACAGGCAACACAATGCTCTGATACCATTTTGTAGCATCCCAACTTTTAATAAAGATGGAATACCTGTGTTATTGTGCTAGTCCCTGGATCAATTGCTAGCACCACAGTACAAAATGAAATATCATGCAAATGCATCAAATTCTATTACATCGCATGATCCAGTCTTTACAAAATAGGATTACAACTTGCATAGTCTTAGAAGACTAGCAGAAAACAAAGAAATACAGCGGAAAACATGGTACAACATTGAGCCCATCTTCTTCATGTGCCACAGGCAAAACATGTTGGCGATAGTCTCGAGATCCTAAACGAAATCCTCACTCGTCTTCAGAAACATCTGCAATATGGAATATGCAGCCACAAGGGAGTCAATACAAGTTAATGTATTGGCAAGTAGCACTATGGTGGATATAAATGGCAAGACTAATATACATGCTTATTTGGCTGAGTGGAGTTTTGGCTAAGTTTTGCATAAAGCCAGTTTTCTCCTATCACTTTTGTAAAACAAACTTTTCTTTTCAAAAGGGTGGCAACATTGGATTAAGATCCAAGCACCACAATACTGTTCACTTGGTCAAAATTTTACTTATTGAAATTGATGATGAGATTCTTCCGTCGATCCTTGTCCAGCTGCTCATAGTTGTCCATAACCGGGGACACGGCTAAGATCTTAGTTTGTTGACTCTGCAGAGGTTGTGCACTTTCACCCTTTGTCTTCAATTAGCCCAAACATCCTATACACCCGGAGTGCATCATGAAAAGGAGAGAATTGAGACGAGATCTTTCAGAAGAAGAAATCCAAACCCACCGGCAAGACCGTTCCACCTATAATTTTGCTACATCTGCTAGTCAAGCCTGCGCTGAACTCTCGCGACTTAATTGATCAAGACAGAGCCTATATTGTCAAAAGGCTGCACGGGAAGCTACTAGATTTAGAGGGACATAGTAATCTCTTTGTTCCTGGGTGGCCATCCGCAAGTGACAACCTCAAGTGGAATAACCCTTAGATAAGGGCCCTGAGGAAACACTCAACATAACCCAGTCTTACCACTTCCACCCAGGTGGTTCATTCATTAGTTATACTTAGGATTTTTCCTCAACATCTAGTAAAACCATTTGTAACATTGCATAGCACCTAATAAATTCTAAGGCTATCAAAATAACAAGGTAAAAGGGATGGCTACACACTACTAGGATAATAGCATAGCATAGTATAACTTAGTAAAATTTCCTATCATGCATATTACTCAAAATCAACTAATGCATATAGAAAATAATGGGTAGTTGATGGTGTGTTACTTGCCTTGTTGAAGTTGGTGAAGCTATCACACTCTCTTCACAAAAGATCGTTGCTCTCCGTACAATCTATTCATTGAAAACACAATAACAAAATAAACAAGCATCCTAGCAATCACACACATAGGTGGAGAAAGCAAACATAGCAAATAACATAACAAAGGAGTTGGACCAAGTTGGCTAGGACAAGGTCAAGGTTTGAGTTTTGAAAGATTCATTCCATAATGGTTCAATACATTGTTAAGGAGTTTCCAAGGGTTTACTTGGAAAGTACTAGGTTGTGTTTGATGTGATATAACTTTATTATAACCATACTTGTCGAGGAAGTTCCAAGAGTTCACTAAGAATAAACATATTACTTCTTCAACTAAAGTAATACATGCAAACACTTGGTCATATTCACCTTCAAAAATATTTGAGTGACTATGTTAGTATATTCCATTGTGGTTAGGGTAGGTCTACTAACTTCATCATCAAAGGGAAAATATTACTAAGTCTTGGGTTTTCCATTTGGGTCAATGGTTGGACAAAAACAACTTGTTATTCTTCAACTTGTATGGATTGCTTCTAGACCTCATGTGATTGCCTTCTTGAAGATCATCTTCATGCTTCTATTGTAGTCTTGTTCCTTGGATGGATTCTTCTCTTGGTCTTGATAAATTCTTCAGGGCTTTCACTTCACTAATTGGTTTGGGTATGGGATGGGCAAAAATACCACTAAGTCAATTGGAAAGAATATAAGAAGAAAGATAGAAAGAGAGAGGGAGATGTTTTCTTCTGAATTTCTTCACACTTGTAATTCTTGAGTTTTCTTCTAGGTGTGGAGTCCAAGTATTTTCTTCAAAACTTCTTCATTGATCTTTCTTGTAGCTCTTCATGTTTCCACTAAGTTGAAAATGAAGTTTTCTTCTTGTGCTTGAGTCTTGATCTCCATTTTGCTAACTTGATGATTTCTTGAAGCAAGAATAGGGGAATGGAGAAGTAGATAGAATACTAGGGTCTAAGGTTTACCACTTGGTCTTGTATGTGATTTACACATACTAGGTACTTGGTCTTGGCTCCAAAATAGCCATAACAACAAAGGTAAACAATGATAGAAACAACTCTAATACTTAACCAACTAGGTGGACTACTATGATGGAAGTTTGGCTAAAATTACATGGTCATGGTCCAAGGGTGTCCAAAATGGTTGGGCAAGGTTGTTTCTGGTCCAAGGTTATCAAATGGAGCAATTTTGCAAAAAGAACTATATTGAAATTATTTACAGAATTAAATCTATGTCAAAATTACTCAAATATTCCAATTAATTCTAAATTCAATTTTAATTTGATCAACAATTATTTTGGGACAGGGGATATGAAAGTACACATCCTAAGGTTTCCAAATATATTTTATTTACAATTTTTGGATTTGTAGAATTTGAATTATGCCAAATTTCATCAAACAAGCATATTTGAAATTGAACAATTTTAAATTTGTCAAATTTGAATTTGGCCAGTGCCAAAAGTTTCTAGATGTCAAGGGCTTTTCAAAAAGTCCAAGATCATTAAATTTGGCCAAGTGGTTTAAAAGTTATGATGGTTGCAAGTTACAGGGACTATTCTGCAAATCTGCCAATTAAATTGTATTTCAGAAAAATAAACAGAAACTCCGTGGATAAGGTTGGCCACATGGCGTGCTCTCATTGATTGTCCCTGCTGACTGGGATGCTGACGCAGCGCTGAGTGGACTAGGGTGACGTGGATAAGTCACTGGATCTGGGTCGTCAGATCCAGATCCAACAGTGGCATACCCCTTCGTGGGGAATCTAATCTAGGTCGTCTATCTGGATCCAACGAACAAGGAGATAGGAGGCTCACCTCGCCGGTGCAGGTGGCCAGGAATGGCCAAGACGGTGGCCGGCGCTCTCGGGCCTCGATGGCGTAAAGATTTCGGTGATGTTAAAGCTCGATGGAGGCCACGACCATGTGCAGTGCGTCGTGGTGGACTCGATGGGGAATACGGAACGGGAGCTTGCTTCCTCGAACGGTAGTAGGGGGCGAACGGAGCGACGGTGTCTCCGGTGATCTTCGGAAGAGCTTGGCGCGGGCGCTCGGCTACACACAAAAAATCGAGTAAGGTCATGAGAGTGTGCGCCTGGCCACAAGGATTCCGATGGGGGCAAAGGGAGCGGCGATTACCTCAGGTTTACGCCGGAATTCAAAGAACATGGCCACGGGCAAACACGAACTCCGGCGAGAGATTTGGGGAGCCTAGAGGCACAATAGACAGAGGTGTGAGAGGGAAAATATAGAGGAGATGCAAGGGAATTAAGGGGTGGAAACGGGGCATTGATCCCGAGCTTAAATCCCGCGAATTAAAGTCATTGAAATCCGCAGTTTCTTTGCCATTACAGAGGTTGAAGACGATGATGTCATGATGACGTCATCAATGATTTTCTTTTCTTTTTAATTTATGTTTTCTCATTTATTTTATATCTTCTGTTTTATCAATCCAATTAACATGAAACAAAATTCTAAAATCATATTATTTCAAATACTTTCTAATAGTACCATTTTTGTAAACTTTCAAAATATTTTTATTTTTGAATTTTGATAATTGAAATAATTCCTTAATAGAGCTTAATGTGATTTTTTTAATTTAGAAAGTTATAAAATATAATTATTAGTCAAATATAATTTCAGTGGCTTTATAAATATCAAATACTATTTTCCAAAACCATTTCAAAGATTTTTCATCTCTTTTATGTTTTGAAAATATAATTAATTCACTAATAGAACTTAATACCATTTTAAAATAGAAAATAATAAAATGGGGTTTTTGATTAAATAAAATTTCAGAGGCATTAAACATGTCAAATACTATTTTTGAAATTCATTTCACATCACTTTTATATTTTATAAATTTAAGATTTCAGTGATTTACAAATAGTAACTTTATTCCATTTTAAAATTTAGAAAATAATAAATTGATGTTATTGTCTAAATAAAATCTCAGAGACATTTTACAAGTCATATATTATTTTTGGAAAGCCATTTTTAAACCACTTTCACATTTTATAATTTTAGGAGTTGAAGGATCTACTAATAGTAACTTAATGCTATTTAATTAGTTCATATCAATTAATTATTATTGTTGATCAATATAATTTAGAATAAAACCACAAGTCATAATATTGTTTTCAAAACCTTTTGTTATGTTATTTTCAAAGCAATGCATTTCATTTTCACCCCTTCATGTTTAAAACTTGGAATAACAACTAAAAGTTATTATTAAAACATTTTATTCTCATCAAACATTTTTTAGGCTTAGGACTTTATTAAGGGTTATAAATCTTTTATTGTTGTTGCCATAAAATAATTTCAAGGTAATATTTAAATTGAAAACCTTTTATGTAATAAAGTTTGCTAAAGATAAAATGGTTTTCTTTATGTGAGAAAATTCATTTGAGAGGGTTTTAGGGTTTATGGAATAGAGGTATAATTGGATTCTTAATTTCAATATGTATTGTTTTCTTTTGTTTCTTGCATCTCATTGGGTTTTGGTGACTTGCATAACACGAAAACAAAAAGTTTCAAATTTTTGTGATTTTTGCATTTTCCAAAAATCAGGGATGTTGCAGACTACCACCCTTAAAAGAAATCTCGTCCCGAGATTTGGGAAGGTTAGAAGAAAGATAAGTCTGGGTGACTGGGTTCCAGAACAACTGGGTGGGCTACCACCCTTAAAAGAAACTTTTGTGGGTAGTCTATTTCCATTAGATTGGAGTGTAGATTGATTTGAGATTGGCTTGAGTAGAAATTTCCTTCATGGTAGAGCTGTAGACCAACATAGGTCTGTTGAACTACCTTTGACACTGAGGGGTCACTCTTTGGGTCAACCAAAAACCTTTGGTTCACTCTCAACTTGGTCTTTTGATATCCTTGACAATCTTCCATCTTGTTGTTGTCATCCTTGAAGGAAAACGTCATGCTATTTCTAAACAAACTCTCATGTAACACAAACTGGATGGTTGTGTTTCTTCATTATTTCTTCTCTTGGTGTAGTTGGATCTGAAATCTTCATAGCTCATGCAACTTTGAGTCAAGTTGTCTATCTTCACTTGTTGATTGGCTTGCTGCTCCTTATGGTGTAGTTGGCATTGATTCATGGATGTGATTGTTCCTTTACACAAAAGAACAAAATCCTAAGATTTTGGCAATCCTAAATTGGATGGTTTGTGTCTCAAAAGGGTGGTCTTGGGTATGAAGTCAGTTGGTGCACTCTAGTCGGAAACTCACTATGGGTGGTAAATGGGTATAGGGTTGGGTTTGGTTTAGCATGCATGAATGGATATTAGAAAGATCTAAGGAAGATCCTACTCCAACACAGCAGATCAAGGAAACTCATCTTGCAATCAACACATAACAAACACATAGCAATACATTCATCACACCAAACAACATGGTTTTTTGAAAACACTAATATTGTCATACCACACTCATTGATATGATCAATACACTAACACGTTAACGTTGTTCTAACAAGGTAACTAGATTGGTGGTCTCATTTATCTTCTTGAGTTTCTTCAAAACCTTCTCTCAATGTCTTGGGGTATTCTTGATTGTTGTGAAGTATTGGTGTATCTCCAAGTTTTCCTCAATTGTCTTGAGTGTAGGTCTTCATATGGTGAAAATACTTCTTGCACTTCATGGTATGGTCATCAACATTCTTGTCTTGATGGTATTGAAGAGGTAGGTCTTCTAGAAAATTTTGAACGTGAATAGTAGATGAGAGGATATGAGAAGAATTAAGATGATTGTTTTGTTTCTAGATAGTTTGAACATAGAAAGTTTTCAATCCTGTGGTGATCAATGGGTTATTAACAACTTGTTGCAAATTGGATATTCACTATCGTGAGAGATACTGGCACCCGCTAGCCAATAAGGGAACGGTCTCGTGTCTGTGGACACGTAAAGTTGTCCGGGCCGCTTCATCTCACTATGTCGCTAGGATCCAAAATACTCTAAGGAGATAATAACATGATCAAAAATGGCTTCCAAACCTAAGGGTCTCGAATTCTACAGGCAACACAATGCTCTGATACCATTTTGTAGCATCCCAACTTTTAATAAAGATGGAATACCTGTGTTATTGTGCTAGTCCCTGGATCAATTGCTAGCACCACAGTACAAAATGAAATATCATGCAAATGCATCAAATTCTATTACATCGCATGATCCAGTCTTTACAAAATAGGATTACAACTTGCATAGTCTTAGAAGACTAGCAGAAAACAAAGAAATACAGCGGAAAACATGGTACAACATTGAGCCCATCTTCTTCATGTGCCACAGGCAAAACATGTTGGCGATAGTCTCGAGATCCTAAACGAAATCCTCACTCGTCTTCAGAAACATCTGCAATATGGAATATGCAGCCACAAGGGAGTCAATACAAGTTAATGTATTGGCAAGTAGCACTATGGTGGATATAAATGGCAAGACTAATATACATGCTTATTTGGCTGAGTGGAGTTTTGGCTAAGTTTTGCATAAAGCCAGTTTTCTCCTATCACTTTTGTAAAACAAACTTTTCTTTTCAAAAGGGTGGCAACATTGGATTAAGATCCAAGCACCACAATATTGTTCACTTGGTCAAAATTTTACTTATTGAAATTGATGATGAGATTCTTCCGTCGATCCTTGTCCAGCTGCTCATAGTTGTCCATAACCGGGGACACGGCTAAGATCTTAGTTTGTTGACTCTGCAGAGGTTGTGCACTTTCACCCTTTGTCTTCAATTAGCCCAAACATCCTATACACCCGGAGTGCATCATGAAAAGGAGAGAATTGAGACGAGATCTTTCAGAAGAAGAAATCCAAACCCACCGGCAAGACCGTTCCACCTATAATTTTGCTACATCTGCTAGTCAAGCCTGCGCTGAACTCTCGCGACTTAATTGATCAAGACAGAGCCTATATTGTCAAAAGGCTGCACGGGAAGCTACTAGATTTAGAGGGACATAGTAATCTCTTTGTTCCTGGGTGGCCATCCGCAAGTGACAACCTCAAGTGGAATAACCCTTAGATAAGGGCCCTGAGGAAACACTCAGCATAACCCAGTCTTACCACTTCCACCCAGGTGGTTCATTCATTAGTTATACTTAGGATTTTTCCTCAACATCTAGTAAAACCATTTGTAACATTGCATAGCACCTAATAAATTCTAAGGCTATCAAAATAACAAGGTAAAAGGGATGGCTACACACTACTAGGATAATAGCATAGCATAGTATAACTTAGTAAAATTTCCTATCATGCATATTACTCAAAATCAACTAATGCATATAGAAAATAATGGGTAGTTGATGGTGTGTTACTTGCCTTGTTGAAGTTGGTGAAGCTATCACACTCTCTTCACAAAAGATCGTTGCTCTCCGTACAATCTATTCATTGAAAACACAATAACAAAATAAACAAGCATCCTAGCAATCACACACATAGGTGGAGAAAGCAAACATAGCAAATAACATAACAAAGGAGTTGGACCAAGTTGGCTAGGACAAGGTCAAGGTTTGAGTTTTGAAAGATTCATTCCATAATGGTTCAATACATTGTTAAGGAGTTTCCAAGGGTTTACTTGGAAAGTACTAGGTTGTGTTTGATGTGATATAACTTTATTATAACCATACTTGTCGAGGAAGTTCCAAGAGTTCACTAAGAATAAACATATTACTTCTTCAACTAAAGTAATACATGCAAACACTTGGTCATATTCACCTTCAAAAATATTTGAGTGACTATGTTAGTATATTCCATTGTGGTTAGGGTAGGTCTACTAACTTCATCATCAAAGGGAAAATATTACTAAGTCTTGGGTTTTCCATTTGGGTCAATGGTTGGACAAAAACAACTTGTTATTCTTCAACTTGTATGGATTGCTTCTAGACCTCATGTGATTGCCTTCTTGAAGATCATCTTCATGCTTCTATTGTAGTCTTGTTCCTTGGATGGATTCTTCTCTTGGTCTTGATAAATTCTTCAGGGCTTTCACTTCACTAATTGGTTTGGGTATGGGATGGGCAAAAATACCACTAAGTCAATTGGAAAGAATATAAGAAGAAAGATAGAAAGAGAGAGGGAGATGTTTTCTTCTGAATTTCTTCACACTTGTAATTCTTGAGTTTTCTTCTAGGTGTGGAGTCCAAGTATTTTCTTCAAAACTTATTCATTGATCTTTCTTGTAGCTCTTCATGTTTCCACTAAGTTGAAAATGAAGTTTTCTTCTTGTGCTTGAGTCTTGATCTCCATTTTGCTAACTTGATGATTTCTTGAAGCAAGAATAGGGGAATGGAGAAGTACATAGAATACTAGGGTCTAAGGTTTACCACTTGGTCTTGTATGTGATTTACACATACTAGGTACTTGGTCTTGGCTCCAAAATAGCCATAACAACAAAGGTAAACAATGATAGAAACAACTCTAATACTTAACCAACTAGGTGGACTACTATGATGGAAGTTTGGCTAAAATTACATGGTCATGGTCCAAGGGTGTCCAAAATGGTTGGGCAAGGTTGTTTCTGGTCCAAGGTTATCAAATGGAGCAATTTTGCAAAAAGAACTATATTGAAATTATTTACAGAATTAAATCTATGTCAAAATTACTCAAATATTCCAATTAATTCTAAATTCAATTTTAATTTGATCAACAATTATTTTGGGACAGGGGATATGAAATTACACATCCTAAGGTTTCCAAATATATTTTATTTACAATTTTTGGATTTGTAGAATTTGAATTATGCCAAATTTCATCAAACAAGCATATTTGAAATTGAACAATTTTAAATTTGTCAAATTTGAATTTGGCCAGTGCCAAAAGTTTCTAGATGTCAAGGGCTTTTCAAAAAGTCCAAGATCATTAAATTTGGCCAAGTGGTTTAAAAGTTATGATGGTTGCAAGTTACAGGGACTATTCTGCAAATCTGCCAATTAAATTTTATTTCAGAAAAATAAACAGAAAATCCGTGGATAAGGTTGGCCACATGGCGTGCTCTCATTGATTGTCCCTGCTGACTGGGATGCTGACGCAGCGCTGAGTGGACTAGGGTGACGTGGATAAGTCACTGGATCTGGGCCGTCAGATCCAGATCCAACAGTGGCATACCCCTTCGTGGGGAATCTAATCTAGGCCGTCTATCTGGATCCAACGAACAAGGAGATAGGAGGCTCACCTCGCCGGTGCAGGTGGCCAGGAATGGCCAAGACGGTGGCCGGCGCTCTCGGGCCTCGATGGCGTAAAGATTCCGGTGATGTTAAAGCTCGATGGAGGCCACGACCATGTGCAGTGCGTCGCGGTAGACTCGATGGGGAATACGGAACGGGAGCTTGCTTCCTCGAACGGTAGTAGGGGGCGAACGGAGCGACGGCGTCTCCGGTGATCTTCGGAAGAGCTTGGCGCGGGCGCTCGGCTACACACAAAAAATCGAGTAAGGTCATGAGAGTGTGCGCCTGGCCACAAGGATTCCGATGGGGGCAAAGGGAGCGGCGATTACCTCAGGTTTACGCCGGAATTCAAAGAACATGGCCACGGGCAAACACGAACTCCGGCGAGAGATTTGGGGAGCCTAGAGGCACAATAGACAGAGGTGTGAGAGGGAAAATATAGAGGAGATGCAAGGGAATTAAGGGGTGGAAACGGGGCATTGATTCCGAGCTTAAATCCCGCGAATTGAAGTCATTGAAATCGGCAGTTTCTTTGCCATTACAGAGGTTGAAGACGATGACGTCATCAATGATTTTCTTTTCTTTTTAATTTCTGTTTTCTCATTTATTTTATATCTTTTGTTTTATGAATCCAATTAACATGAAACAAAATTCTAAAATCATATTATTTCAAATACTTTCTAACAGTACCATTTTTGTAAACTTTCAAAATATTTTTATTTTTGAATTTTGATAATTGAAATAATTCCTTAATAGAGCTTAATGTGATTTTTTTTAATTTTGAAAATTATAAAATATAATTATTAGTCAAATATAATTTCAGTGGCTTTATAAAGATCAAATACTATTTTCCAAAACCATTTCAAAGAGTTTTCATCTCTTTTATGTTTTGAAAATATAATTAATTCACTAATAGAACTTAATACCATTTTAAAATAGAAAATAATAAAATGGGGTTTTTGATTAAATAAAATTTCAGAGACATTAAACATGTCAAATACTATTTTTAAAAGTCATTTCACATCACTTTTATATTTTATAAATTTAAGATTTCGGTGATTTACAAATAGTAACTTTATTCCATTTTAAAATTTAGAAAATAATAAATTGATGTTATTGTCTAAATAAAATCTCAGAGACATTTTACAAGTCATATATTATTTTTGGAAAGCCATTTTTAAACCACTTTCACATTTTATAATTTTAGGAGTTGAAGGATCTACTAATAGTAACTTAATGCTATTTAATTAGTTCATATCAATTAATTATTATTGTTGATCAATAAAATTTAGAATAAAACCACAAGTCATAATATTGTTTTCAAAACCTTTTGTTATGTTATTTTCAAAGCAATGCATTTCATTTTCACCCCTTCATGTTTAAAACTTGGAATAACAACTAAAAGTTAGTATTAAAACATTTTATTCTCATCAAACATTTTTGAGGCTTAGGACTTTATTAAGGGTTATAAATCTTTTATTGTTGTTGCCATAAAATAATTTCAAGGTAATATTTGAATTGAAAACCTTTTATGTAATAAAGTTTGCTAAAGATAAAATGGTTTTCTTTATGTGAGAAAATTCATTTGAGAGGGTTTTAGGGTTTATGGAATAGAGGTATAATTGGATTCTTAATTTCAATATGTATTGTTTTCTTTTGTTTCTTGCATCTCATTGGGTTTTGGTGACTTGCATAACATGAAAACAAAAAGTTTCAAATTTTTGTGATTTTTGCATTTTCCAAAAATCAGGGATGTTACAGTTACCAGCCCCGGCCGCAACAAACAACAGCAGGCAGACCGGATTCGTCGGCACGCAGGCCGGATCACCACGGTACTACTACTCCTTGTGTCCACGTTAGTCATAACCAACTATGCATATCAAAGTGTCCACGAATCGAATGAAACTGAAGGAAACAGGACCAAAGCTATACAGAGCTGCTATGTGTCTAGAAAGTGCAACAACAATTGAGGGTTACTGAAGTTACCTAGCCCCAGGATGAATCACATTGGCAGGCGGGCTCGGACATGGATCATCGGCTCCACAACCCCTCGACTGCGACAACTACGCAGGCATGGCCAAAACTGTATAACAATGAGCTCGAAACCAACAACCGATCAAAGCAGTACTCTATACATGGAAGCTGTATTAAACAGGTGTTACTAGAGTAGTTGTACAAGCAGAGGTCACACGACCAACATTACGTCAGACAACGGAAGGCAAATTATGTTGCTAATCAACAAGAACCAAAAAGACCTAAGAGGCCGCAACATAAGGCGACGTCGCAGCCCATAGATTCCAGGCTGCTACCTGGGAACCTCAAACTACTCTTCGATGTCCACGTTGAAACCACCACTGAAGTGACAAACTCCACCTGAACCAAAATTAAGCAAACCTGAGTACGGGAGGTACTCAACGAGACTTAGTTAACCTATTATATATCTGTTGGTTTCATAAAGGGGTTTTATGAAGGCTATTTGGGTAAAGCAATCTTTATTTTCCAAATCGAGGAGGAATAGCACGTCTCATAGAAGGTTTTTAAAACAGGTGAGAAACTCACTGTTGTAATCATCAGCTTTTCAATTCACCGACATCAATTCCCAGTATCTCACATGCTACAAGGATCACCCCTCTCGGCATCTCCGAGGAAGCACCCTTCAAACATTGACTCCATGCTTTGTCAACATATTTTACGCCACGTTCAGGTTATCTATGGTCTTTGCATTCACCAAGTCGTTCTTAACCGTGGACACGGATTTACGAAAAGTTTGCCCTGCAGGGATGTACACTTTACCCACACGTACCATCCGACTCTTAGCGCCACATGTACGCTCTTTCATGGAACGCGGCAGAGGGTGGCTGGCCACGACCTTTACCTTACCCGACCCTATCCATGAGTCACGTAGTTTGAGATTTCCATTTGGCAACACAAATAAAAACTTTTAAACGGTTTTGAAAACAAAATGCTCCGCTAGGGCGTGACTGGGGCCAAGTGATGGACGTACACGTTCTGAACTATGTTTTTTGATTGAGCATGATGTCTGCAATCTCCGGCATGAATTTCTTGCGATATTTGATGTCCTTCCTCCGACAAAATACAACGCTGGAAAATTCCGACAGTAATGCGCTTATACAGGCAACCGTTGATTACCGTGTATCCTTTGCATCGGTGTTTTATCTGCCTTTGCAAGACTTTGTATGCTCCGTCTGGGAACTTCTGATCAACTAAGAAGTTCAAATATGGAATTGTCCAATCCGGATTAACGAGCAGAACCTCTATTGAGTTGCAAACTAGGGGATAGTCAACATTTCCGCCTTTTATCGATGGTTCGTGCAAATGCTGGACAAATACACCAGGTGGCAATGTTTTCACCCCTTCTAATATCATTCGGGCTAGAGCATCTGCATTCCAGTTTTCTTCCCTTTTTACATGATTTACCTCAAATCCTAGGAAGCAAATGGCGAATTCGTCGACAATTCTCCGATATTCCGCCATTATGGGGCTTTTGGCATCCCATGTCTGGTTAAGCTGGTGTTGTACTAAATCCGAGCCTCCATACAAATATCGTTTCTTCATAGTACTGAGGTACATGATGTTGATCTTGATCCTCCGTCCATCAGCACTCTCTTGAGCCTATTGTTTTGAACAATAGGACTTACTATCAAGGCGGGTGTGTCAGGTTCCAGGATATTAATGCGATGATCAGACTGATCCCAAGTAATTGGCGTCTTTGAATACATCAAGTACTTTGGAGTCGGTGGCACGACCGCGTTGATTTCTCGCAGCGTTTGCTTCGCCTGTTTGGCAAATGGGTCGCAAGGAAAGTTAAGTTACATTCTCCTTCGACTCTTGGGAATTTAGATTCGCCTTTTCGTTGTTGTTTCTGGATTTTGTTATCAGTGTCAGACTCACTTTCGTCTTTATCAGCTTCCGGCTTTTGCTTGTTGAACTTCTTTTTGGAATTCTTTCCTTTATTCCCGGATATAGTGTTGCCTTTCATGTGCTTGTTAAGACGGCATTGCGCGTTTGTATGGGTAGGCTTTCCAAACTGTGTGTGGTGAATGCAGGATTCCCCTTTAATCTTTTCCCACTCTTCTTTAGTATAGGATATACGTTCCCTGCTTTCTACAATTTTGCATTTCCATCTATTGGTATTATCCTATTTACTTCTTTGGATTTTGGCCGTGTTTCTGGAGTAGCCTTATTTTCATAGCGAGACGCCTTTTTGGCTTGAACCAAAGCATCAATGTTTCCGTCTCTCGCTCTAATGTCGTCTTCGGCTGCTGCATGCTCATTGGCGGTTGTGAGCATAGAACCTAGGTCCTTATGCGTTTTGGAACCAACCATGAACGGTACGAGGCCGGGTTTCAGGCCATTGACGAAAGCATGCATTGTTTGTGCGTCACTAACTCCAGAACAACTATTCTCCATTGCAGTTCATCTTGAGATAAAGTCGACATATGACTCATCTTCACATTGGACGCAATGGTTCAACTGGTTAATGCTTTTACGGGCGTTTATCCGTGCCACGGAAGTGCTGAGCAAAAACTCTAGCCCTATCCTCCCAGTTGTCCACCGTTCTTGACGGAAGTCCATTAATCCAGTCTCGAGCTCCATCCAACAACATTAGGGGCAAGAATTTTATAGCTTCCAGGTCTGTCCCTTTGTTGATTTGGACGGCAGTATAGTAATCAGAGAGACATGTATCCTTTTTTATACTTCCGGTATACTTTTGATAAGTTGGCCCGACTTTGGCAAAGCTAGAATATAGAGTGGTTTTCCAGATCCTATCAGTGAAACACTTTGGACCGAAATACACATCATCTCTTTCCGCCTTACTGGCGTGTGCGGAATACCTTCCAGCTGAATGAACGGAGGGGGATCCGTTGCGCTCTGGTCCATTGTTGCGTGTATACGCTCTTCTGGGATCATCCCAATTTCTTCCAGCATCCCGTCCATTAGAATGAGCCGGTCCTCACAGGTTCCTTATTTCTCTAGGGGTTCGGCATCTCTCACACCTGTGAGGGTGATCATATCTTCCGGCTTTATCGGCCGGGTGCCTCGTAGGCGGCATTGTTTTTCCGTCATTCCGGTTTTTCTCTTCCCGGTCCTTACCGGCGCGGGGTTTTGTGTTATTACCTCCTTTTGGCGGATGGGATCATGTACTGGACGCTACATCCTTGTTATCCGGGATTTTCTTGTCCTTCTTTGGATCTCCCTTCTTTTCCTTCGAATCATCTGAATCTCCAGGTTCGCCTGACTCAGGTGCTTCAGCGACGCACGTGGCGGTTTTGCATAAGGTTGAATCAACATGTAGCTTGCCCGAGCATGCTTGCCCTCGATGTCGCTGTTGTAATTCTTTTCCTAAGAAAGCATACTTTCCCTTCTTTTCCTTCGAATCATCTGAATCTCCAGGTTCGCCTGACTCAGGTGCTTCAGCGACGCACGTGGCGGTTTTGCATAAGGTTGAATCAACATGTAGCTTGCCCGAGCATGCTTGCCCTCGATGTCGCTGTTGTAATTCTTTTCCTAAGAAAGCATACTTTCCCTGCAGCTTTTTTCATTGGAGTACGGGTCATCGTTAAGGATGGCGAATGCGGCTTCTGCGTTTTCAGCTGCAGTCTTGTATATGTGTTTGCCCTTAGAATTTGTGTTGTTAACTTTCCTTTGCCAAGACGGGTTTTCAAATTGTTGTCTGGCTGGTAGTTCTTTCGGCTTTGAAATTCCGGGTAACCTTGTAGGTTTTATTCCCGACATGTTACGGCGCTCGAACTCCTCGATTTCTTCCTGGCGTGCCTTAACGACTGCCTGGGCTTTGAGGAGACTTTCCTGAGCCTGGAACAAGTGTTGTTGTTGCCGTATTATGGCATGCCTTCTAGCTTCTAGCACTTCTGGTGGTTCGCCTCTGGCAACCGGGGCTTGGATCACATCGATCTCTTCCTGTTCCGACATTTGTGGAACAGGGATCTCAGTCTTTTTCTTCTCTGCCGTCTTTACACGACTTCATCCTCCAAGTTCTAGGTTTTGGTTGGCTATATCTGCCAATTTCTCTATCTTTTTCTTCTGTGATTTGGAGAGCATCTTCTTAGCGGACTTCTTTTTCTTCTTGGAAGATGGAGGTTTTTTTGTTCATCTTCCATCAATTCCTTGACGTCGGGATAAGTCGGACTTATTTCGCCGTCCTCTTCCTCTCCTTCCTCATCATCTGGCGGAGGTGTTTTGGAATCTGCTTCCTCTTCCTCTTTGGCATCCGACTTTGTAGTTGGTTTTGCCATGAGCACTTCACGGAAGCTCCCCTTGATGGATTTCACCTTTCTTTCGAAAGCATCATCATCTTTATCATCGGAATCTGTGTTATATCTTGCAGATCCGGTTTCCGAGTCCAATCTTGTTTCAATAGCAGCTAATATGGACTCGGCTTCCGAGTTCGTCGCCTCATTGACGGATGTCGGATCTTCCACCTTATTTGTGGGATCAGTGTTTTCTGCATTTTCCATGGGATTTTTGTCTTCCGTGTTTTCGGCGATCTCTGACTCCACCATGCCAACAAAGTGCGATCTGGCTGCAGACATCTCCTGAGAGGCGGCAAATCCAGTCATGCCTTGGCGATATGCAGCTATTGAGGCTTGATATGCCCCTATATATGAATAGGGCAGATCTAAGCAGAATCTGGTATTGAAGCCTTCATCTATTGGGCATAGGGAGGATGGGACAAAGTTACTTCCACCACGGCATCCCATTGCTTCTAACGTCCAACCAATAAAAATGTTAGCAGCTCCTATGTGTAGGACGCAAGCACTTACCAGGCGATTCCGTGTCGGCATGTAGGATCCATTATCGAGGAAGCGTTCGACATTGCCGTCGAATTCCAGGCTTCCGACAATGATCGTGTTGCCGATTCCGCCAAGTATCCCCGCTCGAAACATGACTCCCGACGCTGCTGGCCCCATGGTTGGCGCCAACTGTCGAGTCTTCTTAGTTAGGTTTATGGACGGGGGTTCCATAATCCTACTGGTAGAACCGTATGTGGAAACGTGGAAGTACTGGAAACGAGGACACGATTTACCCAGGTTCGGTACGTCGCAACTATGGCGATGTTCCTACTCCTGCAATCGCACTAAATCAGGGTTGCCAGAAGTATACAAAGTACACTGTGAGTATGGTTTCGCTAACTCGGCGAGGATGAACTTCCCGGCGAGTTGGCTTCTAGCTATTCAAACCTATGTTCTCTTGTTGTCTCTTGTATTTTGACTGCTTCTGTCCGGCTTCCGTACTGTTGCTTTTCACCTTGTGCCAGACTGGTGTCACACATCTTGTCCTCATGCCCCAAGATACCACATGAATAGCAGAACTCTGGTAGGTGTTCATATTCGAAAGGGCACCACTTCGTTCTCCCATCAGCGCCCACAACTATTGTAGTACCACGTAGCAGAGGTTTTGCCACATCAATTCGCACCTTGACCCGGAGGTACTCCCCTACAGCTACTCCCTCTTCGTTCACATCCGCCTCCATGAAGACACCCATCTCATTGCCAATCCTTTCACCTGTAACTCTATTCATGAACCCCAATGGCAGCTTGAGCATGTGAACCCAGATTGGCACAGTAGCAAACTTGTACTCCTCAATGGTTTTCTCCGGATCGAATTCCTCAATGATCATGAGATCATTACCCACCATCCAGGGACCTTCATTCATTGCCTTCTTGAGACCCGAAGTCTGGTGGAAAGTAAACATGAAAACATTATCTCCCATTACCTTACATTCAGTCCCCTTCATAGGGCACCAAATTCGCCCTTACGAAGCCGCAATGCCTTCCGCGTACGCCGGTTTTTCAGACAGCAGTTTGCCCAAGGCTTTGGCTTCGATCTCCCCTGCTTTCTTCCCATCGGTCCACACGAATTTGATTCCCTTGCTTTCCGCCTCCTACAGCTTCATGTTCTGCATCAGACCTTCTACCTTCTCAGCTCGTCTAGGGATTCAGTGGTTTACGACCCCGTGCCCTAGAAACAACAGGGAAGGCTGAGGTGTGGTGGGGTTCGACGATTGGGGGGCGACTCAAACGGAATCCTAAAGGCCGGCGATGCGAGCGCCGCGGATCGTGAACGGAAACGCACACGGGCGGGGCGATCGCCACGGAAATCGTCAGAGCGGAGGTGCCGTAACCGTCACACGAGGGACGGACCGTCGGTAGTGCTCCAGTGTTTAGTGCAAATATACAGAGCGAGTCCTTCCGCGATCCACAAAATAGAAAAACGCGGAGCCGCAACTATTTACGTCCAACTGCACCGATAAGTGGCCGAACCGTTATACATGTGTTAGGGCATCTCCAGTCGTCCCCCCAGAGCCCCCCCAGGACGCAAAATAGCGCCGTTTGGCGTGAATACCGCCGTTTTATCACCAGTCGCCCCCCCCCCCCAGGACCTGAAAAAGCGCCGTTTCGGCGGAAATTAGCGCCGCTGCCCCCAGGCGGAACCCAGCCCGTTGGGTTCGGCCTGGAGGGGCGGCAAAAGGAAAAGCGCGCGTGGGCCAGCGCTGTCGGCGAGTGGAGCGCTATTTGCCCACTTTCCCCACCCCCGACTCGTCTTTTCTGCTCGCCCGCCTCGCCGTCGCCACACCACCGGCCGCGCTCCACGCCGCCGCTGTCGGCCACAATCGCACAAGATCGACGAGACAAACCACCACCGGCCGCGCTCCACATCGTCGCCGCTGTTCGCTCGCGTGTCCGCCGCGGAGGAGGTTGTACCCAGTGAGCCGCGTCCACCCGCCCGCAAGGTGTTCGACGCTGTATCCGAGCCATGGACTCCGACGCCGAGGAGATGCTCGCCGAGCTGTTCGACGAGGAAGACCAGGCTGCCATCGACGACGAGGAGCACCTGCTCGTCCTGAGCTGCCTGGCCAGATTGCAGGCCCAGGACGCCGCGCCGCGCCGCACTAGATCGAAGCCGGTCGCCGCAAGAGCAGGTCGAGACAGCGGTACGAGGGCTACTGCATCCTCTACTCCGACTACTTCGCCGAGGATCCCACCAACGACGAGAAGGTGTTCCGGCGTCGTTTCAGGATGAAACGCACGCTCTTCCTCAACATCATGCATGCCATCCGGGAGTTCGACACCTACTTCAAGTTGAAGAAGGACTGCACCGGCACGGTAGGGTTTACCTCTATCCAGAAGTGCACGATGGCCATGAGGTTGCTTGCATACGGTGCTCCCGCAGATGCACAAGATGACTACCTGCGCATGAGCGAGTCCACAGCCCTCGAGTGCTTGAACAAGTTCTGCCGGGCAGTGGTTGCAGTTTTTGGCCCAACATACCTGCGATCACCCAATGCGCAAGACACTGCTCGTCTCCTCGCAGAGAATGAAGCAAGAGGGTTTCCGGGGATGCTTGGCAGTATCGACTGCATGCACTGGGCATGGAAGAACTGCCCATTTGACTGGCAGGGGATGTACAAGGGAAAGGAGGGAGAGTGCTCGGTGGTTCTCGAGGCCATGGCTTCGTACGATCTATGGATTTGGCATTCATTCTTTGGTATGCCTGGAAGTCACAACGACATCAATGTCTTGCAGTGCTCGAATGTCTTTGCCGATCTTGTCGAAGGCCATGCCCCTCCTGTGAACTATGAGATCAATGGACACCAGTATACAAAGGGGTACTATCTTGCAGATGGCATCTAACCGAAGTGGGCAACATTTGTGAAGAGTATCTCAAATCCTATCCCAGGAAGCGCAAAAGCTTGGTTTACCAAGTGCCAGGAGGCTTGCAGGAAGGATGTTGAGCGGGCATTTGGTGCGCTGCAATCTCGATTCGCTGTTGTCCGGTACCCAGCTATGACTTGGTCGAAGTCCAACATGTGGGACCTGGTGCAGCATTTGTGGGCGCGAAAGGGGAATGGCAATGTTGAGGACGATGACTAGTGTTCTTTTTTTTTAAATTGTTGAACTATTTATTTGTGTGGCCAAACTCTATTTATTTGTATGGCAAAACTCTATTTATTTGGTGGGATTTTTTTTGATTGCCCAAATTTGGCCGAGTCGCCGCTGGGGGGGCGGACTGGGTTCACGGCTGGGAAACGCGCCCCCCCAGTTCCGAGAATAGCGCCGTTTCGCGCCGCGGCGCAAAAAAAAAGCGAGGGTTTTTGCGTCCTGGGGGGGCGCAACGACTGGAGATGCCCTTATCTCTCTGATCACATATCCTACCTCCCGAACTCCCAAGCTCTCTCTCAACTCGACGTGTATTGTCGCCCGATTCACGCCCCATGTCACCGAATTGAGGCCGCCGGTGATGGAAACAAACATACAGACCATCGGAATCGAACACTAGCAGTCTAGTTTGTCCTTGTCGCCGCGTAAATCAAGCTCATTTTGTTGCCGCCAGCGCCACAAGGTCCACGTCGACCATGGTCGCCAAATCGAGGCCAGCTGTTGCTGAATCGAGCATGATCTCCCCGCTGCTGCCACGACCCCTGCACCACAACCCTGCTCCAACGTCGGGAAACTCGATTCCACACATTGATCCTGACCCTATCGTGTCCAGTACTCACGTCAGAAAATCCTGCGCAATACAAATGGGCTTAAATACAGTTAGCCAGATTGGCTTTTAACCGCCTAACTGGGCTCCATCTGCCTGGAATGGGCTGCCAGTCCATGCACCGACAAAGGGGAGCTAGCTGGCTCCTAGGTGCGATTCGAAAAATGTTTCCCTCTCCGAAGGAAACTGAAGGGAGAAATGAGCTCATGCGAGAGCGCCACGTGGGGGACTTGTTACCTCGTACTACCGATCGGCTTCGCCTCGAACAAAACGCCTACGGCGTTTCATCTAAAAAGTATACACGTGTTGTATCTGAAAATTTAAAAAGTTGTTACTGAAAATATACACACATTATTTCTGATAGTATACATGTTGTATGCGAAAGTATAAAGAAAATTGCTACTGAAAGTATACAAACATTATTCTGAAAGTACACATGTTGTATGTGAAAGTATAAAAAAATTGCTATTGAAAGTATACAAACACTGTTCTGAAAAGTATACGCACGGTGTACCTGGGCGTACATCCGTCTGGGTGTACGTTGGCCCTTCACGGGGTATACAACCGTCTGAGTGTAAGTCGGCACTTTACTGGGTGTACACGGGTGTACATCCGGCTGGGTGTAAATCCGCATGCATCTAGGTGTACAACCATCTACACGTTGGTGTACGTCAGCACTGCACTTGGGATGTACTTTTTCACTGTACCTGGGCGTACATCTGTGTGTAACTGGGTACATCCGTGTTGATTCTGAGTGTAAAAAAAACTGGAAACCTATCAACATGAGATTTAGTTTTGAAGATCTCGACGCGAGAATCTCAAATATGAAAAAGTTTCGTAATTTCGAAAAACGGTTCGCGAGATATTTTATTTTAAAGAAACAAATCACGAAATAAATGTGTGTCCATCTTTCTATGCGTGGGAAAGGAAAAAGACACCAAAACTCTTTGGTGATGACACTTGTCATGTATACAAGCACCCCGTGAGGACCGAGAGGAAGGAAAAGACGGCACTATCACATCCACAGCATGCGTGAAGTGACCTTCCATAGAACTTTCTTTTTTTTAGTAATTACCTGACTTCTTATTTCAATCGAGCCATCCCACGTCGCTCCGGAGCTGACCGGAGCGAGTCAAATCTCCGGAGCAGTGCAATGCCGAACGGGCCTAAACTCAGGAATCAATGCTCCACGTCACGTCAAGTTCGATGTTTCCTGTCATTTTTCTTAAAAATGGCGCTTCGTGGACAATTCATCGCTAATTATGGTGGTTTTGTGTCATTTTCCCTCCATATATAAGATAAAGACGCGTAAGGATTGCTTTTACGACATGCAAAGCCCAAACCAGCAAGTGTTTAGCATGTACACCATTTTCCCACAAATTTCATTTTATAGCGGAGTGGTACACCCCGTAGACTAAAAAATCAGTAACTCTAGTGAGATGGAAATAAAAATAATGTTGCAGCGTACGTCCCAATACCAACAGTTGGAAAAGCAAAATAAGTCTTTGGCATACAAACAAACGTGACGCCATCATTTGTCTGTTTCTGGAGTCTACATATACAAAAGAATATTTCAACTTATCAAGCAAGTGCTCTAAGCACCCAGATTCTTTTACGCTGACCCTTGTTTGGATGCAGAAAAAACTACTGGAAATTGAATTGGTCTGTGAATTCTAAATCCAAGATGGAAAAGAATTGAGCTGCAATTTCAATTCTGTTGTTTGGTTGTGCATAGAATTTAGGAAAAAGTCTATTCTGAACCTTGAACTCGTAGTGGTTCGGCGGATTCAACCCTGAAGTCCAAATCCTTGTCGTTTGCACCCTGAATTATTGAATCCCGGTCTAAATTAAACCTTGTGCCTGTTTTCCAGAGCAACAAATAAAATAATAAATTATTACTCCCACTGACTAGATTGGCCCCTCTGTCATATTCATCTTCTTCGCCTATATGGGTTAGAGCCTCCGATTGCACCACATCCGGGGCATCATTTGACAGCTAGCTGGTAGCACTCACACATGCAACTACACACTACCAGCTCACATGCGTGCACCAGCGTCGGTGCTTCGCCTCGATTCAGCGGACATGGCAGCGCACCGGTCAAAGCTAGCATGCCTTCGCCGCGATTGTGCGCAGGCAAAATAGGCACGCGGCTGTGTGCGCGGCGGCTGTGGTGCGTTTGTATGCGGCCGCTGCAGCCCCCGCTCTACCCATCCCGGTTACGCGCCTCACGGTAGAGCGCATCCACACAGTGCTCAGTATTATCGAGCTTGCCCCATCATTTCCGGTTGATTCCATCACCAAAAGCACCCAAAAAATTTGTCTGCCTTCCTAGGCCACCAAATCAAAGATCTAAGCCCCTATTGATACTCGTCGATAGCGGCCCTCCATGGCTGAGCCGCGGGAGATCGACGCTCATAGTCCCCTGTCCCTGGTTCCGTCCCCAACCCCATGCCGTCGCGGTGGCGCAGACGGTCGTCGGTAGGCTTTGTCGGGCAACAACTTCCGATTCGGCACTCCTCCTTTTTTTCGAAAAGAAAAACTGAAAGAGAGATAAATATGACATGCAGGCCCGATAGTCGGTGAGAAAATAAGAATTCCCGGTCGGGATACTTTTTTCCCCGGTGCGCCAAACAGGTCTAGGGTCCGATTTAGACCGGGATACAATAATTCAGGGTGCAAACGACAGGGATTTAGACTTCAGGGTTCGATCCGCCGAACCACTACAAGTTCAAGGTTTAAGATAGACTTTTTCCTAGAATTTACTAATAGAATCAAAAGGTGTGTCCTAATTCCAATTCCTGTTTGGATGTACAGACCATGAAATTCGATGTTTTTTTGAGTTTGGACAATATAAACATGTGTACATGTATGAAAAAATTATTTGAATGTTTATATATCATGGCAAGTTGTCTCGGATCCATCATAACTTTGCTTCAATATATACTTCCGATACCCAAGTTTTGCATGTACTACTCTGTCACTGTCGGAAATTCGAGCTCATGGCACTGAACCAAACAGAACAAAATGAAAAATCTGCCCAGCTCCAGTCCCCCTTCTCTGTCACTATCGGGAAAAAAAATGCATGTAGTGCAATACTACTCCCTCCGATCCGAAATAAGTGTCGGAGGGAGTAGTGTTGCATGCATACAAATTACTCCTAACCTCACGACACTTATTAAGGATCGGAGGGAGTACTAGATTCCACCAGCGTTCTAGTCCTTTCTCTTCCACTGTCTGGAATCTCCAATAATGCGAGTATAGAGTAGTACTTCTCTGTCACTGTCCGAGAAACGGGAGGGCCAAGGGACTGGATGGCACTCGACTACGTCCGCGCCTGGCCCTTGCACTCGATCGACAGCGGTGAAACTGGCCCTCGACTACGTCTGAGCCTGGGCGCGTCCCGCATCTCCTCCGGAACCCTCGACGGCTGATGCCGCCGGGAACGGCTTCCTGCCGCCACAGGTCGCGCGGATGGCATCTACGATTCGTTTGCTCACACGCAGAGAGAGAGGAGACAGGGGACAGACCGAAGGAGAGGAGGGACGGGACACACGGGAGACAAAGGATGGCTCACCGGCGGCGGCAGCGGTTCCCAGAAGTCGAGGAGACGATGCGAAGACGATGGGGCAACTGGACGAAGAGGTGCACGGGTGGGTTGTGGGGCAAATAATTTCCAAGCGTTTCCGAGCTGGTTAGCTCGGAATTGTCCCGAGAGGTTCGTCCGTGCGCACGGGGCTCTCCTGGAATTGGACAAATTTTTCCATAACGAATTCTTTTACCACCCCAAACAACGGAATTTGATCAGGCAATTCCAATTCGCCAATTTCAGGGTATTTTTCCTACATCCAAACAGGGGAGTATCATGCAATTGTGTCGCAGGTGCTACACACATCTAAGAGAGCTATTGCCTAGAGTATCAACTTTTCAGCAGTACATACACATGCAACATAAGATCTGTGATCAAGCCACCCAACATGTTTTACAAGATGGTTTGGTTAAGCATATCTAGGGTTTCGCATGATATCTAGGGGCATGCTTTACAAGATGATAGGGTTTTTGTAGGATTTCATAGGAAATGGTAGTAGTTTAATATATATTTTATTATATTTGGTTTTATTTTATTGCACAAACTTAGTCGAAATATGTTGCTTATTTGATTTTAAAATATTTAATATCTACTTGTAACCATGCACGTGTGTTGCATCCTGATAGCTGTCGGAGAGCCGGCTCGGCCGCACATTTGCTCACCTGCAGGCACTGCCCTGCTATAAAACTCAGTGTCGATGGATGCCTAGTTTCTCAATTCGTCAAGCACCCTGGATGGAGAAATGCTCTGGCCATGCACTCGTTGGAGTTGTGGGTCCGGATCCAACTTGGTGTCCGGATCCCTTGCGGAGGATAGGGGATTGGGGTTAGAATAAAAGGGTAACAATTCAACGTCTTCTCCTGCAACTTGGCGGGGTGAAGGGCGATTTTCTCATCTCCTTTCGACGCAAGGCTACGGCTGGACTCTACTCTTTCCTATCAAGCCTCTGATTCCTCGACTCCTGGTCGTCGTTCTCGGGGTGACAAAGGGGGCCCCGCGTCCCTGCCCACCCTTGGTTCGAGTCAGGAGAGAAGGTTTTGGTAGGACCTTGCGGCAGCGGCCATGGCAGATTCAAGTTCGAGTCGGCACGAGGGGAGAAAGAACAAGGAGAAGTTGGAGGATCTGCTGGGTAGGATGGATCTGACGGTAAAGGAGAAGGAATCCTTAGTTGTGGACGATGAGATCAATGAGGAAGAGGAGAAAACAATGGCTTCGATCGGGAAAGTTCTTTACAGGAGGGTGCTGCACATTAGCGCGGTCTCTGCTCTCAGACCCTATTGGGGAAATTCAAAAGGCATGTCTTATTAGGCTGATGGGAGAGAACGTGCCGGTGGCAAGCTTTGAGTACCAAAGGGACAGAGATCGTATTCTGGAAGGGGGTCCTTGGACAGTGGGAAAGCACTGTGTGGTGTTGGAAGTGTTCGATATTCGTTCTCGACCTTCAGAGCTGAAGTTTGAGAAGCTGAGGATATGGGTCCGCGTGGTGAATCTTCCTTTCAATCTTATGCGCCCACCATGGCCGGCCAAGATCGCAGGAAAGATAGGAGAGGTGATACAGGTGGATGCAGATGCAAAGGGTTTTGCATGGGGAGAGTGCTTGTCAATGAACCACTCATGAGGTGGGTTTCCCTAGAATCGGCGAAAATGAAGAAGGTGGAATTGTTTGATATCCAATATGAAAACTTGCTCTACTTCTGTTTTTCGTGTGGTGTTCTTGGGCATGCTGAGTTAATGTTTCCCGCCCCAGCGGGAAGGGATGTGCAAGGGAGACCTCCATACTGTGAGTCTCTCCGTTATATTCAATCCAGGGGAAGAGGATGGGGAGGAGCATCTAGTGGCCAGTTTGGGAGTACTGCTGGTTTTGCAAGCAATGATTTATCTGAAGAAGATGTGGAAGTTGAGCACAACACTGAGGTTAATTCTCCCGCAAAGCAACATAAATCAGGGGTGCGGCAAAGTATTCATCAGTTCAACTCGAGGGGAAGAGGTTTTGCAGGGAGAGGGAACTGTCCTGATACGGGAGGTCGGGGGAAGAGCTATCGGTGTGTGGACTTTGGTCAGGACGGAGGTACGGTACCTCCCAAAAACCAGTTGATGATCTTTGATCAAGATACAATAAACAAGAAACGGGTGAGTGAAGAGACACTATCTACAGGATCAAACACTGATAGTAGGGACTCAAAAAAAAAAGGTTGCGATGGGTGCAGCAACTGAAGAGGCGACGGTTGCGGCGCAGCCCTGCCAGGAGCAATGAGTTACAAAATTTGGAAATGTCGCGGGTTTGGGAACCAGGCGACAGTTCTAGAGCTTCATAACATGGTAAGGCTATAAGCGCCCGCTTTGGTTTTCCTATGTGAAATCAAGATTGAAGGGAAACGTGTCCGGGAGCTAACTAACAGACTAGGTTTTGAAGGTTGCTTCGCGGTGAACAGTGATGGTTTGAGTGGGGGCTTGGCCCTGTTTTGGTCGAAAGAGGTTGATGTGTCTTTAAACACCTTTTCGGACCAGCATATTGATGCTACAGTCACAAATATTGGCGGTGATAAATAAAAGTGGAGGTTCACAGGCTTTTATGCGAAGGCAAAAAGAAGTGAATGTCGGATGAGCTAGGAGTTATTAAGGTGGTTAAGTACTCAGAGTAAATTGCCATGGCTTTGTGGGGGCGACTTCAATGAGATCTTGGACTCCTCTGAATACTTTGGTGCTCATGATCGCGTTGAATGGCAAATGGAGACCTTTCGTGAAACTATTGATCATTGTGATCTAAAGGATCTTGGATACCAAGCAGTTCCTTTCACATGGGATAACATGCAGGAAGGCCAATCAAACGTGAAGGTGCAACTTGATAGATTTTTGGCTAATCCTGACATGCTGGAGCTGTACGATGGCATTTGTGTGCGGCATATTACTACACCACGATTAGATCACTGCATGGTAGTGGCAAAATTACGCAAGGTGTCGAGTGATTCTGATGGGGATAGTGCTCGCCTATTCCGGTACAAGGATGCTTGGCATTGAGAAGACTCATACTTGGATACGGTAGCTGAGGGCTGGCAGGTTGGCTCAGGTGAACGTGGGATGCTTGGGCTGACTGAGGCCCTAGTTCATATACAGGGGCAACTCTCTAGCTAGAAGAGAAAGAAGTTTGGGGATGTTAAACGAAAAATAGAGAAGATTCGAAAGGAGTATGATCGTGAGAAGGCACCGTCCTTACATCGAGGCCCGTCTAAAAGAGAGAAAGTTTTGTCAAAACAACTTGTAGAGCTGTTATTGAGGGAAGAAATCATGGCAAAGCAACGATCTAGAGTTAGTTCGCTGAAATATGGGGACAGAAATACAGGTTTCTTTCACGCTCGTGCTTCGGTCAGGAGCAACCAGAATAGGATTTCTACTTTGGTGGCACCAGATGGGAATTTATGCGTGGAAAAGGAGGATGTCCAGGCCAAGATACAGGGGTTCTATAATGAACTGTACTCGGCGCAGGAGGAGACTGATATCGGGGCAGTGTTGCATCATGTCCCAAACATGGTCTCTCCGGAGATGAATGAAATTCTTCTACGACCTTTTAAGTCTGAGGAAGTGAAGGGAGTGTTGTTTGCCATGGGGTCGTCCAAAGCCCCAGGTATGGATGGCTTCAATGCAGGTTTTTAGCAACCACATTGGGAGCTAATTGAGAAGGATGGCATTGCGACAATTCTTGATTTTCTAAATGGTGGTATAATGCCTACATAGGTTAATAAAACGGTAATTGTACTAATTCCAAAAGTCAATAACACGCAGAACATCACACAGTATAGGCCTATATCTTTGTCTAATGTGATATATAAAATTTTCTCAAATGTTTTGGCTAACCGCTTGCGTGAGATTTTGGATGAGATAATTGCAAAAGAACAGAGTGCATTCATTCCAGGAAGATTAATTACGGACAACGTCCTAGTTGTCTATGAGAGTATACACTATATGCGTAAAAAAGAAAACAAGGGTGGTGTGCAGTAAAGATTGATACGATGAAGGCATATGACTGAGTTGAATGGTGCTATCTGCAAGGTATCATGCAACAACTAGGTTTTGATGAAGCATGGGTCTCTTTGATCATGCGATGTGTTACTTCGGTGAGCTTCCAAGTCAAGGTTAACGGTGAGCTCTTGCCGATGTTTTTTCCCTCGAGGGGAATTCGACAAGGAGACCCTATATCTCCATACTTATTTTTACCATGCGAAGAGGGTTTTTCATCTATGTTGAAGAATTATGATGGTGGCTGGATTGACAGAGGGTTCCGGGTGAGTTTTAATGCACCATGGATTTCGCATTTTCTGTTTGCTGATGATTGCCTGGTTTTCATGAAAGCTGATTCAAGAAGTGCTATGAGACTCGATGAGATACTCAATGCCTATAGCATAGGCTCAGGTCAAAAGGCAAACAAGCAGAAGAGTTATATTTTCTTCAGCCCTAATTGTGGCGCTTCGATTAGAAGAAGCATCCGCGATGCTATATAGATTCATCATGAAGCATTGTCTGAAAAATATCTTGGTCTACCAATGGCTAATGGTAGGATGACAGATCAGTAATTTGAACATATCCATGAACGGTCTAGGGGGAGGTGCAAGGATACAGTGAAAAATTGTTATGTGTGATGCGAAGGAGGTCCTCTTGAAGTTAGTAGTGCAAGCTCTACCAACCTATTCTATGATTTGTTTCAAACTCACAAAAGGTTTTTGCAAAAAGTTAATGATAGTGATGTCAAAATATTGGTGGGCAGGCTCTTTGGACAAGAGAGGAATGCATCGGCAGTCATGGGAAAAATGGTGATTTCAAAATTTTGGCTTCTCTGACCTGCATGTCTTTAATGATTCTATGTTAGCGAAACAGGCATGGAGGTTGTTTGAAAACCCTACCAGTTTGTGTGCCCGAGTGCTTTAGGGGAGGTACTTCCCTTCGGGTGACATTTTGACGGCAAGTTGCCCGGCTGGTGCCTCTCCTACATGGCGAGCTATCATGGTAGGGAGGATTCTGCTAAAGAAAGGGCTAATTCGCCGGATCGGAGATGGCAGGACCACATAGGTGTGGCATGACATATGGATCTGGAACCAGTACCATGAAACCAATGGGTAGGAAAAGTGACGAGCTTATCCAACTTGTAGTTGATTTGCTAGAGGAGGATACAGGCCAATGGAAAGCAGATGTGGTGAGAGAAGTATTTTATCCCCCCGATGCAATGGCAATTCTGAATATGCCTCGGCCCTGTCGGTCCGGCTCGGATCTATGGCGTGGGCATGGGAGAAATCCAGTCTTTTCACTGTTCAATCGACCTACCGGACAATAATTGAAGCAAGATTTAAACAGGATATTTTGCAGGGGTCATCGAATGATAATTCTATGATGTGGAAGCGTCTATGGAAGTTGAATGTACTACCCAAGATCAGGGTGTTCTGGTGGCGCGTGGTATAGAACTTGTTACCTTGTTATCACGAGTTAAAAATGAGGCACGTAATGGAACGATCACATTGTACGCTGTGTTGGCATGATGATGAGAGTCTATACCACACCTTACTGAAATGCGATCATGCAGTGCGGTTTTGGGAGGCAGCAGAGCAGGCAGTTAAAGCACCTAAACTGCACCCGCTCACCTGGTCAAGAAACATCTTGGATCCGAGTATGATCTCAAGTAGGGATGCATCGATGTCAATTACAGTAATGTGGGTTGTTTGGCACAATGGAAATAAGTATACGCACGGCGAAGAACAGTACCCGCCTCATCGATACATGCAGATCATTGATGATATTGTGCGAACACTTGAGATGCCGACAGCGGAAAATTTAGTTCGAGTGAGTGTGCGAGCAAAATGGACCAAACCTAATCAGGGATGGATCAAATTTAACACATATGGAGTTGTTGATTGCTTGGCTGGCTTGGGAGGTGTTGGAATAGTAGCTAGAGATCACCATGGAGATTTTGTCTTTGCAAGGAGCAAGCGCTACGACGGGGTTACTGAACTAGAGTCTATGGAGTTGCTGGCCTGCAGAGATGCTATGATCACTACTTAGGAGTTGGGTGTGCAGAACCTGATTCTGGAGACTTTATTGTCTCAGCCTCAAGCATTTGTGCGATTCTACCGCGGGCGAAAGAACGGTGGGTTATTATGTTATGTGCGAGATGCGTAGCCTCGTGTCTCAATTCCAGGGTTTTTAGTTTCTTCATGCAAACTGAACTGCAAATGGAGCAACTCATCGTGTTGCTAGAGAAGCACTTCTGTGTAATAATGTCTTGAACTATCGTGTAAGCCCTCGCTATCTGATTGCTCTTTTACAATCGGAGAAGCGATCGCCTAATGAATAAATGCCAAAAGGCTGGAGTTTTCAAAAAAAAAAAGATGGAGGACGTCGGAAGCGGCAGGTGGAGCTCAGCGTCCAGATTCAAGCGCCACTTCGCAATGCCAAACTCTGAAACTAGGTAAGCCATCGGGAACTCGTGGAGGAACTAATCTGCTCCACAATCGGGACTTTATATGCTGTGCGGGGCGAGGGACGGGGCGATGAACTTCAAATCTGACAAGAGTCATTGTCTTGGAGACGATACGACTCGGGCTCATATCATCTCCATTGTCCCCACCCCCCACCCCACCACCACCACGTCCCCCACTCCTCCCCCCCCCCCCCCCCCCCCCCCCCCCAACCCACCCACACACACACCACCACGGCGCCTCCAGGCCACTTTTTCACCCTTTCGGCACGCCGGCGAGGGCGCCTGGCGGAAGGAAAACGCGGGGAACTAGTGGGGCCCAGCTGCGGTGGACGAGCGCTTCGTTGTTCCGACGCCTCGTTTCCCCTCCTAGCATAATGGCGGCCGCAGTTTAGTTCCCCGAGGCGAGTAATTTCTCGGCATGTAATTTTAGTCTTTAGTATTTAAATTCGAATTTTTATTGAACTGGCTTGAATTCGGCTTTTTATCAATGAAATTAAGTTAATTTGTGTCTTTAAAAAAAAATAGCCAAATTTGACCGTACCCAAAATGGCGATACTTTCCTAGTACACAATAAACTAAGAGCGAGGAGCCACACGCAGCCACTATATAGTAACTTATGTCCTCTGATATTGGGCTGGTAGACAACATTGCACATCACCAAAATAACCATTTGTACTCCGGTTATAGGACAGTTTTCTGCACACTTCGCTATGCAATTTTCCCATAAAAAAGAAGCTGGTTCCATGGTCGGTGCAAGACAGGGTTTCACTGGGGCCCTTTCAAATAAGTTTTCTTAAAGCTGCCCTGAACTTAACAGAAGAACATGCCACCTTTCAGATTATCCTTTATAGGTAGAAGCTCCACCTCCCAGGCACTGCTAGAAGACCACGTGTAACTGGTGGCAGTGCCACCCGCCATGGATCCACTCTCCGAAGACTGCAGTTCAGTATAACAGCGAGCTCGAGAAGCCAAACGACGGGCATAGCGCAAAGGGGGGACTGCAGAGGCACAACACCTACTGTGACCACATTTTCTACTCAACATACAATAATACTTTTTTCTACGAAATGAATATACTATATGTACATCCTGATTAGGAACAGAGTGAAGAATGCCTACCTATTGAAATGGAATGGGTACACACAGCATACCTGCAACAGTAGTCAGTGGTTATGGTCAGTTAACTGGTCAAACAGACGTAAATATAGAAAAAAACGTGACAGGATAGCCACAATTACGTGTAGCACAGGTAGTATGTCAATGTTTGGAAATCATCTGCTAAAAAATTATTCTCATCCCACAAAACATGGTAATACATAGGCCGAATTGTTCCACGACCCTTTGCCTGCGTAGGAAACAGAGTCTCAATTAGCAACTAGCGCATCACAAGTCTTTAACAGCAACTAGCACATCAAGGAAAGTGACCTACCTTACTGCAGCCATGGCTACACAAGTAAAAATCAAATTCCTTTCGATGGCATATTACTGAATCCACGACGGTACCTGAATCAAGTAAGGACAGGCATTGACAGAAAATTCAGAAATTGGTTTAATTCACAAGCAAATTCATGAACAAAACTAACCAGGCCATAAGTTCCCAGTTAAATCAGAAGGCACATCACGGTAATCATTGGGAAACAGCCGTGTATGATGACGCTTCTGGACCACAACATACGTAACTGTTGGGTTGTAATTTTTTTCCAATGATTTACATGCCTAAATTAGAAAAGAAATGTCACCTTTTGAAAAATGTTCTCAAAGGGAATGCTAAATATCTACTAGGAAAAATAGTAGAAAATATAACTTCACCCTTTTAATGGCACCAATTTCTTTCTTCAGAACCCGAGAGTACTGTCCATTGCTCACCCCATCCCTGGAAAGAAAGATGTTAAAAATATAGACAAAAGTTCGGATAGTTGTCCTAATAGAGTGTACCTGTAAAAGATAATTCTCTGGGGTTTCTGTCCAGTCGCCCGATAGAATGAAATGAGGTGCTCACTGCATACATCATAAAACTAATCATATTGGAGGAATGAGATACACATAGATCTTTAGTATAACATTCAGATTCCCGTAGTGAAGATCATACCGGATCATCCCACCAGATTTTTTACTATCATGTTGGTGTTCAAACAGATTATTTATCCACTCGTGACGGTCGGATTGCGCACAAACTAATCCAGCATACCTGGTAACCTCAGGCCAGTCTTGAGACGCAACGACCTGTATGAAGCATGCAATTACTGCATATGGTTGTACGTGTAAATAGATAATAACACACATACCACTTTTGGCAAGCGGAATGGCAACGTGCACTTACAGATGCAATAGAAGGAGAAGAACGTTTTCCAGGATGAGGATGGGTAACAACAGCGCCAAAAATAATAGTAGGTGTTTCCCCAACATGGGGAAGTGTCTTTTTTAAAGCGTCATTCAGTACAGTACTTCTTCCTCCCATCTATAAAATCGACGAAATGTAAGGACCTGCATAACAAGCTACAGAAATGGAACAACACAACAAACCTTAACATTAATTTTAAGGGCAACATTTGCAAGATACTGCTTATTCATCCTCAAGACATTTTTTGCCAGACAACATTGAGAAACCAGTCCAATATTTGTTTCACATATTCTTTTGAGATCACCTAAGAAATAACAACAATATTAATAAAATAAATTAATCAGATAATAGAATATATGTCACACATATTCTTTTGAGATATATTGGTCTAATTTGTTTGAATGTTAAAAATATACCATAAAGGGAGCCATTCTTGTCAGGCAATATCACAACCAGAAGGTCAAGATTTCTGCCTTGTCCAAGTTCTTCCATGACTTTGTCATGAAGTAATGTGAGTGCCGATTGAGCCTCCTGTTCAGGTTTAACAGTCTCTACAGAAAGCACGGGACTAATATCGAAGTCCTACGATGAAATAGACATGGAGAATATGAATGTACAAAGATGTGAACAGTCACATGCAAGAAAAAGGTTTGGAATTCAGCATTTTGGCCAAGGAGAAATCTACCATCCCAGATGCTAGGCACATAACAGCAAGCTCGTAACAGAAATCAGTAGCTTCGTCCTGTCGCACATTTGAGGAAAAGTTGATACATGTCCAGTTATTCACTCTCCCACCTTTGACCATTTTCTACAACAACAAAAAGAACATCAGAGAATCAACATGCAGTTGTATATATTGTAAGTTACTCCCTCCATTTTCAAAATAATAAATATTCGAGTTTTTTTCCTAAGCCAAACTACTTTAAGTTTGACCAAGTTTTCTAAAAGATATATCAACATCTAGAACACAAATTTAGTTTTATTACATTAATCATACAATAAATTTCTGTACCGTAGTGACATATTTTCTGATAACTTTGGTCAAACTTAGAGAAGTTTTGATGAATACGAACAATTTTGATCAGAAATAAATATCAAGTTTATGCATATTTCATTTAACAGGTCACAAACATACCTTGCACCTCATGTTCCATAAGCCAAAATGTGGCGTTAATTCTCTTGTCTTGCCACTATCATTGAACTTAAGCTGATGGAAATATCCGGTTCTCAAACTTCCAGGAATAACATATGCAACCAAAATAAGAAACAGGCACACTAAAATGATAGCCAAGATAAGAACATACCAAAGGAGGAGATAGAATATGAGCTGGCAGTGATACAAGTTCCTTCTCAATTTTGATTCCCAATTCCACTGCACGTGGATTCATATGTATGCGTTGCAAAGCCTGGTAAACAAAGACAAAACATGAAAAAAAAAATACCCCAGAGGCTAATGCACTTGTTCGAAAAGAATCGGGCAACTGATTTTACATATGCAATGAAAAACTAAAAGTTTGGATGAATAAACATATGCAATTAAAAACTAAAGATTTCACAAATAATATATTTTCCATATTACAAGGGCATCCATTGAGAAAAGTTAAACTCTTAATATGTCAAACACATGCAAAAAGTCCATGCTACAATAAAGAGACCTGAAACTTGATCCTAGATAAATTGTCAAGGCAGCAGAACGTATAGCTCAGTGCAATAACTAGCAGAGCTTGTTTTTCTTTCCTATAAGCACGAGAAATGTCTATGGGCAATAATCCCACAAAAAGCATCAATAAAGTACAATTAACTAATTCTAGTTGCAGAATCATGTGTGCGAGCCAAATTAATAAAGGCGCAACCCCAAGGTAAATGAAAACATAGATTCATGGATGGACACTGAAGATTTTCCATACATAAATAATTAATTATAAGAACGTCGTGATTTACAGAGAAACAAATCTTCGAGGAATAAAGGAAGTCAAAGGTAAGACATATCAACAAAACGATATAGTTGTACAAACAACACTACTGGAAAATAAAGGAGCAGTTCAGTATAATTCACACACAGATATGATCATGATTACCCGTAAAATGTCCCGCTCACGCTCGTATGGGGTCTGTTTAGCTACCTTGAGAAACCCCGCCATCTGTTTTCCAGGATTGAGCTGTTTCAAGTAAGGTTGCCCCTTGGCAATCTTACAGACCTTAAATATCAAAAGTGACAAGAAGCAAGTTTAAGATGACATAAAGGTGTATCCACACTCCACAGAATTTCTGATACAGCTGGATATGTTAATACAGTATGAAACACTCCACAGAATTTCATGATACTAACCTCCAACGGCAGAAATTTTGGCCTCTGCGGAGTGCCCACTTGCAAACAATTTAAAGATTTGTACTCAATACTAACACCATATCTCTTCTGGAAGTATTTCACTACGGTCTCCCCAGGCTCCCCAGTACAATGACTATCAGCTGGGAAACTGTCACAGGATAAACCAACAGAAGTAATGTCAGCATGATATCATATTGCATGCTCATCTACAGCAGCATGATAGAGATAAGAGAATCTTCACAAATGCGTAAGAACTGCATACATTAACTCATTTGCCGATTGCAGGGTAACATCGGATACACGGTACTCTTTGTTCATATTGCATAGTACGTGAACCTTTACACCTTCTAGTGCCTTCACGATCTACCCGTGGGAAAAGATTCAAAGCTTGTTAGAATGGAGAGAGAAAATATTCAAATCAGAATTAAAACAACATACTGCATCGTTTGATTAAAAAGGTGACAGAAGGACCTAACCTTCAAGAGATCAGTACCAGAAAATGGTGCGTCAGATATATCCTTGTTCAGCAGCATCTTAAGAAAATCTATCACCAGCAGGGGCTTGATGCATATTGTAGAGGACAGATCTGCCAAAGAAAATGCCACGCTACCTTAACATGTGAGAAACTAAGGCAACATCAATACTATTAGACCCACTATATGATTTATACAGCAGTAGAGTGGGCATGCAAGCTCGTCATGTAGCTTGCATGACAAGCTAGTGATAACGAAATAAAATGTCAACGCCGTTAGATGAGATTTAAGGTTTTCAAGAAAAACAAATTGGGCTCTTAAAGATGTAAACATAGCACCTTACCTTGCAGTTGCATGGATCTGCAGAAATAGTTCAAATATGCTATTACAAGTGGGCCAAGGTTTTCGAAGCTTAGAGAAGAATTAACTCTTGAGAGTTTGAGGAAGAGACTAGTGCTAGTGCTCTCATCCTGGAGTGGCTTGAGCCATTGGTTATGTGCCTTGGCTCTTTTGTTGGGTCCCGTAAATATTTTGTACAGTTGTATTTTATACTAAAGAATGTGGGCCAAATAAATGATAAGATGCAGTGTAAAGGAATGATTATTCCTTATATGCCAAAAAAAAGTCATGGTTCTTATAATGAATAATCCTATAGTTCTCTTCCTTGCCATTGTAATTTATTGGCTTATAAAAATCAATGGTATTTATCCATAATTAGCAAAATGTTATAGAGAGTTCTACTCGATGAAATTATACCATTCATTACTTGATGTAGCATATAATCATATATCGTACAAACAAAACTAACACTCCAAAATGTCCAAGTTATAGTAAGGGAGAAACGATAAAATTTCTTCACGGATCTAGAATACTAAAAATCAAGACGAAGAGTTGGGATCTAACCAATATTTAGCATAAGACCCATCTGAGTGGGTCGAATGGTTGGGTGAAAATGACGGCGACATTCCAAGACATCACCAAGTTGCTGATGCCCCCCTAGGCAAGGTGAATAAATTGACCCAGCAAACTGGTCATACCTACGCATGAGAAAATTATGGAATGATCTACCACCATGCTACAAAAATAATGGTACAAAAACAGACAGTAACAACAAAAAGATACCATTCAGTGGGCAATTCACGTAGAACAATGTGAAGTGCTTGCAGGATTGCTTGAGGTACATGGTCTGGCAACAGATCATAGAGCTCAGATAAACTCCTTATGCTAACTAATGCAGCATGTTCAATTGTGACATCAAAATGCCTAGAGACAGCAGAAATATCAGTAATTGCTTGAACATTGACTTCACCAAATTATGGATGGCAATATTTCCACAGTAGTATACCTCTGCAAGGCTCTGGGGCCATCAGTACAATCTTTCTCATTCTGCAGTGTAATTTTAAACGAACTGGAACCCAAATTCAGTTCGCCAAGTGTATACAGTATCTTGCTTCCATCATAGGCAGAACAATCGAGTTGTAAACCAACTTCTCTATGTTTGTTTACAAGTTCTCGCATGACAGCGCGATTGACGCCACGTGAAGTAACAGGACTGATACACACCTGATAAAATATTACAAATGAGAGCTTATGATGGCAACAGCACTTCACATACTATAATGAAGCTGTCCACAAAAAAAGGAGCTTACATCATATTGGCAAATTTTATTCACATGAACAGAGATATAATTTGCCAACACCGTGCACATTTTTCCATTTGTGCACATTGAAGGGCGCTTATGAAATGTGAGTTCTTGATCACTTGGCGACCTAGTTTTTTCCCCTCTCGCCATGACTAATCGCTGCAGTGCAAGATACAAATACATATGCATTAGTGTTGAAGGTAACATTGATCAAAAGCAAAGGTGAAGCATGAAAATACATTTAATGGTCAAGACCAGAGACATAGCGAAATATATTGAAGGGCCAAAATCAGCGACAGGGAGAAAAGAGTGAAGGTTCAAGTCCAGATAGTGATAAGTAGAAGGTAGGACCACACAGTAATACATTCTATGCAAAAGTTGAGGTTGAAACGAAGATAAGAATAAGATGAACAAACACAAGCTAAGATAGAAAGGAAATTTGGCGAGACCTTTGCATAAATGCCCCACTGTATGACCCTTTCTTTTTTTCGAGAACTCCCACTGTATGACCTAAAGGAGAAGTCCAATCATTCCAAATCAAGTGCATCATCTATAGGCTTCCACTCAGCAAAGCAGAACTGGCAAAAAAAACTTCTTTTTTATATGGAAAAAAGAAGCTTATTTCCGATGTTTAAAACTGAAAAGGACACTCCGTGAAGACGGTGTATTGTTTCTTAAGTTCACTTCGGAAAAATAGATTGTTATTACTACTTATTACTACTTCGCCCCACTCATCAGCAAGTAAATCCAAAGAAAGTCATGGTTCGTCACCAGCGAAAACAAACAATTGCGGTCTGGGATATCTCCAATCCACGCATGTACAGTACAGCGTGGATGAGGGGGGTGTGGGAAGAACTCCAAGCAATTTTAGGGTTGGGCGGAGAGTGTCAGTGTTGTTGGCGAAGCCTGGTCTTTTTCCACGGCAAGCTTTTCCACATATATATGTCCAATAGTGATTTCCTCGTCTAGGGTTTCATCGAGGGATTCGACAAACAATCAAGGCAGAGGGAGAACGGGGGGAAGGGGGGGGGAGGTGGGGAGCGGAGCTGACCTTGCCGCCGCTATAGCCTTGGCTGCCGAGTTTCGACCGGGGTTGAGGGCGAAAGAGGGGAAGATGAGAGACTGCCCCCGGCGTCGGTTGTGTCCGTGTGTTCTGTATTGGAGAAGAAAGAGGCGCAACACCGTCGGGGCGCCGCAAGGGTGAAAAATCACAAAAATGGCCTTGGGCCAAACTTCAGCACAAAATGAACCCAAAGTTAAACTATTTTCGGAACTAACCCTTTTAGGTAGCGCCCAACACGGCGGCGTGGTGGTCCGAAGGGTAACTCCACGGTACCCAACGCGGTGGTCTGAAAAGTAACTCCACGGAGCCCGGCGCGGTACTCTTAAGTGTAACTCCACGGTACCCGACGCGGTGCTTCAGCCACGTCGGCTAGACTGGACCCATGAGCGAATATGTAGCGTCGCGGCACTCGGCGCGGTGATGGAGGGTGTAGCGCCCTCGTACTCGGCACGGTGCTTCCAGGATGTGATGGCTAGTGCAGTAGCATGCGTTTTCTCCGGACGAATGCATATAATAGGATCATTTTTCGTGTGGCTGGTACGACCCACTCGTACTAGTAGCCCTGCAACCCACGGTCGTCTTATTCCCGTATCTCTATCAACTATCGTGATTTCCAGCCAGGGGTGGAGCCATGATTTAGATATAGGGGGCTAGTTGAATTTTTACTTTTTTACAAAGCCTTTGGCACATAATTATTGTGCTACTTGACTTAATTCGAGTAGTTTCACGTGAAACTTGTCAATTTCTCTGTATATTCAAACTAATTGATAGAGAAACGCCAAAGTCAGTATGATATATACCCATAGAAGCTATAAGGGAATACAAATGAACACGTACATTGAGCTATCAATTATAATCTTCTGCAAATCAAAGTTTTGAACGAGAAAGTAGTTTTATCGCATTATTATATGCATGCGTTTAACAGCCATGTAGATTCGGATTATAACATGTAAGATATTGATCGATTGTCGTTCAAGATGTGTCCATTGTACTGATTAACTGGGCTATTAGGCCATAATCCATTACAAAATACTAGTGGTAGCATGTGTGTATTGTTTACCTTGAAATTGAGTGCTTGATCAACAAAGATGAATCTCCGTGGAACATAGTCCGTGGCTGGACCATATACCATACAAGATCAACCAATCGGCTTGAATAATGGAAGCGTATCCGTGCGCTTATCTGAGTGGTCTTCTAGGGGTCGTCCGACCGACAACTTTGCGAGATGGAGCAGCCAGAATGCGAGCGGCGCCGCCTTCTTAGAAAAACTGTCTTTTTTAGGGTAAGACGCCATAGGTAGATCGATACATCCATCTAGCGGGAAAAATGAACCGGAATTACGACTTGGATCAAGGCTTCCTGCTCCCCACGACTGATGATAGGCATGTGCAGACGGGTTAGGTTGTGTATACTAAATGTTCAACATGTTTGGTCTGTCGCCTATCCATGTGACAACATTTTTGCGATCCATGAATTGTAGTGGCATTTGTGACTCTGTCATACTTTTTTTGCGATCCAAAATTTTGGCGCATGCAATGTGATTCACCTCTTTGAATCCTCTGTCGGTCCTCACCCCATTCCCGGTGAGCAACGCCATGTTCTTGAGAATGAAGGTGGACATGTGGGGAAGCCATTTCATGATACCTTTGACCGGTGCCTTGCTGTTAGCAATCTTTGCATTGATCGCACTAGATACGTCGCTCACAAGGTCCTTTAAAGTTCATGCGGTTCACCTTTTTAGGCCGCATGCAACCAAATGGTGGGTTGTCTTTGCTAGGGTTGAAAATGATAAGAAAACTTTCCCGTTATTTCCGTAGAAAAAACGAAATAAAGTGCAAAATATGAAAACGAAAACGACATTTTGAGGAAACAAAACAGAAATGGAATATTCTAAAAAAGAAATGGCAAAGGAAACGATATCAATCCTTTTTTACGGAATTTTTACGGAAATTCCATTTCGTTTCTGTTTTCGTCAGAATCTGCGATTGATATCGTTTCCTTTGTATTCATAGTATCGTTCGGAGAAAACGCATGCTACTGCACTAGCCATCACATCCTGGAAGCACCGCGCCGAGTACGGGGACGCTACACCCTCCAGCACCGCGCCGAGTGTCGCGGAGCTACATATCCGCACCTGGGTCCAGCCTAGCCGACGTGGCTGAAGCACCGCGCCGGGTATCGTGGAGTTACACTTAAGAGCACCGCGTCGGGCTCCGTGGAGTTACCCTTTAGACCACCATGCCGGGCTCCGTGGAGTTACTCTTCAGATCACCGCGTCGGGCTCCATGGAGTTACCCTTCAGACCACCGCGCCGCCGTGTTGGGCGCTACCCAAAAGGGTTAGTTCCGAAAATAGTTTAGCTTTGGGTTCATTTTGTGCTGAAGTTTGGCCCCAAGGTCATTTTTGTGATTTTCACCGCCGCAAGAGGACTGGGATCCTCTGACGTAGTGAAGTTGAGTCACTGACATGCGGGCCCAGAGAACGGGGGACTCATCTGTCAATGGCCCCACGTGAAGGTGCAGTACGGCAGAGGAGCTACGTCCCGCCAAGGATTAGGATTATAGGGTACTCGAACTATTCTGCGTCCTTCACCGTCGCTCAACTTGTGTTATGGTGATTATATGGTCATCTGCTCACCGTACAAACATGCTCTCGTGATCTGATCCCACTTGTCAGCGAGTAGGGCTAGGGAAAAAATAACCATCAGCGCCAAAGGGGAGTGAATTTTACGTAAATAACCTTTTGGCGCAGCAAATTCACGGTCTAACACCCGGAGCAAAAATTCGGGAAATAGCTCTTTTACTTAACGTCCGTCTTCAAGGCGTTATGCTCCATAGCTCAACGCCCCGGACCTGAGGCGTTATTGACCGTGCCATCGTGGAATTGGAATCCGACGTGGCAGGCAGCTTAACGCCCCCAACGAAGGCGTTATGCGCCTTAACGCCCCCCTTAACGCCCTCGCCGGGGGCGTTATGCTTCTTAACGCCCCGAACGGGGGCGTTAAGCCCTGTGAGTTAGCAAGGGCGCGCGGCTCCCTCCCGAACCAGTTTCTATTTTTTTCCATCTCTTGTTCTTGAAGAAGAGCACCAACTACCCCGCCGCCCCACCCCTCTTCTCACTCAAATCCGTCGACTTTTGGCAAGATCGGAGGCCATTATTTAGGGATTTGGTTCCCTAAGGAATCTCGAAGGTATTGCCCCCCTTTTCCCCTCATTTTATTGGTTGAAATTATCACATATCATTCTCTAGGTTTTCCCGATCCCTAATCTATCTAGTTTCTTAGCTATTAAGTTTGTTAGTATTAGGTTGTAAGTAGTGGATTAGTGTGTTTCTAGGTAATTATAATGATACTACTAGTATCATTTTTTAAACCCTAGGTTTTAGTACTAGATTAGTTGATTTGTAGTAATAAGTTCCTATTAGTAATACTAGTTAAAATTAGCAATATTAGTTGAAATTATTAATACTACAATGTTATGATTAGATTGTTAGGTTCCTATTAGTAATAGTAGTTGAAATTTTAGTTTATTGTAAGTTCATATTATTGCGAAATTTATTTTATTTCAAATTTTTGTTGGTAGCCTTCGTTTTGATGTGGCCATTTTTGTTGGAATGTTGGGCACGTTATATTTGAACAAGGTAATAAGACTTTGGTTTTTGTATTCTTAGACGACTATGAGCACAAAACGCAAGGATGATGCCTCTCGTACTAGCAAGGGAAACACTGTGAAGACCAAACCAATGAAGGCAACTAGTTCAAAGGGCAAGAAGGTGAAGGATAAAGATTACATGACCATGAGTTTGCATGGATGGGAAGATGTCAGAATGAAGGTAGACCCTTATTTGACATCGAGAGAGAAGCTAGCCGATACCCGGTTTTGGAATAAACAACAGGTTATAGTGTTTGAATTTGTCATTCAAAACAAGAGCACAGAGATTGTGAGCCAGAAGCACGTTGATTTTGAGTACATCAGCGACTACGAATATCAGTTTGGCAATCTCACTTCCGTCTGTGAAAACATTGGTGTTAGGAAGATCATGGAATTTGAACAAGCCTATAATGCTGATGTGGTGAAACAGATTTATGCAACTTTGTTCTTCGTGAAAGATCAGCAGAACACAATAAAGTGGATGTGCGTTGAAGACATGCCTAGTGCCCCCTTCATCGACTTTGTCAAAGCAATGGACTATGAGGAATAATATAGAAGGGGAGCAGTCCAATGCTATGGTCAGGGTGCTCTGCCAAGCAAGACATGGCTTAAGTTTCATTACTCCGATGGCACACCCTCAAAAAACGTTGGTAAAATTGTTGGACTGAACCCGAGATATTACTATTTAATGAAGCTGTTGAACGTCACAATTTGTCCCAAGGCCGGCAATCTATGCGAAGTTAGCGGTCATGTCATCCAGCTATTGTTCCATACTCGTAATTCCAATGCTCCGATAGATGTAGCAAAAGCAAACAACACGAGTGGGAGATGCAAAATAGTGCACTCAAGGAGGAGAAGAAAAATATAGAATACCGGTTGTTTGACCTGCTGAAATCAAGCTTAGCTAACAAGAGGAAGCTGAAGAGGATCAAGCTGATATGCGACGGGTGACTAGAATGCACTGAGTTGCTATGTGTTTTATTCGTATTTAGTGGGTTGTTATTTAGTGGACTGTAATTTAGCTCATATGCGACGGCTTTTTAGTGGACTGTAATTTAGTGGATTGTAATGTTACAACTCTGCCATGTATTGAAACCTTATCTTCGTTGCTATGTGTTGTATTCGTACCATACTTTCGTTTCTAAACGAACAATGCAGTGTGAATTTTTTGTGTGCCTAGTTCGTAAGAAAAATGATGAAGAAGTTGACAAAAAATAGGGAAAAAGAACTTAACGTCCTAGTCCAAGGCGTTATGCAAAGAGGCACAACGCATCTCCAGCGGCGTTAAGCTAGAGGACTTAACGCCCTCCTCGAAGGCATCAAGTTTCTAGGACGTCGAATTCTGAGGAAAATCCTCGCCATAACAGACCCTAGCCGGATATTGGGACGTAATTCCGTGTTGTGGAGCCATAACGCCTTCCCTCAAGGCGTTAAGCCTAAACAGGACACGAAGAGGGTGTTTGTTTGGGTTGTGGCTGGCTGGCTGTGCTGCTGTGGAGGGAAATCTGTTGTGCAGGGGAAGCCGCTTTTCTGAATGTGACCGTTTGGCAACTTAGCTAGCTGTGTGGCTGTGAACTGATAGATTGTCCTAAATACCCCGAGAGTCATGAAAATGTGTATTGTTGCTAATTTGTCTATAGTAATTAATGTACTAAGTAATATACTGAGAATTAAAATGCGGAGAACTAAAAACATGTATTGTTGCTAATTCCCATTACATCCGAATCACATTCATCAAATTGTTTATCACCTAATTTAATGTATGGGGGCATTAATTTGCACACAAGTATTGTTTCTTATTTCCATTTCCAATACATTCTCACACAGAAATCTGCACACAAGTATCATCATTTTTATAGCACTAATCTACACACAAGTAGCTTCATAGATTTAGCAATAATCTGTGAATACAGTAGCATCAGGGCACTAACACAAAGTATATCATTTTCTTTGAACCATCACAGATTCGAGCTATGATTTACAGTAAAATGGCATAGGCAATTTGAGCACAATTCATAAAAAAAAAAAACAAGTTCATCACTGATTCGTCGTCAGCCAGCCAGGGAGGACGTTGGTCGGGATGGAGGATAGATAGCAGGGACGGGTCAACCGACGGCCTGAACCGAGATTTGGGGAAGCTCCAGTGGCAGTGGGCCTTCCGGAGGTGGGAGGACGGCGGCCGCGGACGGTGTGGGGGGGGCGGCGGGTTCGGGGAAGCTCCGGTGGCGAGGGGGCCTTCCGGCGGCGGGGAGTCGGTGGCCTCGGACCGCGTGGGGGAACGGCGGGGAGAGGGGAAGCTCCGGTGGTGGGGGGCCTTCCGGCGGCGGGGAGGACGGCATCCGCGGACGGCTTGGGGGAACGGAGGAGAGAGGGTGGCGCGGGGGTGGGAGGTGGCGGCGCACTGGAGCGATGGGGAACGGTGGGGATGAGGAAGAGGAACCCTATCGAGCGAAGGAGAGGGCTGGAGGTTGTTCGCTCGGTGGTAGTTGCCTGTAATTTCGGTCGAAGGACATGTCTAGTTTGGAAAATCGTTTCGTTGGTTTTGCGGGAAGCCGCACGAAGCACCTCTGGACGTGCTTCCTGGTGTAACGCTATTCGGCTCGCTCACTTCAGAAAAGCACAAAGCCAACGCGCCCCTATTTGGTTGGTTTTAGGTTCTTTTACCAGCGGATAGCCACCGGAAGCGAAACAAACACCCCCAGAGTTCCGCCCAAAGTCCGGGTAAACTTCTGAACCAAACAGACCGCAGACAGATTTGAGGACGGAAGTCCGGGCAAACTCCACGTTAGATGCCATAACGCCTTCGTCCAGGGCATTATGCTCCTGGAGCAAAATCTTGTGAGGACATATTAAGTTGTATTTAATGCATAAAAAGTACAACGTAGATTATAACATAGTGTGACACAACAACAACATAGTTCATAACATAGTTTAACACAACAGCATAGTGACACAAAGTGCCACGGAGTACAATGTTTGAAAGGAATTCACTCGATGACATAGTTTACTCTCCAGTACATAACGACTAATTAGGGGACCTACTGCATCGACCTACGTCCCTTCCCCTTTTCATTCCTCTTGGAACTACACTCTTGTTCCTCTTCCTTCTTCCTTGCTAGTCTAGCCTCGTAAAGGACCCTTTCCTTGAAAATGTTGTGCTCCTCAGCTTTTTGTGCCGCCTCTCGTTCCTATAACTTCTTAGTCCGCTCTTCAAAATCCTTTTGACGTTGCTTCTCCGTTGCTTCATGATTTTTCTTCTGACGCCATTCGTACGCACAGTGCTCATCCCTAATCTTCTGATACTCTGCCCTCTTCTTTTCTTCCTCCTCCCTCTTCTTAGCCTTCAGTAAAGCTTCATCTTGCTCTTTCACCTTTCGCAAACCGATTTCCAACCAACACGGCTTCTCATCCTCCTTGTAAGAGTCGTCAACCCACTTCATTGTTGCCTTGTTTGGTTGAGAAGCCGTCATGCCTACGAAAAATGCAAATTAGAACGTAGTACAGAGACAACAACGCATGATTGTAGTCAATAAAATGTAAAATTCAGAATAATAGTATTACCTTACCACCGCCCTCTACCTCTAACTGGACGCCTAACAGGTTCATCGCAGCCAAACCAGTGCCCCATCCCTCTTTGTCTAGGCCCCACAAGCCATACCCTCCACCACCGCCATTATCCTCATATTGCGTACTAGTTTGTCCAACATTGCCGCTTGTACATACGAAGTCAACAAGGGGATCACCACGTCTATGGGCTTTCCCAAAACATATAGGACCACCATGGCCACAACCATGAACTCCATAACCACGGCCACGATCAACATTTCCTCAACTTCGACCAACACCTCCATCACCACGACCACGATCAACATTTCCACCAACTCCACTGTCGCGGCCCCGATCTTCGACACCCTCCACATTTCCTCTACCTCAGCCACCACCTCCATCACCATTGCCACGACCACAATCTTCGCCACCCTCTACACTTCCTCCACCTCGGCATGTGGCTCCATCACCATTCCTGCGGCCAAGATTTCTGTGGCCACTACGTCCACCCCCTCTACCACCACGGCCACTATTGCCACGGCCCTGGCCACTCTCACCATTTCCACCGCCATATTAAAAGTTTGTGTCAGACCCCGGACCCAGAGGTATACATACTGTTATGCGCTCCTAGTCATGGACCCACAAGGGCTTCGGGGTTACCAGCCCCTCCCACAACGAACTACGGCCGGTAGACCGAATTCATCGGCACGCAGGCGGGATAACATCGGTACTACTACTCCTCCTTATGTCCATGCTAGTCATAACCAACTATGCATATCAAAGCGTCCACGATTCGTATGAAACTGAAGGAACGGGACCAAAGCTATACCGAGATGCTATGTGTCCAGGAAGTGCAACAACAATCGAGGGTTACTTGGGTCACCAAGCCCCAGGCCGAATCACATCGGCAGGCGTGATCGGAAATGGATCATTGGCTCCACAACCCCTCGACCGCGACAACTACGCATGCATAGCCAAAACTGTATAACAATGAGATTGAAACCAACAACCGATCAAAGAAGCACTCTAGACATGAAGCTGTACAAAGCAAGCATTACTAGAGTATTGCTTTACAACAAGGGTCACACGACCCAACATTACACCAGACAACGGAAGGCAAGTTATGTTGCTAGTCAACAAGAACCAAAAGGGCCTAAGAGGCCGCAACATAAGGCGACGTCTAAGCCCATAGATTCCAGGATGCTACCTGGGAACCCCAAACTACTCGTCGATGTCCACGTTGAAACCACCACTAGAGTGAGATCTTGACCTAAACCAAATTTAAGCAAACCTGAGTACTGTAGGTACTCAACAAGACTTAGTTAACTATTATATATCTGCTATTTCGGAAAAGGGTTTCATGAAGGTTAATTTGTGTAAAGCAACATTTGTTTCCAAATCGAGGAGGAATAGCACGTCACAAGGAGCATTTTCAAAACAGAGGAGAAAGCTAATCAACTACTGAAATCATCACCTTTTCATTCCACTAATATCATTTCCCAGCTTCTCATGCTATAAGGATCACCCCTCTCAGCATCTCCGAGAAGGCACCCTTCAATCTTGTCAACAAATTTTACATCACGTTAATGTTATCTAATGGTCTCTATATCCACCAAGTCGTCCTTAACCGTGGACACGGCTTTTCAAAAAGATTGCCCTGCAGGGATGTACACTTTACCCACACGTACCATCCGACTCTTAATGCCAAGCTATTGGCACATTCCCGATGATGTGCCGACAGAGGGTGTTTGGCCACGACCTTTACCTTACCCAACCCTATCCATGAGTCAACCCAAGACAGGGCCACCCCGTCAACAAGGAGTTGGCCATCCTCCTGACGGCGCCTGTCTCTGTGAGGCGGGGTTAAGATCCGTGTACGTCCATCACTTGGCCCCGGTCACGCCCTAGGCGGAGCATTTTGTTTTCAAAACGTTTAAAAGGTTTTATTTGCGTTGCCGAATGGAACACCCAAACTATGTGACTCATGGATCTGGCCAAACAAGTTAGTTGGTTGAGCGCGGCTATTTAGACCCCGCGTGTGGTTGCACGCTCAGTCTTGGCTTCCGACAGTGACCTTAATCCTAGGGTTGGCGAGTATAGGACGAACAACCACTTCCCAAGTGGCCTCCCATCCAAGCCTTAGTCGGATTAATCACACATAGCTCATCTTTCCACGTCATCATATCAAGCTAGGTTCTCGCAGCTCTGAATCATCAACCGAATGGAGCAGAGATAAACAAACATGTATGGCTAAGCGAAACAGATATGAGGCACTGGCGATGTGCACAAGAAAATCTATGGCGGCTAGGAGTAGTGGATCAGGATATTGAGGTAATGCAGTATATAGGAGAACTATATCTACTGACATTAAATAATTTGGAATCAAATGAAAATACGAGACTCAAATGTCGTTCAAAAACATATATGAGTAGATAAGAGGTTATGCTTGCCTTGGTTATAAGAAAACCAATAGATGGGTCTTCTAGAATAGGTGCTTGACTTGTCGGTTAAGATCAAGTATTCGTCAAAGGAGTTGTCGATCTTCACTTCGGAGTTGCGTTCTACCGATAAAAACAAACACCGAAACGGGAATAACAATCAACACATGGCATCGATACAATGCACAATATGTATGCATGAGCAAGTTAATGCACTGAAATAAAATCCCTAAACATGTTTGATTGGTTGCTAGGGTTCGTATGGCAGTTATGAAATTTTACTGAAATTAACCCCAAAATGGACCTCGTAGGGCACTTAGGGCAATTCTAAAGGTGTGTCCAATTTTAAATGCTCAAATGGGTTTATATACATCATAAATGAGTTGCTTTTGTCATTTTGAGCATTTTGGTATATAACTTGTAATTTTCCAATTTTATTGAATAAAAACTTATTTTCTCAATTTTTAAATGATTTAAATAATATCTAAATAACACTCATTTTTAAGTTTCCCAAACATGTATGAAAGTGACATATTTGGGTTGGAAATAATTTTCTGAACATTTCTATACCTCATTTATATTTTCCTGAATTATGAAACAATAGTTATTAAATTATTAAAATTAATCATTTCTCTCGAATTATTAAACATTTTCTGATAAAAAGAAAAAAAGAAATATGACGTCGCGCTGACGTCACTGTGACGTCAGCGATGCCCAAATCGACTCTGATCTCGTTCAATTGCTCGAACGAGCGCGCGATTCGGCAATTGGGATATACCACGAGAGAGAGGAGAGCACGGGGAGTCGAACTGTGGTCGCGCTGTTGTTTTTGCGTCGCCAAAGCTCTGCTGGTGTACGTCGTTCTGTGACGGCGGCGACGGTGCGCAGCGCAACGGCGGAGTAGAGGGGTAGGGGCGAGGGAGAGGGGTCCCAGATGAAAGTGCATGGTGCCCCATGTGTGGTTTTGGTAATTAATGACAATCCTTATGGACTAATAGTTTCATTGAGATATCCTTGTTGGTTTGTCCATTAGCACCACTTGAACTCCATTTGTTGGATTCAAGGTTGGATGCCATCAAGATCATTGCTTAAAATTAATATATTTTATATGATCAATAAGAATAATTGCCACGATATTGTTGATCATATTGCAAGTATGTCTTGAAGAAGGAGATTGTGTGAACATTCATGTTTACCTTCAAGACATCATCATCATGAATAAAGAGAAGATACTTAGTTGATCAAGTTTAAGTGCAAGTTCAAGATGAGCATTAAGAAGAGTTCAAATGCTTGATGCTCGCCACCCATATGGAGATTATTGTCAAGTGAATATGGACATGTGATAAGCTCTCCCATATTATCTTATGGGGGAGCAATTTACAAGTCTTCAGAAAGCGAAGCGCAATCAAGAAAGGTGCTCCAACTTGAGGTGATTAAGATCGTCATCATCTATCTCAATTGGAATGCGCAAAACAAAGGTGACATTGATAGGTTTTCTATTTTACCAGTCTCATGATGTTTGTAGGGAGACCGGGTTATAGGATAGATAACCGTTCTATCAAGAGGGGCTCTCGAATGAGTTGCTTGATCATATAGTTCGTAGAGAGCTCAAACTTTCGCATTCTTGGCATCATCTTTCTTGGTTCTTATTTGGGTTTTCTCCACGTGTGGTTTTAGATCTTGTCTTGTTCTTCATGTCAAGCTCAAGTTCATCAAAAACGAATTTTGTATAGAAAACTTATTACGTTTTTGTTATTGGAGTTTTTGTTGGTTCCTATCTTATAGAGAGGTCTAGACTTTGCCCACTTGGTTTTATTCTCCCTTCTTGTACTATGATGTTTCTCTGCATATTCTTGTAGTTCTCGTCGCTGCGATTTCAACAAGCCCAAGAACTTTCAAAACGGAGTCTGAATGCAAAAGATATGACCATTTTTGTATCAATGTTTTTGCAGTCTTCAGGGGGCGGAAATTCCGGTCTAAGGCCGGAATATTCCTGGACAAATATCCGGTCCGGCACCTGTGAGTGGGCACTCGTGCTCCAGGGGTCTTGGGTCATCCGGAAATTTCAGCCCTAGGGGCCAGAAATTTCCGGGGTACGTGAAAAATTTCCATCCCGGACGGCCCTAACGGCCATATTTCGTGGGAAGCTATAAATAGCCTTCTTCTTCCTCAAGAGGAGACTTCCAAACCCATTTCCTCTCTCCTCCATTGTTGACATTCAAAATCTTGGGTTTATGTCAATCCCTCCAATGATTTGTGCCCTTTTTTAGGGAAAAGAGAGAGGAGATCTAGATCTACTATTCCACCAATCAATATCTTCTCTTAGTGAGGGGAATCCATTGGATCTAGATCTTGGGATTCATTTGTTGTTTTCCTTGTTCTTCCTCCTTCCTCCCTCCATAGCATTAGTTGCTTTGGTGGGATTTGGGAGAGAAGGACTTGATCACTTTGTGTGTTCTTTCCATTGCATTAGGTGCATCAGTTTGAGTTCCCCACGAGATTCGTGAAAGAGAAGTTTGTGAGCTTGTTACTCTTGGGTGCTTGGTCACCGGAGAGATTGTTCCTCTTGGGTGTATTGAGCACCCTAGACGGTTAGTGCTTGGGGCTTCCACCTTGTTGCAAGAAGCTTCGTTGAGAGCCTCCAACTTACTTGTGGAGAAAGCCTCAACCTCGTGTAAGATTTGGTCACCGCCTTCAAGACAACCTTATAGTGGAAACGAGAATCTCCCTCACCGTAGAAGCTCAAGGAGAATAAGGTGTGCACATCCGTGCTATTGAGGAGCGCCTAGGTGGCTCCCCACCTCTGCAACGAAGGCGTACTTCCCTTGAGAAGGAACTTCGGTGTAACATCCCAAGTATGAAAAATAGCCATTAGAATGTTTGCTATCTGTTATTTTATGTTTTGCATCATGGCATCATGTTCATTGCATTTGTTTTGCTTGTTTTCCATTTGTTTTCCTCTGTTTTCCTTTGTTTTCTATTTGAATTTCAAACCAAATTCCAAACCTCTTGTTTCATACTTGTGATGTTACAATTTCCAAAATGATATTTCAAATCAAAACAATCATTTGTTTCCATTAAAGTTGTAATTTCAAACTGTTGATTTGTTTCTAATCAATAATGCATCTAATACCAAAAATCTTTGAAATTCCAAACCAACATCCAAATAATTGTTCATACTTGTTATGTTACAATTCTTCCAAATAAAAGTTCAAATAAAACAACCATTTGTTTCCTTAAACCATAAGGTTCAAACTATTTAAAATTGGCTTTTAATAATTCAATCAATTCAAATTGCTTTCAAATTCACATAAGTTTCCAAACAGCAACCCAATTTGGAATTATGAACATTACAAAGTAATTCATCCACTTGCTTCCAAGAAACTTGAATTTTAAATTAATGGCATCATGTCAATTATTTTCAATTAATATCAATCTCATTCAAATTTTAAACAAATTTCAAACAGCACCTAAATTCAAATCTTTTTGAACAAACAAAAGTGCACTTTGTGCTGCTGCAATAAATAAACAATCTACAAATTATCCCCTAAAATTTCTCACCCAAAAACCCTCATTCTCTTCCTATTTCTATTCAGCAAAAAAAAATAGAACAAAAAGAATAAAACAGGAGAGAGAGAGGCCAGCAGCCCAGCCCAAATTCCCCCTTGGCCCAATACCCCTTCGACCCACCCACTTCTTCTTCTTCCCTGTACGACATTCATCCACCATAGCCACGTTGACAGAGGGGAGCACGAACGGCTGCAGCTCCACCTCCCCCCTCTATAAACCCTAGCCGATGCTCCCTAGCCCTAACCCTATTCTTCTCCCTCCTCTCTTCTCCCCCGCCGTTCTCTCCCTTTCTTCCTCTCTTCCTCTCTGCTCGCTGCTTTTCTCCCTCTGTAACTGAATCCCCAAAGCACCACCGCCACCGCCCTCTCTCGCCGGCAATCGCCGCCGGTGTGGTCGCCCTCCGGCCAGGGTCGGCGCGGGAATGGAATCCCCGCGCCACCCTCTTCCTCCTCCACCCCGCGGCGAGGGCCGGGAGCCAGCACGGCGCCGCCGCCGTCCAAGGTTTTCTGCCGTCGCCCTCTGCTCCGCCACTGCTGCCCCGACGTACGCCTGCGTCACCTCGCCTCCGTTTCCACTCGAGGTGAGCCTCCACCCTCGATCCCTCTCCTCCCTCTCGCATCACACGGCCACAGCAGCCCGATGCACGGCGAGCTACGGCGAGCAGCCCGCTGCCGTTCGCTGCCGCTGCCTCTGTCGAGGAACAGAACGATCGGGTTCAGTTCAGTAACTTTCAGTTAAACAACAGCGAGCAACACCTTATCCACCCCGCGCAAGCCCTACTGATAACAAGTTTCAGTCACCGCACTGGTTAGCACCCCCTAGCGCGCGCCCCAGGTCCTGGGTTCGATCCCCCAAAGCCACCCCTTTTATTTTCTGTTTTTTTCTTTTCTGCCCGAATTTCAGAAACTCAGATCTGACCCATTAATTCTAAAATCCATATAAAATTGAATTTTGCTCCAATTTGAATGATTCAAATCCTGTGGATTCATAATTTTGTGCTCCTTCTATTAATGTCAAGTTTGCAACATGTTTCTGTAACAATTTTTGCACTAAATAATTAATTACTGAAAATGCAATAAAATTTGGAAACTTTGGAATTTCATAAATTTAGTTCTGCTCATCCAATTTAATCAAACTTGGGCTCTAAAAATTTGTCTTAACAAACTCTACACATTGGTATTTTATTTGGTCACAATTGAATTAATTTTGAGCATATTTCCCTCTGTTTACTAAAAATGGCAGAATAAGAATGATTATGGAAAATTGCATAATAAATTCAATAATAACCCAAAAATTATGTTTAATAGCTCAAAACGTTCATTGAAACATTTGCTACATGTTTTCAACCCTTTCAATGCAATTTGTTTACTGTTTTGAATAATTTTAAATTGGTGAAATATTTAAAAACTGGCTTAATTCACTTAAACTTGCGAAATTCATAACTTGGGCATAAAAATTCCAAATTCAACAAACTAAATATGTTCTCCACTCAATTTTTCATGTACTTTCCAAATATGACCTTTGTTTGCTGTTTTGAATAATTTAAATTGCTGAAAACAACTGTTTCTTATTTACTGCATTTAAAATTGCCAAAATAATAACTTGCTCATTTTAAATCCAATTTCAACAAATAAAATATGTTTTCCATGCTAAATCAAACCAACTTTTCAAATATAAAATTTGTTTCATGTTTTGAATAATTAAAATTGGTTAAATAATTTAAACCTTGTTTAAATCATTTAAAATTGTTAAATTCATAACTTGGTCAAATTAATTTCTTTTGGGACATATAAAATATGTTTTCCAACCCTAAAAGTATAAACTTTTCAAATATGAACTTCATCTAATGTTGTGCACAAATACAAATTCAAATAAGTTCATGTTTGAATTAAATTCATTTAGTTCTTGCTTAAACTTGTTTAATTCATAAATAATTTATTTGAAATCCTTTTTCAACAAGTGAAACATGTATTCCACCTAAAATTGTGTGTTCTTTCCAAATATGAATTTTGTTATCTATTTTGAACAACTAAATTGGTGAAAACAACAAATGTTTGTGTAACACCTTTAAGGAACCAAAATTCCATAACTTAATAAATAAAATTTCCAAACTTGGTAAACCTTATTTCCAATTGATTCTATTGTTGTTATTTTGCTGTTTTCCTCATCCATGCATCATGCTAATTCACTTACACATGATGATTAGTTGTAGAACAATTAATTCAACCATAATTCATGGGCTTTCCATATGCAATCCAATTGCATATGGGTCCATTTAATCATGTTGCTATCTTGTCAACTAGTTTATTTCTATGCATCAACTAAATGGTCATGCATCATCCCATGTTTGTGCATTATGCCATGTTATTGATTGTTTGTCTCTCTGCGTTGTTTGTTTGCTTCTTCTCGGATAAACGACGACGTTGAGACCGACGATACTTACGACACCCCTTCTAAGGAGTTAGCTCAGTACCAGGCTACTGGGTTTGCAGGCAAGTATTCACTCACAAGAACCACTGTGTTCCTTTCATCATTGGTTACCGATACTTTCCGTTGTCTATTCTGCTAGCCCTATGAATAGTTGCTTCTGTTACGAACCTATCACATGTTATCCTTTAACCCTGATATAGCCTCACCCCCACACCTATAACCCCTTTGCTTGTTGCCCGTGTCTTACTAGCATGCTTAGGGTTGTTTTGCTCGAGTCTGTTACCCGTTACTTTCTGTTATCTATTTCTAGTATGTTCTGGGGCTCGAGGTTTAATCAATCAACCTGTTAATTTTGTGGATAATAATAATTTGATGATAAGGCACCGGCAGGAGGCCCTGCGTGGTTTTGAGGCCTGCTAGTGTCGACCCTAATTAGGAAAAGGGTCTTGTCTACTGATCCATGATGAGCGCACTAACCGCATGTGGGAAGCGTGTATGGGCGCCCCCCTCAATTTGATTCGATTCGCATCTCGTCCAAATCGCCTCATTTAGTTCGGGTGTTCCATTTGCCGCATGCATGTTTTTGCGAGCCCAGGCCAGGGTGGAAACTTTTGTAGTCGGCATTTAGGGAGACACGTTCTTAGAGTGCTATGAGGGTCCCCTTTTCTTCGTGGGGCTCGATTAGCCGTGCGCTCACTGCACGGGGTTCTTTGGGCTTGATGCGAAGAAGAGTTGAGTTGTGTTGAGTGCCCCGCTTCGTGGGAAAGTCCTTCCCATCTGGCGGGTTATTCTTACGTGTACGGCCAAATTGGTGCACCCCTGCAGGGATAAATCTTCTCGAGAAGCCGTGTTTTCCGCGGTTATGGACTACTTGGTGAAAGTACTGGCTAACAAGTACTCAGGACAACTTAAACCTAATGATTAACAATCTGACTAGTAATAGGCTTAATGACACACAATCTGAACCCTCACTAATCCAACTGTGTGAGTTATCCTCGGATTGCTTCTTTGGATAAGGGGCGAGATCCAGGATGGGTTTGTTTGGAGTTAGTTAGTAGTTGGTTACGATACGCTATCTTATCTCCTTTCTGCTAGCCGGAAGTCGTAGTATGTTCTGTATTTGGTTAGAGCAGCCAGTTGCAGCATCTTTATATCCCCTTCCTTCCGTTGAACCCAAAGCATCTGTGATTGGCGTTGACGGGTTACACTTTGGTGAATTGTGAGTCTTGCTTGCCAGTACGTTTATGTACTGACCCCTTTGGGGCTGTGGTTTCCGCAGACTACGTTTCCGAGGATCCCCATGGTGGCTACTATGTGGAGTATGACGAGACTGCTGACGAGTACATAGCGGACCCGGGCAGGATCCGAGACTTCGTGGATGGGCTCCGTCTTTTCGTTTCCGGCCTCTTAGGCCTATTCGGATCTTGTCTGTACTCAGACATTTTGGATGCTTCCGCTGTGTTGTAATGATGAATTGTTGGGACATGTGTCCTCTGGATGATTGTATTTGCTATCTCTGCTCTAGTGAGAGCTATTTGCAACTTATTTCAATCTTTTGTGTCGTAGAGATATGTTGTGATATCACTTGTTCCAATGCCGTTGACGTACCATGTGTGTATGTTTTGAAGTACGTCAATGGAAGTATCTGGATTTCTATGGGATGGTTTGCGCAGACGATGAATAGTAAGATAATGGTTGTCACACGTTTACGTGTTGGCCTGCTCATATTGAGATGCGGGCGCCGGTATGTCCCGTAAGCCATTTATCTACTGTTTAACGGACTGTGAGTATCCCCTAGAAGTCCGGGTGCGACATTCGGTAATCACATCGGTGTCTCCTTGTGCTTTGGTTATTTCTATACTCTAACTCGTTACTTATGCATTTACCTTTGTGATAGCCATCGTGCTTGATGTCATCTTTCTTGCTATCACATAGTTGTATATCTTGCTTAGCATAAGTTGTTGGTGCACATAGGTAAACTTAGCTTGTATATGTTTTGTGCTTGATAAATTAAAACGCTAGTTTTATTCCGCATTTATTCAATCCTAAACCGTAATTATTTTAAAGCGCCTATTCACCCCCCCTCTAGGCGGCATCCTTGTACTTTCACCAGAGGACGCTCTGCTCACCAGGAACTCGAAGGTGTGGTCGGGGAGGCCGGAGGTGGCTCGACGGCGCCAGAATCGCGCGCGGCGGCGACGGCCAGAGTTGGAGAATAACCCGTCGATTAACAGAGCTCCGGCCTTCCCTGCAACCCAACTTGCTCGAGGCGAGGTAGAAGGAGGCGGCGGTCCTCCCTGTGTGGTCAGAACGGCGGGCCGAGCTTTGGAGCTCCGTCAATGGCGAATCGGTGGGGAGCTAGGGTTTCGGGTCTTGGGGAGGCAGAGAGAGGAAGAGAGACGCGAGGGCGCGTGTGAGGAGGGGGAGGGCGAGATGCAGTCGCCTCCCTGCGTCTTATCCGCGCCGGAGAGAGAAGAAGAAGGTGGCACGGCCACCTCGACGTCGCCCTCTCGTCCTTCTGGCCGGAAAATAAGAAGAAAGGGAAAATAAAAGATTTTCCCCATAACCCCCGGGAAAACTGGAAACTACAAATTGGTCCTTTTCTCTTTAAAACCAGGACAAAAACAGGGTTTTTGAGGTCCTTTTTGCAAACAGAAAAAATTGCAAAAATGATATTTGGAAACATACAAAATTCCAACATCACCATGTTTTGCTTTGGTGAGATTGAAATATTTTCAGTTCAAAACTTTGAAAACCATTTAAGGTGCCTTTTCTAGATTTTTCTCAATTTCAAAGTTCAAACATGATTCAATTTTTTTTTCATGCATGTATGGGATGCCAACAACACACAACACCATTTTTTCACAAAGTTGGGATGTTACAGTCTGATACGTCTCAAACGTATCCATAATTTCTGACGTTCCATGTTATTTTGATGCCTTATGCTACATGTTTCTTATACAATTTATGTCATTTTTATGGATTTTCTAGGACTAACCTATTGACAAGATGCCACAGAGCGAGTTCCCGTTTTCTGCTGTTTTTGGTTTCAGAAAAGTTGTTCTGGAAATATTCTCGGAAATGGACGAAACAAAATCTCAGAGTCTTAGAAAGTCGTCACATACACGCAGTACGGAGGGGACCCGGAGGGGAGCCTCAGGGGCCCCACGCCATAGGGCGGCGTCCCCCCTCTGGCCGCGCCTGGGTGTGGTGTGGGCCCCCTGGCCGCCCACCGATGTTGCCCTCTCGCCTATTTAAGTTCCTCCATGAATTACACCTAAACACCCGAGGCTTTTCCACCAAAAAGATTTGTAGCCGTCGTCATCGTCAACCCTAGTTCGGGAGGGTTCTGGAGCTATCCCCGACACCCTGCCGGGAGGAGGAATCGTCACCGGAGGGCTCTTCATCACCATGCCTGCCTCCGGAGTGATGTGTGAGCAGTTCATCTCTGGACTACGGGTCCATAGCAGTAGTTAGATGATTGTTCTCTCCTCTTTATGCCTCATGTTTAGATCTTGTGAGCTGTCTAACATAATCAAGATCATCTTATTGTAATGCTATATGTTGTGTTTGCTGGGATCTGATGAATATTTAATGCTATGTCCAGTGATTATCAATCTATCATGTTCTTTCATGTGTATGTTATTTATGATCTTGCATGCTTCCGTTACTAGTAGATGCTCTGGCCAAATTGATGCTTGCAACTCCAAGAGGGAGTATTTATACCCGACAGTGGGTTCATGACTCTCTTTCACTCACGTTCGAGTGAAGGAAACGTAACGAGTGGGGATGTGTTGTTGCCATTAGGGAGAAAACAACAATAATTTGTCTAAGGATAATTTTATTGTTTACATACACACTTTTGTTAATGCAATTATTTGTTGCTTGCAACTTACTCCCTCCGTTCCATATTAGATGACTTTGGAATAGATGTATTTAACACTAAAATATGTCTAGATACATCCAATTCAAAGTCATCTAATATGGAACGGAGGGAGTAATACCCAAGGTTTGCTCAGATAACACTCTGAGGGTGGATTATTATTAGGGTTAATTAGATAGATGTCACTCCAATTTTTGTCTATTTGAGAAACACCACTACAATTTTCATTTTTGAAAAACGCCATTGCAATTATCTATCCATTCTATAGATGCCATTATGCCCTCTTTAATGTATATACAGCCAATATACTCAGTATTATGACGTATATACATATATAGGGTTGGTTGCACATCAATCAAGTTTTTATTGGAGACACCTTGAATAAGGCACACTTGGACTCGATAAAAAAAAATAGTAGCACATGTGCATGCCACACGTGGTTGGTTCTTTGAACTTAGCTTCTATACGCATGTTAGCCTTTATGTATGCACACAGATTTTTAATCCGTGTCCGCGTACGTATCAACCTCGTGCAATTTGAATGTTTGTTACACATCAAATAAGTTGGCTGCTTGATCGAGAGCTCACTTTAAAATTATTTTCTCCATGTCAAAATGTTATTGCATGTTTTTTCAAATTTTATTCCGTCACAATTTTATCGCACTTTTCTTGTAAGCCCGATTTAGGTGGGGCCCATCTTGTATAAGTACATACAAGAGGAATATGTAAGTATATTAGCTGATATATGTGTTAAAATGGGTATAATGGCATCTATGGAATGTACAGAGAATTGCAGTGGCGTTTTCTGAAAGATGAAAGTTGGAGTAGCGTTTCTCAAATAGCCGAAAATTGCAATGGCATATATCCAATTAACCCTTATTAGTAATAGATGCAGTTGGATGGCGGTATATGTATCTTGTTGTAATGCTCGCATGAATCGCACAGTAATCATCATGTCATGCATATGCTAACAAATTACTGGCAATTGACGGATATAAAGGTTGCACCCACTGGAAATAAAGAGGGAGTATTTATATCCGTCAATTGCCAGTAATTTGTTTACCCAACATGCCCTCTTTATTTCTTTTATCTTTTGATATTTCCTAACTTATCTGTATAAACGTGAGTTGTCTCACGTAGTAAGATTTTTTTTTCTTTGCATCGGAACGTGGCATGTTTTTGCATGCGAAGGTCATCACTTCAACGACCATCTTTTCACGGTAGACCAATTCAACACCATCTATATGCACACCATCATTCATGGAGTTCAATGTACACAGATTCTGCGCTTAAAAATAGACAGGACATCTGACAGCCAACATTCATATACGGAGTACAATCTCACAATTTCTCCAGCACGTGACAATCTCACAAAAACAGGACTTGACAGGTTTGAATGAAGCACAGGTTCCTATTTCTGTACCATTGTTCTTGTTCTGTAGCTTGTTACAAAACTAGCAGATAACCCCTGTCAAGCTGGCTCAGTTCAGTTCTATAGCACAGTTAACACTGCCATCGCCAAGAGCTTGTAGCTCATCATGCTCACCGATCGGAAATAGGACAGATATTTTAAATAGAAAATCAAAGGAGCATGGAAGCATACTTCCGCCCGCGAGCTCCCGGAGGACAACTACAACAACGACGGCGATGAACCGCTAGTGTTCTTCTTTCCTCACCTGCACCTCTTCCCACGCTCCGGTAAAATGAACTAGGGGATATCTCAGCTCCACTCCGCCTGGACGGTGGAGTTTGTGTGTTTGGGACAGCTTCACCTGCTTCAGCAGTGAATTGGTGGAGTGGAGCTGTCCCAAACACAAAACCGCCACCCTCTAACTCCTCAAAATATAAACGTAAGAGTTCACTCAAAATATAAACGTAAGAGTTCACATACGCCTTTAAATTATAGGGCATCGCCTATCTGACCCTCAAGATAGATCCCAAAAGGAAAGATCAGACGACAACAAGGACAAGGCACCATACTAAACCATGAGCAGAAGAAATCTATTTTGCGGAATTTGCCACAAACTAGGACATAAGAGTACCCCGATAGAGGAGACGAACCAAAGATGCCTCGGAACCGATCGGAATGCACAAGTTGCAATATCAAGGGCATTGTCGGACAAGCTGCTCGAAACTAATGGTAGATGATTGCGAATTTATGTTCCGTATCATTAGAGTCTGTAACGTGATGATTGAAATTCTGTACGGCTATTGTTTTATTGGCAGTCAAAAAACGAATCTGATGTAACGTTGTGATCGATACATCTGTTGTAAGGCCATGTCATGTAACAAGCTGTTGTTCTTAAAGGTACCATGGTTATCTTTTTCCCACCAACAATCTGAACCTGATCGGCCATACAGGTAGTGAGAATGAAGAACTGAATCTGAAAGGTGCTGTGCGTGGGACAGGTGAGAGAACAGTGCCAGGCTAAACGCTAAGCTTTACGTCCTGTGCTCTAATTCAGATTTCGTATGCATGTTGTTTCGTATGCACGTTGGACACAGCATGTTCTGGATGATATCATGGACAGAAGGTACCTGACACAAACCATTGGTACTACTCGTAGTAGTTTACAAGGCGCATACAAAAAATGGCGCAACGACCTGGAGGTTGACAAAGACCCCACCTCACACCGATCCACCCAATATATGAATTTACTCGTATTAGAGGCACAGCACGTGACCACAAGGCAATCATTTCGGTTTACACACGTGTATGCATGGTTAAGGATTCACGGGCAAACATAGCGCTCTAGCACACTACCAATTAATCATGGGAAAATGAGTGAAAACAACTCACCAGAAAACCTCAACGGGCATTCTCATCCCGTACAACAAGCCAACAGAATTTTATACCGCTGTCGATGATTGCATTGTCTTTTTTCGCGGCTTAGAGGCTTGTTTGGCATGCACCCTCCAATTCCTACAGATCAAATACACTCACGCGCCAAAGTGAACTACTACCAGTACCACAAAAAATTAACGCCCCACATGGAACAAGGGTTATGGACCAGAACAAAAGAATTGCCTCCGTCTCAAATGGGGATCTTAATGATGCTTTCATCAGCTCTTTAAGGCTCCCATTCCTGCAACAAAACATAACGTATATAGCGTCACCAAGTAAATTTGGATGACTGCACTAATCAGTCACAGTTTCTTAGTTCAAAATACCATTGCTCACTGCAACCACCGTGTCTTCTTTGAAAGCATGTATACTTGAGCAATCACGCGATGGTACGTGTCCTTGATCAAGCAAACTGGATGCTTTGGACCACTGGGGTCTCTTGGAAGATTCTGATGTCACATAAAAACAAACATAATGAGGACTTGAACAGAACTATTAAAAAAACAGAAAAATAAAAACACTATAGTTCCCTTAATTTTGCAGGAATGTATCACCTTCGCTCCCTAAAATTAAATAAAATTCCAAACCCTTCCCTAGAAAAGGTTCAGATCCTACTTTACTATTAATGATTAACCATAACACTCGTGCATGTGGTATGACTTATTAGGATGAGTGGCCCATAACTTCATTGTGTATGCCTAATCGCTAATGGAAGTACTTGCCCAGTTGTGTAGCTGATGAGAAAACTCCGATGGATATAGTAAAAGATGACACTGAGAATGGGAGGTAAATGATGAAAAGATGAAAACTTCTGTGCTTACAAGCTTGACATAGCAAAAACTTATGACAGGGTGGCTTGAAACTACTTGGAAGGTATCCTCTTAAAGCTAGGCTTTGACAACAGGTGGAAATCAGAGAGCTCAGAATCTGCAGAGGAGCTAGGCTTCACACCAGGCATCTCACACTTATTGTTTAACAGCCTCCTATTGTTTCCGTCAAAACCGGCAAGGTGGCAACAGGTGAAACAATTAACGATGTGATCTGCATGTTTTAACTCTCTACAGGCCAGCAACTGACCCAAGGGAGGTGCTCTATCCTGTTCAGCAACGCAATCCCTGAACATACACAAAATGATATGAAGCCGGTGCTGGGGTCCAGAGAACAATGTTTGAAGAGAAGTATTTAAGCTTTCCCACTCCAGAGGAAAGAACGAAAGCCACGAAGTTTCAGCCCATGAAAGAAAGATTCTCTAAGATATTGAACGGCAGGTCTGAAAGACACCTTGCATCTTTCCATGGAAGGTAAGGAAATTCCTGTAAAGGCTGTTGCCAAAGACCTCCCTAATTACATCATCGGAGTGTTTTAACTTATCTGCCTCTTTCCATGATGATTACATGAGAAAACCATCAGATTGTTAGTGGGGTGGAGATGATAATCATCACAAAGTCCACTGGGCTTCCTGGGGCTGATTCTAGCAAAAGTGTGTGGGGGCACTGGGTTTGGGGATACAAAACTATTCACCCAAGCATACTAGCTAGACAAGCATGGAGAAATGTTTACAAACCTCAGAGTTTAAGTGCAAGACTGCTGAAAGCCAGGTAACTTCCCCAAGGGTGATTTCCTCGACACGGTGTTCCATGCCGGTGCCTCTCTCTCTTGGCGTGGAATAGAACATGAACCAGAGATCTGCTGGAAAGAGGTTTCAAATGGCGCGTAGGAAATGGTAACAATGATATTTGGAGGTCCGTCGGGATCCCATGAGGAACACCAATAGGAATATCTCAGTTCCCAAAAAAAAAACCTCTCACTGTAGGAAGGTCTGTGAGCTGTTTGTCCAGAATACAAGAACTTGGATGAGGCCAAGGTCAGGCCTATATTCAGGGATTTGGATGCGAATGAGATCTTGGAATTAAAACCGCTGCAAGAGGGTTGACTGTCCAGGTTCCCACTCAGAAAAGAATGGTGGGCTTTCAGTTAAAAGCGCCTACAAACTGGCCTATGAACATTATTTTTCTCAGAAAATTTCCTCTCAGGATTAAAGCATTCCTGTGGTATCTCTTAAAGGAAACACTCTCATGAAGGATAATTTGATCAAGAGGGAAGCAGGAAGGGGGTGGGATGACAATTATAGATCTCACCTCTAGCTTGATATATGTATAAAATATGTCAACGGTGCCTTAGTACCTTCGACAGTGGATAAAATGTTTGGGTGCGTGCTTGGGCACACAAGGGAAGATAAGAATTCCATAGCAGCAGGTTTAACTGGTTTGTAGTTATTAATTTGGAAAGGCCATACAGTCTGGTTTTGCAAGATGTCTAATGATCATGATCAACTAGAATTGCTATCCTTTTATTGCCGAGAATGTGGAGGCAGACTGAGACGTGGCGTGCACAGGTGCTGGTGGCCGGCATCCTGGGCCGCGCGGGTGGTAGGGCGACGGCGGGTGTTGGGCGCGGCATTAGGGCTGCTCCGGTGGCGTAGCGTCAGATCCCGAAGGCTAGATGCCGCCCATCCTGTGCACTATCTCCTCCCCGTCGATTCCGCCGTCAGCAACCTCTGTTTGCCGATTTGGTGGCTGGCTGGGAGCTGGTGGGTGAGTCGGGACCCACAGAAATCCTTGGTTGCCTTGACCAGAGCGGCGGTGACGCTCTCTGGGCGCCGTGTGCCTTCCTGAAGGCGCCGCTGAGGCCCCTTCTCTTCACACCCTAACCCGTCCTGGGTGAAAGCCCAAAATCCACTTTGGATTGGACAGCGGCGACGCTGCGGGCGCCGTTTCCCCCTTGGGCGCGCCGTCTTGGGCTTGGTTGGGTAGCTGGTGAGTGCCGCCTTGGTCTGGTGGTGGCGTGGTTGCGGCGGTGGTGGCGGCGAAAAGGTTGGCGATGACTTCTTGCAGGCATTTCTCTGTTTGGTGTTTGCCCCTGTTGTTGGTGTTTGTGTGAGGGGATCAGGTTCCCCTCCCCAGTGACAGCACCATGACTTCAGGGACGTCTACCTATGCTTTTTCCCTGCGGTCTCTGCCCGTGCCTGGACGTGGTTCCTGCTCGGCGTCTTCGTGTGCTCGTGCTCAGCGGCTTCACCCAAGTTTATCCGGCGTCCTTTGGCATTGAAGCTGTAGCTGTGGTGGTGTGTCGTCACGGCGAGGTGGTCTGTGGCTTGGCTTTTGGTGGTCTATCGGTCTGCACCTCTGGTTCTAGGGTGAACTTCTCCCCTTCGAGCCAGGCGAAGGGGTAGGGGCCCTCTTTGGGGAAGGAGGTGGTGCGTTCCTTATGCCACCTGAAGCTGTCCACAAGGTGCTTCCCTCAGGTCGGCTGGCTGTTCGCTGATGCTGGTGTGTTTCTGCTTTGGCGTCCGAGCGCGGAGGACTTCGTCTTCTTCAAGTTGCTCTCATTTTTCATTTTCTTGTGTGCTTGGGTTGTGCGCCGTGTTGTAAGCTGTCCTCAGCATTTTGTACCTTTGCCGTTGGTGGCGTTATTAATTTAACGCAGGGCTACAGTCTTCAGTTTTAAAAAAAGGACGCGCTAGAAAATGGATTCATCTGAGGGTGTCAGCATGCGCCAAGGATATATATTTCGAAAACCTTAGACGTTGTAGCTAAACTTTTATTAATAGAAATCAAGGAATTTGCCATTTCTAAGGAAAAAACCATCAACTGACATGCCCACTTAAGTTTAGACACCTGTGGAGATTTTACTTGAAATAAAATAACGATAGACATCATTACTGACCTTGCAAGCCCAGTATTTCTCTGTGTAATGAGCAGCCACGTCTTTTATGAAAGTGAAAAGGCCTAATGGATCATCAGTGTATGAACCACTGGATAACATAAGCTTCATGACAGGGTCATTGACAACCACTTGTTTCCATGCAGGACAAATTATATTCAATTTCAACTCTAAGGTTTGGTTTGGTGACAATGACGATTTTGGCCTCCATGTCAGTCTGATGAGCGATGCGATGCCCTCATAGTCTTGTAACACTGGATTATCAGCAAGATTGGTCCAAAATTGTCGGATACCTTCTGGCCTGCAAAAAAAGTCAACAATCATAAGATCTTACTTTCTCATTTTAACTAAATACACAGATAGGAAAATTACATAACCAGCTAGGAAAACACCTATTGCTTACTTTTCTGGCCAAAACTTCAGAAATGTAATAAATGCATCCATTTCAGACTGAAGCTCAGGGTGAAGCCAGTGTGGGCGTATGTGGTCCTTCAACAAGTTGCTGAATTCAACTAATGCTTTGTCCACACCAATTGTTTTGTTCTCAATGGGGAATATAATAATTTTAATGGACTTTGATTGAGCCTTCCAAACATAAGACGACAATTCTCCAAACTTGGAGATTTCCATTTTATTAATAGGCTCGATACATGAGAGTGTATCCCTGCATAAAATACAGAATTATTAGTTGTAATCTCTATACTATTGATGCATTGTCAGATACAGAACACTTTGTTCTGCCATGTTAGTTACCTGACATAATTAGAGTCAATTATGTTTTGGGCTATCTAAAAATCTTGATATAGTACAAACTAACCATTATTACTTGAGACTTTCTTACAATCCTACTTATGATTATCCTGTGAACTGTATTTCAAAGGCATTCCTTGCAGATCTACATAGGAGTTTGTCTAATACTCCCTCCGTATCAAAATATAAGATGTTTTAGCTTTTTCTAGACAAAATGTACTCCCTCCATCTCAAATTAAGTGTCACAAAGATGGACAAAAATGGATGTATCTGACATAATTTAGTATTAGATGCATCCACTTTTATCTAATTTTGAGACAGTTAATTTGAGACGGAGGGAGTATCTAGACATGTTTTAGTGTGTAGATTCATATGTATCTTGCATTAAAACACGTCTAGGTACATGTTGTCTAAACTCTAAACGATAAAACATCTTACATTTCGATATGGAGGGAGTATGTTAGAAATTTGGAACCACTATGAAATTCTCATAATGCAAGAGTTTAAATATTACATATGAGGTATGCAGCCATTGCGGGATGAGAGGGTCATGCAAATTTTTAATACAAAAGTAGCTGCGCGTGCTAATTAATTCATATTTTGTTTGCACTATATGTATGCCCTCGGCAACTCTATCTTCGAGCAGAATCAACTAGGCATTTTGGAAGTTGTATTCACCACAAAAGTAACCAGTTAACAGGCAAAAGTCTTTTGTAATTACTAGAGGAAACAGAATTCAGCAAAACTGTCCAGTCCATATTTATTTGCAGGAAGTAAAGACCTAGGTTTGATGATGTCTGGTGCTAACATGAATAACAGATCAGATGGAAGTTCTTTATCAGAGAAGCGCAGATTTTAAACCTTGAGCTGCACATATGAAACTATGCAAGACTTCAAGATAGATTTTCTTTATATTCAAGTACTTGCACTAATCATCTAAAATATGTATGAATACTGAGCCCAGCTGGAATTATTAGTTGTTACCTTATGAAATTGAGCCAGATAGGTCGCAACAGGTTTTGTCCAGCATCTTGAACAGTGTCATGCTCAGTGTTCGACTCCAGCCAGGCCCCCAAATGAAGATCGAAGCGTGGATAGCATAGTATGACGCTGTTCACTCTCTCATTGTAAACTTGGAAGATAGGAGTGCACACATTGGTGTAACTCTTCATTGAAAATAGGGCATCTACTTTTCGACTTATCTTCGCAGCATCCTCTTTGTTGTGAACTTCTAAAACGTAAAACTTCACTGCTATTTTATCCACCCATCTTCTCCTTACGAAGCAATATGTTGATAGATCGCCATCTGCCCAGCAATTAACGACCTGACTATTCAAGGAGTATTTATACATTGTGATTTCTTCGGACTCCTGATCGTTTGTGGCCTCCCCTGATATCTGATCATGGGTGACATATGTGCATAAGTTTCTTGTGATATAGAAACTACAGAATCAGTACAATGTGCAATATAAAACTTATTACATAGACACTACAGAATCAATACAATGTGCAATATAAACACATACATCTGGACTAATGCTACATACACGAGTTTTTCTTTTAGTTGAAAAATCACAAAATCTCTAGAAGACTTCCACTTTCTAAATCGTGCCATAATCCAGTAGTGATCTAAGCATATGTGTATCTCTACAGTCTATAGGCAAGCATGAACGTAAGTGCGAAGTCCAGTACATGCTTGATGTATCATTATGTTCAACGAGAAATTAAGGCACTAACTCTTGCTGGTGGACACAAAAGCCTCACAATCTGTTCTTCAGATCCCCTTTTTTGCATCTGCAGCAAAAGATTAGAAAAAATTTGTTAGGATAGATGCGTCAATAATTATCACAATTCATTCATAGGAACCATGAGCAACAGAAAACAGCTACAATCGCATATCTCAAGACTGAAAACATACATGTGCATCCTGCCATGGCGTCGTCGATGGATCAATCACTGTCGGCAGCTCAACCTGCTGTTGCGCCCTCAGCGGCACAACCGGCTGCACCGTCGATGGTCCTGCTGATTCCCCCGACTCATCCAGACGAGGAGGCTTCCATCCTACAAACTTCTTAGGCGGCATATCCTCTTCCCGAGAGAATGGCCACAATCCACTAGTCAAAACCAAAAGTTCCAAATTAGCATTGGAAAAATCAAGTTGCCAAAATATTGTTATGGTTCGCTTGGATGATATAAAAATTGTACACAACAGCCACGACGACAAGCAAATAAAGAATAATACATATCGACAATAATATTCTCGAACAATGTAAGTTGTGTACACTGTACAGGATTGTGCAAATAAGGGAACGAGAAAACTGAAACTGACTAGAATGTTCAGAAGGACGTGCACATTAGCATAAGAAGAGACAGTATCAGAATCGATCAGGAGTAAAGTCAATGATCTCCTCGATGTTGAGCTGCAGCGGTGTACGGGCCAAGAAGGGAAGGGAGGGCAGCGAGCGGCGGCGGTGAACTTGCAGTGGGCGCCGGCTGCTCGTCTTGTCTTTTTTTTAAACTGAAAAGGCCTAACCCCGACGTTAAATTAATGACCCCAATGGCCAAAGATATAAAGTGCTGAACCAACTTACAAACACCATCGGCCCATCGCACACACAACAAAAGATCAAGCCAAAGGCTTGTATAGAACAAGAGTAAGCTACAGGATCAGCCTGCCCACCGCTCCGGCCGCCGGAGAGAGCCTCAGAAGAGTCGATGCCGGGGAGAGAAAGGGGGACACGGCGACACGGGATCAAGGAGGGAAGAGAGGAGGACAGGGTTAGAGAACGAGGGGAGGGGAGCCCCGCCGCCGCAGCCGCTGGCCGGCCGGTGGCGACGGCGAGGGGGTGAGCGGAAGCGGGCGGTAGGCACGCTAGGGCTTGGGTCGTCCCCGGGTCGCCCACACTTCGTCTCTCTCCTCTACTTCTCGGCGGCGCTTGTACCCGGAGAGAGGAGAAACGGGTAGAAGGAGACGGGTTCGTGACGCAACGAACCTGCCCAGGGAAGCTGGAGCTCGGGCTGCAGGTGCGCTGACCGCCAGAGGTCCGTCCAATCGATCCCGTACCTGCACTGAAAAGAAGAAGATGTGATGGGAGGGAGAGACAGCGGGAGGAGAGGGCGCCGGGAACGAGGAGGAGGGGCGGGAGGCCGGACACGCCGCGCTGGAGAAGGATGTCGGGATACCTGCTGCGCCGCCGCCTAGGTGGCGAGGTATGGAGCGGGCGAGAGGAACAGGCTCGCTCGAGGCGTTTCGGGAAGGAAAGGCTTCTGATCACCCGGAGGATGGTCACAGTGAGTCGGGGTGGATATCAAGCCTCGAATCGACTCGACTCAACTGTAAATACTCGTTACTCGTTAGTTAACGAGCTCGCTCGAGTCGACTCTAACTTAACGAGAGAAAAAAAACTATAGGTTGGCTCAACTCGATAAATACTCCTCGAGTTGACTCGATAAGGTTGATAAGCTCACTAACAAACTAATAAAAAACATAGTCAGTTAATTATGGAGCAATATTACAAGAAGGTGGATTCATCGTTGATAACTCTCCAAGTAGATTTTAGAGACTTTGATCTGAATGCTCCTAGTTTTTGTCTTTAAGGTTTTGGATTTTATTTAGTATCGACTAATTTTTGATTTAGCATTAAGGACAATAACGAGCTTATCGAATACTCGCAACTCGGCTCATTAAACTCGTTTACTTAACGAGCTAAAAAAAATACAACTCGGCTCGGCTTATTACTATCCGAGTTCGAGTCGATCCAAGCCGAATTTTTGAGTTCTCGTTAAGCTCGCGAGTTTTGAGTTTTATTTCCACCCCTACGGTGGGAGTACATTGTTGTAGGCAAAATAATAATAATAATAATTAATGTGGCACATATTTAATGAAAAAAAAGACGAGGTTGATAACTAGCTATGTTACCATAACATCACACATTTCAGTAAACAATGAATCTAGCCTAATTAATATGACAATACATATATGTTTAGATTAAATTAGGGTCTAATTAATTGAATGTTACTCTCCATCGTGACTAGTCTAAAGATGTGTTCGTTTTTTGGATGGAGTGGAATGGGAATAGAACCATTACATCGGAGTGTTCGATTGATTTGGGAACGTTGAAATGAAAGGAATCAAATTAATCTTAAACATTCAATTAATTAGACCCTAATTTAATCTAAACATTCAGTTAATCTCCTAATTAGACTCTAATTTGGAAACGGTGGAGTGGAATGCGCAGGGCCCTGGCCGAGGACGCCGTCGCCACGCATGGCCTGGCCGCCGCCGTGCCTCGCCGAGGCCGCCGCTCCGTCGCGCTCGCGCCTGGATGCGCGTCGGCCTGTTGGCCGTCCCCCGCGCATGGCCCTGGCTGCGCGCCTAGTCGGGCCGCCGCCACGCGTGGCCTCCCCTGCTCCCGGCCTGGCTGGCCGCGCCGCGCCTCGGGCTGGCTGGCCGCCGCCGCACCTCGGGTCACCGCACCTCGGCTGGTTAGCCGTCGCCTCAGGCTGGACAACCACCGTCTCGCTGGTAACGCCTTCTTGGTTGGAGCTGCGGCGCCGCGCTTGCCGGCCGCTCTGTCGGGGAGAGAGAGGAGAGATTAGCGCGAGGGAGAGAGGTTAGCCAAGAAATTTTTTCACTAGCGAGCCCGTTCCACTCCGTCCGACCGATTTGGTCGGACGAGTGTGTTTCGGATATATGGGGAATATTCCCTTCTGAGAAACCACCTCGTCTATTCCTTATTCGAACCGAACACACGAACGGGCTCCAGGTGCGGAACGGTTCCATTCTGTTCCACTTGGTTCTAAACCTGAACACACCCTAAGTGTCTCGCATCCTCCGGTCCGTACGTGCGCCACATGTCTCCTGTCGTGGAAGAACGATAGACACATGCGGGCCCACCCATGTGCCGATGTGTGTCCTTATCCGTGCAAATTTCCAATCCGTCTCCTACCTTTTCCCATCCGTAAGGGAAACAAGCTTCCACGGGAGAGTTCACAATGTCCATTCCCTCTCTCCCCAACCCCATGTCTCTCCGGCTTCTTGTGTGTATTCTCCGCTGCTCCGCCTTCGTCCGGATCTCTCACCGATGCTCCGCCTCCACGCCACCGACGATCGCTGGCTGCAGCTCCATGAAAGCTAGGATCCTCTCTATATCCCTCTCCCGTGTGCCACCGTCTCACTCCCCATGCGGCTTCTCTCCCATCGTCGTCAGGGATCCCCTTCCTCCTCAACCGCGGGCATATTTTCTCTGCTCGTGCCAAGGTATTTGAAAGATCATCTTCTGTTTTGATAATTGATGACAACATAACTTGAAAGTAAAGTATGGGCACCTAGAGGGGGGGGTGAATAGGTGCTACGACCAATTTTAATTTTTCTTTTGATTTAGGCTTGACACAAAGGTAAATTCTCTAGATAATGCGGCTACGGTGAATTTACCTATATGACAAGGATAATGATAAACACAATGCAAGCGATAAGTAAAGAGAGTGAGGGAACGAGGTAACCAAAGTGAAGCACACGGAGACGCGATGTATTCCTGAGTTCCTCCTTTTTAGGGGAGTACGTCTCGTTGGAGGGGTGTGAGCTCGCCACGAAGGCCTACTCAACGCCACAAAGGCCTCACCCTATTCTCCGATGAACTCCGCCACAAAGGCCTAGTTCACCTTCCACTATTGAACCCCTTTGAGGCGGGGATCGAGTCCTTTACAAACAACTTGGGGCACACAATCACAACCAAATTGGGGGCTCCCAATTCTTCTTGAATCACCAACAAGTATCAAGATGCCTAGGTTCTCCACAAGAGGAAACCCTAGGATAGATCCCTCAAGATAGAGAGGGGGAATGAAGAACGGCTCGGTGAAGATGTAGATCGGGGCCTTCTCCTTCAATCCTCCAAAGATCTTCAAGGTTGGGTGGAGGGATTGGGAGTTATGAAGGATTTGGTGAGTTCTTAAATGCTCATAAATGCTAAGGGAAAGAACTAGATCTTGGGGAAGAAGAGGAGGGGTATTTATAGCCCCTCCTCACAACTAGTCGTTGTGCAGGATTTTTGGGACCGGAATATACTGTCCAAGTTTGGACCGGAATATCCGGTCAGATTCTCTTCACAAATCCTGTTGACTTGAACCGGATTATCCGGTTGCCCATGAATAATCCGGTTCAAATAATACGGCTCTCTTCTGTGCAGCGCAGGCAACTGTCCCGGATATTCCGGCTCCTCCGGAATAATCCGGTACAAATAATCTGGCTCGCTTCTGTCAGCTATTCTTCCAGTCCTTAGCCATTTTCGGGCAACATCACCACAACCGGAATATCCGGTCCGAGATGAATAATCCGGATCAAATAATCTGGCTCATCTCTGTCCGGAAAATGGTCCAGAATTTTCCAGACCGGAATATCCGGCTCCTCCGAATAATCCGGTTCCAAATAATCCGGTTGGGTTCTGTCCCAAATCTCTCAGGCCAAACTTCACCGACTTATCGGTGATCGATGCCGATGTTAAGTATAACACCTGCACGCTAAACACCTCGATAAATAATGTACTTAGTATTGTTAACTAACACACAAAACACCGGGAAAACGAATTGCACTTTCAATCTCCCCCTTTCTGGTGTTAGATGACAATACTAAGATTTGCAATAAAACCTTGACAAGAACATGTTTGAAACAAAATGGAAATGTCTCCCGCTATCTCTATGCATATATTTTGTTTGCCTCAAATGCAAATAGATGCAATGATATACGGGGAGTAATTTCCAACAAGTAGCAAACATGCCAAAGTAACAATATCACAAATATGATGAGGATAAGATAGAAGTATATACCTTGTGCGAAGATAAGATAACCAAGAATAACCAAGCACAACAATAGATAGTATCCTCAACATATAAGATAGATAACCATATAGCCACTAACATAGATAATCCATGATAATATCCAACATAACCAACATAGTCTCACACACAATAATACACATAGTTTTAAACGAGAAAAAAAACGGACAAGGTTCACGAAAACGAAGAAACTAAATGGACACAAGCTCTCAAGAAATGGTAAAAGCATACGCTTGTGCCCAAACCCATGCAAATCCCGTAGTCTAGTAGCTACTTCTCCCCCTTTGGCATCGAGACACCAAAATGGAGAGAAATAACTAAGCTAACGTCCCAAACACGGTCTATGTCGTGGGATAATCACGGCAGATGTTACCAGGGGTAACTGATCTTGGGGCAAGTCGACACAGGCGTTTGGGAGAGGGTTTAGCTCAAGGGAAGACATGGTGCAATTTGATCTGATAGCTGGCAATCGAAGTCGCCGGATCTCTATTCTCGATATGATAAGTCGATTAGGGTTTACACTGGATGCTCGATATCACGCGATATTGCTAGGGTTCTTAGATCTCTGCCTAAAACTATACCTGGGGGTCGGTTTATAAAGCACCCGTACCCCTAGCTTATTCGGCAAGACACATCTCGGATCCTACCCGGATACGGCGCACTAATCATAACTTTCCTTTACAGTAACCCATAATCCGGGTCATTGGGCCCACAGGCTTGGGCCTCCACTAGCTTCTTTATTCTTAGCCGAATCCTGCACATCGTCCTTCGGGCCGGGTTATTCCTCGGAGCTTGGCATACCGGGTTAGCATCCCCCTGTCAGTAGTCCCCAGAATAGCCTGGGCTTCACGGATCTCCTTGAAGCGCTTGCTATTCCCTGCAAAGATATCGATCATACGGGCATATGAAGACCGGGTTAAGATGCTTTGATATTCTGCTAGGACTCACTCCATGGTGGCCATGTAATAACCCGGATTTGGCCTCCAGACACTTAGGTTCAAATTCCCAGGTCCAGACTACAACAAAAATGCCAAGATCTCATGCTCGATAATCAGTCCCGTCATTACGGGGCAAATCCCTTCCTTCTTCTATCCCAATGCCTCGCCCAATACTTGACGCATATCTCGCAAAATCTTCGCTGATAACCATTGCCCCGCGATTTCCGGCTTCTGGCCGTTAGGATAGGCTCACCCTTGCCTTATAAATAGCACTTAATGGGTAACCCTAAGCCCCTCACCACGCCACAACTTCCCCTCTTCTTCCTTGCTCCCAACACCCTCGCAACACCACCGTGATAGGCTCGTACCTGCTACCAACGCAAGATCACCAGCGGCCGCGCCCGCCCTTGAGTCGCCTTGCGCCACCGTCAAGTGTCACCGTTGCTCCTCCATTTCTCTCCTTCGAGCCACGCCGCTCGTCGCCATCGTATTAGACTCCAATCTCCCCGGTAAGCTTCTCGCAACTAGTTAATTCAACCTCACAACTTTCAATTTATCCAAGATCAGATCTAGGTCAACCCGCAAGTCATTTGTCCGATTGCACCAAATTAGATCGATTCGATGCTTGCCAACTCCTTTAATCATCTGCCCCATAGTCACAAATGATCCTCCAACCGTCATTGATTACCAATTTTACTTAAAAATCATCCGCAAGCATTTCCATCTAGATCCGTTCCTCCTCGATTTTCCACTTATTGCATTAACACCCGGAAAAACCCTCCTTTTCCAGCTATTTCATTCGCGGTATAAATATGGGCAACCATCCGTCATCCCCAAATACCTTTCCCTACGTAAGTGACCAACAATTTCCACAAGTGTGCTTAATACCCGGACAGTTCTCAGCCTCGTACCTTCTTGATACCTTTATACTCGGATATTTCAGCATTCCCGGGTCTTATTTCACACGCCTCTTCTCTTTGTGTTTTGCAGGCTGGCCCCATGGCTCCCAAGCGACAAGGAAAACAATCGGCTCCGGCGAGGACCACCCAAACCATATCCGCCAACTGGGGGCGTTCCACAACCACGAAAGCCAAATTGGACGAGCTAGCCGAATTAGGAACCCTCCCTTCTCAAAAAGACATCCACTGGAGGGTACCGGGTAATGAGACTCGTCCCACCCCCGAAGAAAACGAGGTAATCTGCTTCGTTGACCACGTGACCCGAGGATTTCGTCCTCCGGGTCATCCTTTCTTTAGGGAGGTCTTAGATCATTATGGACTCCGGGTGTTCGACATAGGGCCTAACTCCATGTTGAACATTACCCACTTCATTGTTCTATCTGAGTCGTACTTGTGCATGCCACCGAGTCTGACTCTTTTCATTGAGTTATTCCAGTGCAAGCCGTGCCGCGAAAGCGGCGACGGGGCGCTTCTCACTTGCGGCGGGGTATCCATCCAACGCCGTAAGAATTCTTTGATGCCAACCCTCAACCTGCACTCCCACGTTAAACATTGGCAGCTATCTTCCTTTTACTGACGCGATACCTCCCCCGACAGCGAAAAGAAGCTGCCGGGTTACTCAGAGACCCCCCTCAAGCCCTCCGAGTCTTTCAATGCCTTCGCATCAGACTCAGACAGGGAGGCAATCCTTCCTTCGCTATCCAAGATAGCCATTCTCTCAGCCCAAGGCCTCCTAGGGCTCAATTTAATAAAAACTTGGGTCGATTTCCGAATCCAACCTAATTCCGTTCGCACCAAATTGATGTGCGAGTATTCGGGGCACACCACAGACGCACTCCGCTACTCCACCAAGAGCTTTGCGACCGGTGATACTGTAAAGACCATCAAGGGCTTCTTGGCGGAGAAACTGGAGGTGATAAGGGGCATCGCCGGGTTACCCCCATTTACCCGGGAAAATCCAGCTCCAGCGGTAATACCCGGCGCTCATAACTTGTTTCCACATTTCAACTCGATACTGCTTCTAAGCCTTAATCTTATCTTTTACCTCAGGCTGATGACCCTTTCTGGCGAGTTGAACCACTCCCCCCCTCCAGAGACCCGGAAGAGGAGGACGAGGCGGCTGACGATAGTGAAGGTACTCACTCAGGATCTGCATATTTTTACTTGCATTACTTTCCTCTCGTCTGTCTTTTTTCCAATGAATACACACCTGGTTCGCAGGGCTAGAGGACGAGGGTGGAAACGATGAAGACGACCCGGAGAGAACCGAGTCTGACCCAGAGGCAACAGTCGGGGCCAAGAGGAAAGGCAGGGGGACAGTGTCCAAGGTTCCTTTTTCCTCATTATCCTCTGAACCTTACTCCTTTGACGTCATGCGACGACTTAACCATCAATTATCAAATTCGTCATGCTTGAAGGATTCCTTCCCAGCCAAGCGCAGAGTAACTCGGAGCTCCCCAGGTGAAGATTCCCTTAACCCGGGCATCTCCGCCCCCTCGGTCCCTCGTGGCAGTGCTCCTCCATCTCGTTCTTCCAACTCTCCTCAGCGCCACCCTTCTCCTAACCACCCACGTGCGGGGCAATTCCGGGTTCCACTAGTGGTTCCTGCGAAGACCTCATCTGCTTCCAGTGGCGAGCTCCCACCGGATTACACCGTAAATGCCGGGTAAGTTTTTGCTATATTATTTCTTTTTGCATCTGACGAACTTTCATTCAAGCCGCCGTCATCATTTATAACTGCCTTTTCTCATCTTTCCTTCAGCGCTCAAGTCACCGTCAGTGACCCGGAAAACACAGAAACGGATAACCCCCAGGTGGAGAAGCCGACTGACGACGCAGACGCCGCAACTGGTGGTGATGCGACAACTAACCGGGAACAAGGCCCTCTGAACAATCCACTTTCCCAAACCGTCGGATCTCCTTCCTTATCGGAACCGGTAGACGAAGAGATAGAAATTCTAGATACAAGGATGAGTTCTCCCAACCCGGACACTCAGACTGTCCGAGTCTCCACTCCAAATGCGAGGAGAACCCCCCTACCAGATGATCAAGCTGCCGGCTCTTCCGGGACTCGCTCCGAGGAGTTAACTTTTGCCCAGATGCTGGAGACTCTGCGCACCTTAAGGGCTAACGAGGAAAACATCTTGGGGTCTTTAATAACCAAACACGAGGTAAATTCGATTAATATTGCTTGTACCTTTGTCCAGTCCCCAAGTTCCGAGTGAGTTCATTCATGACTTGCTCGGGACTTTTATTATACCAATGACTGATAACTGTGCTCTTCTACCTGACTAATGCTTTTTTGACATCCATGCAGTCTTTCGTGACTCAATACGAGGAGAAACTTGCGGACGCCGCCAAGCTCATTGAAAAGGAGATATCTTTACGTGAAGCAGCCGAGGCTGAAGCCAGGAGGAATAGGCAATTAATGAAGAAGTACCGAAGAAGGGCTCACCAAGCCGAAGATGACCTGACGAGCCTTTCTGTCGAAATATCTGATACCTATCGTTCTTTGCTTGGTACGCTTCCTTCTCCAGGTTTATCCTTTTGACAAACAGCAAAATTTTTCCAACTTATATCTTCATTTTACTTCAGGCCCGGACGAAGCCATGCCGGATGAAGATGACATTGCCAAGCTGAAAACCATAAAGAGTGTTATCCTGCAGCTATGTGCCGGAACCAGATGGATCCTTGACGAGTTGCGGTGTCCGGGTAGAGGACATGTTGATCTGAAGAGGCTGTTGGACGCCCTATCCACTATTCCCGAGTGGATTCGGCACTGGAAGCGCTCATCTTGCCGGGTTGGAGTGACCCGGGGACTTGCACTTGCGAAAGCTTATCTCCCCAAGCTCGAGCTAGCGAGGCTTATGGGCGGCTTCCCAGAGTTCAAGCTTGACGGATCCAAGTTTTCAGTAAAGGATTTTCAGGCCGTCCAGAAGGAGGTCCGTTACCCGGCCAGCGTAATTGCTGATGAACTGGATGTTAACATACTTGTTCCAGCATATGATTCTGCCGATAAAGTAATTAAGTCGGATCTTCCTGAGCCGTATGACATGCTGGCTCGGTGGAAGGAGGAAGCTGCTGCGATAAGGGCGGAAGCTGCCAAGAAGCAAGCTGAAGCCGGCTCTGCTCCTGCTGCCTCAACACCAGTCGTTCCGCCCCTTTCAGGGGCTGGCACCGCCGATCCGGGTGCTGCTGCTACCACCAATGATGGCAAGGGTAAGGCCAAGATGGACGCCGAGTGATATATGGCTTCCAATGCCTCTTCTTAAGCGCCAGTCGGTCGACATACTTTTTGGAACAGTCATATTTTGGGCGGTGCGCCTGTGCACCTTTGATATTTTTTCACCAGCACTTTGTAATGCACGCTAAGGCCTTGATATACTCGATGCCTGTTCCGGCCTTTTTAAGTTTAAGCTCATCTGTTCTCGATATCTGGTTTTATTTATTGTTCCTTTTGTGAAAACTCAATTTCCGGGTCTCATGGGTATTGACAAGCGGATTTTGCTTCGAAGTCCCCAAGTCCCCAAGACTCGGATATTTGGATTTTTGCAACTATACAAGTAAGCCAGTTTTTCTCTTTTCAAGATTTCAAGCTACCGGGCCCGGATTGCCGAGTCTAGGACACTTGATCTTGAAGAGGGAACAAAACGCTTATTGCTATTTTCACAAAGATCCACGAGTTGTTTCACATAGGTTTTGAAGTTATGCTTAATAGTCATTGAGTTTCCAGCTATTCAGCCTTGTACTCTGCATAACTTGTGGTTTAGATGACCCTTTTGACTGTCTTGTACTGTAAGCCGGCTTTCGCGTGGATACCATGTTGTTATATCAATACGAAGACGTTGAGCCAGCCAATCCCCGTCGGGTTTCGTGACTAACTGCCATCGTAAGCGAACAAATCATGCCACTTTAATGCGAGTCACATCGAGCTTAAGTAAGAGTAGCCAAGAAATTTGGACTTCTTTGTCCGGTTATAAGATTGTAGCCGTACTCGTTTGCAAGTAATCGGCCCTTATAACTCATAGGCATCATGGCCGGGTCTTTGAGTTTGTAACTGTGCTATTTAAGCGACCAGCCCCCAAGACCTAGATATACGCATCGCACTGAGAATACATAACCTGATAACAACCATCTCTTTTCTTGATAACCATCTCTTTACTTGATATGAAAAACTGATAACAACCATCTCTTTTCTTGATAACCATCTCTTTACTTGATATGAAAAATGTAGGTCAGCAAGCCGCCTCATTAAAAACCTGTCCAGTCCCCAAAGGTACCCTGGATAGGAAAAGAGTACGTCAGAAAACCTGCTGCCTATTACATCGTGCAATTCCACTTGCCACTATAGTCTTTACTAAGTATAATACGGACGTAGCTGAGCTACGTTCCATGGTCTATCTCTTTCTTGCATAGATGAAGTGGTGTGTGCGGTGTCGTTGACTGTAGCCGACTCTTCCCTTGCATCTATCAAATAATATGATCCGTTATGCAGATTCCGGCTTATGATAAATGGTCCTTCCCACGGTGGTGATAATTTGTGTTTTCCTTCGTTTGACTGTACCAGGCGCAGAACCAAGTCTCCTTCCTGGAATATCCGGGTCTTCACACGCCGGCTATGATACCTCCTTAGATCTTGCTGATATATGGCTGATCTTTCCAGGGCTTGTTCTCTTTGCTCTTCTAACATATCTACGGCGTCCTGCCGGGTTTTTTCGTTCTCTACTTCGACGTAAGCTGATACTCTAGGCGAATCATGAATAATGTCACTCGGTAACACTGCTTCCGCACCATAGACCATGAAGAAGGGTGTCATCTGAGTGGATCTGTTAGGTGTAGTGTTGATACCCCAAACCACAGAAGGAAGTTCTTCGACCCATGCACCAGCAGCCCTGACACAGGGAACTCGCAATCGTGGTTTTAATCCGCGAAGCAATTCTTGGTTTGCCCTCTCCACTTGTCCATTGGCCTGAGGATGAGCCACCGATGCCACATCGAGCCGGATTCCATTGTTGCCACAAAACTTCTCCATCTCACCAAGGGACATGTTGGTTCCATTGTCGGTAATTATGCTGTGGGGGTACCCAAACCGGTAGATAATCCTTTTCAGGAACTTGACTGATGTAGCTGCTTCGCAATTAGTAACTGGCATAACCTCAACCCACTTGGTAAACTTATCAATAGCCACCAAAAGATGTGTCTTCTTGCATTGTGACATATGGAAGGGTCCAACCATGTCCATACCCCAGACGGCAAACAGCCAAGTTAACGGGATAGTCCGCAACTCCATAGCTGGCACATGGGTTTGGCGAGCGTACCTTTGACATCCGTCACACCTTGCTACCAATCGCTCCGCATCCGCTAGGGCCGTGAGCCAGAAAAACCCGTGTCGATAAGCTTTAGCCACAAGAGACCTTGTGGACGCATGATGTCCGCAGTCGCCTTCATGGATTTCTTTGAGAATCTGTCTGCCTTCTTCCGGCGCTACGCAGCGCAAAAAGACTCCTGCTGCACTTCTCTTGTACAATTCCCCATTGATGATAGAATATCCCTTTGCTCGCCTCAAGATTTGCCTTGCTAATATCTCCTGTTGTGGTAACTCGCCTCGCGATAGGTAGGCCAAAAACGGTTCTGTCCACTCGGGAATAGTACGTACAGTGGCTACGAGTCCTGAATCCGGGTCTTGATTTGCCAATTCCTCCTCTGACTCGATTTTAACTGATGGTCGCCATAATTCGTCCAGGAAAACGTTAGGTGGAACCGGCTCTCTGCGCGAGCCGAGTCTGGCGAGGGCGTCGGCTGCCTCATTCTTTCTTCTATCTATATGCTCCACCTCATACCCGGAAAAACATCCTGCAACCCTATCAACTTCCCTGCGGTATGCTGCCATAGTTGCGTCCTTTCTATCCCACGTTCCTGACACCTGCTGTACCACAAGGTCCGAATCTCCGAAGCATCGTATCCTCTTGATGTTCATCTCTTTGGCTACCTTTAAGCCATGCAATAGGGCCTCATACTCGGCCACGTTGTTGGAACAGTCGAAGTGAATTTGTAGCACGTAACTCAATTTGTCTCCTTTGGGTGATGTTAGCACCACCCCAGCTCCTGATCCCTCGTACTGCTTTGATCCGTCGAAGTGCATGATCCATGACTCGGAATTTGGAACCGTTGCAGTCATGCCTGTATGTGTCCAGTCGTTAACGAAATCGATTAAAGCTTGAGATTTGATTGCTGACCTGGGTTCGTAGTTGATATGATAATCCCCCATCTCTATCGCCCATTTGGCTATTCTTCCCGTCGCGTCCGAGTTTCTGATGATATCCGACATTGGTATTGAACTAACCACTGTTATGGGATGTTCTTGGAAATACGGCTTCAGCTTCCGGCTGGCCATAAAGACCCCGAACACCAACTTTTGCCAATGCGGATAGCGCTGCTTTGCTTCTGATAATACCTCGCTGACGTAATAAACCGGCCTCTGAACCGGGTATCCTTTCCCATCCTCTTTGCGTTCCACGACAACTACTGCGCTAACGGCTCGGGGGCCAGCTGCCACGTATAGCAACATAGGCTCTTTAGGACCCGGCGCCGCTAGTACTGGTGCTTCAGATAATTGCTTCTTTAGTGCTTCAAACGCTTCATCTGCTTCTTCGTCCCATACGAATTTATCTGACTTCCGCAAGAGCCGGTACAAGGGTATTGCTTTTTCTCCGAGTCTAGATATGAATCGGCTCAAGGCTGCTACGCAGCCCGTGAGCTTTTGAACATGCTTCAAATTTTCCGGTTTTTTCAGACTCTGGATGGCCTTGATTTTATCCGGGTTTGCCTCGATTCCTCTCTCGGAAACTATGAATCCGAGTAATTTCCCAGCTGGAACTCCAAACACGCACTTCGTCGGGTTAAGCTTCATCTGGTACCTCCTCAAGTTTTTGAACGTCTCCTTTAGATCATCGATGAATGTCTCCGCCTTCCTAGTCTTGATGACCACGTCATCCACATAGGCATGGACGTCACGTCCGATTTGGTCCTCAAAGCACTTTTGAATACACCGTTGGTAAGTTGCGCCAGCGTTCTTCAACCCAAACGTCATAGTTTTATAACAAAAGGCCCCAAAAGGGGTTATGAATGATGTTTTCTCCCAATCCTCCCTTTTGAGCTTAATCTGATGATACCCGGAATATGCGTCCAGGAAGCATAACAGATCGCTTCCAGCTACTGCGTCCACAATCTGATCTATCCTTGGCAGCGCGAACGGATCCTTTGGGCAATGCTTGTTGAGACTCGTGAAGTCAATGCACATCCTCCACTCGTTGGTCTTTTTCATCACCAGAACCGGGTTAGCCAACCAATCCGGGTGAAATACTTCCATGATAAAGCCGGCTGCCAATAGCCGAGCGATCTCTTCGCCTATAGCTTTCCTTCTTTCCTCATTCATTTTCCTCAAACCTTGTTTCACGGGCCTGGACTTGGGATCCACATGCAAACTGTGCTCAGCCAATTCTGTAGGGATACCCGGCATGTCGCTAGGTGTCCAGGCAAACACATCTGCATTCGAGCGAATGAACTCCACGAGCGCTCCCTCCTGCTCTTTTCCCAGGTTAGACCCTATGGTAAACTGCTTAGTAGAATCCCCTTCGACAAAATCTATCTTCTTGGTGTCTTGCGCTGCCTTGAATTTTGCTCTCTCATCATCAGTATTCGGCTTTTTCAAGGCTGTTCTATCGTCCGGATTTACTTGAGACCGGTAATATTCGAGCTCTTCCTTCCTGCATGCCTGCTCGGCCATAACTGAATCTCCTTCGTCGCACTCGGCCGCTATATCCCGGTTCCCATGTATAGTGATGGTCCGTTTAGGACCCGGGATCTTCAGCTGCAAATACACGTAGCACGGCCTAGCCATGAATTGGGCGTAAGCCGGCCTCCCTAACAGCGCGTGGTAAGGAATGCGCAACTTGACCACCTCGAACGTGAGCCACTCCACTCGATAATTATCCGTCGATTCTCCAAAAGCAACTTCCAAGGTGATCCTTCCCTCGGGGCTCGCCGAGTGACCCGGTACGATCCCGTGAAAGATTGTCGAACTTTTCTGCAGCTGGGACTCTTTGAGACTCATCCGTAAGAAGGTCTCCCAATAAAGAATGTTGATGCTACTTCCACCGTCCATCAGGACCTTCTTCAGTTCGTAACCATTAACCTGTGGAGCAACCACCAACGCCAAGACTCCTGGACGCTCTACTTTTTCCGGATGATCTCTTCTACTCCACGTTATCTCTTGTTCTGCCCATCTAAGATATCCCGGCGCGGCCGATGAAACCGAATTTGCCGCTTGCTTTGACGTCTCTTTGTTCCTGCTAGAAGTTCCTGTAGTATGCACATGATATTGTCCTTTTAAATTAGTCGTTCGTACCGTGCCGATGAAGATGTTGATCCGGCCGATCGTCAATATAGATCCGGACTCGAGGTGATCCGACTCTGGCCCCCAGCCGGAATCGTCCACCATCTTTTCTCCTTCGTGGTCGATGTAGATTTCGCCAATGACAAGACTCTCCATGCCCTTCCGAGCTTCTCCCGTGATGTAAACACTGTAACGCCCGGGGTTTTCCCTAATTAGTCTTGGTTGTTGTTTTCTCTTTTGCATCGTCATGTATCATATCACATGGCATCGATAAACACATTTTCTACAATATTTTACATGGTTAAAAATTTGTTCTCTAAATCCCTAAATCATTTCTCTTATTACCTGGAAAAAAAAAACAAAAAAAATATATATATATTTTGGGTGGCAGGCCAGCCTAAACAGGCCAGCCCACCACCAAACCCTAGCCCACCTAACTCCACACGTACACCTAACGCACACACCCTCACGCACCCAGGCTGCACTCACGCAACGCACACAGACACAACTCACGCACGCCACACACCAGGAACCCACGCACACACACGACACAGAGACACACGCACGCGAGGCCAAGGAAGGGGATCGATCCCCAACCCCATCGAGCGCTGCCTCCCCTCGTCCTCCTCCTTCGCCCTCCTCCACCTCCCTCCTCACGAGCCCGACCCCCACCTTCCTCCCGTCGAGCGCCGCCAAGGGGAGGGCGAGCCCAGCCTCCCGTCTCCCTCTCCCCTCGTTCCCTCCTTCCTCCCGTCTGCCTCTTCTCCGGGGACGCGAGCCGTCCGCCGTCGCCTCCATGGACGTCGCCGCCAAGCTCCTCCCGCCGGCCGCCGCACCCCGCCACCGGCGTCTCCTCCCTGCCGCAGCCAAGGACGGCCGGCGCCCCGCCGGGGCCACTCCACCTCGCCCCAAGCCCAACCACCTGCGCCTCCTCCGCTGTGTGGTGGCCGCCGGTGTCCACGGCTGGTTTCGCCCGGGGTCCGTCCTTCTCCTAGACGCCCAAGGCCGGCCCTTCCTCCTTTAGCTCCGTTCCGAGCGATTCCACGCGTGCGGCAGCTCCTGCCACCTCTCCTTCGCCACCACAAGCACCGGTGCTTGCTAGGTGTTCGACCCATGTCCTACCCGAGACTGGCACCTCCTTTTCCGTCTATGTCCGTGGCCCTCTAGTGCTCTTGTCGCGTGTGTGTAGTGCTTGTGCGCGTCCTCGTGAACTTCCGACCCTATGGTCATGTTTCCTTTGCCATCTTCGTTCTTACGGGTTCGCGTCGCCTCGTGGGTTTGCGCATATCCGGGTTTATGAATGTCCACGAGCGACATCGCCAACACCGTCGAGATGTACACCGAACGCTACCGCATCGACAAGATCATCTTCGACAAGTACCGCCACTCCGAGTACCTCGACTACGACCGTGCCAAGATCGACCCCGAGCCATACCTCGACGACAAGATCTTCGTCGACAAGTTCCGCTACCTCGACAAGATCTACCATGTCCGCTGGCGTTGTCGCTTCGTGCGTGCCTTGTACCCCGAAGCCGCCCTGTGCACAATCGACCCCGAAGATGACGATGTTGCGGTTCCTCCGTCGACCACTTCGACTACTACGCCTACTTCGGCTACGGAACGGGAACGACGACGTGAACGACTGCTTCGACTACCTCGACGACGACGCGAGAACGTCTACTTTCCATCCTTCCTCGCCGCCGTCTACCTCCCTCTTCGTCGTCTTCTTCTTCTTCATCCCGAAGACACCGGCGCCGAACCCGAAGATCTTCTTTCCACACGTGTGCACCCTAAACCCCAGCCCTACATATTTATGCCATATTTTCTATAACATGTCATCTATTTTTATAATTATCATGTCATCATGTTGCATCGCATTTGGTGGGTTCGGGTAATAGTAATGACACCTAATAATTAAATATGGAATTTGTTGGGGATGTTGTTATATAATTGTCCCCATTCCATTTAACATTGACTAGCTCATTTTTATCTTGTTTTTGCCATGTTAAATCAACATTTAATATTGTGGGTAGATAAACAACTTGAACTAATCCCTATTTCTCCGGACTCCGGTTCCGATTAAATTGCTTAATTTGTTTCCCCTGTTGCATCTTGCCATGTCATGCATAAAAAATAGGATCATGCTGGATCTTTTGCCGTAGTAGTAATTGTTGCATCCGGTGTTTCTTTTAGTTCGTTGCTTCTTCGCGGATAGGACGTTGAGATGATGTGAGCAACGACAAGTTCTGCTACCTTGCTGGATCTCAGGCAAGTATACTCACTTGCTGCCAAATGGCTGCCTTTCATCACTTGTTACCGATACTTTCCGTTGTTCTTTTCTGCTAGCCTTAGCAGTAGTTGTTTCTGTTGCGAACCTATCACATGAATCCTTTAAACCTGTTAATGCCTCATCTCCCTTCCTACAACCCATTGCTTGAGCCAGTGTCTTACTAGCATGCTTAGGTTGTTTTGCTCGAGTCTGTTACCCGTTACTTTCCGTTACTAGATTACTTTTATGTTCTGGGGACTCGAGGTTAATCAATCAACCTGTTATTAATAATATGCTGATAAGGCACCGGCAGGAGGCCCTTTGTGGTTTTGAGGCCTGCTAGTGTCGACCCTAATAGGAAAAGGGTCTTGTCTACTGATCCATGATGAGCGTGCTCACCGCATCCGGGTGGTAGTATGGGACCCCCCTCGACTTAGACCTGATCTGCAGCTTGTCCGAAGAGCCACACTTAGTTCGAGTGTTCCATTTGCTCCTTGCATAATGGGTTGATCACCCATGGTTACTTATGATGATGATGATGCATATAGGGCGAGGCCTGTGGTGCCGGGGGGTGTGGTTTTCACCCCTGCGCTTAGCGGACTGGCCGGGACCTTATAGCTCCGTGGCTCCTAGGATGGGTTGTAGAGATGGTTTGGGTCGTGTCAAGCCAACCTGAGTTTTAGTTGGTGGCTTGAGTGTGTACGGGTACTGGAGCACACCCTGCAGGGATAAATCTTCTCGAGAAGCCGTGTTGTCCGCGGTTATGTGACGACTTGGTGAAAGTACTGGCTAACAAGTACTCAGACAACTTACACCTAATGATGATAACTTGACTAGTAATAGTCTTATTGACACAACAACCTGATCCATTATTCATTAATCCAACTGTGTGAGTTATCCTCGGATTGCTTCTTTGGATAAGGGGCGAGATCCAGGATGGGTTTGTTTGGGTTTACTTTCAGTTGGTTACAATACTCGATCTTATCTCCTTTCTGTTAGCCGGAAGTAGTAGTACCTCTCTGTAGTTGGTTAGTGCAGCCTTGCTGTCGCTTATTTGCAATAACCCCTTCCTTTCCGTTGATCCTAAAGTATTTGTATCTTGTGATGACTGGCTACGCCGGTATGTTGTGAGTATGGGTTTTATCCCCTTGCCAGTACTTAACCGTACTGACCCACGAATTCATTTTCGTGGCTGCATATTCAACATTGCAGTCAACAGGTTTGAAGTCTGACGACGTTAGCTTGGGAATCCCTCCGGCTTGGCCTGGGCAGGGATTGGACGCTCTCGGTTATCTTCAGGACTCTTAGTCCAATTTGTATCTTGTCCGTAGTCGGACGCTATGTTGTTTCTTCCGCTGTTATTTGGATCTTTGTATTGTATCAGTTGTATCCTTGGCTCGTTCGAGTCGTCTTGTATCTATCTGTTCTGTTGTAATTGTGGAATATTCGTGAACTGTTGTAATGTTATCATAAGTGGCAACCTGGAATCGGTTATTATGCGGATTTGGCGGAAATGCTGAAATCTGCATAGTGCCCGATCTCGGGGCGTCACAAAATGGTATCAGAGCCTTGGTTCCGATTCCCGAGATTGTTTCGATACGAATGGTTATCGAAGCAACGGGTCCGCAAAGCCTGTAGGATAACCTCGCTAACGGTCGTTGTTTCTAGAGTGTCAAAAACTAATTCTGCTAAACTATTTTGGAAACCTCTCAATAGGATTCTTGTTTTCTCCTTATCTCTATTCTATTTCCCCTCCCATCTTATTTGTTTTGGAGTCCCCCCCTTGCCTATCTTTCAAAGTGTTAGGATCCTACGTGGGTGGACGTTTTCTGAGCCTTTAACCTAATAGGTTCGATCATCGGAAGATTCCTGGTGGAAGAACATCTTCGTCACTCCGAGCAAGAATCTCTTGTTAGTGGTGTCGAGAAGCCCTTGTTAGTGGTGTCGAGGAGATCAACTGGAAGCATGAAGAATTGATAGTCGAACTTCTTTCCCCTCCCGGGTTAGCAGGTGGATTGCGAGGGCGCAATCCCTTGTTAGTGGTGTCGTCTGTAACGCCCGGGGTTTTCCCTAATTAGTCTTGGTTGTTGTTTTCTCTTTTGCATCGTCATGTATCATATCACATGGCATCGATAAACACATTTTCTACAATATTTTACATGGTTAAAAATTTGTTCTCTAAATCCCTAAATCATTTCTCTTATTACCTGGAAAAAAAAAACAAAAAAAATATATATATATTTTGGGTGGCAGGCCAGCCTAAACAGGCCAGCCCACCACCAAACCCTAGCCCACCTAACTCCACACGTACACCTAACGCACACACCCTCACGCACCCAGGCTGCACTCACGCAACGCACACAGACACAACTCACGCACGCCACACACCAGGAACCCACGCACACACACGACACAGAGACACACGCACGCGAGGCCAAGGAAGGGGATCGATCCCCAACCCCATCGAGCGCTGCCTCCCCTCGTCCTCCTCCTTCGCCCTCCTCCACCTCCCTCCTCACGAGCCCGACCCCCACCTTCCTCCCGTCGAGCACCGCCAAGGGGAGGGCGAGCCCAGCCTCCCGTCTCCCTCTCCCCTCGTTCCCTCCTTCCTCCCGTCTGCCTCTTCTCCGGGGACGCGAGCCGTCCGCCGTCGCCTCCATGGACGTCGCCGCCAAGCTCCTCCCGCCGGCCGCCGCGCCCCGCCACCGGCGTCTCCTCCCTGCCGCAGCCAAGGACGGCCGGCGCCCCGCCGGGGCCACTCCACCTCGCCCCAAGCCCAACCACCTGCGCCTCCTCCGCTGTGTGGTGGCCGCCGGTGTCCACGGCTGGTTTCGCCCGGGGTCCGTCCTTCTCCTAGACGCCCAAGGCCGGCCCTTCCTCCTTTAGCTCCGTTCCGAGCGATTCCACGCGTGCGGCAGCTCCTGCCACCTCTCCTTCGCCACCACAAGCACCGGTGCTTGCTAGGTGTTCGACCCATGTCCTACCCGAGACTGGCACCTCCTTTTCCGTCTATGTCCGTGGCCCTCTAGTGCTCTTGTCGCGTGTGTGTAGTGCTTGTGCGCGTCCTCGTGAACTTCCGACCCTATGGTCATGTTTCCTTTGCCATCTTCGTTCTTACGGGTTCGCGTCGCCTCGTGGGTTTGCGCATATCCGGGTTTATGAATGTCCACGAGCGACATCGCCAACACCGTCGAGATGTACACCGAACGCTACCGCATCGACAAGATCATCTTCGACAAGTACCGCCACTCCGAGTACCTCGACTACGACCGTGCCAAGATCGACCCCGAGCCGTACCTCGACGACAAGATCTTCGTCGACAAGTTCCGCTACCTCGACAAGATCTACCATGTCCGCTGGCGTTGTCGCTTCGTGCGTGCCTTGTACCCCGAAGCCGCCCTGTGCACAATCGACCCCGAAGATGACGATGTTGCGGTTCCTCCGTCGACCACTTCGACTACTACGCCTACTTCGGCTACGGAACGGGAACGACGACGTGAACGACTGCTTTGACTACCTCGACGACGACGCGAGAACGTCTACTTTCCATCCTTCCTCGCCGCCGTCTACCTCCCTCTTCGTCGTCTTCTTCTTCTTCATCCCGAAGACACCGGCGCCGAACCCGAAGATCTTCTTTCCACACGTGTGCACCCTAAACCCCAGCCCTACATATTTATGCCATATTTTCTATAACATGTCATCTATTTTTATAATTATCATGTCATCATGTTGCATCGCATTTGGTGGGTTCGGGTAATAGTAATGACACCTAATAATTAAATATGGAATTTGTTGGGGATGTTGTTATATAATTGTCCCCATTCCATTTAACATTGACTAGCTCATTTTTATCTTGTTTTTGCCATGTTAAATCAACATTTAATATTGTGGGTAGATAAACAACTTGAACTAATCCCTATTTCTCCGGACTCCGGTTCCGATTAAATTGCTTAATTTGTTTCCCCTGTTGCATCTTGCCATGTCATGCATAAAAAATAGGATCATGCTGGATCTTTTGCCGTAGTAGTAATTGTTGCATCCGGTGTTTCTTTTAGTTCGTTGCTTCTTCGCGGATAGGACGTTGAGATGATGTGAGCAACGACAAGTTCTGCTACCTTGCTGGATCTCAGGCAAGTATACTCACTTGCTGCCAAATGGCTGCCTTTCATCACTTGTTACCGATACTTTCCGTTGTTCTTTTCTGCTAGCCTTAGCAGTAGTTGTTTCTGTTGCGAACCTATCACATGAATCCTTTAAACCTGTTAATGCCTCATCTCCCTTCCTACAACCCATTGCTTGAGCCAGTGTCTTACTAGCATGCTTAGGTTGTTTTGCTCGAGTCTGTTACCCGTTACTTTCCGTTACTAGATTACTTTTATGTTCTGGGGACTCGAGGTTAATCAATCAACCTGTTATTAATAATATGCTGATAAGGCACCGGCAGGAGGCCCTTTGTGGTTTTGAGGCCTGCTAGTGTCGACCCTAATAGGAAAAGGGTCTTGTCTACTGATCCATGATGAGCGTGCTCACCGCATCCGGGTGGTAGTATGGGACCCCCCTCGACTTAGACCTGATCTGCAGCTTGTCCGAAGAGCCACACTTAGTTCGAGTGTTCCATTTGCTCCTTGCATAATGGGTTGATCACCCATGGTTACTTATGATGATGATGATGCATATAGGGCGAGGCCTGTGGTGCCGGGGGGTGTGGTTTTCACCCCTGCGCTTAGCGGACTGGCCGGGACCTTATAGCTCCGTGGCTCCTAGGATGGGTTGTAGAGATGGTTTGGGTCGTGTCAAGCCAACCTGAGTTTTAGTTGGTGGCTTGAGTGTGTACGGGTACTGGAGCACACCCTGCAGGGATAAATCTTCTCGAGAAGCCGTGTTGTCCGCGGTTATGTGACGACTTGGTGAAAGTACTGGCTAACAAGTACTCAGACAACTTACACCTAATGATGATAACTTGACTAGTAATAGTCTTATTGACACAACAACCTGATCCATTATTCATTAATCCAACTGTGTGAGTTATCCTCGGATTGCTTCTTTGGATAAGGGGCGAGATCCAGGATGGGTTTGTTTGGGTTTACTTTCAGTTGGTTACAATACTCGATCTTATCTCCTTTCTGTTAGCCGGAAGTAGTAGTACCTCTCTGTAGTTGGTTAGTGCAGCCTTGCTGTCGCTTATTTGCAATAACCCCTTCCTTTCCGTTGATCCTAAAGTATTTGTATCTTGTGATGACTGGCTACGCCGGTATGTTGTGAGTATGGGTTTTATCCCCTTGCCAGTACTTAACCGTACTGACCCACGAATTCATTTTCGTGGCTGCATATTCAACATTGCAGTCAACAGGTTTGAAGTCTGACGACGTTAGCTTGGGAATCCCTCCGGCTTGGCCTGGGCAGGGATTGGACGCTCTCGGTTATCTTCAGGACTCTTAGTCCAATTTGTATCTTGTCCGTAGTCGGACGCTATGTTGTTTCTTCCGCTGTTATTTGGATCTTTGTATTGTATCAGTTGTATCCTTGGCTCGTTCGAGTCGTCTTGTATCTATCTGTTCTGTTGTAATTGTGGAATATTCGTGAACTGTTGTAATGTTATCATAAGTGGCAACCTGGAATCGGTTATTATGCGGATTTGGCGGAAATGCTGAAATCTGCATAGTGCCCGATCTCGGGGCGTCACAAAATGGTATCAGAGCCTTGGTTCCGATTCCCGAGATTGTTTCGATACGAATGGTTATCGAAGCAACGGGTCCGCAAAGCCTGTAGGATAACCTCGCTAACGGTCGTTGTTTCTAGAGTGTCAAAAACTAATTCTGCTAAACTATTTTGGAAACCTCTCAATAGGATTCTTGTTTTCTCCTTATCTCTATTCTATTTCCCCTCCCATCTTATTTGTTTTGGAGTCCCCCCCTTGCCTATCTTTCAAAGTGTTAGGATCCTACGTGGGTGGACGTTTTCTGAGCCTTTAACCTAATAGGTTCGATCATCGGAAGATTCCTGGTGGAAGAACATCTTCGTCACTCCGAGCAAGAATCTCTTGTTAGTGGTGTCGAGAAGCCCTTGTTAGTGGTGTCGAGGAGATCAACTGGAAGCATGAAGAATTGATAGTCGAACTTCTTTCCCCTCCCGGGTTAGCAGGTGGATTGCGAGGGCGCAATCCCTTGTTAGTGGTGTCGTCTGTAACGCCCGGGGTTTTCCCTAATTAGTCTTGGTTGTTGTTTTCTCTTTTGCATCGTCATGTATCATATCACATGGCATCGATAAACACATTTTCTACAATATTTTACATGGTTAAAAATTTGTTCTCTAAATCCCTAAATCATTTCTCTTATTACCTGGAAAAAAAAAACAAAAAAAATATATATATATTTTGGGTGGCAGGCCAGCCTAAACAGGCCAGCCCACCACCAAACCCTAGCCCACCTAACTCCACACGTACACCTAACGCACACACCCTCACGCACCCAGGCTGCACTCACGCAACGCACACAGACACAACTCACGCACGCCACACACCAGGAACCCACGCACACACACGACACAGAGACACACGCACGCGAGGCCAAGGAAGGGGATCGATCCCCAACCCCATCGAGCGCTGCCTCCCCTCGTCCTCCTCCTTCGCCCTCCTCCACCTCCCTCCTCACGAGCCCGACCCCCACCTTCCTCCCGTCGAGCACCGCCAAGGGGAGGGCGAGCCCAGCCTCCCGTCTCCCTCTCCCCTCGTTCCCTCCTTCCTCCCGTCTGCCTCTTCTCCGGGGACGCGAGCCGTCCGCCGTCGCCTCCATGGACGTCGCCGCCAAGCTCCTCCCGCCGGCCGCCGCGCCCCGCCACCGGCGTCTCCTCCCTGCCGCAGCCAAGGACGGCCGGCGCCCCGCCGGGGCCACTCCACCTCGCCCCAAGCCCAACCACCTGCGCCTCCTCCGCTGTGTGGTGGCCGCCGGTGTCCACGGCTGGTTTCGCCCGGGGTCCGTCCTTCTCCTAGACGCCCAAGGCCGGCCCTTCCTCCTTTAGCTCCGTTCCGAGCGATTCCACGCGTGCGGCAGCTCCTGCCACCTCTCCTTCGCCACCACAAGCACCGGTGCTTGCTAGGTGTTCGACCCATGTCCTACCCGAGACTGGCACCTCCTTTTCCGTCTATGTCCGTGGCCCTCTAGTGCTCTTGTCGCGTGTGTGTAGTGCTTGTGCGCGTCCTCGTGAACTTCCGACCCTATGGTCATGTTTCCTTTGCCATCTTCGTTCTTACGGGTTCGCGTCGCCTCGTGGGTTTGCGCATATCCGGGTTTATGAATGTCCACGAGCGACATCGCCAACACCGTCGAGATGTACACCGAACGCTACCGCATCGACAAGATCATCTTCGACAAGTACCGCCACTCCGAGTACCTCGACTACGACCGTGCCAAGATCGACCCCGAGCCGTACCTCGACGACAAGATCTTCGTCGACAAGTTCCGCTACCTCGACAAGATCTACCATGTCCGCTGGCGTTGTCGCTTCGTGCGTGCCTTGTACCCCGAAGCCGCCCTGTGCACAATCGACCCCGAAGATGACGATGTTGCGGTTCCTCCGTCGACCACTTCGACTACTACGCCTACTTCGGCTACGGAACGGGAACGACGACGTGAACGACTGCTTTGACTACCTCGACGACGACGCGAGAACGTCTACTTTCCATCCTTCCTCGCCGCCGTCTACCTCCCTCTTCGTCGTCTTCTTCTTCTTCATCCCGAAGACACCGGCGCCGAACCCGAAGATCTTCTTTCCACACGTGTGCACCCTAAACCCCAGCCCTACATATTTATGCCATATTTTCTATAACATGTCATCTATTTTTATAATTATCATGTCATCATGTTGCATCGCATTTGGTGGGTTCGGGTAATAGTAATGACACCTAATAATTAAATATGGAATTTGTTGGGGATGTTGTTATATAATTGTCCCCATTCCATTTAACATTGACTAGCTCATTTTTATCTTGTTTTTGCCATGTTAAATCAACATTTAATATTGTGGGTAGATAAACAACTTGAACTAATCCCTATTTCTCCGGACTCCGGTTCCGATTAAATTGCTTAATTTGTTTCCCCTGTTGCATCTTGCCATGTCATGCATAAAAAATAGGATCATGCTGGATCTTTTGCCGTAGTAGTAATTGTTGCATCCGGTGTTTCTTTTAGTTCGTTGCTTCTTCGCGGATAGGACGTTGAGATGATGTGAGCAACGACAAGTTCTGCTACCTTGCTGGATCTCAGGCAAGTATACTCACTTGCTGCCAAATGGCTGCCTTTCATCACTTGTTACCGATACTTTCCGTTGTTCTTTTCTGCTAGCCTTAGCAGTAGTTGTTTCTGTTGCGAACCTATCACATGAATCCTTTAAACCTGTTAATGCCTCATCTCCCTTCCTACAACCCATTGCTTGAGCCAGTGTCTTACTAGCATGCTTAGGTTGTTTTGCTCGAGTCTGTTACCCGTTACTTTCCGTTACTAGATTACTTTTATGTTCTGGGGACTCGAGGTTAATCAATCAACCTGTTATTAATAATATGCTGATAAGGCACCGGCAGGAGGCCCTTTGTGGTTTTGAGGCCTGCTAGTGTCGACCCTAATAGGAAAAGGGTCTTGTCTACTGATCCATGATGAGCGTGCTCACCGCATCCGGGTGGTAGTATGGGACCCCCCTCGACTTAGACCTGATCTGCAGCTTGTCCGAAGAGCCACACTTAGTTCGAGTGTTCCATTTGCTCCTTGCATAATGGGTTGATCACCCATGGTTACTTATGATGATGATGATGCATATAGGGCGAGGCCTGTGGTGCCGGGGGGTGTGGTTTTCACCCCTGCGCTTAGCGGACTGGCCGGGACCTTATAGCTCCGTGGCTCCTAGGATGGGTTGTAGAGATGGTTTGGGTCGTGTCAAGCCAACCTGAGTTTTAGTTGGTGGCTTGAGTGTGTACGGGTACTGAGCACACCCTGCAGGGATAAATCTTCTCGAGAAGCCGTGTTGTCCGCGGTTATGTGACGACTTGGTGAAAGTACTGGCTAACAAGTACTCAGACAACTTACACCTAATGATAATAACTTGACTAGTAATAGTCTTATTGACACAACAACCTGATCCATTATTCATTAATCCAACTGTGTGAGTTATCCTCGGATTGCTTCTTTGGATAAGGGGCGAGATCCAGGATGGGTTTGTTTGGGTTTACTTTCAGTTGGTTACAATACTCGATCTTATCTCCTTTCTGTTAGCCGGAAGTAGTAGTACCTCTCTGTAGTTGGTTAGTGCAGCCTTGCTGTCGCTTATTTGCAATAACCCCTTCCTTTCCGTTGATCCTAAAGTATTTGTATCTTGTGATGACTGGCTACGCCGGTATGTTGTGAGTATGGGTTTTATCCCCTTGCCAGTACTTAACCGTACTGACCCACGAATTCATTTTCGTGGCTGCATATTCAACATTGCAGTCAACAGGTTTGAAGTCTGACGACGTTAGCTTGGGAATCCCTCCGGCTTGGCCTGGGCAGGGATTGGACGCTCTCGGTTATCTTCAGGACTCTTAGTCCAATTTGTATCTTGTCCGTAGTCGGACGCTATGTTGTTTCTTCCGCTGTTATTTGGATCTTTGTATTGTATCAGTTGTATCCTTGGCTCGTTCGAGTCGTCTTGTATCTATCTGTTCTGTTGTAATTGTGGAATATTCGTGAACTGTTGTAATGTTATCATAAGTGGCAACCTGGAATCGGTTATTATGCGGATTTGGCGGAAATGCTGAAATCTGCATAGTGCCCGATCTCGGGGCGTCACAAACACCTTTGGACGCAGGCCCCACGGTGGGCGCCAACTGTCGTGGGATAATCACGGCAGATGTTACCAGGGGTAACTGATCTTGGGGCAAGTCGACACAGGCGTTTGGGAGAGGGTTTAGCTCAAGGGAAGACATGGTGCAATTTGATCTGATAGCTGGCAATCGAAGTCGCCGGATCTCTATTCTCGATATGATAAGTCGATTAGGGTTTACACTGGATGCTCGATATCACGCGATATTTCTAGGGTTCTTAGATCTCTGCCTAAAACTATACCTGGGGGTCGGTTTATAAAGCACACGTACCCCTAGCTTATTCGGCAAGACACATCTCGGATCCTACCCGGATACGGCGCACTAATCATAACTTTCCTTTACAGTAACCCATAATCCGGGTCATTGGGCCCACAGGCTTGGGCCTCCACTAGCTTCTTTATTCTTAGCCGAATCCTGCACATCGTCCTTCGGGCCGGGTTATTCCTCGGAGCTTGGCATACCGGGTTAGCATCCCCCTGTCAGTCTAAGCATCAGAGTGCTCAGAGGACTCGCCAGGAGACGTCTCAGACTCTCCCTGTGCCTCAAACTCATCATCTCTGTCCTCATCATCATCAGCAGTCCTGGAGGTGAAAGCCTATGTAACTCGGAGAGCCTCCTCAATGTGCTCCCAAGGAGTGCGATCATCAGCTGACCAAGTAGTGTAGTACTGAGCAACAAGAGGAGTAGGCAGATCACCAGTAGCACCACTCACGTGCTGAAGAATCTGACTCTGGGTGCTAGCCATGGATGTGTCTCTGCAATAGGCCCTGTACTGCTCCTTGTGGATGTACACCTTCATGCAAAGCACATTGCGCTGAAACCAGGAGAGCTTCCTGACATGGCGCATAGGGCTAGAACCAGGAGTGGACGCAGGCTGAGTACTAGAGGAGGGACCTACCATAGAGGAACCACCCTCAAAAGGAGTATCCTGAGCAGCAGTAGAGGTCTTCTTCTTCCTCTTGATGTACAGCTTCTTGACCTTGTGCTCAACCATAGGTAGCTCCTCAAACTCCTTTTGCATCGCATGCTTGATGAGCATCATGATATATGGACCATAGGGAATGGTGTTTCCACCAACCATAGCAGTGTACAGCTCGTGAAATATGATGTCCATAACATCCACAGAGTATGAAGTAGTCGGATCCTCATCAACCATGCACTCCTGTAACACCCGGGGGTTTTCCAATTAGAATTGCTTGTTGTTTTTCTTTTGCATCACATAGCATCATGCATCATATGCATTGCACTTGTTCTCAAACCAATTAAAAAATTTCAAACCAATTTAAGAAATTCAAACAATACACTCGTGTTTCACACTCAAATTGTTTTTCAATGAAATTGAAGTGGAAAATAAATGTTGCTTGGTTAAATAAATTCCCCTTTTCTTAAAACCCTAAATTGAATGTCAAATTCAAATTTAAAACATCACTAAAAACTTTTGAATTTTCAAAATCCAAAACTTTTGTTCTTGGGCAATTGTCATGCTAATTTCCACAAAAATGTTGCATAAACAAAACCCCTAAAAATTTCTTGGTTTTCTTATCTTTTCTCTTCTACAAAAAAAAGGAAAAAAGAATAAAAATGAGCTGCTGGGGGAGGCATCCCAAAGTTGCCCACCTACCACCCCAGTCCGTTAGCCCCCAGCCCACCCCCTGTTTGTCGTCTTCCTCACGAGAAAGGACACGCAGAGAACGTGACCATGGATCCCCACCTCCACCTGCTCCTCCTCTCTCCCTTAAAGCAGCCCCTCCCCTCCAAACCCTAACCCTTCTCCTCTTCCCTCCTCTTCGCCTCGCGCCGCCACCCTCCTTCTTTCCCCTTTTGCCTCTCCTTTCTCTGTATTTCGTTCTGAACCGGGAGAGGGCCTCCATGGGCGAACTTTGGAACTCCAAGGACCGTCGCCATGGTCATCGAGAAGGAGGTACGAGGCTGGGAATGGAACCGCCGCACCCTCCCCTTCGTCGTCGCAGAAGCTCGAGGTACGGAGCTTCCCGGATCCTCGGCGCCGTCGAGGTTATTCCGGCGATATCAAGGGTTGCGTCCACGTCTACCTCCTCCTCTCCGGCCGTCCTCCTCCCCAATTCCGGCGCCCCCAAGGTGAGCCTCGCCCTCGGGCCTCTCCCCTACCCCTCCCCATGCTCTGGGAGCAGCGCCGCCCGTTGCAGGTCGCGCGCCGTCCGCTGAGATCGCCATCGGTCGCCTCGCTGTTCGTCACCGATGCGTGCAGTTGTTCGTTTTTCAGTTTCGTCAGAAAAACTACGCCCTTGTACACTTCATCTTGGCTCGGATCTGTATACCATCACCAACCGAGCAACAGCCCAGTGGCTGCGCGCCCTGTTCCGCACTCCCTGGAGCCCCTGGTTTGAATCCCACCCGTGGCAAAACCACCCCTTTTTTCTCCATTTTCTTTTATTTCTCTAAAATCCAGAAAACAGAACTGAGTCTTTATTTGTAAAATCAATAACAAATTGAAAAATGCTCCAATTTCAATGATTCAAATTTCTATGGATTCAGCATCTTGTGCTCTTTCTGTTAGTAACAAAGTTGCAACATGTTTCTGTAATAAATTTTGCACTAAATAATTAAATACAGAAATGGCTATTAAAATTTGAAACTTTGGAAATTCATAACTTGAGTTCTGTTCACCCAAATTGAGCAAACTTGGGCTCTAAAATTTTGTCTTAACAAACTCTACCAGTGATATTTTATTTGGTCACAATTGAATTAAATTTGAACATATTTCCTTCTGTTTACTAAAAAGGGGCAGAATAAAAATGCTTATGGAAAAATGCATAATAAATTCAATAATGATCCAAAAGTTATGTTTAATAGCTCAAAATGTTCATTGAAACATTTTATACATGTTTTCAACCTTTTCAATACATTTTTTTTACTGTTTTTCCTAATTAAAAGTGGTGCAATAATTCAATGCTTTAATTAAACCTTTTAAATTGCAAAATTCATAACTTGGGCAATTCAAATCCAATTCCAACATGTAAAATATGTTTTCCATGCAAAATTGAATAAGCTTTCCAAATATCAACTTTGTTTTCTGTTTTGAACAATTTAAATTGCTGAAAACAACTATTTCTTAATTAATGCATTAAAATTGTCAATTTAATAACTTGCTCATCTAGAATCCAAATTCAACAAATGAAATATGTATTCCATCTAAAATTTTGTGTTCTTTCCAGATATAAATTTTGTTATCTGTTTTGAACATTTAAAATTGGTGAAAACAACAAATGTTTGTTTAAATCATTTAAAATGCCAAAGTTCATAACTTAATAAATAAAATTCCAAACTTGGTAAACAACATATCAAACTGAAGCTATTGTTGTTTTCTTATTGTTTTCATCATCCATGCATCATTCTAATCAACTTTCACATGATGGTTATTTGTAGATCATTTAATTCAACATTAATTCATGGGCTTTTCCATATGCAATCCAAATTGCATATGGGCCCATTTAAATATGTTTACCATGTCAACTAGTTTATCTTTGATGCATCCTTAAACTTGTCATGCATCCATATCTTGATCATGTTGGATATTTTGCCGTAGAAGTAATTGTTGCATCCGGTGTTTGTTCTAGTTCGTTGCTTCTTCGCGGATAGGACGTTGAGATGATGTGAGCAACGACAAGTTCTGCGGATGTACCTCTACTTGCTGGATTCCAGGAAAGTATACTCACTTGCTACCTATGGCTGCCTTTCATCACTTGTTACCGATTCTTTCCGTTGTCTTTATGCTAGCCTTATGATTCGATGCTTGTGTCTCGATCCTATCATATGTTTACCTTGCAGCCATGATATAGCCTTTCCTTCCACTTCCTATTAACTGTTGCTTGTTTACCTTGTTGGCCCTCGTGTCGTAGTTGCATGCTTAGTGTTGTTTGCGCTCGAGTCTTGTTGTCCTTTGTCGTATCACCTGTTTAGTCGATAGTTGGGTTTCAATTCAATCAACTTCATGTTAATGTTTGGGGTAATAACAATTCGATGATAAGGCACCGGCAGGAGGCCCGGCGTGGTTTTGCTGCCTGCTAGTGTCGAACTTAATTAAGAAAAGGGTCTTGTCCTCCGATCCATGATGAGCGCACTAACCGCATGTGGGAAGCGAGTATGGGCGCCCCCCGCAATTCTGATTCGATTCGCATCTCGTCCAAATCGCCACACTTAGTTCAGGCTTTCCATTTGATGCATGCATATGCAGGTGCGAGCCATTGGCGCCAGGGTGGAACTGTTGTAGTCGGCATTTAGGGCGGCATGGTCTTCCAGTGCTATGAGGGTCCCCCTTTTCTTCGTGGGGGCTCGATTAGCCGCGCACGCACAGCACGTGGTTCTTTGGGCTTGATGCGAAGAAGAGTTGGGCTGTGTTGAGTGCCCCGCTTGGTGGAAGTGCATTTCCATCTGGCGGGTCATTCCTACGTGTACGGCCAAATTGGTGCATCTATGCAGGGTTAAATCTTCTCGAGAAGCCGTGTTGTCCGCGGTTATGGATGACTTGGTGAAAGTGCTGGCTAACAAGTACTCGGACAACTTACACTTAACGATCATAACTTGACTAGTAATATAGATTACCTCCACCATAAAAATGAATGTCACCTTAATCAACCGTGTGAGTTTCCTTGGGTTGCTTCCTTAGTAGGGGGTAACATTGGATGGGTATTGTTTGGTGAATAGTTGTAGTTGGTTCTGTCGCGCTATCTTATCCCTTTCTTTTAGCCGGATGTTGTAGCGCGTCTCTGTAGTTAGTTAGTGCAGCCCGCTACCGCTTCGTTGCAATAATCCATTCCTTCCGTTGTACCCAAAGTATTTGTATCTTGTGATGATTGGTTACGCTGGTATCTTGTGAGTATGGTTTATCCACTTGCCAGTACTTAATAGTACTGACCCACGAATCCATTTCGTGGCTGCATATTCCACATTGCAGTCAACAGGTTTGAAGTCTGACGACGTTAGTTTGGGAATCCCTCCGGCTTGGCCTGGGCAGGGATTGGACGCCATCGGTTATCTTCAGGACTCTTAGTCCAATTTGTATCTTGTCCGTAGTCGGACACTATGTTGTTTCTTCCGCTGTTATTTGGATCTTTGTATTGTATCAGTTGTATTCTTGACTCGTTTGAGTCTTCTTGTATATATCTTTTCTGTTGTTGTTGCGGAATATTCGTGAACTGTTGTAATGTTATCACAAGTGGCAAACTGGAATCGGTTATTATGTGGATTTTGGCGAAAATGCTGAAATCTGCATAGTGCCCGATCCCGGGGCGTCACAACTCCTTAGCCAGAACCAGAAGGTTGCATAAAGGAGTGGTGAGAGCATCATTATTACCTCCACTCGGCACCAAGAATTATCTGAAGATACGCACCAGCTGATCATAGAGGGGAAGAACTCCCTCATTGCCCCCCAACAGTAAATCCAGGAGCATATAACTCAGCCATGACCACCTCCCTCTGAGGCCTATCCACCTCATGCACACGGCGACCAACTAGAGGATGAGAGCTGTAAGAGTATCCAAGAAGACGAGCAAACCTGGGGAAGGTAACCTCACAAGGAGTGGACTCAGTCATCCACTTGAGACAGCAAACCTGATCCTTACTGAACACCAGAGTAGACATAAACTGCATGACGAATTGGGTGTTGTAGTTGCACTTGGTCTCCATGAGCTTCAGAAGCCCGAACCTCTCAACAATACTCGCGGCATCATCAAACTCCTCCTTCTCTTTGATAGCAGCAAAGTCAAAGGGGTGCATCTCTCGGATAGGGAATCGGAAGTGACAGTAGACATCAGCATATATGTAGGACTGCACCAAGTTCCAGAACCGAGGATCACAAGCAACATCTCGAGGAGCAAGGTAGACATCCTTCTGCCTGAGCACAGAGAAATCCGGGACAGAGATGTCGGTCCTATAGTTGGGCCGAGCCTTCCTCTTAGGCTTAGATGAAACCTGTTTCTTGGGGCGCTTGCTAGAACGCATGTCAGAACAACCTGTGAAACAAGACAATAGAAGGATAGCAATAGGGATGAGTGCACGAATGTCAAGCAACGGATGAAACATGCATAAAAACAATAGAAGAGATTCCAGGTATTAATCTAAGTGGAAATCTAGCAAGGATTAATTTTGGGCTGTTCTCAAATGGTACTGCACAGAGCTGGATATTCCGGTTCAAAACTGAACCAGATATTCCGGTGGACCCGGATATTCCGGTTCAATCGTCGACAGGATATTCCGGTAGTGCGGAAACAACACAAAATCAATCTTAATCTAGACTTCAAAAGTAGATCGGTGACATGTGAATCTAGTCTATTGTATCTAGCATGCAAAGGGACCCCTAAGGAACAATTTCTACCAAGCATTGTCAACAAAAACACAAATCCATGGAGTGGTATGGTTATAGCACCAAGATTCAACGAGATTGAACTTTACCGGCATCCATGGACGAAGATGCTTGGATGGAAACGCTCCCGAGGACGAGGGGAACGAGATATGGGCCAAAGCTTGAAGATCCCGCGGAGGAAACGGCCCGGGAGGCCAAGAATCAGTGAGGCGGCGTTTGGGGTGGAGGAGAGGAGTTGGGGAAGAAAGGGCACGAACTGCCCCTTCCCCGTTCGTCTCCTGGTTATGTGATTTTTCGCCGGACCGGATATTCCGGTTCAAGTTTGAACCGGATATTCCGGTACAACCAGATATTCCGGTCCAAAACTGGACCGGAAATTCCGGCTGCTGATGGCTAGGTTGAGACTCCAAGTGCAGAGTGTGTAGCTAGTGGCAAGCCTTCTTCCCCACGAGGGTGACTCGAGGGTTTATATCGAACTCTTGGGGAGCCAGTATTTCAGCAGTTGTCTTCCAACCTTCCTCCAGGATCCTGCAAACAAGTAGAGAATTTTGTGCCCTCAACCTCACCAAGTGGTTGTCAAGCACAAGGTGTGAGACTTCTAAATTGCAATGCAAAACTGAAAGTAAATGTGCAATACTTAAATCTACTACTAAATGCAAATGAGAAAATAAATATGCAATGGATTGTTTTTGTATTTTTGTGATGCAAGTGGTGATGGAGATAATGTAAATTCGAATTGGAGATGCAAGTAAAGTAAATTGCAGCAAAGTAACTAGAGTGTTTTCTTATAATTAAAATAGGACCGGGGTTCATGGTTTCGCACTTGCATTCTCTCAAATAAAGTAGACGGTGGACATAAAGAATTACATGTGAGATTACAATAACATGTTTAACATTGAGTACTTCCATATGGGCATCACGTCCTAGCATAGAGATCTCTACGGTCATATTGATCCCTCTTATACTCCACCAAGATGCGAAATAAATCATAACACCTCGATAATTAAGGAAAAACCAGAGTATAGCTTTAAGCAATGTGACATGAAGTTGAAGTAAGAACTTGCTAGATCTAGTCATGGAGATTGATTAGTGTCACTTCAAATCCCCGGTAACAAGGTACTCCTTTTTATCCCTAATGAGGTAACTAAGAAAGGTTTAACAAAACCTAAGTGGATCGCTGAACTTATGTCACTTTCACAGCACTAGCCACCCCCCGTTACTCCAACTAATGCACCCATCACCCCACACACGCTCTCAAGAACTAGATTGATCAAAGCAAGCAAATAAGAACGGGGTACATAAGATACATCTACTCAAATAACTCAATAGAAACAATTGCAATCTCAGATTCAATAACTCATAGAAAAGATCCACCACATAGGAATTACAACGGTGCCCGTAATCATGTGAGGCAGCTCATACGGATCTAATTAGTGAAGCACATAGAGAGAGAGAGATACAAGTGCTACTTCCATAAACCCATAGCCCTGGGGTGGACTACTCCCTCTTCATGGAGATGTCGATGGTGATGACGTTGGAGGGGTAGGAGATCACACCGGCGGCACCCCGCCGGAGTTTCCCCCTCCAATCTGGAACTTCTGGTCTCTGTTTTGGTGTTTCGGTGTTTCGGCGGCGCTCCTCTCCGTAAGGGTACGGGCGACCCTTTTTATAGTCGGTTTTAGGTCAAGACGGAGTCGGTAAGTCGAAGATGGAAGGAATTGGGGCCACAGGGGCCTCTCACGCGGCCAAGGAATCTGGCCGCGTGGAAGGTCCTCTTTTGGGCCTCCTTGCCCAATTCTCGTGGATCCTTCGCCCGCAAGTCTTCTCCTTCCAAGAAAATGACCCCCGCAGATTTTCAGGTGATTTCGCGGAAGTTTGCCCCCTGAAACGTCAAAAATATAGAAAACGGGGTTTCTGACAGGCAGGGTTAATTCCATAAAAGTTGGGGGACTTTGTAATTTAACTCCAAAATACTATAAAACATTGAATTATACCCTTATATGATGCAATATGTAATATAAAACCATGTGAAAATATGCAAAATTCATCTATGCATTTTACATGCATCAACATCCCCAAGCTTAACCCATGCTCGTCCTCGAGTATGAAGGTGATAAAACTAAGATGGGTTTTGCATATTGAAACAATCATGGGATATCAAGGAGGATTATTCATGCTACATATAATCAAATGATTAATACTAGAAATGAGTAGCAATATACAATTCATGTTGTAAGAAATATCAAATATGCAAGCAAAGATGCTTCATGAAAGTTCACAAAGTGTATAATGAAATAAAAGCACTATGGACCAAATGCATACACAAAATGAAAAATAAAATCCTATATTGGTCAAAGAATAGCATAATGGAGAATAGAAAATATAGTGGACACTTTGGAGAAAATTGAGTAGAGGTAAAACATGATCAAGTCTTATTTAGCCTCTAAATTATTCAACTAAAATTACTAATTGAAATTTGGTATCCATTGATATAGGACTCTCATTGTCCCTTTATCACTAGCCTCTTAAAATTGTGAGTATTGAAGTAATGAGAATGACAAGGTGGTTGAAAGCCTCATGCCCCGTGAGTGTGAAAACCTACTCCATGATTACTCAACTTAAGATTCCTAATAAGCTTTGTACAATCATAATAAGTATTAATGACATCATAGAGAACCACAAAGAGGTACCTCTTGCCCCATGACATGGAAACAAGCCCATGTTACAATGACAAGATGACAAACGGAGTAGACTCATCATCCTTTTTATTTTCATTCACTATTATGCATAGCTTCTTATTTTATTATAGGATGTGTTGTAGAGTCACTCAAGCTGTAAGTAAATTTCCACCATGATAAAGCATGGCTTGGGTTAGCGGCCCAATGCGTTTCTCTAGTCATATAGATACTTACTCATCAAAACTTACTATTCCTCTATTTCATTTCGGCATGGCAGGAGTCCAAAAACAAAAGTACATGATATCAACCAAATGTAAATTTTTTGTGCAATGTTGAAAGCTTTCCGGTGATACACGTTTATAGCTAGCTCCCAACCACACACTTGTCAAACGCAAAACTTGTGGCTCCCATTATTGGGTCATGTTTATTAGATGCATAAAAAGTAAAGTGTGCCTTCAAAAGTTTGTGAGAGTCCTATCCCAAGTTCAACCCATGACAATTAATAAAGTGAATATCTTAATTTAGAACATAAATAACACAATAACATGGTGAACATACACGGAATAGCAATGAAGCTAATGGGAAGATATGGTGGACTCACTGGAAATACTTGGCTAAGGAGTGTTGGAAACAAGTTTTTACTTGTTGGAATTTTTAAATTTTTGGGCTAGAAAGAGGGAGATAGTTGACCAGCTACTATGCATGCATATGTACATAGAACTACTCATTTCATGACAAACTAAATAAACCAGCAATTAACATCAAGGACATGAATAAGAGATAGCTCAAGACAACATTATTGCAAATTTCTACACATAAAAAGTCTATAAATCATGCAAACATATGTAGCTCTTCAAATCAACCATGGCATCCCTAATCCAAGTCATAATACTAGCATCCAATACATTCCAACCCCAAACTCCAGTAGCTCAATCTCATATAAGATGATGGTGGTGGTCTTATCAAAACAAAAATAAAAACAAAAACTATACGCTTCAAGTCTCTACGATAAATGATTTGCTTAGAAAAACATAAAGTAGACGTGTGCTAACCAAAAGAGTGTAGCTCCAGTGGGGTGTTCATCACATCCCAAAGCTTATGGCTTTCACCATTCTTGGATGTCTTGAGGCGCAGCTCCTCTATTCCCTGTGAAAAAACTTCACAAAACATGTTTCTCCCATTCTTTTTCTATGGGGTGAGATTAGCAAGGACAAACAAATCACATGCTTGCTGTGCAAAAGTCCAAATAAAATGCTCCAGTAGATAGACAATAAGGTTCATTATGTTGTATGTTCACTCTCTTGCTTGAAAGAATCATGGAAATTCGATTCCCAAGCCCAAAGAGTGCATAAAACAAAAGAAGGCAGAATCTGTCCAGAAAAGCAACAGCAGGAAAACGAACGTTTTTCCCTAAGCTAGACTCGCCAAACAATTAAGCCAATTTTTGTGGTTACAGAGGACAAAAAGATGTAGAACATACTAAAACATTAGCTCAATCAGACATACCAATAAAAAACGTAAAATCATACGGTGAGCAGACTCGTGCTAAAACAGAAATTTCATGCACTAGGATAGCAACTTACAAGTCCAAATGGGTTTGACTTGACTCTTTATTGAAAACTACAGAATTAAAAAATAAAAACTAATATCTTGAGACATCAAGAGGACACTAGGAAAATCCAAGCAAAAACAACCGGGTTGCCTCCCGTAAAGCGCTTTCTTTATAGCCATATAGCTAGGCTTTACTTACTTGATAATCAAGAGGGATAAAGCTCACGAGGGAGCTTGTTCTTCAGCGTGCCCCTCTTCCTTGGGAAGTGCTCCATGCTTTTCTGGTGAGGGAACTGAAACTTGACATTCCCTTCCTTGGAGTCTATGATTGCACCTGTAGTACGAAGAAAAGGTCTACCCAAAATAATAGGACTAGGGGATTTATCCCCCATATCCATAATAATGAAATCAACGGGTACAAAAGTCATGTGCAGTTCAATCATAACATCTTTTACTTGTCCTATAGCATGTTTAGTAGAGTTATCAGCAAGGACAAATTCACTTGAGCACATTTCTAAATTTTCTAGTTCTAGCAATTCATATAATTCTTTAGAGAGTACCGATACACTAGAACCTAGATCTAACATAGCATGGTGAATTTCTTTTCCAATTGAAACTAGCACCTTGGGGATCCATGCATCCCCAAGCTTAGGAGGTATCATGGCCTAATTCTTGTACCTAGCAATTTTTTCTTGCAAGACATGATTAGCAATATAAGATCCAAAGCCAGGTTGATTAACATTTATAGTGGGATCACTAGCAAATTTTTGTAGAGTAGCAATAAGTTCTTGCAAGATACTTTTTTCTAAATCAAACAATGGATCCTTAATTTCAGTAAGCATCATAATTTCCACTACTTTTCCTTTTCTATTATGCATATTAAAAATCTCATAGCGATCATCAAAAATATCCTCGGGTACTTCAGCCTTTTTTAAGCTCTCTTTAATTTTAACCTCTAAGAGCAAACTTTCAAGCAAAACATGGGTATTTGCAGCATTAGTACTAGTAAAAGATCCCCCACATTCATTATCTAAAAAGGCTCTAGAAGTTTCAGAAAGTCCCTGATAAAACATATGCATAAGTATCCAATCTCTAAAGCCATGCCCTATTCCATATGCTCTACTTCTAAATCTCTCCCATGCTTCTATTATTGATTAATATTTTTCTTGTTTAAAGGTAATGAGCAATTGTTTAACATTGTAATTCTTTTCAGCATGACAAAACCTTTCAATAAATGCAGCCCTTAAGTTGAACCAAGTAGTAAAATTGCTAGGCGGCCATCTTAATATCCAATCTAATGCTTTGCCTCCTAGTGAGTTGGGAAAGAGTTTAACTTTAGTAGTGTTGATGTTTGCATGATTCAAGTTCAAATTTTTACATCTTTCATCAAATTTCTTAAGATGGAACAAAGGGTCTTCTTTAGGCTTTCCATAGAAACGAGATTCATAAATCATTTTAATAACACTAGGATCTACCTCTAATTTTTTCAACGGGAATATTTAGCTCTTGAGGGAAATTCCTAACACTGAATGGCCAATAAGTTCTCTGCTCCATTTTCCAAATTTTTATGTAGTTTTTAATTTTTTATTCAAAACAAAAGTAAAGTAACTAAGCAAATTCGAAATACTAAAATAATCTAGATAAATAAATGCAAAACTAAAATGCAAACTAAAATAAAATACGCAAGACAAAACAAAAAAACAAGAACAAAAACAAAAACAAGACAAGAAACAAAACAATATACTTGAAAGAAGGTGGAGATAGAAAGGACGGTACTCACGTAGGTGCAACCTCCCCAAGCTTAGGTGTTTGCACACCTTGTTGGTGATGAAGACTTCTTGTGAGCTCCCTTGGACAACTCCTTCACCTATGGCTCCCCGGCAACGGCGTCAGAAAAACGCTTGATGGCTAGGTTGACACTCCAAGTGCAGAGTGTGTAGCTAGTGGCAAGCCTTCTTCCCCACGAGGGTGACTCGAGGGTTTATATCGAACTCTTGGGGAGCAAGTATTTCAGCAGTTGTCTTCCAAGCTTCCTCCAGGATCCTGCAAACAAGTAGAGAATTTTGTGCCCTCAACCTCACCAAGTGGTTGTCAAGCACAAGGTGTGAGACTTCTAAATTGCAATGCAAAACTGAAAGTAAATGTGCAATAATGAAATCTACTACTAAATGCAAATGAGAAAATAAATATGCAACGGATTGTTTTTGTATTTTTGTGATGCAAGTGGTGATGGAGATAATGTAAATTCGAATTGGAGATGCAAGTAAAGTGCAAGTAAAGTAAATTGCAGCAAAGTAACTAGAGTGTTTTCTTATAATTAAAATAGGACCGGGGTTCATGGTTTCACACTTGCATTCTCTCAAATAAAGTAGACGGTGGACATACAGAATTACATGTGAGATTACAATAACATGTTTAACATTGAGTACTTTCATATGGGCATCACGTCCTAGCATAGAGATCTCTACGGTCATATTGATCCCTCTTATACTCCACCAAGATGCGAAATAAATCATAACACCTCGATAATTAAGGAAAAACCAGAGTATAGCTTTAAGCAATGTGACATGAAGTTGAAGTAAGAACTTGCTAGATCTAGTCACGGAGATTGATTAGTGTCACTTCAAATCCCCGGTAACAAGGTACTCCTTTTTATCCCTAGTGAGGTAACTAAGAAAGGTTTAACAAAACCTAAGTGGATCGCTGAACTTCTGTCACTTTCACAGCACTAGCCACCCCCCCGTTACTCCAACTAATGCACCCATCACCCCACACACGCTCTCAAGAACTAGATTGATCAAAGATAGAAAATAAGAACGGGGTACATAAGATAAATCTACTCAAATAACTCAAGAGAAACAATTGCAATCTCATATTCAATAACTCATAGAAAAGATCCACCACATAGGAATTACAACGGTGCCCGTAATAATGTGAGGCAGCTCATACGGATCTAATTAGTGAAGCACATAGAGAGAGAGATACAAGTGCTACTTCCACAAACCCATAGCCCTGGGGTGGACTACTCCCTCTTCATGGAGATGTCGATGGTGATGACGTTGGAGGGGTAGGAGATCACACTGGCGGCGCCCCGCCGGAGTTTTCCCCCTCCAATCTGGAACTTCTGGTCTCTGTTTTGGTGTTTCGGTGTTTCGGCGGCGCTCCTCTCCGTAAGGGTATGGGGGACCCTTTTTATAGTCAGTTTTAGGTCAAGACGGATTCGGTAAGTCAAAGATGGAAGGAATTGGGGCCACAGAGGCCAAAAGGGGGCCTCTCACGCGGCCAAGGAATCTGGCCGCGTGGAGGGTCCTCTTTTGAGCCTCCTTGCCCAATTCTCGTGGATCCTTTGCCCGCAAGTCTTCTCCGTCCAAGAAAATGACCCCCGCAGATTTTCAGGTGATTTTGCATAAGTTTGCCCCCTGAAACGTCAAAAATATAGAAAACGGGGTTTCTGATAGGCAGGGTTAATTCCATAAAAGTTAGGGGACTTTGTAATTTAACCCCAAAATACTATAAAACATTGAATTATACCCTTATATGATGCAATATGTAATAGAAAACCATGTGAAAATATGCAAAATTCATCTATGCATTTTACATGCATCAGCTTCCTACTGATCCGAAATTTCCTCGTTTCAATGGAATGACACAAGTGCTAGAAGAAGATGGCTTTTTGATAGAATGGCTTAGGATAGAAACACCAAACTGAAAGTAGTACTTATCCCTCTCAAAAGCAAGAATCAAACAAACAAAAGACCAATTGAGTGAGATTTTCCTACGAAAGAACACTTAGAAGGGAGATACCAAGAAATGCAATGAAATATCAACTAAAACCCAACTAATATCCAACTCTTCGAAACGAAGAGGTTGGTGGCCTAGGCCACCATGTAAGAGATCATGGTATGCGACCGCGAAGATGTATCTTGGGTGCATTTCCAATTATCGACATTGAAGCTCACAATTCAACATTAGAAAAAGAGAGATCACAATGAATATCTGCTATGGGCATAATGGGGGGAGGGAGAACCCAATGTGTTAGGATAACACTCCCCCTATGTCCATGCCTACACCTAAACTCGAACACGTTTCATCTATAGGGGTGTGTGCAAGATATTCAAGTCAAACTCCTTGAATCAATCACATTTAGTTCATTCCTCAAGAACAAGAATCTTGCATCATCAAGTGGCTTTGTGAAAATATCCGCAAGATTGTCCTTGGTGGGCACATAAGATAGTGAAATATCCCCTCTTTCCACATGGTCACGGATGAAGTGGCGGCGGATCTCAATGTGCTTCGTTCTTGTATGTTGCACGGGATTGTAAGCAATCTTGATGGCACTCTCATTGTCACACAAAAGAGGCACTTTATCCATGTTAACTCCATATTCCTTGAGAGTTTGCCTCATCCATAAAAATTGAGTGCAAGCACTTGCGGCGGCAACATACTCGGCTTCGGCGGTAGAGCGAGATATGTAATTTTTCTTCTTGGAGGACCAACTCACTATGGACCTACCAAGAAATTGGCAAGCCCCGGAAGTAGACTTCCTATCATCTTGATCACCCGCCCAATCGGAATCCGTGTAGCCATTGAGAGAAAATTGTGCCCCCTTTGGGTACCACAAACCAAATCTTGGGGTATGAACCAAATAACGAAAGATCTTATGGACCGCCATTAAATGGCAATCCTTCGGGGCCGCTTGATACCTTGCACACACACCTACACTCAAAACGATATCGGTCCTAGATGCACAAAGATAGAGCAAAGAACCAATCATAGAACGATATAGCTTTTGATCCACATCCTTACTCCCCTTTGGATTACGTGATAGATGGCACTTGACTTGCATATGAGAGGTCTTGATCTTTGCATCTTGGAAGTTAAACCTCTTGATCATGTCTTGGGTATACTTGGCTTGAGAAATGAAAGTCCCACGAGCCAATTGCTTGATATCAAAGCCAAGGAAGAATTTGAGCTCACCCATCATAGACATCTCGAACCTGTCAGTCATAAGCTTAGAGAACTCATTATTGAAAGCTTGGTTAGTTGAGCCAAAGATGATATCGTCCACATAGAGTTGGCATATGAAAAGCTCTCCCTTTACTCTCTTGGTGAAGATAGTGGGGTCGATCTTGCGAACTTCGAAACCACGGTCAACTAACAATTCTCTAAGGTGCTCGTACCAAGCACGAGGTGCTTGTTTGAGACCATAGAGAGCTTTGTCAAGTTTGTAGACATGGTTAGGAAAGTTAAGATTCTCGAACCCGGGAGGTTGCTTCACATATACTTCCTCTTTGAGTGGACCATTCAAGAAAGCACTTTTCACATCCATTTGTTGAAACTTGAAATTGTGAGAAGAGGCATAAGCAAGGAGGATACAGATGTACTCAAGACGAGCCACGGGTGCGTAGGTTTCATCAAAGTCGATGCCTTCAACTTGAGTGTAGCCTTGAGCAACCAAGCGAGCCTTGTTCGTTATGACTATGCCATGCTCATCTTGCTTGTTCTTGAAAATCCACTTCGTGCCAATAACATTGTGGCAATCTTTGGGCTTCTCAACCAATCTCCAAACCTTGTTGCGCTCAAAGTTACTGAGCTCATCATGCATTGCTTCAACCCAATCGGAGTCCTCAAGACCTTCAAACACTTTCTTCGGTTCCACCATAGAGATATGAGCTTGATGTTCACTAAAGTTAGCCAATTGCTTTCTTGTGGACCTTCTAGCTTGAATATCCTCCAAGACCTTTTTGTCTTGGGCATCAATATGCTTCAAAGCTCTTCTTATCCTTTTGACACGACGGGATTCGATCTCCTCATTATTGCGAGGAGGGATCACTTGATCATCTTGATCATTTGGGTCCCCATCTTGACCAACTTGGCCTTGATCATCATCATCATCAACAACAATATCTTCAACACTTGCTTCAACTTGAGGAGAGGATGAATAGGATGGTTAATCTTGGCCTTGACCTTGACTCGCATTAGTGAGAGGAGTGGGTACGACTTGCGGAGTCACTTGGTCAATGAGAGGAGGGTCTTGAACATGTTCTTGGTTATGTGTAATAGTTGACTCCTTGGCTTGTTCTTCTATTGTAGAGGAGGGCTCCACATGTGTAGAGCATAGTCCTTCTCGAGTCGCCATAAGGTGTCCCTCAATGGGGCGGAAAAATCCCACACCCATCCTTCCTATGGATTCTTGAGGTATTTCAACATCTACATTAGAAACATGAAATTGCGCCACTTGGGAGCCATCATTTTCCTCGAAAGCCACAATACAAGATTCTATGACAAACCGTGAGGCTTTGTCATAGACTCTATAAGTGTGGGATTCGGCACCGTAACCAACAAATATACCCTCAATAGTTTTGGATTGAAATTTAGACAACCTAACACCCTTGATCAAATAAAAGCACTTACAACCGAATACACGGAAGTAGGAGACATTGGGCTTGTTGCCGGTGAAGATCTCGTATGGAGTCTTGTCCAAGCCTTTGCGGATGTAGAGGCGGTTGGAGGAGTGGCATGCGGTGGATATGGCCTCGGCCCATAAGTATTTCGGAGAAGTGTACTCCGCCAACATGGTCCTTGCCATATCCAAGAGAGTGCGATTCTTCCTTTCGGCAACACCATTTTGTTGAGGAGTGTAAGTGGCGGAGTATTGATGACGAATGCCTTCCTCACTAAGGAATTCATTCAATGTATAGTTCTTGAACTCCGAACCATTATCACTCCTAATAGCCATGATTTGCACATTGTGTTGACGTTGCACTTGGTTGGAGAAGTCGATGATGGTTTGTTGTGTCTCACTCTTGCAATTGAAGAAATAAACCCAAGTGTATCTTGAATAATCATCGACAATCACCAAGAAATACTTCTTGCCTCCAAGACTTGCCTCGGGCACGGCACCAAAGAGATCAACATGGAGAAGCTCCAAGATCCTCTTTGATGAAATAATAGTCTTGGCCTTGTGCACCTTATCATGCATCTTTCCTTCAACACACGACCTACAAACGCGATCCTTTGAAAAGGAAATTTTTTCTTTTAGTCCGACAATAAGGCCACCTTTGTGAAGACTTTGCAAAGTTCTCATGTTGACATGGGACAAGCGGCGATGCCACAACCATCGCACGTCCGCCTTTCCGAAAAGACACATTGTTTGAGTGTTGGTAGACTTCGAAAAGTCCACCACGAACAATTCATTTTCAACATGTCCCACGTAAGCGACGTCAAGAGTATTGCTCCTCAAAAGGACCACAATATCAACATCAAAAAAGACGGAGAAACCCATCTTTCCAAGAGAGCGAACGGAAAGTAAATTGTAACCAAGGGATTCGACAAGCATGACGTTCTCGATAGTGATATCGGGAGCCACCACAACCTTGCCGAACCCAGATACCTTAGACGAGGACGAGTCTTCATAAGTGACGGTTGCTTGTATGTCATTTGGGCGCAACTCCGTCACAAGCTCTTTGCTTCCGGTCATATGGCTAGTGCATCCACTATCAAGTATCCATTTAGTCCCACCGGAAGAATAGCCCTGCAAGAGATAATTGACTAAAGTTAGGACCCGAGATGGGTCCCTTCATGTTAGCAACAAGGGTCTTTGGAACCCAAATAGTATAGTCAATGAAACCCTCAATAGGACCAACATATTTAGCTTGTACAACACCATAATAATCAACATATAAGAAATGGTGTGGATTGTTAGTTCCCGCAGAGGTGCTACGAGTAGTGTTGTCCCTCATGACACTACTACTCGAGGCAACATTGTTTGCTTGTGCGGGTGTTCTACGAGTAGTGTTGTCTCTAATGACAATACCACCCGAAGCACCATTTTGGTTCTTCTTCTTGTTCTTCTTCTTGGCTACATAGCCAAGACCTTGATTACCCACTTGTTTCCTTGGAGCACTCAATTGTTGTCTAGCAATGACCACATTAGATCTAGGGGCAACCACTTCTGGGGTAGGAATCACTACCTTCTCAACTTGAGGGCCTTTGCCCTTGAGCATTGCTAGCTCATCCTTCAACCTAGCATTTTCCTCAATAATGTTTGCATGATCACAAGAAGAAGTAGAGGTGCTAGGATTGTTAGGTTGAGTAAGTTGAGTTTGAAGTTGTTCATGCAACTCTTTGAGGGATGAGTGTTGGCTTTCCAAAGCTTTGTGAGCCTTGGTTAGCTTTTCAAACTCCTCGGTTAGTTTACCATGACCAACCCCAAACTCGAATTTATCCTTTTTAGCCTTTTTATATTTAGCAATGGCAAGATCACGTTCCTTAGTGATTTTAGAGACAAGTTCATTATGAGTTAATTCAATAGATTCAAGTTCATCCTCTAGAGAAATTCTACCATCATGCTCTTCTTCAAGAGTCATTGAGAGGGATGCAATTTCATCCGCATCCCTTCTCTCAACCTCACCTTTCTTATCAAGGTCCTCTTGGGCCTCTCCCAATTGCCTCATGAGATTCTCAAAGTACTTCTTGGTCTTCCCTTGAATGTTAGACATAAAATGGTCCAAGGAGACCCTTTCATCTTCTTCTCTAAGACTACAAAGATGTTCTAGTTCACTAGGGGTCTTAGAGTTGGGAGAAGATGATACCTCCGTGACCTTAGCCATGAAGCACTTGGCATTGCGTTGAGGAAGATCGTCATTGGGGAATTCAAAGAGGGATGAAGATGATGGAATGGTAGCAATATCTAGAGCGGCCACTTCACTAGTGGTTTCTTCTTCGTCATCACTCCCGGAATCATACTCCTCTTGAGTCAAGAGCACAAACTTGGTGGGAGATTTCTTGTTGAATGGTTTCTTCTTGAAATGAGGTTTCTTGTACTCAGCCTTGGACTTGTCCTTGCGAATGAGCTTGCCACTATGGACCTCTCTATTCTCATAAGGGCACTCCGCAATGAAGTGGTGCTTGTCTTGGCAATTGAAGCAAGATCTAACTTTTTGAGCCCCGTCATTTCCATAACGAGACTTGGTCTTCTCCTCAACAAATTTCTTGCCCTTGGGAGGATTGTTCCAAAACTTTTGCACGGTGAGAGCAATAAGATCCTTTAGAACGGGACCATAGTCTTGTTCCTTCAAAGGAGGCAATGCCTCTTCTCCATCTTCTTCATTCTCAACCTCTCTTGACAAAACCTTGGCCTTCAAAGCAACATATGCTCCTTGGTGCATTCCAATGGCCCTAGCACGGTTGTCAAGAGCATTCTTGGTTTGCACCTTGTAGGAGGACATTTCTTGCACCACTTGAGTTGAGGTCATGAAGGAGAAATCATGTCTTCCTTGAATGCTCTTCAAATCCACGCCCTCAAATGGCATTACGGCAATCATGTACTTCCTCTTGATCCAAGCATCGTCAATGTACGTGGCACCAACACTTGAGAAGGTGGTGGCAAGAGTTTTGAGTCTTCGATACATGTCAACATGATCTTCTCCATCATGCATATAAAATCCTTCGGCCTCATTGGTCAAGGCGTCATATCTATTTCTTTGCATGCTCCCATTCCCCACGAACATGATGAATAGAGCATCCCATGTTTCTTTGGCGGTGGAGAAATGTTGGAGATGCGGCATGTGGTTAGGACCCACGGCTTGTTGAAGAATGGACAAAGCGGTGTAGTTTAGTTGGCAATCTACGGCTTCTCTTCTTGTGAGATTCTTGGGATCAAATGGCTTGTATCCGTCACGAGTGATCCTCCAAAGATATATACAAGAAGAATTCAAGTGAGTCTCCATGTAGTATTGCCATTCACGAAAAGAAAAATCATCAATTTTAGGTGGATCTCCCCTAGGGATTATATGAGGATGAGGGACGGGGGGATCAGGAGAATATCGTCCTTCAACGGAGTTATATACTTCCTCTCCACCCGCGCCCTTCTTAGCGGATTGTTCGGCGGAAGCATTTTTAGATGGATCGCCATCTACCCCTTTCTTGGCGCCCTCCGGAGTAGTATCAGGAAGAGATGATTCGACTACCTCCGGTCCTTTGGCTTTGAGGAGTTGTGCCATGAGTTGACGCAACTAATCAAATTTGGTGTCTATGGATGAGGTCAATGAATTTCTCAAAGCATTGAGATCATCCATGGTCACCTTGCCACCAGACGTTGCGGCATCCAAATCGTCTCCCATACTAACACTCTTAGGTGGTTAAGCCCGATAGAAGAGCCGAGGCTCTGATACCAATTGAAAGTAAAGTATGGGCACGTAGAGGGGGGGTGAATAGGTGCTACGACCAATTTTAATTTTTCTTTTGATTTAGGCTTGACACAAAGGTAAATTCTCTAGATAATGCGGCTACGGTGAATTTACCTATATGACAAGGATAATGATAAACACAATGCAAGCGATAAGTAAAGAGAGTGAGGGAACGAGGTAACCAAAGTGAAGCACACGGAGACGTGATGTATTCCCGAGTTCCTCCTTTTTAGGGGAGTACGTCTCGTTGGAGGGGTGTGAGCTCGCCACGAAGGCCTAATCAACGCCACAAAGGCCTCACCCTATTCTCCGATGAACTCCGCCACAAAGGCCTAGTTCACCTTCCACTATTGAACCCCTTTGAGGCGGGGATCGAGTCCTTTACAAACAACTTGGGGCACACACCCACAACCAAATTGTGGGCTCCCAATTCTTCTTGAATCACCAACAAGTATCAAGATGCCTAGGTTCTCCACAAGAGGAAACCCTAGGCTAGATCCCTCAATCTAGAGAGGGGGAAAATGAAGAACGGCTCGGTGAAGATGTATATTGTGGCCTTCTCCTTCAATCCTCCAAAGATCTTCAAGGTTGGGTGGAGGGATTGGGAGTTATGAGGGATTTGGTGAGTTCTTAAATGCTCATAAATGCTAAGGGGGAGAACTAGATCTTGGGGAAGAAGAGGAGGGGTATTTATAGCCCCTCCTAACAACTAGTCGTTGTGCATGATTTTTGGGACCGGAATATCCGGTCCAAGTTTGGACCGGAATATCCGGTCAGCTTCTCTTCACGAATCCTGTTGACTTGAACTAGATTATCCGGTTTCCCATGAATAATCCGGTTCAAATAATCCGGCTCGCTTCTGTGCAGCGCAGGCAACTGTACCGGATATTCCGGCTCCTCCGGAATAATCCGGTACAAATAATCCGGCTCGCTTTTGTCAGCTATTCTTCCAGTCCTTAGCCATTTTAGGGCAACATCACCACAACCGGAATATTCGGTCCGAGATGAATAATACGGATCAAATAATCCGGCTCATCTATGTCCGGAAAATGGTCCAGAATTTTCCAGACTGGAATATCCGGCTCCTCCGAATAATCCGGTTCCAAATAATCCGGTTGGGTTCTATCCCAAATCTCTCAGGCCAAACTTCACCGACTTATCGGTGATCGATGCCGATGTTAAGTATAACACCTGCACGCTAAACACCTCGATAAATAATGTACTTAGTATTGTTAACTAACACACAAAACACCGGGAAAACGAAATGCACTTTCATAACTAACAGACTAATCCTTGTTTTAGAGCTTGTGCAGGTTTTATTTGATGCATATGAAAATGCCAAAGCACTTCCAATAAATATCCTCAAGAGCATACAAGTTTATTCGAAAGGAAAGAGCTCGAAAAGACAATTCTGGGAAGCTATTTTTTTACAGGCAACAGATGCTCCGGTGAAACCACCGGAACCTTCGCCCAACTCTACTTTCTCAGCACATCCCAGGCGCGGGCCTCCGGTGGAGGGTACGGTGTTACCTCCACTAAAAACGCCTTCGGGTGGATATGAGCGGAGGCTGGGACGGAGCCCACCAAAACCTCCGGTGGGCGGAACCTCCGCCCTAGCCACCGGAAACTCCGCTGATTCCATCGGGCTACCAGGTGGGCGTGGGCTCCGGTGGCGCCTCCGGTGCTACCTCCGCCGAAAACGCGTTAGGGTGCATAAGGGCGGAACTTGGGGCGGAACCCACCGGAGAGAAAAGGAGCCACGCGGGCGCGTGCGAGTGAAGACCACCGGAGCCTCCGGTGCTGCGTGGGTTGTCCAACGGCCAGATTGGGGAAGGGGTATTTAAAGCCCTTCCTCTACCTCATAAATGCTAAGCTTTTCCCACTCTCTCTCCTAGCCATTAATGAAAGCTTCAACCTCCTAGATCTCCCTATCCAACCACCCAATCACTCCATAACTTTGTGGAGAGCTAGAGTAGACCTAGATCTGTGATTCCACCAAAGGAATTGCAAATCCATCCACCACATCCTAGTAGATCTAGAATCCTACTTGAGGCCTAGAAACCTTAGTAGATCTTGTGCTTGTAGCTTCCACCTTGTTGAAAAGAAGCTTCGTATTGTTTGAGAGCCTCCATCCATCTTGTGGAGTGTCCTCAAGCTCGTGTAAAGGTTTGGTCAACGCCTTCAAGTCGACCTCATAGTGGAAACGAGAATCTCCCTCGCCGGAGAAGCTCAAGGAGAATAAGGTGTGCACAACCGTGCTATTGAGGAGTGCCTAGGTGGCTCCCCACCTCTCCAATGTAGACGTACTTCTCTTGAGAAGGAACTACGAGAAACATATCCTTGTCTCCTTGTTTACACTTGTGGTTTATCTTGTTACCTTTCCTTTTACTTCCATTGCGTATCTTATCTTGCATCACATAGGTGGCACATCTGGAGAACCTTGTCTTATCTTGTTTAGCCATAATTAAAAGGAAAAGATGAAAAATTGGTAGTCAACCTATTCACCCCCTCTAGTTGACCATAGTGCACTTTCAATTGGTATCAGAGCCTCGGCTCTTGCTAAGGGCTTAACCGCCTAAGAGTATAATGGTCAATGAAAATGAGCCTGACGGTTCTAATGCGGAAATCGCCAAAATGGCCTACACTATAACTAACCTACAAGAAACGGTTGGAACTCTCCAAACCTAATTGTCCAAGGTTAGTCCTAGTGTTGGTTCGGGGGTTTCTAGCACAAAGAAAATGTTGGAGGCCATGATGGGGAAACCAAGGAGCTTGAGGAACCACTCCCCATCGTCGAAGATGTTAGCTAGGATGATGAGTCCATTCCGGACATTGCCGAAATGGAAGCTAACATTGCTTTGGCCAAGGCGAAAGCCAAGGCAAAGGCCGATAAAAAGGCTAAGGGCGGTGGGAGTTCCGAAGGCTCCAAGTCTAAGACGGCTAATGGTCCGGGGTATAATTCAAGAGTTCCACCACGTGCAAATTATGACTCTATCCATCCCATTGCCACAATGCCACACATGGTAAATGTCGGAGTTCCTCCCATGCTTAACACTAATGAATTTTCTTCTTGGAAGTTCGATACGGAGTCTCATATTTCAGGGTCTTGCACCGCTTTGTGGAGAAGTATACTCCATGGATTCCATCCTCATGATGCGAGCAACTTGACTCCAAGGGAGGACATTGAATTTCAACTCAACAAGACCTCTCTTGTCACTATTCAAAAGGCTCTCCCAAGAAAACATCTTGAACACATCCGCGGCATCAAGACTGCCAAGGAGGCTTGGGATAAACTTGACTCCTTGTTCCAAGGAAATGCTAGCATCCAATTGTAGAATATGCATCTCAACAAGTCCCTCGGGTGAACCCATAGGGTTTCGATTAGGAGAACGTGTAGGCACTGGTGACAATCGTCGGTTAAACAGAGGCACGATTTACCCAGGTTCGGGGCCCTCGTAGAGGTAAAACCCTTACTCCTGCTTCTGTCGATCTGTATTGATGAGTAGATCGGTTACAATGGGGGATGCTCAAGTCGAGAGTATGATCTCGATCTCAAGCCTTTGGTGGTGCGATGTTGCTTGTCCCCCATCATGGTGGTTCTCCTGGCCTTATATAGGTGGCCAGGTCTGAAACCGTACCCGGGGGGGGGGGGGCACAAACCCTAACCTAAAGTCGGTTACAAGTTTCCTAACTTGACCCACAAGGCCTTGCGGGTGGGCTTCAACTGGGCCTTCTAGAATAGTCCACGTCATCTCCTCTTGGGCTTAGGTCCTAGGCCTTGGACCGGGTATCTTCACCCAATAGGTCCAGGGTTCATCCCTTCGTCAGTAGTGTCGAATCTGCATCTCAACAAGTCCCTCGGGTGAACCCATAGGGTTTCGATTAGGAGAACCTGTAGGCGCTTGTGACAATCGTCGGCTAGACATGGGGCACGATTTACCCAGGTTCGGGGCCCTCGTAGAGGTAAAACCCTTAATCCTGCCTCTGTCGATCTGTATTCACGAGTAGATCGGTTACAATGGGGGGGTTGCTCAAGTCGAGAGTATGATATTGAGCTTAAGGCTTGGTGGTGCGATATTGCTTGTCCTCTCCTGGTGGTTCTCCTGGCCTTATATAGGGGGCCAGGTCTCAAATCTCACCCGGGAGGGACTCAAACTCTAACCCTAAGTCGGTTACAAGTTTCCTATCTTGATCCGCAAGGCTTTGCGGATGGGCTTCAACTGGGCCTTCTAGAATAGTATAAGGCATCTCCTCTTGGGCTCCAGTCCTGGGCCTAGGACCAGGTATCCTCAGTCGGCATGTCCAAGGTCCATCCCTTCGTCAGTAGCCCCCGAGCGTTTGCTTGATTGGGATTTCCCTGTCGGGTAGACGCTCAAAGTTTCGTCTTGCTTTCCTTCGGATGATCTTTTTAGTCGTTTTCTGATTGGAGGGCGTAACCCTGTGTGATGAGTTTTTTATGCCCGAGTATCGAGCGATGAAAGTGCCTGTGTTTTTGGATATTTTCGCAGAAGGATACGGCTTAGCAGCTTGGCTCTCCCGAAAGATCAGGGCCAATTAATTGCATCTAGGGCAAAAACAGTTCTAGCCTACACAGATTCGAGACCTCCGACTCAAACCCGATGAGGTGATTATTGCAACTGGGCCGTAGAGGTCTTATCGAGTCGAATTTTAACCTATAGGGGTACCCGGCGCGTCCGCTAGGATGTTTCTTCGTGTTGTTGACACGGAAATTTACCGGAGGACGCAGCTTGAGTGCGATTCCAGGCCCTCAAGAGAGATCTTTTTATGTCTTACCTTCATATCCGAAAGGATATGGCATCCGGATGTGCCTAGTCGGCCGAACAATCCAGGTCTGTGATGTGTATACATCGTATGATAGAGTGGCAGGAGCTGTACACTTGCGAGTTTGGTCTAGAGATTTCTCGAGTAAAGAAATCCCTCTTAATTTTTTTGCACTTGTCTTTGCAGCTGTTTGTCCATACGAAAGAGTTTTCGTGTCTGGAGAAAATGTTATGCCCATACGAAAGAAAATTTCGTGTCTGTTTTTTTTATGCGAAAGTATTTCCACGTTTTAATCTTACACATACGAAGTTTCTTCGTGTTTGGGGTTTGACCCGAAAGAATTTCGGGCCTGATGATGTTCGCCATGACGTCATAGCGCACTCTGTTTGCTCTGAATCCTCCCGATGGGACGTGACAAAGTGAAAACAGGATTTGCTGGCCCACCTTGTCAGCTTTTTGACCGGAAGCGAGACGTCGTTTCCGGTTTTCCCGCAAGCCACGCACAGTAAATGCGCACGATCTTTTGTTAGGATCGTGGCACGAAACAACGTTCACTGCCCTTTCGTTTCGGCTTCACGCGTGGCCGCCGCGATGGGCGCCACGTCGCTCGATGAGCGGCCAGGATTGGGTGACTCCGTGTATATATACGGTCCTTAGGTAAAAGGTAAAAGCTTCCCGTCATTCGCTTCCCAGCCTTCGTCTTCCTCGCGCTCACCTATTTTCTCCTCAAGCTTGCACCAGCACCCATGGCGGGAGGCAAGAAACGTAGCGCCACGGTTTCCTCCTCGCAGGCGCCCGAAGATGTTCGTGCAGCACCTGCTCCGCGCTCCGATGACTGCCGCTCCGCCAACACCACGCAGAAGAGCATCAAGGAGATGCAAAGGGAGGGACTGCTGCCTCCCGACGCCGAGAAGCGGGTTCTGACGGGGGGATGATAACCCGGTAGGCCAAACTCCAAGGAGTAACCCGGCCCAAAGGACGGTGCGCAGGATCCGACTAAGGATAAGGAAGCTTGTGGAAGGCCCAAGTTTGTAGGCCCAGTAATCCGGATTGTGGGTTATTGTAAAGGAAAGCTAGGGTTTGTGCGCCGTGTCCGGGTAGGATTCAGGGTGCGCCTTGGGGAATAAGCCGGGGGTACGGGTGCTTTATAAACCGACCCCCAGGTCTAGTTTTAGACAGAGATATTAGAACCCTAGCAATAGCGCTTGGTATCGAGCATCCAGTGTAATCCTAGAGTTGAGTTGTTATATCGAGATTGGAGATTCGGCGACTTTGATTGCCGGCTACCAGATTGAATCGCACCATGTTTTCCTCTGAGCTAAGCCCTCTCCCAAATACCTGTGTCGTCTTGCCCCAAGATCAGTTACCCCCGGTAACATCTGCCGTGATTATCCCACGACAGTTGGCGCCCACCGTGGGGCCTGCGTCCAAAGGTGTTTACATCACGGGAGAAGCTCGGAAGGGCATGGAGAATCTTGTCATCGGCGAAGTCTACATCGACCACGAAGGAGAAAAGATGGTGGACGATTCCGGCTGGGGGCCGGAGTCGGATCACCTCGAATCCGGATCCGTCGTGACGATCGGCCGGATCAGCGTCTTCATTGGTATGGTATGTGCTTCCAATTCGGTCCCTGACAACGCTGGATCTGATTCTATGCCAGGAAAAGCCACGTATACCCGATCAGATGATGAAGAATCAATTGGAACGACACATCCGGCAGAAGAACCCATCGCGGAGTGGGAACAGCCGGAGGAGCCGGCATGGACCCCACGCGACCGGGCCGAAAGAGAAGATGATACCGGGTCTATCCTGGATCTACTGGAAAACCGGTATGAGGAGAACGGCGAGGAAGAACAGCATGAATTTACACCGGATATCGTACGCCGAGTTGCAGTCTATGCGGCCCCCGCGGCCAACCAAGGAAACGCAACCGCGGCATCAGTCGGGGCGGCTCAGGCAGTGGCCCAGCAACAGGGCGCGGCTAACGGAGACCCGGTCTTGGCCCGGGTTGATGGAGAGTCGGCGTCAGTAACTAGCAGAGCAGCGGATGAGGAGTTGCATGCAAACACGTTCGGATTCTTAGAAAACCGGACACCAGGGGCGGGTCCTTCGAACCCGCGCCACCCGGCCTTATTCGATAACAATCTGATTCTAGATCCCACGGTTCTCGCAACAGTTATCACTCCGGAAAACGCAGCGGAACGCGTCAGGGATCTGGATGTGGCTCGTCGTGCGCTGGAACAGCAAAGAAGGCAGGTAGAGGCAGAAAGGCAAGGGATGGCCACGCGGCGGCGTGAGCTAGATGCGTTGGAAACCCGGCTCCGAGAGGAAACGTCTAGAATACATCAAAGGCACCACACCAGGTTACCAGCAATGGGCGGGGTTATTAATCCGGCTAATTTATTTGTTACACCTCAGGACCAGCCGATACCAGTGGTGAACCAGGGAACCGCACCCCAACAGGTGACAGCAGCGACACATCCGGCAAATGAGCGGACCGGGTTACCCCCACCACAAACTAGAGTCACAACCGGCAACGATCTACCACCACCGCCACCATCACGGTTCCGCACACCAGCCGGCCACTACAATAACCCCATGGACAATGTATATGCGGCGACACTCGCGTTGAATCAAATCCCTGTGGGAGAGTCGCCCCATGCAGAGAAGACCCGGCAAGCCATCGATCTGTTGCACACTGCGGTGGCACAGCAAGCCAATTATCCGGATCACAGAAGCGGTATGCACGGGACGCCATACGTCAGTCAACAGCAAGGGAATATCCAAACAAGTTCAGCGCGACGGAGGGAAGAGCAGCAGCAAATGCCGCCTCCTCCCCGCGCTCAGGCAGCATCAGCAGCACAGGCCGTCGTGGACAGTTCTAGGGCTCGGAGGGCCGCGGCCGGGTCTGCAGCACATGGACTTCCCGCAGCATCGCGCCCAGCCGCGCCCCCCGCGGTATCACACGTTTCCAGAGCCAGGCCGGCCTCAACCGTTCTTGCAGGGCCTAAGTGTCTCTCGGACAGTATCAGAGCTGAGCCTTACCCGGAAAAATTCAAAGAGTCAGGGAAAGTAGTGAATTATGAGCCAACTATGGATCCCGAGACATGGCTAAGCAGTTACGAGATGGCAATGTCAATTCGCAACGCGTCCGAGAACCTCCAAGCCAAGTTCATGTACCTGATGATGTCGGAAGGAGCAGCAAAATTGTGGTTCACCAATTTGCCGGAAGGATCGATCAAGTCTTGGGAGGAATTGAAGACCGCGTTTGTCAAGCACTTTCACGGGACCTGCAGGAAATTATTCACTATTGATGATCTAGAGCGATGCGTCCAGAAGAAGGGAGAATCGGCGCGTAGTTGGGTGCGCCGGGTTATGGAGATACTTCACTCATCCACGGATATCCAGCCCAAGGATGCGCTACAGGCCATGGCAAAAACATGCAAGTATATACCTTTAGTGCAAAAGTTAACTCGCATGAAGTCCAGTCGAAATGCGTCGGAAGTTACAATGGGAGAATTGATGGATGCGTGCAACAAACACGCTGCGACAGATACTACAGAAGAAGAAGCTGATGACAAGAAAGTAAAAGCAAACGCAAGCAATAACGGAAGAACCGGCAATGGATCAGCATCAGGTAATAACGGAAATAGCCAGAACAAGCGCCCGTTCGAAGGAGGCTCCGAGTTTGTCGCCAACACAGAAGCCGGGTCTTCGAGACCCAGAGCAGAAGGAAATTTCAACGGAGGTAACCACAATGGAGGAAACTATCAAGGTCCACCAAGGCCGGGTAACAATTGGGACATATTCAGGATGGCATGCCCGAAGCACAGCAGGAATGGCAGGCCAGCTAACCACTCCCTAGAACAGTGCGCCGATTTACAAAGATGGAAAAATGAGGAAGTGCACAGAGCTATGCGAGGTGCAGGACGGGGAGGAGGACCGGGTCCAGGAGCAAACCCGGGCAACGGCCCACCCCCAGCCGGCAATCCGGCGGCTGGAAATCAAGGTAATAACCAAGGGGGGGCAGGAGGTTTCCAGGCTAACCCCAAACAATTGGGTCAATATCATGTGCATACCACAGGAGGCTCCAACAAGGACAAAAAGATTCCGGATTAAGCGGTCAACTCGGTTTCGTTAGCTGTCCCGAGGTACTTGAGATGGTCAGAACAGGAGGTAACATGGAGCAGAAGGGATCACCCAGAAAGAGTGGAGCACCCAGGAGTCTTGGCACTAGTAGTCGCACCGCAAGTCAATGGGTACGAACTGAAAAAGGTTTTAATGGATGGTGGAAGCAGCATCAATATACTGTATTGGGAAACCTTCCTACGCATGGGTCTCAAGGAGTCTCAGCTGCAAAAAAGCTCAACAGTTTTTCATGGGATAGTGCCGGGTCATTCAGCATGCCCCGAGGGAAAAATCGCATTGGAGGTAGCCTTTGGAGAGTCAAAGGATAACTATCGAATTGAGTGGCTTACCTTTGAGGTAGTCAAATTGCGCAGCCCTTATCACGCGTTATTTGGAAGGCCGGCTTACGCCAAATTCATGGCTAGGCCGTGTTACGTATATCTACAGCTAAAAATCCCGGGTCCCAAGAAGACCATTACCATACATGGAAATCGAGACATAGCAGCTGAATGCGACGAAGGAGATGCAGCAATGGCCGAGCAGGCCTGTAGAAAAGAAGAACTCAAGCAGTACCGGTCTCAAGCAGACCCGGAGGGTAGAGCCACATCAAAAAGGCCGAGTACTGAAGGCGAACGAGCAAAATCCAAGGTAACACAAGATGCTAAAATGGTGGCTTTTGTCAAGGATGACCCCTCCAAACAATCCGCCACGGAAGAAGAAGCTGCCGGGTTACTCACAACCGGCCATGTCATGGAAATACCTTACCCGGGTTGGCTAGCAAACCCGGTACTCGTCATGAAAAAGTCTAATGTGTGGAGAATGTGCACCGATCACGCCAGTTCGGGACCGGTGTCCACGAAGAACTAAACAATGTAACGGGCAACAGGTTTCAGACGCGCTCTTTTCCTACCCAGGGCACCTAAGGGGACTGGAAGGTTTTTAATGAGGCGGCCTGCTGATCCAAACTTTCTCGCAGCAATAAAGAGATGGTTATCAAGTCCTATTTCGTTACAGCCTGATTACAAGTAAGTAGTATCCACGTGGTATCAGTATTTCCGTATCATTAAGAATGTTGAGTATATACAGGTCTCGGGGGCTGGCGGCTCAAGTAGCCCAGCTAGCAACCCAAAAGACCCGGCCTTGATGCCTATAAGTTATAAGGGCCGATTATTCGCAAACGAGTACGGCTGCAATCTTATAACTGGACAAAGGAGCCAAATTTTCTTGACTTTTCTTACTTAAGCTCGATGTGACTCGCATTAAAGTGGCATGATTCGTTCGCTTACGATTACAATCAGCCATGAAGCCCAATGGGACTTGCCTGACACTGTTCTCGTATGGATGTAACAACATGGTATCCACGCGAAAGCCGGCTTACAGTACAAGATAGTCAAAAGGGTCATCTAAACCACAAGTTTATGCAGAGTACAAAGCTAAAAGCTGGAAACTCAACAACTATCAAGCATAACTTCAGTATTCACACGGAATGGCTTTAGGCTTGCGACTCGGTAAAAAATAATTTGTTCTCTGAGAAAGGCCACACCCCCATGACTCGGACTTTGGGTCCTGGGGACTGGGGACTTCGAAACAGAAACAAACTACTTGGCTATCGCAGTTCGAAAAACCTCACCATCCGAGTCTTGGGGACTTAAAGAAAAAAGCCCACGTATCAAAGCCCCTGGTACTCGGAAAACCGAGTCTTACGAAGGGAGCCAAAATAGAGAATCGGGTATCGAGAAAAAGTTCAAATAATAGGCAAGCAATACGGTTATCAAAAGGCCAGAAAAGCCGCAAAGTATATCACGGACTAAAAAGTATGTTACAAGGTACGGCATCAGTATCAGGGGTGCACAGGCGCACCATCAAAAGCATAACAGTGTGATTACAAAGTATTACAAGGTATTATGATAATACGGCCCTATTCGGCCTCCTGAGTACGGCCTTCCGGGTCTGAGTCCTGGGTTTGCTGCTTAGCCTTCTTGGCACCCTTACCCGGACTCATGGCATCAGGGCGGACTGGTGGAGGGACGGCTGGTGTAGAGGCAGACGGGCCCGATCCTAACTCGGCCTCTCTCTTCGCAGTCGCCTCCCTCTTCCTGGCCGAGCTAGAAACCCACTTCTCCAAGATATCAAAAGGTGGGGGCGCTTCCTCCGTAATAACTTTGCCATCAACGTCATATGCACTCATAATCGTATTTAGATCCAAGCTATCGGCCAAAGCGGTAGCTGAGGGGCGCACTGCGGCTTGTATGGCTTTGAAATCCTTGGGTGTAAATTTGGAACCGTCAGCCTTGAATTCGGGAAACCCGGATGTTACCTTTGCCGGGTCAAGCTTTGGAAAGAAAGCCTTGGCCAGAGTAAAAGCCCGGGTCATTCCAATTCGGCATGATGAGCGTTTCCAGATTTCAATCCACCCAGGCACAGTGGAACAGGCTTGAACGAGATTCTCTTCACCCGGATATACTTCCGTAGGCCACTTCACAGCATCCAATATAAATTTTGTGCCGGCAAAGAAAGTCCGGAGTACAGTCTTGAGGGTTTTAGCCTTGACAATGGCATTTTCCTCTGGGGCCGCAAGGTTGGCACCTGCAGTCGTAACAAAAGAAAGAGCGTATCAGTAATCCCGAGTCTGTTATAATAAAGCAAAGACATGAAGCCAATCGGCAGCAGAAAACTTACTGAGCAAGATCTGATAAGTATCGGAGACCTGGTCCGATAGTTTCTTCAGTTCGGTCTGAGCGGCATTGCACTTCTTCTTGTATTTGGAAACATCTTTCTTCAAGGTTTTCATGTCATCCTCAAGGATTTCCCTTCGTTTCATCTCGGCAAGAAGAAGTTGTTCGGTCCTCAGTAAAGTTTCATCAGACCGGGTTATCTGTGCCTGTAAGTAGCAAGGAATGCAAGTATTAGTTGGATTGTATGGAAAGCTGAATGTGGCGTAAAGTACCAAGCACCACTTTTGCAAGTCATACTTGGAACTTGGGGACTAGGTATGCAATATGAGGTACAAAGTGTCCTTACCTGGTGCTCTGCAGCCATGCGCTCCAAGATCTGGCTCTCCGAAGTCTTCATAGTGAGGAGGGTGTCCATCAACTGATCGAAAGTGTCTTTACTCGTATCAGAAGACCCGGGGCCTTGGAAATTCCGGGAAGGAGCTTTCTTCTTAGTAGGAGGCGGAACCCGGGTCATTTGTGTGTCGGAATCCGACGCTCCTTATTCTGCGCCCAAGATGGTGGTTTTGTTCTTCTTGCTTGCATGGGAAGCAATTGGATACTCGGCTCCTTGCGTGTCCGGGTTTGGCGGCGACGCTTGTTTTTCACCGCTGGACGCGGCTGTAGTCTTATCAGCCGGGCTCCCCTTACCCGGGCCCTCGGTCCCCGTTTCCTCTTGATCGCTGACAACGACCGTGGCCCTATAAGATGTTGTCAGTGAGCAGCTAAATACACAGTCAAGAGAGGGTGATAAAATATGGTGGAACATCAGGAAGGGGATCTTACCCGGTATTCACCGCAAAGTCACAAGGAAATCCATCGCTGGACTCGGGAGAAGCTGGGAATTATCAAGTTAGATGTCATATGGGAATGGTTTAAAGAGAATGTTTTGACCCAGAAAAGATAGGGTAATTACCAGCCCGCCGCGGGGGGGTAGATGAAATACCCGGGTTAAGGGCATCATCACCCGGGTGATTTCGAGTTGACCTACGCTTGGCCACGAGCGACTCCTTCAAGAACGGCCAGTGGGATAAGGTCAAGTTAGCTCAAGTATATCATTAAAGTAATGCGAGTTGAATGCGAGGAGGAGATATGAAACCTTGGAGGTGGCCTCTTGAGTCTTTCTTTTGGATCCGACCTTGACTGTCGGCTCCAGTTCTTCCTCGTCGCTGGCAGATTCTACCTTGCCATCGGAGTTTTCTTCCTCGTCATCTTCTTGTTCTGGATATCATCAAAAGTTATGGTTGGAAATGAAGGGGTTATGGTGAGTTCAAGGGAACCAAATAAAATCCGGAGAGTACCTTCGTCCGAGTTAACAGTTTCTTGCCCCTCTGGACTTTCGGAGCTAGGGGAGGCATTGGTTTTCCAAAAATCATCGTCAGCCTGAAAAGTGTTAGCATAAGGGTTATTAACTGCATTAAGTGGAAAAAGCAAAGGTAAAGGCATCAAAGTCGGGTTTTCACCTTGGGGGCTGGGTTCTCAAGCGTGAAGGGCTCTAACCCGGATATGTTCCGGATTACCTCGAGCTTTTCGGTCAGAAAGGCCTTGATGGTTTTATGAGTATCGCCAGCTGCGAAGATGTTGTCGGAGTACCGGAGCGGGTCTGTAGGTTGCCCTGAATACTCGCACATTAACTTTGTGCGGATGGAGTTGGGTTGAATCCGGAAATCTACCCAAGTCTTCACCAGGTTGAGCCCGATGAGGCCTTGGGCTGTGAGAGTGGTGATTTTGGCTAAAAGAGGTTGAATTGCCTCCCTGTCCGAGTCAGGGGCAAAGGCACTAAATTTATCAGAGATGTCGAGAAGACCCTCTGAGTAACCCGGCAGCTTCCTTTGGCCGGGTGGGGAAGTGTCTTGGCAGTAGAAGTAGGAGAGTTGCCAGTGCTTGACATGGGAATTAAGGGTGAGGGGTGGCATCAGAGAATTCTTGCGGCGCTGGATGGAAACCCCGCCGCAAGCGAGAAGCGCCCCGTCACCGCTCTCGCGGCACGGTTTTCATTGAAAGAGCTCGATGAAAAGAGCTAGACTTGGCGAAGTGCACAAGTATGATTCGGAAAGGACTATGAAGTGGGAGATGTTGAGAACAGAATTAGGCCCGATATCAAAGACGCGAAGACCGTAATGATTTAAAACATCACGGAAAAAGGGGTGACCCGGTGGGCGGAAGTCCCGGGTCACATGTTCCACAAAGCAAATTACCTCGCCTTTTGTCGGGGTGGGCCGGGTCTCCTTACCCGGCACTCTCCATTGAATATCCTCTTGAGGAGGAAGGACTCCCAGCTCCACTAGTTCCTCCAACTTGGATTTGGTGACTGAAGATCGCGCCCAGTTGGCGGATATGGAGTTGGCGGCTTTGACTTTGGTTGGAGTTTTCCCTTGCTTTTTGGGAGCCATGTGGTTGACCTGCAAAATACAAAGTAAAAGGATAAGAGGACTAAGACCCGGAAGTTGTGAGCCGGCCGAATATTAGTGGGGTAATATTGAGACATGAAAAATTGCGTGTAATCCGGGTGTTAGCTCACCGAGTAAAGTTCGAAATCGTCCGGGTATCGAGTATTATGACAAAAATTATGAAGATCTAAGTGTTGAAGGGGCTCTTTGGGGACGATGGATGTCCGCATAGGCACTTAACGCGAATAAAAGGAACTAAAAAGGGGAAGTCCGGCCGGGTGATTGAGGCCAAGGCGGAAATTTTGAGTGGATCGGGCCCAGATTGGGAATTTTATCTTCGGATTTGTGGTGAAATTAGTACTTGCAGGTAGTAGGAGAATGGATTGGAATCCATAACTTATCTATTATGCAAGCTGGAAAGAATGTTAGCAACTTAATTCGGCATGGCCGAGGAATCGTTGGCGGGTCGATTTGGATCTAATCTAAGGCAAAATCAAAAAGTACAAGAGCGAATTAATGGACGCAAGTGGCTTACCGGAGGAGATCTGAGCGAGGCTTTGCGGAGGCAGATGGCGCAAGCCTGGTGTCCCTTCGCGGTCCTTGGCGGGCCGGATGGGGATTCGCCGGCGGGTCTTTGCGGCGGCGCGGGGCGAGTCGTGGCGGAGCGCAGCCTCCGGCCGATGGGTTCCGGTGACACGCGCGGGATTTCCGTGGTGGTGCTCAGTGAGAGTGAGCTGAGAAGGATGAAGGAAGCGGAATGGGGGGAAATGAGCCGTTAGGGTTCGGGTTACCCCCCCAGGAGCTTATTTATAGTATAAGTGGGTAAGCCCGGTTCGGTGAGTGGGGGCCGGGAGTTGCGGAGGCAAACGGCTATTTATTTAAGTTTCTGCGAGATATACGCAGAATATTGAGCAAGGCATCTGGATAAAAGAGAGAAGGGGATCCATCCCGTGATATCAGGATCGATTATCGAGCATGGAATTAGGGTTTAGACCTGGAAAATTAAAGGTGTTTGGGGGAAAAACCCGGGTTACTACATGGCCGCCGTGGAGTAAGGCCTAGCTGAATATCAGAGCATCTTAACCCGGCCTCCATGTGCCTGTATGTTTGATATCTTTGCAGGGAATAGCGAGCGCTTCAAGGAGGATCCATGAAGCCCAGGCTATTCTGGGGACTACTGACGGGGGGATGATAACCCGGTAGGCCAAACTCCAAGGAGTAACCAGGCCCAAAGGACGATGCGCAGGATCCGGCTAAGGATAAGGAAGCTTGTGGAAGGCCCAAGTTTGTAGGCCCAGTAATCCGGATTGTGGGTTATTGTAAAGGAAAGCTAGGGTTTGTGCGCCGTGTCCGGGTAGGATTCAGGGTGCGCCTTGGGGAATAAGCCGGGGGTACGGGTGCTTTATAAACCGACCCCCAGGTCTAGTTTTAGACAGAGATATTAGAACCCTAGCAATAGCGCTTGGTATCGAGCATCCAGTGTAATCCTAGAGTTGAGTTGTTATATCGAGATTGGAGATTCGGCGACTTTGATTGCCGGCTACCAGATTGAATCGCACCATGTTTTCCTCTGAGCTAAGCCCTCTCCCAAATACCTGTGTCGTCTTGCCCCAAGATCAGTTACCCCCGGTAACATCTGCCGTGATTATCCCACGACAGGTTCGCCTCGGCAAAAAGGAAGAGGTGCCTAATCCCCGCGTGATCTTCACGGATCACGTCTCGCTCGGGCTCTCACTCCCCCTCCACCCCTTCTTTGTGGCATTGCTGTATGTCTACGGCATACAGCTCCACGATCTGCCTCCGAACGCAGTGCAGCACATCTCGTGCTTCATCGTGCTCTGCGAGTGCTTTCTTGGTGTTCGCCCGCACTGGGGCCTTTGGAAGGCCCTGTTCAAGGTGCGAGCCTTCCGTGAGAAATCGCGGGTGGAGACTGAGCTTGGGGAGACGCTGCACACCAGCGGCTTCGGAATCCAGGCGAAGTTGGACACCCTCTACTTCGATATGCAACTCATCAACTCCGTGCAAGGGTGGAGGAAGAAGTGGTTCTATGTCGTCGACGACATCGCAGGTGGAGTTAACGGATTCCACCCGTTCGCTGTCTTGAAGCGGCGAAAGTCTTGGGCGCACATGCTCTCAGTCGAAGAGAGCCGAATCGTCGCCCCTCTACTCGCCAAGGTTTCAGCGCTCCGCGACCAAACCGCAGGGGTTGCGTTGAACGGCTTGCATCTGGCGAGCCTATTCCTTAAGCGCAGGATCCAACCCCTGCAGGCGAGGCCCTCTACCATGTGGGAGTACCAAGGAGCTGAAGACCCTAGCCGAGTGAACCGAGAAGAACTCTCGAATGCAGAGTTTGAGAAGAAGATCGCGGCCATCACTAAGCTGAAAGTGGGTGAGTCCTTTGCTGATTGCCCAATCGCAGCATTTGAAGCTTCGAATCCTCCTCCATCCGATGTAAGTTCAATGCACTTTTTGTCTTTAACTTTTCTTTTCTTTGTTTGAGAGTTTGTCGACTGAATTCCTCCTTCTTTTCTTCTCGTTTTCCTTTTGTAGAGCCTGGCGGTAGCAACCTGCTACCCGCCAGTTTATGGTGAAGAGGCTTTGGACCTGTTGGCGAGCAACCCTGTTGTCCCTGCTGACACCAGTGTTGCCGACGCTGACTCGAGCTCCAACCATGGCTCTTTGGATGACGTGGAGGAATCGGGTAGCGATCTTCGCCATCGCAAGCGCCGCAGGGCGGGAGACGATGAAGCTACTTCCAAGGACAACTCCTTGGATGGGGGGTCTGATAAAGAGCCTCTCCTCGTGACTCCGCTGAGTGTGCGTGCTCCTCTTGCTCCCAAGTCGATAATCCAAACCGCCTGGAATGCGGATATGCTGGATGACGACGACGATGAGTAAGTTTTGTTCTTTCTTCAACTTTCTAGTCAAAAGTTTTTTGCTTGCTCTTCCTTATGCTGTTGCTTCCTTTTCATGACAGGCTTCAGTCCATCAGCCCCGGTCAGTTTTCCTCTTCTCTTCTTAAGAGGAAGGATGTCATTGCAGATGAGACCCCAACTGCTAGGACTATCGAGAACTCGCCGAGTTCAACTCCAACAACTGCGGCTACAGAGTACAGATTGCCGAGCTTTGCAGTTGGAGCCTCGACTTCGAAAGAAGTGTCGGGTAGCTCAAGGCTGTTGCACCCCGCGAAGATTGTTGGGCTCCTTCATTGTCAAGATTGCTTGTATTTTCTCTGGGCTGGCTTCAATTCCTCTGGCGAACACCAGGTACCCGAGAAGTTGTCCTGCTGGCACGCCAAAGACGCATTTTGTCGGGTTGAGCTTGATCATGTGTGCATTTAGAGCATCGAATGTTTCCCTGATATCCTCGAGGAGCGTGTCCTCCACTCAAGTCTTGATGATGATGTCGTCAACGTACACTTGTACGTTCTTGCCATGATCTTGGCGAGGCATTTTTGCATGCAGCGCTGATATGTTGCGCCTGCGTTTTTGACCCCGAAAGGCATTGTCGTGTAGCAGTATACACCATGAGGTGTAATGAATGCTGTCTTTTCCTCGTCTTCCTGTTTCATCCTGATATGGTTGTATCCCGAGTAGGCATCTAAGAAGGAGAGGCGTTGGCAGCCTGCAGTGGAATCCACGATCTGGTCGATCCGCGGGAGGGGAATGTTATCCTTGGGGCAGTGTTTGTTCAGCGACGTGTAGTCGATGCACACGCAAAGGATGTTGGTGTTCTTCTTTGGGACCAGCACTGGGTTTGCTAACCAAGTGGATATTTTTATCTCCCTGATGAATTTTGCTGCGAGTGGTCTATTTACTTCTTCTCCAAGCGCTTTCTGCTTGGGCTCTGAGAACCGTCGGGTGGTCTGCTTGATGGGTTTTGCGTATTTGTAGACTTCGAGTGAGTGCTCGGCGAACTCCCTGGGTATCCCTGGCATATCTGAGGGCTGCCAGGAGAAAATTTCCCAGTACTCACGGAGGAGTTCGACGAGCGCGCTTTCCTATGCTGGCGAGAGGGTGCTGGAAACCATCGCCGTTTTTGCAGAATCTGTCGGGTGCACTTGGTGTTTGCGAGTGTCGATGTTGGCACTGAATTCTAGCTCTGGTGCGTTCTTCTTCGTGAGGGGCATCACGGAGTGATCCGTGGTTTTTTGCTATCTCCTCTAGTTCTTCTTGCATCCCGAAAGATTTGGCGATCTCGTTGAACTCGATGTCGCACTTGTTGGATTTGTGGAAATCGCCGTCGATGGTGATTGTGCCATATTCCCCGGGTAGCTTGAGCTTCAAATATGCATAGTGTGGTACTGCCATGAATCTTGCAAACGCTGTTCTACCAAGAATGGCGTGATACTGTGAAGGCCAGTCGACTACTTCGAAGTTGAGAAATTCTCTCATGTAATTGCGTCGATTGCCCAACACCACCTCCAAATTAATTGTTCCGAGTGGGCGGATCGCCTTTCCTGGAACGATCCCGTGGAAGGATGTCTCTGATTCGGCGAGCCCTTCCAGGTTCCTGTTCATCCGACGGAGTGTGTCCGCGTAGATGATGTTGATGCTGTTGCCCCCGTCCATGAATACGCGAGCCAGTTCGTAATTGCCAATTTGTGCTTGGATTACTAGGGCAACGTGTCCTGGTTGATAGACTCGCGGAGGGTGGTCTTCCTTGGAAAAGGTGATTGGTTGGTCCGCCATCTTCAGGTACTCGGGTCTTCCCGGTGGGGTTTGCACAGCCATGCACAACTGTCGTTTGTTTGTCTTCTGGGCCCTGCGGGACGGGCAGACCTTTTGTATCATCCCTAACAGTCCGGCGGGTTTGGATATGCGTTATCTCCCGCGTTGGCGACGGGCGGTGCAGGTAGTGCGGCTAGCACCGCGTTTTGGTTTCCTGGTGGAGGCAGGGTTGTGGCGGTTGGAATCCTTGGTGTCCTACTGCTGGAAGCTGCAGGTAGCCTTGACTAACTGTCGTTCTGTTCTTCTTCGAAAAGGCCTCGTGAATGTCAAGGAACTTTGGGCAATCCTTGAGAAGGTGTGTTTCCTTAGTTTTGCATGTGCGCTTATCTGTAAATAGATGTAGCGTGCAGTATCCATCAAGGTCCTCTTCGGGAGTTTTGTCCTCCGCCTTTGGCTTCCATTCGCGATTTCCACGGCGTTCGCTATCGCGATTTCGTGTGAATTCTTCCGCCACCAGTTCTTCTCGTTCGTCGTGATCGTAGTACTTCCTTCTTTTCTTTCGACCGTGGCGGTCGTCTTCGGGTGCGGGCGAAGATGCCCTCTCGTTGCGCACTGAGTCCTCTCCGTTAGCCCATCTATCGGCTATGATCATTAGCTCTCCAATAGTTTTGGGCGCAGCTCGTCCCAATTCTTCTCTGAAAGCAGTTCGTCGAGCGCCCTTTGCGAAAGTTTGACTGCTACTTCCTCTGATATGTTCCCTGCGGTGTTCCTGAGCGTGGTCCATCGCTGGATATATTCGCGAGCGGACTCGCCACTCTTCTGCTTGCAGGCTCGCAGTTCCTCGATGGTCGCTGGTCTTTTGTATGTTGCTTGGAAATTTTTGCAGAAATCGAAGTGTAGATCGTCCCATGACCCGTAGCAGGACTTCGGTCTCGCTTCCAGCCAACCGCGTGCCGCTCCTACCAAGTGTAGGTTGAGGTACTGCATAGCCGTGTTCTTGTTCCCACGTTGGCATTTTACTGCCGTGAGGTAATCCGACAGCCATGACGAAGGTTCGAGTGAACCATCGTATTTTGTTACTTTCGTGCTGAGTTTGAATCTTTTGGGTAGAGACGCCTCGCGGATGCTGCGAGCGAAGAATAACACGCTGCAGGTTTCGTCATAAGAAGATTAGGACGAGAGCGCGCGCGGTTCCTTACTGCTCTCACCTTGTCCACTTTATTTTGCGCGATATCTGATCGCGCATTATAACCTGGCTATCACGATCGGTTTCCTTCCTTGGTTCCTTGCTGCGATTTCGCGAGCGGCTGCTATGATGTCGCGAGCCGCGGTCTTTATTCCTCGGGCTACCTTGGATGCTGCTCCGGCTATCATCACGTCGCCGGGCTTCTTTTCCTCGACCACGGCGAGGCGATTTTTCCCTCCTGGGCGAAGCACTCCTGCGCCTGCGGGATGCTTCCTTCTCCTTCTGTGCAGCAGATTTCCTGCGATCATAGGAGGCAAGCCTTGAGGCTGCCATGCCTAATCCCTTCTGAACTTGCTTGTATTGCTCCGCTCGGGGGTCTTTTTCCCCTGGTTGATTTATCTGCATGTAGGTTGTTGCGGCTAGGACCGCGGCAGCGGGAGTTTGCGGATAGATGTTTCCCTCCTCGTCGACCCGCATGAGGGAAGGTCTGAGTGACTTGCTGATTCCATTCAGGGACTCGTCGTCAATGGTCGCGGTTCTTGAGGCGTATCCCTTCCTCGCGGGACGAGTCCCGGCATAAGGTGTTAAGGACAGCGCGGCCCGGCGTTGGCTCGAATCGTCCGCCAATCTCTTCCGATTGGCAAGATCTATACGAGCTTCCTTGATCGCAGTAGCCGCTCTCACTAGATGATAGTGGTAGGCGGTCATATCTTCGTGTGGGGCTCTGACTGCAGGTGGTTTGCTCGTGCGGATAACCTCCTTTGTTCGGACCCAAGAGTCTCGCGAGATGCCGATCTCAGCGCGTTCCCTTGCGCTGTGTTCAGTTTCTTCGGGTGGTTCTTCCGATCCTGCCATGCAGACCTGAGCCAGATATGGCTTGTGGGTCCTGGGCGTGGCTTTAAAGGCCTTCCTGATCCGAGATGGTTCCTCTGTAGAGAGGGTATGGAAGTTGCTGGTGTTGAGGCGGATGGACTCGCCGCTTTTCGCCAAGTCACGATCCGCACGGTAGGGTCGTGAATCGACAACTCCTGGGATGGAGATCGATTCAGATCTCGATTCCTCAGGGAAGTGAAGGATCACATCTTTGTTGGTGTAGAACTTGAAGCTCCCGAACGTCAAGGTGACGCTCTTCTCCAGATCGCTGAATACCGGGCATGATTCTGGCGACTGAGGGGTGACTACGACAGATCCAATTGGAATCGGGTTGGTCGGAGTCGAAATCGAGGGTTTCCAACGTGAGTTGGTTGTCGATGAAGCCGAAGATGCCGGAGATCCAGCACCCGCCGTTCCCACAGATGGTGCCAATTATCGAATCTGCATCTCAACAAGTCCCTCGGGTGAACCCATAGGGTTTCGATTAGGAGAACCTGTAGGCACTGGTGACGATCGTCGGCTAGAAGGGGGCACAATTTACCCAAGTTCGGGCCCTCGTAGAGGTAAAACCCTTAATCCTGCCTCCGTCGATCTGTATTCACGAGTAGATCGGTTACAATGGGGGGTTCCTCAAGTCGAGAGTATGATCTCGAGCTTAAGGCTTGGTGGTGCGATATTGCTTGTCCTCTCCTGGTGGTTCTCTTGGCCTTATATAGGTGGCCAGGTCTCAAATCTCACCCGGGAGGGGCTCGAACTCTAACCCTAAGTCGGTTACAAGTTTCCTATCTTGATCCGCAAGGATTTGCGGATGGGCTTCAACTGGGCCTTCTAGAATAGTATAAGGCATCTCCTCTTGGGATCCAGTCCTGGGCCTAGGACCGGGTATCCTCAGTCGACAGGTCCAAGGTCCATCCCTTCGTCAAGTAGCCCCTGAGCGTTTACTCGATTGAGATTTTCTTGTCGGGTAGATGCTCAAAGTCTTGTCTTGAATTCTTTCGACTGACCGTTTCAATCGTTTGTCGTTTGGAGGGCGTGCACCCTGTGTGTTGTGATTTTTTATACTCGAGCATCAAGCGATGAAAGTGCATGTATTTTTGTCTGTTTTCACAGAAGGATATGGCTCAGTTGCATGGCTCTCCCGAAAGCTCAGGGCCAATTAATTGCATCTAGGGCAAAAACAGTTCTGGCCTACACAGATTCGAGACCTCCGACTTCAATCCAATGAGGTGATCATTGCGACTGGGCCGTGGAGGTCTTATCGAGTCGAACTTAACCTATAGGGGTACCCGGCGTGCCCGCTAGGATTTTTCTTCGTGTTGTTGACACGGAAATTTACCGGAGGACGCAGCTTGAGTGTGATTCTAGGCCCGCAAGAGATATCTTTTGGGTCTTATCTTCGTATTCGAAAGAATACGTCATCCGGATGTGCCTAATCGGCCGAACGATCCAGGGAGGGGATGTGTGTACATCGTGTGACCGAGTGGCAGTAGCTGCGCACTGGCGAGTTTTGTTTTGAGATTTTTTGAGTAAAAAAAATCTCCTTTGTTGTTTATATACAAGGACTCTTGTTTTTGTAGTTCTCTATCCATACGAAAGAGTTTTCGCGTCTGGAAACTTTGTTGTGCCCATACGAAAGAAGATTTCGTGTTTGAGATTTTTATGCGAAAGAGTTTTCGCGTCTTGATGTGCCCATACGAAGTAATTTTCGCGTCTGGGATCTTACCCGAAAGAATTTTCGAGTTTGATGAGGTACACAATGACGTCATTGCGCACTTTGCTCGTTCTGAATCCTCCCGATGGGACGTGACGAAGTGAAAACAGGGCACATTGCCCCACTCTGTCAGCTTTTGACCGGAAACGAGACGTCGTTTCCGGTTTTTCCGCGAGCCACACGCAGTAAATGCGCACGATCTGCTGTTAAGATCGTGTCACGAAACAACTTTTCACCGCCGCCTCGTTTCCGCTTCACGCGTGGCAGCCGCGATGGGTGCCACGTTTCCCTGATGAGCGGTCCAGATCGCTTTGTCTTGTATATATATATATCCGCCCTTAGTCGGAAAGTGAAAGCTTCCCGGTCATTTGCTTCTCCATCTTCTTCTTCCTCGCGCACATCTCTTCCTCCGCAAGCATCCACAAGCTCTCATGGCGGGAGGAAGAAAACGCAGCGCCGTCGTTTCATCATCGAAGGCGCCCGAAGATGTTCCCGCGCCACCTGCCACGAGAACGGGCGACTGGCGCTCCGCCAACACCACGAACAAGAGCATCAAGGAGATGCAGAGGGAGGGGTTGGTGCCCCTGATGGCGACAAGCGATTTCGCCTCGGCAAGAAGGAGGAGGTACCAAACCTTCGCGCGAACGAACGCGCGATCTTCGTGGATCACGTTTCGTGCGGGCTATCAGTCCCCCTTCATCCCTTCCTCCTCGGTATGTATGTCTATGGCATATAGCTCCACGGCCTGCCTCCAAATGCGGTGCAGCACATCTCGTGCTTCATCGTACTTTGTGAGTGCTTTCTAGGTATTCGCCCGCACTGGGGCCTTTGGAAGGCCATGTTCAAAGTGCGGGTGTTTCGCGAAAAATCGCGGGTGGAGAGCCAGCTTGGAGAGACGCTGTGTACCGGCGGCTTCGCAATCCAAGTGAAGACGGACGGCTCCTACCCGGAGATGCATTTCCTCGACTCCGCGCAAGGATGGCGGAGGAAATGGTTTTACGTTGTTGACAACAGCGCAGGTGGATCTCACGAATTCCACCGTTCGCTGTTTTGAAGCGACGGAAGTCCTGGGCGCACAAGCTCTCAATCGAAGAGAATTGTGTCATCGCCCCGCTACTCGCCACGGTGGCAGCTCTTCGCGACCAGACCACAGGGGTCGCGTTGAATGGTTTGCATCTGGCGAGCGTCTTCCTCAGGCGCAGGATCCAGATTCCCAAGAGAGGCCCTCAACCATGTGGGAGTACCAGGGCATCGAAGACCCTAGGCGTGTTAGCCAAGATATCGTTTCGAATGCTGAATTCGAGAAGAAAATTGCGGCTATCACCAAGCTGAAGGTGGGCGAACCCTTTGCTATCTTCCCTCTCGCACCTTTCAAAGCTTCGAGACCTCCTCCAGCCGATGTAAGTTTTCTTCTCTTCTCTGCTGTAACATTTTTATCATTCGAGAGTTTTTCGACTGAGTTTTCTCTTTTCTCCTCCTTCTTGTTTTCCTTTCGTAGAGCCTGGAGGTAGCAACCTGCTACCCGCCAATTTCTGCTGATGATGCCTCGGACTTGCTGGCGAGCAACCTTGAGGCTCCCCTTGACACTAGTGTCGCCGAGGCCGACTCGAGTTCCGAGCATGGTTCTTCGGATTACGTGGAAGAGTCGGGTAGTGACCTCCACCACCGCAAGCGCCGTAGGGAGGGGGACGATGAAGCTACCTCCAAGGATAGTTCTTTGGGTGGCGGATCTGGGAAGGCGACAGAGCCTCTCATAGTGACGCCTCTGAACGTGCTTCCTCCTCCAACCTCCAAGCCGAAGGTCACCACCGTCTGTAACGCGGATATGTTGGACGATGATGATGACGATGAGTGAGTTTTTGCTTTCGCGTTGTCTTCCAGTCGAAGGTTTTTTTTTCCTTTTTCCTTACGCTGTTGTTCAATGTCACATCCCAATTTTGGAATACCTGATAACACAGTTGTTTTGCTAATTGCTTCACAAATAAACTTTGGTTGTGTTTGTTTGAGTGCAACTAAACAAACTGATTATATAAACTTACATGGCTAAGAAATGGAAAGCAAACTTAAAAAGATAGCAAAGCAGTAAACTAAAAATATTCAACATATTGTTCCAATGACCTTGACAATATTTTCTAAAGTTAATATTGATCAAAGAGTTTTCCAAAAATATCTTATGAATCCCATACTTGTTGAATATTATTACAAGGCCTAAATTAAGAAAGAGGAAACACTTAATAAATTTCCATAAAGGATTATCAGGAAAAAGAGGCATTCTTAAATGCTTCACCAAAATCTTATCAAATGTTTTTCCAACCTTGCAAGCTTAAAAACAAAAGTATTGGAGAGCATTGACTTGCTATCTCTAGTCACATAAATATTTTGGCAAAGTATTGTTAAAGAAAAGCCAAGTGCTTTATTAAATTGAATTTCCAATATTTCCAGAAACAGAAAACTCAAACAAGTTACTATTGGAAACTTTCTTGAAATGATCTGAAATTAATAACATTGCTTCCTTATATCAAATAAGGAACACACACAAGAGGATACCAAAAGTTGAATCCATTAAAGTCCTGAAAACATGAATTTTCTCCACAGCAACATTTGGGATTTTGAACAAGTTTGTTCTAGAAACTTTATCCAAATGCCATGAAATAAATACCACTTTCTCTATATCATAAATAAGGATGAAAACCTAAAGGGCACAAGTTTGTGAATAATTTAAGTTGCCAAAACCCCCTGTTTTCTAGACAGCACCTTTTGGAAATTTGAACAAGTTTGTTCTATGAAGTAAATCAAAATGACTTGAATTTTCTACCACACAAGGAACACACCGAATAAGGAATGTGTGCCAAAAATTATCATTTTTGGAAGCTTCTAAGTAGTCTAATAAATTCAATGTCCATTTATGTCAGAATTGAAATTTGAACAACTTTGAATTATGAAGTTTATCTAATTGAGCCAATTTTCACATATGTTGTGCATCTCAACTAATAAGAATTTTGGGAAAAAGGAATTTAATTTTAGGCTTTGTTTGCTTGGTGAAAATCACAGTTTTCAGAGAGGACAGGGACCTACTTGTAAATAGCCAGGGACCAAAGTGTAATCCGAGTCACTCATCTTCTTCCTCTAGCTCTCTGTAGATACAGAGGACCTATGCCATTGCTTCGATTGGAAGGAAAACTCGAGGATAAGAGGCCCCCCATGTGCTTGTGTCTGCTCCCACTTGCCCCCTCTCTCCCCTCAAGCTCTCTCTCCTCTCTCTGCTCAAAGAAAGCTCAAATCGGAACCCTAGCTAGATGAGCTCGCCGTCGATTAGGCCATTGCCGTGCTCACCGCCGGTTGCCGCTAGCTCCATTAGCTCCGCCTCGTCGTGGTGATACTCGGTGCGAATGGAATCGAGGTGGAACGCCGCGTGGTGCCCGCGCGGTCCGTTTCCCTCTTCGGCACTGATGAACTCCGGCGAGAGATCCCCGCGCCCTCGAGCTTCCTCCACCCTCACCGAGCTCCCCATTGCGTTCACGGTGAGCAGGCGAACCTCCCGGCCCCTTTTCCCCTCTCCCTCTCCCTCAGAATCGTGGCCGCGCCGTGGTCTCTTCCCGGCCGCCGTGCGCCGTCGACGCCGGCAGCTCTCCGGCGTATCCCCGGAAACGAGACCGCGACCATTTGCTTCCCCGCGTCGTAGACTACGTGTAGGAGCTGTTTAATCGCGAAATAAGGAGATGAATCGCCGGATTTTTGCTCGCCGGAGCCGTCCCCGCCGGCGATGACATCGTCCTGGCGTCACGACGACGTCAGCGCCCGCCTTGACCCCGCGCGTGCAAGTCAAACCTGCGGGTGGGGCCGCGCATCTGCCTGCGTGGCAGCCACCGTGGCTACTGGCCCGCTGGTCAGTGGCTTTAGCTAGATCTGGCCGCGGTAACGTTAGATCTGGCCGGCCCCGTTAGCAGATCTGGCCCAACAACCTTTGATTTTCCATTGAATTTGCACAGAATGTTACCTGTTTACTTTAGGCCCTAAAAGGCAACCTAAAAGATGATTTTGACCAAACTAAAATTCACAGTGGTACACCAACAAAATCTAAACCACCTCCAACTTGTAGATCTACATTTGGATGGATATTTTTGAAATAAAAAATGTTTTGGCAACAGGTACCAGAAACACCAAAATGAGCACCATTTTAAATCCACAACTCCAAATGAGGTGTATCCAATTGCATTGGAAAGCCCTTGAAATTTACTAACAGGAGCAATTAACCTTGCTTCCAAATTCCAAGTATTTTTGAAATGGCATGCAATTTGGTAAAACACCAGAGAGCACTTTGGTGATTTTTATAAAAGTATTAAAAATGATTTTAGATGCAAACTCAATTGGATGGTCTTGTATATGTTTAAGGCTATCCAACCGTAGAAAATTTGGTGGACAGATCTTTAATTTGCATGTTTCTGCCATTTTGGCATTTTAGGTAATTAAATTGTGTGTATATATTTTTGTGTTGCAATATTGTTTTCTAGCATGTACAAGTTGTGTGAACTTGTTTTCTAAGGTTTACTTAGCCATTTTAGCATGTTAGATTGTGTGGACTTGAGTTGAGAAGAAATAGGATTTATGTTAGTAGCATATGTTTATTCTCTAGTTTTTACTTGCATATAATTTTTGAGTGATAAATTTATGTGCAAGCACTTGGATTGTTGTGTTGTGAGATTGGATCCAGTACCATGTTGATACTTATATTAGGTTGGTATCACATCTGCTAGCTTGCATTTGAGTTGGTAGAGAAGCATGAGTAGTTTAGTCATCACTATGCAAATGTTGGAAAAATTCCCTCATGTGTGGAATTTTTGACATAAACATTTGTGGTTGTGTAGCCACATATTTTTGTGTTGTATTCATAGGACCATTAGCATTTTGATGATGTTTGGATGAGTACTTGACCCCTAAAGTTTTCACTTGTGTGGAAACAATAGCATGAGTATCATTACCTTGCTTATTTTTAGCACCCTGTTATTTTCTACTAGTATGGTTATTGCACTAGATGCTAGTTTAGTATTTTGTTAATTTTTAGCAAGTATGACCAGAGGCTTTGTGACCTCTTAATGCTTTGGTATGCTAGTGGAACACCCACTGGTGTCATTGCATTTTTGGTGGAAACATTATTTTCCCCCACACTAGATGCATTTCTTTTATATAGTTCTCTAACTAATGAGTACCTAGTATTTTTGCCTTGGGTTTTTTTTTGTGCTAAATGGAAATGGGTATGCTTCTGTTTATAAGTGGTTGTAATCATGTGTGGCTTGCTAGGAAAAATCCATCTTTGGAGTGTTGTTTGATTCCTCTAGTAATGCCCTTTTTATTACCACTAGTATGTAGGAGTTGCCCTGCAAATTGATGCATTGTTTTGTTAAATGGGATATTTTTGTTATAGCAAGTATAGATGTTTTTCACTACTGTTTTTATGACATGGACCCTCTGGTTGTATTTCAATTACTTGATTGAAATGCATCCATTGATTCTTCATGTTTAAGTAGTACTAGTTTCCTTAGCAGTTGTTGTGTTAAATTATTTTTCCTGCCAATTTGTGTTTGGTAGATATTTGTGTATCCTTGCATGAGGACATGTTTTCATTCCCATTATGATAACATGGTTCCTTGTTTGCTTTTTTAGTACTTTACTTATTATGCTTGCTTGCATAGCAAAACCTTAGTAGAAGCATGTCTATAGGATTCCTCCTTTTTAGTCATTGTTTTTATTGTTCTCACTATGAGAATTGTGTGTTTTGTGATGAGTCTATTACCTTGTTACACTTGTGTAGGCTCACTGATTTGTACAAGTAACTTTTGCAAATCATGTGCCTTATTTATTCTTGATGTGAATTTAGGCTTAGCAGATTAGCTATCTTGTTCTTGTTATGGTTTGGTTGATAGACCCATTGCCATGCTTATTATTGTGCATGTTTTATATACTTTTAGTAGACTCAACCTTGTGAAACTAAGTTTATTTTGGGCTTATTAATATCTTGGTATGAGAGTGGAACACCCACTGAATCCATGATATTAAGGTTGTGAGATATGTTCCTCCAACCTTAAGCTGTCTTATTAAATGGCATTTCTGCCAAGTATGTTTGTTTGATTGTTTGCCTCCATTAATAATTGTGTGATTGGTTATTATTAGTTTCCTTGCTGTATGTATTGTTATGTATGGTTTCTTTCCTTGATTGGTTCTGAATGTGTGTCCTTTATTCCTTTTACGACGTTAGAAAACGAAGAGGAAGGAAGTGTCGTGAAGCTCAGTGTCAAGTTCCAGTCACTCCAAAACCAGGGACACAAGGAGATACCAGGCAAGCCATCCTGATGCTTGCTGATACAATACTTATCATTATCTATCATGCATGTTTTACCTCTGAAGTTTTACCAAAACTTGATTATCAAAACTATTTTTGATGTGGAAATTACTACTATACTATTATATAGGTTACTATCATGCCAGTAGTTAAACTTGGTAATACCAAGCCCATAAGCCACCATATGGTATTTATTACCATCAAATATACTAGTCCCTAAGTGGACACCCTAAAATTGTGATTCTACAAAACAAAGGCTTTACGGAAAAGCCCGGAGAAAAGGAGGATCCTTGTTCTCCGGAGGAATGTGGAAGTGGTCATTTTTGAGAAAGTGGTGTTTTCAAAAATGACACATAACCTAGTCTTCGCCGGACAACCTTTACCGTACTGCCACCCTAACCCAACATGGGCACGGGGCTTAACTTGAAGTTTGTCCTTGTTAGTGTGTGTTCTATCTCAAACGCTATAAGGGACGGAATCCCTTGAACCGAATTGTTGTCAAGAGTTGAGACATAAAAAGTGTGGGATTAATTTTCCCTCCGGTCGCATCAGTTGAGGCATCCTGGCTGGCAGGGATTAGCTCGGTGCCGGGGGTGACCGGTAAAACTCAACTGAGAGATAGACACATTCTAGCTTGAACATAGTGGATGGTTATGATCAGATACCTGATGTTTACATACTGTTGTTACAGTCCGTGGTTGTTCACGGTAGGTGTACTGGATCTGGTGGATGTGTACACCTCTGCAGAGTATAACTTTTTCGAAGAAGCCGCGTCCTCGGATATGGACAGTTGAATGGCCATGTAGCTAGCATTGTGTCAATGTTTTCAAAAAGGAAGTTTTTGAAAAGGGAATTTTGGAAAGGAAGTGTTGAACTTGTGAAGTTCGGAAAGGAATGGAAACTTATACCGTGGAGGTATCGTCGATGATGAAAAGCCAGATGATGCTATACAAAACAAAATGTTTTGCAAAGAAAACCTTTTCTACTCTAAGCAAGAATTCTGGAAACTGATTCCAAGAAGTTTTGCAAAGAGAAAAATATTCTTTAACAAAGTTTTACAAAACCTCCTGTACATGTGATATCTACAAGAGAAATAAAACTATATTATTTTATTTTCTTCTGAAGTATCTTCTTCAACGAAGATACAGATTAACCTGACTGCAACTGTGGTGTCATCATATATGAACACCATTGATAGTGAACCCTATTTATAGCCTACCTAATCCACCATATATGCATACTTGCATGTTGGTAAGTGATAGGATGGATGTCTTGCTGAGTACATTCAAATGTACTCATTATGGTTTCGCCCCTGGTATCTACTTGCCAGACTTTGAGAAGGAGCCTCCGAAGGAGATCTATGAAGATAAGTACGGAGTTGACGGCTTTGCGAACTAGGATCGTCTCCGGGTCAGCAGCCTGTAGGTTAAGGCGTGACTTGGGCTCAACTACGTTGTGTTTTAATTGTCTTCCGCTGTGTTTGTTAAGTTGCCTGCCCTTGTGGCAGTTGTGTTAGACTTGATCATGTGATCATTTTTGTAATACCTTTATGTATTCGTGTAATGGATGATGTATTTCTGTGTGCCAACTGTGTATGTTGTTCACGACTGATCTTTCTGGGATCGTGAATGTATGCATACGGAGGGTTTCAGACTGCCGGTCTGGGGTCCTTACATTCAATCTTTCCTTTCATGATAGTATTCAGACCATCAGCCCCGGCCAGTTCGCTTCCTCTGTTCCTTCCATGAAGAGGAAGGAAGCTGTTGCGATTGAAGCTCCAAGGCTGCCCAGAAGTCTCCGAGCCCAGCTCCAGCAACTGCGGCTACGGATTATAAGTTGCCTAGCTTTGCGGGTGGAGCCTTGGCTTCAAAGGAAGTTTCGGTAGCTCGGCTGACCCTCTGGGCACCGCCCAAGGCCAGGTAAATCTTGTCATCTTCTTTGTATCTTCCACCTTGTTTACTTATGATTTTTATCGGGTGCACGGCAGTGCTCGCGATGGGAGTAGCCCCCGAGGCTATGGTCAATCGCTTGCGATTGGCCACAGACTCAAGTTTAAGCTTCTTTCTTTCCTTGACTTTATCGGGTACACGGCAGTGCTCCCAATGGGAGTAGCCCCCGAGGCTATACTCGACTATGTGCAGTCGTGAATAGGCTCAATTCCTTCTCTTTTTCTTTAACTTGACTTTCGTCTTGTGCTTTTTTGCAGTCTCTTCTTGACTCTCTTGTTGCCATTGGTCGCCGCGTGCTTTCGGCTGAGGCAGATTGCGTTTCCCTTCGGGTGGTAGTGATCGAATCGTCGAGGAAGGCCAAGCTCTCCAAGGTAGGTTAATCCATTCCCTTTTGCTGTTCCTTCTGATCATATAAGTTCTCTTAGGCTAAAATTCACTGCTGTGTAGCTCAAGTTGATCTCCTGAAGGCCGAGAAAATTGAAGCTGTCACTCGGGTCAAAACCCTTGAGGCCGAGTTGGAGACTGCCCGAAAGGAACTAGAGTCCTCTCGCAAGCAGTCGACTGATTTCGAGGGGAAGCTCGCCGAGGCCCAGGAGGCGCTGAAGCAACTAGAGGAGGCTGGTGCTAAACATGATAATGATCTTGTTGGCATCATTCGCCCTCTGGCTCAGAAATTTGTGGGTAAGTTGCACTTGATTTCCGCTGTGACACAATTAAATTGGTTATCTCTGGAATTTATGACGCTCTTTTGCAGATGTCCTTAGCGTTGCACTGGAGCTGCTTGGGGTTCAACGATTGGACGTCTTGACGGATTCTTGCGCCCAGCTCCAGAAACACGCGAGTGGGATCTGCTCCCTCGTTGGCGAAACCATTCGAGTGTTGACGCAATTCCACGAGCACCTTCTGGTGGATGTTGTGGTTCCGCCTATGCTGGGCAGCCTTCTGAAAGTCTTCCTGGAAGATGAGAATCTCCTTCAAGCTTATTCAGTCGCCCAGTCAGAATGCGGAGCTAGGACTGCTATCCAGCTTGCGTTGGCGCACAGAGTCTCGGCCTGGATGAGGCGTACTCAAGCCTTCCCTACGACGCCGCCATAGGCAGAAAGGTAGCGCTTTGTCCTTTTGGCGATTCGGCTGAAGCCCTTGCCAAGAAGATATCTGAATTGCTTGCCCGTGCTAGTCGCAAGGGGCATCCTGCTGCGAGTGGCAGTACCTTTGTAGTTCCATAGGATAGACTGTTTTTAGTTTGCTCTCTCGATGTAATGAACGTTGGGATGTACTCCCGTATTTTGCCTTTAATCGAAGTGTTCTTTGATGTCCAAAATGTGATTATTTGCGATTGATCATTATGGGCTCCCGATGGGAGTATCCCCCGAGCACCTGTTAACTAGGCGGTATGTTTCTCGAGTGGGGTCTTGTAATGTATCTGAACTTTCTTCATTTCCTTCCAGGTAGTGGATCCCAGCGCAGAGTCTTCGAGTGGATCTGCTATGCGAGTAGATCCCCTTGTTTCTTCTGCTAGTACTTTTGCCTTGCTCCGTGATCGTGTCGCGAATGGCGAGCGCAATCTGAAAGCTTTGTGTGGAGTGGCTGATGTGGCCAAGTCGAAACAAAAGCTTGCGGCTGAGCGTGAACAGTTCGTGATGGAGGAGCTGGCAGCTGTTGCCAAAGATATGCTTTGTAAGCATGCGAGCCCCCTAGTACTTAGTTGATTACCTTCTTTTCACCTTTTAACTCTTTGTACTATTGTTTGTAGTTGTTGAGCCTGATGGTCCGTGTGAAGTGCATTGGGTAGATAACCATATTGCTCACGAAGCCGGTAGCTCAAAACCGCATGCGAACAAGTTCTGGTCTGACCGCAGTCGAGGCTTCATCTTGGCTACTTTGAAGTATCATGTAGGCCAGGCGAAGATATTTGTTGATTCTTGTCGTGAAGCTCTGACATCAATGAACCGAGCTTTCTATCCGCTGGATACAGGTCCAGAAGATTTGAGCCATCTGCTCAGAACCTTTGGTCAGGTAGGTGAAGTGCGCGATTGTGTCCGCCAACAGCTGATCTGTGGATCCCTAGTAGCACTTGCTTTTGTTCGGTTGTGGCATCCCGAGGTCAATTTTAACTCTGTGGCTAGGCTCCCCGATGCTACAATCATATGACCCCTCATTATGCAGTCGTTCGTCCTGCAGCAGAGGAGATTATTCGGCTGACTTCTGAAGAGGTTAATCGAGTGTTAGCCGAGGAATCTGCTCGTCGCCATATGTAATTGTAGGATGTAGATACCCTGTATTATGATTGTAATTTCTTGGAAACTGTAGTCCTGCAAACTTTGTATAGTTGTAATTTGTGTATTTTTAAGGTCTCCATAAGGTGTGTACCTTGTTGAACCTTGTTTTCTTTTTATGTCGATTAGGCGTAGCCCCCGTGTGTTTTGGGGTGTATGCATGTGGTTTATAGCATGTAGTAAATCAAAGATGTGAATAGTTGTGGTTGAGAAACCATGTTTTTATTCATATGACTGAGAAGCCATGTATTTTATCAAGCTACAAGATGGCTAGTATAGCCTTATTTCTTTGCGAGTAGGATAATCCTAAGGGTAGAATTTGCGGAGATGCGCCACGTTCCATGGGTTGGAGTAGATGCCACCAGTCTTTGGGTTTTTCGATCGGTATGGGCCACCAGGTATAACTTCGTGTATTATGAAGGGTCCTTCCCATGGTGGCTCGAGCTTGTGTCCTTCCTTTTTCTTGAGCCGCAACACTAAGTCTCGGACCACGAAAGCTCTGTGGCGTATACGGCGACTATGGTAGTTGCGCAGCGATTGTTGGTATACTGCGTATCTTGCGAGTGCAATATCTTGTATCTCATCCAGTGCGTCCATGTCTTCAGCGAGTGCTCTGTTTGAAGTTTCTTCACTGTATGCAACGACTTGTGGAGCGCTGAATTTGATATCCTCGGGAAGGACAGCTTCAGCTCCGTATACCATGAAAAATGGTGTATAATCTGTTGATCGATTTGGAGTTGTACGTAGACTCTATAGTACCGATGGTAATTCTTCGTCCCAGTGCCCGTCTGCTGGGCGCAGTCTGTCGAGTAGTCGCTTCTTGAGGCCAGTGCAAACTAACCCATTGGATCGTTTGATTTGGCCGTTAGTTTGCGGGTGGGCGACCGAGGCGAAGCTGAGGGTAATTCCTTTTTCTTCGCGGAATTCCTTTGTTTCCCTGGCCGTGAAGTTGCTCCCATTGTCTGTGATGATGTTGTGTGGTATGCTGAACCTGCACACAATGGATTCGAGGAATTTTACGGTGCATTGGGCGCTGGCGGAGGTGACTGGCATAGCCTCGATCCACTTCGTGAATTTGTCGACTGCTACGAGCAAGTGCGTATATCCTCCGGGTGTGGACTTGCGTAGTGGCACTACCATGTCTAGCCCCCATTGTGCAAAGGGCCAGGCGATTAGTATCATGTGTAGTTCCGTGACAGGGGCGTGTGGCTTGGGCTCGAATCGTTGGCAATCGTTGCATGTGTAGACTAGGTCCTTTGCGTCTCCGGCCGCTGTGAGCCAGTAGAATCCTGCTCGGAAATCTTTACCCACAATTTCCATCCAGCTGGCGTGGTGTCCGCAATCTCCTTGGCGTATGTCTCGCAGCAATTATTTGCTATCCTCGGGTGCGATGCATCTCTGCAATATTCCTGAGATGCTCTGTTTGTATAATTCTCCGTTGAGTACCCGAAAAGTTTTGTTGCGTCGTACTATTTGTCGGGCCTCGCGAATGTCAGCTGGGAGCTGTTTGTAGGACAAGTAGTCGAGGTATTTCTGCATTCAGACTGGCTCGACCAGAAAAACTTGTCTTGAAATACTATGGCTGAGCTCGATGATAGCAATTTGCGGGTTGACGTCTGTCTCCAATGCTGTGGGTGCTCCTATAGTCTTCTTGACCTTTACTGAATGCTTGATCATCCTCTCGAAATATATTTCTGGCGGTATGGGTGTGTTTGTGGACCCCATGTTTGCCATCTTATCTACTTCTTCGTTGCTGGACCTTGCAATGTGTTTCAGCTCACACCCTTTGAAACTTCCTTCGAGTAGATTATAAATGTCCCGATAGGCAACCATGTTTTCTGCGATAGCATTGCATTCCTTCATATTCTGTTGTACAACAAGGTTGGAATCTCCATAAATCATCAATCGGGTGGCTCCGCATGCAATCGCCATTTTCATGCCATGGAGTAGGGCCTCGTACTCTGCGTCTGTTGGATGCTGGATCGTCGGGTGGGAAATCCAATCTTAGGACATACTGCAACTTGTCTCCCCTCGGGGATATGAGGACGATCCCAGCTCCAGCTCCTTCGTTCCTTTTGGACCCGTCAAAGTACATGATCCAGGTACTCGTGTATTCTCGTGGACCTGGTGTTTGCAGTTCTGTCCACTCGCTTAAGAATTCCACGAGTACCTGTGATTTCACAGAATTGCGTCCTGCGTATATGATATCACAGGCGCCTAGCTCAATGCTCCACTTTGCAATTCTTCCGGATGCCATGGGATTGTTCATGATCGTACCGAGTGATGCGTCGTTTAGCACTATGACGGTATGCTCTTGGAAGTAGTGTTTGAGCTTTCGAGTTGTGAGCACCACGCCGTATGCAAGTTTCTGATAGTGGGGGTATCTCTGCTTGCACGGCGAGAGCACCTCGCTGATGTAATATATTGGCCTTTGGACGCCGTAGGCTTTTCCTTCTTCTGGTCGCTCGACTACGATCACCATGCTGATGACTTGATTAGTTGCGGCTAGATAGAGGTACAAGGGCTCCTTTTCTTGTGGAGTTGCCAGGACGCGTTTGCTCTGCAGTAGTTGCTTTAGGTCGAGGAATGCCTGTCTTGCTTCGGGTGTCCAATCAAACTTATCTGTCTTTTTCAACAGCTTGTAAAAAGGCAGTGCTTGCTCGCCTAATCTTGCGATGAATCTGCTCAGAGCGGCTAGTCGTCCTGCGAGCTGCTGCACACCGCGAAGATTTGTTGGCTCCTTCATTAATAAGATCACTGGTATTTTATCTGGGTTCGCTTCAATTCCTCGAGCGGACACCAAGTACCCGAGAAGTTATCCTGCAGGGACGCCGAAGACACATTTGGTTGGGTTAAGCTTGATCCTGTATGCGTTCAAAGCGTCGAATGTTTCTCTGATATCTTCGAGGAGTGTGTCCTCTACTCGAGTCTTGATGACGATGTTGTCAACATACACTTGTACGTTCTTGCCAATGAGCTTGGCGAGCCATTTTTGCATGCAGCGCTGATATGTGGCGCATGCGTTTTTTAGCCCAAAGGGCATTGTCGTATAGCAGTAGACACTGTGAGGTGTGATCAATGTTGTCCTTTTCTCATCTTCCTTCTTCATCCTGATCTGATTATATCCCGAGTAGGCATCTAGGAAGGAGAGGCGCTGGCAGCCTGCAGTGGAGTCCACGATCTGGTGGATACGTGGGAGGGGAAAATTATCCTTGGGGCAGTGTTTGTTTAGCGACGTGTAGTCGATGCACACACGAAGGATGTCAGTATTTTTCTTCGGTACCAGCACTGGGTTTGCTAACCAAATGGATTTTTTATCTCTCTGATGAATTTTGCTGCGAGTAGTCTATTTACTTCTTCTCCGAGCGCTTTTTGCTTGGGCTCCGAGAACCGTCGGGTGGTCTGCTTGATAGGCTTGGCGTCTTTGAAGACTTCGAGTGAGTGCTCGGCGAACTCCCTGGGTATCCCTGGCATATCTGAAGGTTTCTAGGCGAAAATTTCCCAGTACTCACGGAGGAGTTCGACAAGCACGCCTTCCTATTATGGCGAGAGGGTGGTGGAGACCATCGCCGTCTTCGCAGGCTCTGTCGGGTGCACTTGATGCTTGCAGGTGTCACTGTTTGCGCTGAACTCGAGCTCTGGGGCGTTCTTCTTCGTGAGGGGCATCACGGAGTGGTCCATGGTTTTTGCTATATCTACCAGTTCCTACTGCATCCCGAAAGATTTAGCGATTTCGTTGAACTCGATGTCGCATTGGTTGGATTTTTGGAAGTCGCCGGCGATGGTGATTGTGCCATACTCCCCACGCAACTTGAGCTTCAGATAGGCATAATGTGGTACTGCCATGAATCTTGCGAACGTTGTTCGACCAAGAATGTGTTACACGCAATAGTAAAACAACGATGAAATTAAGCAAGATCGAACCAACGGGGACACAAGATTTTAACGTGGAAAACACTTCCAACAAGGAAGAGAAAAAACCACGAGCGCCAGCCAGCAATACTCCACTATTTTCAGGTGAGGTTACAAACGCGCCGGGATTTACAATGTATGGTTTATCCCGTGGGGCAGCTTACAAGAGGTATATAAAGGCGGTCCTGATCTAACTAGGTCGGTAACGGGGAATCCAACTAGAACTCGGTAACAACTCGTACCGTACCTATGGCCCTAAGCCTCCGGCGACGGGCCTCGCGTAGCGGAGGCCGAACTTTCCTTTATCTTCATATATGAATTTGGATCACCACAAAATAACAGAATGGCATGGTACTGTGAAGGCCAGTCGACTACTTCAAAGTCGAGGAATTCTCGCCTGTAATTGCTTCGATTGCCGAGCACCACCTCCAGATTGATTGTTCCGAGTGGACGGACCGCCTTCCCATGGAACTATCCCGTGAAAGGATGTCTCTGATTCTGCGAGTCCGTCCAGGTTCCTGTTCATCCTACGGGGTGTGTCCGCGTAGATGATGTTGATTCCGCTGCCTCCGTCCATGAACACGCGAGGTAGCTCGTAATTGCCAATTTGCGCCTGGATAACCAGAGCGGCGTGTCCTGGTCGATAGAATCGCGGGGGGTGATCTTCCTTGGAGAAAATTATTGGTTGATCAGCCATCTTCAAGTACTCGGGCTTTGTCGGTTCGTCTTCTGGACCCTACGGGATGGACAGACTTTTTGTATCATCCCCAAAAGTCGCGCGGGGTTTGGGTACGTGTTTCCTCCCTGGTTTGCAGCGGGCGGCACAGGTAGTGCGGCTAGCACCACGTTTTGGTTTCCTGGTGGAGGCAGGGGTTGTGGTGGGTGGAATCCCTGGTTTCATCATCCTGGGAGCCGGGTATCCTTGGCTGACTGCCGCTCTGTTTTTCTTCGAGAAGGCCTCATGTATATCAAGGAACTTTCGGCAATCCTTGAGAAGGTGTGTTGCCTTAGATTTGCCTGTGCGCTTATCTGTAAATAGATGTAGCGTGCAGTAACCATCGAGATCCTCCTTGGGAGTTTTATCCTCTGTCTTCGGTTTCCACTCGCAACTTCCACGGCGCCCACTGTCGCGATCTCGCGTGAATTCTGCCGCCACTAGTTCTTCTCGATCGTCGTGGTCATAATATTTCCTCTTTTTCTTTCGACCATGACAATTGTCTTCGGGTGCTGGCGAGGATGCATTTTCATTGCGCACTGAGTCTTCTCCGTTGGCCCATCTGTCGGCTATAGCCATTAGCTCTACAATAGTTTTGGGCGCAACTCATCTCGGTTCTTCTCTGAAAGCAGTTCGTCGAGCGCCCTTCGCGAAAGCTTCGACTGCTACCTCCTCTGATATGTTTCCTGATGTGTTCCTAAGTGTGGTCCATCGCTGGATATATTCGCGGGTAGACTCGCCACTCTTTTGCTTGCAGGCTCGCAGTTCCTCGATGGTTGTTGGTCTTTTGTATGTTGCCTGGAAGTTCTTGCAGAAGTCAAAGTGTAGATCGTCCCATGACCCGTAGCAGGCTTTTGGTCTCCCCTCGAGCCAGCTGCGTGCTGCTCCTACAAGGTGTAAGTTGAGGTATTGCATAGCCGTGTTTTTGTTCCCACGTTGGCATTTTACTGCCGTGAGGTAATCCGACAGCCAGGACGAGGATTCTAGTGAATCGTCGTATTTTGTTACTTCCGTGCTGAGCTTGAATCTCTTGGGTAGAGGCACCTCGCGGATGCTGCGAGCAAAGCATAGTGCACCGCAGGTCTCTTCGTAAGAAGAGGTGGATGGGGAGCATGCGCGGTTCCTGGCTGCTGGGGCTTTGTCAACCTTATTTTGCGCGATGTCCGATCGCGCGTTGTATCCCGGCTGATCACGACCGATCTCCTTCCGTGGCTCCTTGCTGCGATGTCGCGAGCGGCTGCTGTGATGTCGCGATCTGCGATCTCGATCCCTCGGACTGCCGTCGCTGCTACTCGGACTATCACCGCGTCGTCCGACTTCTTTTCCTCAGGCGCGACGAGGTGATTTCTCCTTTCTGGGCAATGTGCTCCAATGTCTGTGGGATGCTTCTTTCTCTTTCTGTGCAGCTGCTTTCTTGCGATCATAGGAGGTGAGTCTAGCGGCTACCATGCCCATTCCTTTCTGGACTTGCCTGTATTGCTCTGCGCGGGGGTCGTTCTCCCCTGGTTGATTTGTCTGCATGTAGGTGGATGCGGCCAGTACCGCGGCGGCATGAGTTGTCGGATACACGTTGCCATCCTCGTTGACGTGCATAAGGGAAGCTTCGAGTGATTTACTGATTCCGGTCAGGGACTCGCCATCCATGGTCGCGGTTCTTGAGACGTATCTTTTCCTTGCGGGATGATTCCCGACATAAGGTGTTTTGGATAGCGCGGCTCGGCGCTGGCTTGACTCATCTGCCAATTTCCTCCGCTCAGCTGGATCTTTGCGAGCTTCCTTAATCAGAGTTGCCGCTCTCACTAGGTGGTAGTGGTAGGCGGTCATATCTTCATGAGGGGCTCTAGCTTCGAGTGGTTTGCTTGTGCGGATGGCTTCCTTTGCCTTGTTCCAAGTGTCTCGCGATACGTTGATGGCTGCGCGTTCCCTTGTGCTATTTTCCGTTTCTTCGGGTGGGTCGCTCGATCCTGCCATGCAGGCCTGGGCCAGATATGGCTCGTTAGTACTAGGCGTAGCTTGAAAAGCGTTCTTGACCCGAGAAGGTTCTTCCGCGGAGAGGGTGTGGAAGTTGCGGGTGTTGAGGCGGATGGATTCGCCGCTCTTTGATAAGTTGTGATCCGCGTAGTTGGGCAATGAATCGATCGCTCCTAGGCTCGAGATCGACTCAGAGCCCGATCCTTCGAGATTGGTTTGCTCGGGGAAGTGAAGAATTCCCTCATTGTCAGCATAGAACTGGAAGCTCCCGAACATCAAGATGATGCTTTTCTCCAAGCCGTTGAATACCGGGCGTGATTCCGGCGAGTGAGGGGCGACGATGACCGATCCGATTCCGATCAGATTGGTTGGAGTCGTAGTTCCGGGGCTCCAGCGTGAGTTGGTTGTCGATGAGGTCGAAGATGCCGGAGATCCAGCGCCCGCCGTTCCCACAGACGGCGCTAATTGTCGAATATGCATCTCAACAAGTCCCTTGGGTGAACACATAGGGTTTCTATTAGGAGAACGCGTAGGCGCTGGTGACAATCGTCGGCTAAACAAGGGGCACGATTTACCCAGGTTCGGGGCCCTCGTAGAGGTAAAACCCTTACTCCTGCTTCTGTCGATTTACTCCAAGTATGATGTGGCTCTTGACAAATCCGAGAACTTCGTCATGCTTGAGGGTGAAAGTCCCGAGGAACTATATAGAAGAGTTGTCACCCATGGAAATCAATTGAGGGATTTTGCAAAAGATGAAATCTCTGATGAGTGGATCAAGAGGAAGTTTGTCAAGGCCATAACACCTTTTGAGAAGAACCTATCCACTAGTATTCGAACAAGATCGGATTACAACTCTCTCAACTCCATTGGTGTTCTTAGTGAGTTCATAGCCATATCCCTATCTCACAAGAGCGTGGGATGATGCTCTCGCTCGCTCAAGAGGAGTTGGAAAGTCTGCCAACCTCGCCTTGAAGTCTAAGGCGATTGATCGGATAGAAGAAGCGGGTGAGGATGATGAGGATTACGAAGACACATACAAGGGTGCTCTTAAGTTCATCGCTCTTGCCATGCATGTCTATTGGAAGAGATGGGAGGCTCACAAATCCGGTGCTCCTAAACCTTCGAGAAACAAGATCTACAAGAAGAAGGGGGAGCGGCCAAGGACATGCTTAAATTCTGGAAGTGCAAATCACTTCGTCAAGGAGTGTCTTTTTTAGCCAAGAGAAGAGAATGAAGGTAAGCTTGTTCGCAAGGACAAGAACAAGGCATCACAAAACAAGAACCTTGCTAGAAGAGTCCCAAGGGCTCTATATGTTCAATAAGGGACCACACTGGAAACATACTACTCCGGAGATGAAGGAGAAGATGAAGTCATAGGTGTGGCCCACGTCGCCATAGCTACGTATTCCTGTTCATCGGTCTCTCTATTCGAATCCCCCAATGAGAAGGCATTGATACGACCTACATGACTCATGGCAAAAGCCACCATGGTAATATGTTCTACCTCCAAGCCTATTGCTACTAGTTCTCCCTCATTGTTGGATTGTGTTGAAAACATTGTCAATGAGGATGAGGAGGCCAAGAGTCCAGGCTCTTGGTTATCTAGTCTTGAGGGTGAAACCAAAGAAAAGGTAAAGTCCCTTTTAAGGCAACTTGATGATGCTAACTCTCTCGCTGATGATAAGGAAGAGATCATTGTGACCTTGGAAAGTTATGGTGATGGTAATGAGAATGGTAACAAGGATCTTGTAGAAGCTCTTGAGAAATAAAGATCCATGAGATCCTCCCTTGAAGATAAACTATCTAGTCTAGAAGAGACCTACGCTATTAGCATCTCCAAACTTAGGAAGGATAATGAACAATCTATTGCTTTGCTAAAAATATTTGAAGAAGAAGAGTTGAAGCTAGGAGTAGCTCATGAAAGTCTTGTTGAGCGTCATGAAACTAGAAAAGGAGTTCACGTCTCTTAAAGAAATTCATGACAAACTCACCACATCTCGGAATAAGCTAGCTCAACAATCCAATAAGCATGTGATACCTTCCACTAGTCATATTGTTATCATGACTACCTATTGTACTACTACTAACATTGTAGGAGGAGAGAAAGTACTAAATGATGCCATGAGCTCTCAAGGAGCTAAGAAAGGAAAGGAAGGACTTGGCTTTGTGGTCAAGTCCAAGAAGAAGAACAAGAAGAAAACCAAGAGTGCCACCTCTTCCTCTCAAAATATTGTCTTTGTGAAGGAGGGAGAGGTGACCAAGGAGAAGGAGACAAACGCCAACGTGGGTGGTGATACCTCTAGGGGGAGCATCACTCACAATGATTTTGCCGGAAAATATAACCCCTCTTATGTCCTCATGAAATCTAGAGATGGTCATGTTTATGATAAATACGTTGGTACTTCTTATGGTGATGATTATCATTGGACTATTTGGGTTCCTAAGACTCTTGTGACTAACAAAAGAGGACCCATTGAAGGATGGGTACCTAAATCAAGAAATTGATCTCTTGTAGGGAAGTGCTTCCGGCTAGGGTAGATGGACGGTGGTTAGTGGTGCATCCCAACATATGAACGGAAGCAATGACGCAATGAGTAATATTGAACATCCATTACCTCATCTCAATTGTGTCACTATTGGTGACAATTCCGAACTTAAGGTATTAGGACGAGGCAAGGTGGCTATCTCAAATGATTTATCAATTGAGAATGTTCTCCTTGTTGAGTCCCTTGGTTATAACTTGATGTCCGTTCTTCAACTTGCAAATTGTGGATTTACCTCTTTCTTTAATAAATAGAATGTGATTGTCACTTGGGAAACAACTCTTAAAGTAGCCTTTGTTGGGTTTGTCGAGAACGACATGTATGTAGTGTACTTATCTAAAGGAGACACGTGTGCCGCGACATGCCTAATGGCTAAAGTTGATGTGGGTTGGCTTTGGCATCGCCGGTTAGCCCACACCAATATGAGGATGTTGCATGACCTTAAAAGTGGCAATCATGTTCTATGACTAACCAAGGCTAAGTTTGCTAAAGATCGTGTGTGTAGCTCTTGCGCCTTTGGGAAGCAACATGGAGAACTTCAGCCAACCAAGACCAATATCTCCACCACAAGAATTCTCGAGCTCATTCACTTAGATATCTTTGGTCCACTATCTTATGATAGTCTCGGAGGAAAGAAGTATTGCTTGGTGATAGTGGATGATTATTCAAGATATTGTTGGGTGTATTTCTTCAAGAGGAAAAGTGAAACTCAAAAGAGAGTCATCGAGTTCATCACTCTAGTGGAGCGCCAACATAATGCTTCCATATTAGCCATCCATAGTGATAATGGCTCCGAGTTCAAGAATTATACCCTTGAGGGTTTTCTTATTGAAGAGGGAATTGCTCATCAATATTCCACTCCCTATACCCCTCAACAAAATGGTGTTGCGGAAACAAAGAACCGAACCTTGATGGATGCGGCTAGGACAATGATTTCGGAGTTCTCTTCTCCTTATAATTTTTGGGCCGAAGTCATCTCCACCGCGTGTCATGGTACCAACTGGTTATATCTATGCAAGATCTTGAGCAAGAAACCAGACGTATCTTACTTCAAGGTCTTCGGTTGCAAGTGCTTCATTCACAAGAAAGGTAAACATTTTTCAAAATTTGAGACCAAATCTTATGAGGGTATCTTTGTTGGCTATGCCACAAATGCTCACGCCTATAGAGTCTGTTGAGACGTCGTAGTAAGGATCATAGATGGGGGTGCCATGAGCCTACGGGTAGAGACGTGGGGGACGCGATAGTACGACAATCGAGAACACCGAGTTTTACCTAGGTTCGGTACGACACAACTAGGAGGCGTTCCTATTCCTGCAATCTCACTAAATCAGGGCTGAAGTCTGAAGTATACAAAGTATAATGCGAGTAGGGTTTCACTAACTCGGGGAGGATCAACTTCTGGGAGAGTTGGCTTCTAGCTAATTGTCTGTCTTTCTCCTCTCCCGTCCGGCTCATATAGATAGCCGGGTTAGGGCTTACAAAAAGGAAACCTAGAAGACTACGGAAAGTATCTAGCTTGGGAAGTAAGGAATCCGTCTTCTCCTCCAAGACGCACCACTTTGGGCCGTGGTCCGGGTTCTTCTAGAATCCGGCTTCCTGCGCATCAGTTTACTGGGCCGCCCAATGGACCGTGATCCACTACCAACGGGCCACCCGGGTAATCCGGCTCATTAGACTAATGCCATACATACCCCTAATCGGTATATATCCGACAATAGCCCCCAAGAAGGATTGAGACTTCACTCTGCCACCTTTCGTCGATAGCATTTTTTTCCGAGAAATGTGGGCGTTTTGTCTTGATTCTTCTTTTCCCAAAAACTTATAACACATAACTCGGATTTTACCAAAATCCGGCTTTTTCTTCCACGAGCCTTCGTGAAGAAGGAACTTCATGACGTCAGCGATGAAATCCTGCTGACACCATGGACGTTTGGGTTCAGTCAAAACCCTGAAATGTATCCTCTGACAGATTCTCGGGGGAAACAAGGAGATAGCCATTATCACCATGTCCCCTCATTTCCCGAAAATTACGGGCATTACACGCGTTGATCATCCAACGGTCAAAATAGAAGTTGGAGCTAATCTCACACATCCGGCTATAAATAGCCACCTCGGGGTCTCCGGCTCTTCTTCCGTTTAATCGTCTTTCTCGAGCCCCCAGCACCACTGCAACCAGAGCGAGCCTGAGCGCAAGTTACGAGCGGAGAGAAAACGAGCCCCAAACCTTCCCTGGAGTCCATCATCGGAGACTCAACGTCACGGCTGCGCCGCCACCATATGTCCACCGGAGATTCCCCCCCCCGCGCCTCGGAGGTGGAGAACGCCGTCGTGGACATCGAATCCATCATCAACGACATGGATCCGCAGCTTGATTCTCCTGTCCGCGCGGCGGAGACCATGCTGGCGGGAACTGTCAACGACCCTGCCCGCGGGGATCTACCTCCCGTGGCTGGAACCACGTTGCCTTCCACCTCGACTACTCCTCCTCCGCCCCTTTTCTCCGCACCTATGGAGGAAAAAGTCACTCCCGGCGGCGAGAAGGTCACCACTTCTGCCACCGCCAGTGGTAAGGACGAAGAGGAAGAGAGTGTTGGGAATTAGAGCCGCTGCAACGTGGTTCTTTCCCTCCTTCCGGCAATGAAAAACGAAGGGTTTATCCTCGAAGGGAAATGGCGGTACGACGAGGACGACACTGAGCCATCGCCAAAAGACGGCGAACGGATCCTCCTCGCCTCTCACGTCAACAGAGGTATTGGTTTTCCTCCATCCTCCTTCTTCCTTCAGGTCTTAGACCATTACAAGATCCAGCCACATAATCTCCCTCCCAATTCTATTCTTTATCTAGATGGGTTTCAAGCCCTGTTCGAGGGGTATCTAGGAATAGAACCTAGGTTAGATTTCTGGCAGTACTGTTTTGGGATGAAACGCAACCCTTTTGAGTGCGCCCTCCCAACCGGCGGGACCATCTCCTTTACCTTACGTAGGTTTAGGGAAGATTGGTTCCCAAAAATCAAAACCTCGGAGTCCGTCAAGTTTTGGACGGGCTCCTTTTTCTATCATGCGGATGTCCCGTTTCTGGGAAAGGAAACGGGCATTTCGCCTTTCGTCAATTTCGCGGCTACTCCCCAAGAAAATTGGGCGGTGGACACGGTCTAGACTCTGCCTACAGATCTGATGAGGATCAAGAGGCAAATCGCTAAACTTGTTTCCGCCTCTCCTCCTCTTACCGGCATGGACACTGTGCTATGATGGCTCGAAAGGCGGATCCAACCTCTGGCTCACCGCAGAACTCGACTCATGTGTGATTACACGGGCCCAGAGGACGCGATGAGGGCGACCAACAAGTCTTTGTTGAAGAAAGACTTGAAGAAGCGCATCAACCAGCTGGTTTCAACTTGTCGTGGGATAATCACGGCAGATGTTACCGGGGGTAACTGATCTTGGGGCAAGTCGACACAGGTATTTGGGAGAGGGTTTAGCTCGAAAGAAGACATGGCGGAAAGCAATCTAAGAACCGGAAAACAACTCGCCGGATCTCAATATGAATTATGCTGGATACTCGATAACAGGTGTTACAACTATGACTTGAATCTCTCAGGCTAAGCTTAGGGGTTGGTTTATATAGCACTCATACCCCCCCTTGGCCTGCCCTACGGAGTGCTCTCTGAGTCCTACTCGAACTCTTCATACAAATCCTAACTTTCCTTACCGTAACCCACAATCCGGGTTACGAACCTTACAAGCCCTGGGCCTTCCAGAAGTTTCTTTGTCTCCAGCCAGATTGGGCCCAGCCGTTGCTTGGGCCGGATCACACCCGGGAGTTAGCCTACCGGGTTACTATCCCCTCATCAGTAGTCCCCAGGATAGCGCGGGCTTCACGGATTCATCCTCGGAGCGCTCGCTATTCCCTGAAAAAGATGTAAAACGCCCAAGCCTATGGGAACCGGTTAAGTTGCTTTAACAGATGACCAGGCACAGCTCCATGTCTGTCATGTGATAGCTCGATCCTTCCTTGAATGCTTAACTGGCCTTTCCAAATTTAAACCCTAAAATGTCGGGGCCCTACTCGATAAAGATCCCTGATATCTCGGGGCAAGCTGCACTTCCCCCGTCAACGGGATATTTTGCCTAATTCCGAATGCATATGCCGCCAGATCCTCACGGATAATTACTGTTCCGTAATTTCCGGCTTTCGGGCCGTAGGTGAGCTCACCACCTCCCTTATAAATATCAGCCGATGGTAACCCTAAGCCATTCATCTCGTCTCATCATCCCTTTTCTCCACGCTCCCTCGCAATTTCTGCCACCGGGCTCGCACGCTCCAAGAAAGATAAGGCCACCACCGGCCGCACTCGTCCTCGAGCTATCCAGCACCGCCATTAAGCATCGCTGTCACACCCGCGCTTCCTCATCGAGGGCCGTGACGTGACACTCAAGCCGCGCCACGCTCCACCCTCACTTCGGACCTCAACTCCTTTGGTAAGCCTTTCTCAACCATTCAATTGAAACTCGCAGCCTTTTCAATCTGACCAAGATTGGATCTGGGTCAACCCGTAAACTAATTTTCTGATATCATCAAATTGAACCGCTTCGATAGACCTTAGTTCCTTTAATCACCTGATGCGTAGTCGCAGCTCATCCCCGCGCCTTTATTGGCCATCCAACTTTGCATAAGATTGCTTGCAAGCTTTTCGATCTAGATCCATTCCACCTTGTTCTTTCCGCCTGTCGCATTAACACCCGAAAAATCCTCTTTTTCCAGCTAATCCCTCCACAATAAAGGTATGGGCAACCATCCATGTTCACCCAATTCACCTCAACGCGTAAGTAATTAACAATTTACTCAACCTCATCTGACACCCGGAAAATCTTCCGCATTTAACATCGTAGTGCATTATCCGGGTTTCATTTTAGCTTTCAACGCCTTGACGTCTCCGGACTCGAATGATTTGATGTTCCGAATCTTACTCCATACATTTCCTGTCCCTTGCAGGTCAACTCCATGGCTCCTAAAAGACAAGGAAAACACCCGGCTTCTGCAAAGGCCTCTCGAACCACTTCTGCCAACTGGGGTCGGTCTTCAACGACAAAGGCCAAGCTAGATGGGATGGCCGAGTTAGGAATCCTTCCTTCTCAAAAGGAAATACACTGGAGGGCTCCTGGCGATGAGACCCATCCCACTCCCATCGGGAACGAGGTAATTTGTTTTACCGAGCATGTGACCCGGGGATTCCGTCCTCCGGGTCACCCTTTTTTCCGGGAAGTCTTGAGCCACTACGGCCTCCGGGTGTTCGACATAGGGCCTAACTCTATGCTGAACATCACCCACTTCATAGTTTTGTCCGAGTCGTACTTATGCACTCCACCAAACCTTGCTCTTTTTACCGAATTATTCCAATGCGAACCATGCCATGAGAGCGGTGACGGAACGCTTCTTACCTGCGGCGGGGTATCCATCCAGCGCCGCAAACACTCATTGATGCCACCTCTCAACCTGAACTCCAACGCCAAAAACTGGCAATTATCCTTCTTTTATTGCCACGACACTTCTCCGGATGGTGAGAGGAAACTACCGGGTTATTCGGAGAGCCTTCTCGAGCCCTCCGAATCTTTCAGTGCTTTTGCATCTGATCTTGATAGGGAAGCGATTCAGCCCCTTCTGGCCAAACTAGCAGCTCTCTCAGCCCACGGCCTTATTGGGCTCAATCTAATAAAGACTTGGGTAGACTTCCGGGTTCAGCCCAACTCGATTCGCTCGAAGCTGTTACACGAATATTCGGGTCACGTCACAGATTCCCTCCGCTACTCCACCAAGAACTTCCCTGCCGGTAACACCAACAAGACCATCAAGGGCTTCCTGATGGAGAAACTAGATGTTATAAAGAACACTGCCGGGTTACCCCCGTTTACTCGGGAAAATCCCGCCCCAGCGGTAAGACCTGACTCCTTTTTCTTATTTCAGTACTTTCGTCCGTTATAGTCTCTAACCACCACTTGTGTTTATTTGTTCACAGGCTGACGATCCCTTCTGGAAAGTCGAAAACCCTCCTCCTTCTCAAGACCCCGAAGAGGAAACCGAATCTGTTGATGATGATGAGGGTACTCTCCCACACCCTTTACACCTGCCCTTCATCTGTGTTATTTCTCTTATCTGATACTTACTCGGCTTTCAGGGTCGGGGGATGAAGAGGAGGAAGAAGAAAATGACCCGGAAGCCACCGAGTCTGACCAGGAGCCCTCAGTTGGAAACAAAAGGAAGGCTAGAGGGGTAGTTGAAAAGGTTCCCTTCTCTTCTATGTCTAGTGCGCCTTACTCCTTTGCTGCTATGCATGAACTTAACGAGCGATTATCACATTCACCCTTCTTGAAGGACCCTCTCCCGACTAAACGTAGGGTGACCCGGAATTCTCCGGGGGATGATCCCCTTAACCCGGGTATCTCCACTTCACCCACTCATCGAGCCAGTACCCCTCCAGCTCAACCTTCCCAATCTCCTCAACGTCATCCGTCTCCTAATCATCCACTTGCCGGGCAATTTCGCGTACCGCAGCCAGTGCTCATACCAACGTCATCCGCCTCCAGCGGCGAGCTTCCCCCGGATTATGCCGTGAACACCGGGTAAACTACCTTTACTTACATTTTCTCGTACTGGTTACCTTTCTTTTTTTTTCCGTATATTCCATTGATCAATGTCTCCCTTCTTCTCTTCAGCGCCACAGTTACGCTGAGCGACCCGGATATCCCTGAATCAGAAGAGCAGGGAGAAGAGAAGCCGAGTGATGACATGGACGTTGAGGTTGAGGACGAGGCCGAGGACGGAAATGGAGAAGATCCTTTTAAGGACCCAATTCCACCAAAGACTGCATCACCCCAGCCCTCTGAAGAAGTGGACGAAGACATCATTGTGGAGACCAAGTCGGGCTCTCCTATCCCGGACGTTCAAACAATCCGGGTTTCGACCCCCAAACCCGGAACAACTCCTCCACAAGAGGGCCAATCCTCCGGCCCTTCTCAACTTCGCCCTGAAGACATGACCTTTGCTCAAATGCTAGATGCCCTCCATACCTTAAAGGGCGACAAAGAAAACATACTAGATGCCTTAATAACCAAGCACGAGGTAATCCCGACTAATCATCAATTGTTTCCATACATAGTCCCCAAGTTCCGAGTAAATTACTAGGTAACTTGCTTGGAACTTTGTATAATGTTTCTGGCTGATCCCTCTTCATGCTTCTTTACAGGACTATGTTTCACAGTTGGAGAAGAAGCTGGCCAAGTCCACCAAGCGTATTGAAAAGGAAACGGCCCTTCGTGAAGCTGCTGAGACTGAGGCTCGCAGGTGCCAAAAGATGACAAAAAAGTACAGGAAGAGAGCTCACAGGGCTAAGGACAAACTTACAACTCTTTCTGCTCAAATTGCTGATGTTCACCGTACTGCGACTGGTAAGATTTTTAAATTTCACCTTTTTATGACTCGGATTGCTTTGATTTGAACAACTGCACTTGCTTGCCTACTATCTTTGCTCCTTTTGCCTTTTTTAGCAGGCCCACGTGATGCTGCCCCCGAAGAAGATGATGCTGCCAAGCTTAAAACCATCAAGAATACTCTTCGCCAACTTTGCAGCGGAGTCAGTTGGATACTTGACGAGTTGCGACTGCCGGGTGTCAGGCCAGATAATATGAAGAGATTACTGGAATGCTGCTCTACAATCCCCGAGTGGATTTGGCACTGGAAACGGTCCTCCTGCCGATTTGGGGTAACCCGGGGACTCGCGTTGGCTAAGGCCTACGCTCCCAAGCTAGAGCTGGCCAAACTTATGAGCGGATTCCCGGAGTTCAACTTGGATGGGTCCAAGTTTTTGCCAAAGGACTTCAAGGCTATTCAGAAAGAAGTCCGTCATCCGGCTAGTGTTATCGCTGATGCCCTAGAAATTGATGTGGTTCTCCCGGCTTATGATGCTAATGACAAGGTTGTCAAGGCGAACCGCCCCCAGCCGTTCGATATGCTTGCCCGTTGGAGGGAGGAGGCGATCAAGATGAAGGAAGAAGCCGCCAAGAAGACCGAGGCCGACTCTGCTCCTGCAACTTCTGCTGCACAACCCGGGACTGCTGCTGACCCGAGTGGCGCCGCAACTACCGGTGGCGACAAGGGCAAGGCCAAGATGGACCCTGCAGCTTGAAGTAATACCTATCATTCCACATACGTCAGCCGGCAAAGCATCGTTAAAACAGCTTTACTATTCGTTTAAGCAGAGCGCCTGTGCTCTTTTGATACTTTATGGTTTTTGTAATACTTTTATTGAAACTCCCGATGCACTTTGCGCCCCTTTGGGCTTTTGATGAATGTGTCTTTGCATTTGCTTGTTCTTGATATCCACTTGCTTTATTCTCGATACCTTATACTTTTTTTTATACTTTCCTTAGCAAGACCCGTCCTCCGGGTGTCGTTGGCGTCTAGGGAACGGTTTTACACCTGAATCCCTAAGCTCCTGAGACCCGGATGCGTGGCTCGTTGTAATTTTATCGGCTGGATGATGCTGTTTCTTCCTTAGAGCTCATAAGTCCCCAGTCCGGGTTTCCGCGTCTAGGACACATGATTGTTTTTTTTTTTTTTTTTTCAAGGAAACGAATCGCCTGTCGCTGAATGCCCAAGACTTCAGGACAGCTTTTTATGAGGTTTGAAGTTATGCTTGATAACCGTTGAGTTTCCGGCTGTCGGCCTTATACTCTGCATAACTTGTGGTTTAGATGACCCTTTCGACTATCTTGTACTATAAGCCGGCTTTCGCGTGGATACCATGTTGTTACATCAATACGAAAACGGGGTCAAGCAAGTCCCGTTTGGGTCTCATGACCGACATTAATCGTAAGCGAACGAATCATGCCACTTCGTTGCGAGTCACATCGAGCTTAAGTAAGAATAGCCGAGAAATTTGGACTTCTTTGTCCGGTTATAAGATTGTAGCCGCACTCGTTTTTTCGAGTGACGGCCCCTATAACTCATTGGCATCAAGGCCGGGTCTTTTTTGAGTTTGCAGCTGTGCTTATAGGAGCAACCAACCCTCAAGACCTAAAATATGCACACCGTATAAATGATAATTGCCTCTTTTCTTGATAACCGCCTTTTTATTTGATATGAGAAAATTGAGTCAGCAAGCCGCCTCATTAAAAACCCATCCAGTCCCCAAGGGTGCCCCGGATAGGAAAAGAGTGCGTCTGAAACCTGCTGCCTGTTACATCGTTTTCTGCTAAGTGTAGTACGGACGTAGCTGAGCCACGTTCCATGGTCTATCTCTCTCTTGCATAGGTGCAGTAGTGTGAGCAGTGTCGTTGATTGTGGCCGATTCTTCTCTTGCATCTATCAAGTAATATGACCCATTATGCAGACTCCGGCTTACGATGAAAGGTCCTTCCCATGGTGGCGATAGTTTGTGCTTTCCCTCGTTTGTCTGAACCAGGCGCAGGACCAAGTCTCCCTCCTGGAAGACCCGGCTTTTCACCCGCCGGCTATGATATCTTCGCAAGTCCTGCTGATATATGGCTGATCTTTCCAAGGCTTGCTCCCTTTGTTCTTCTAACATATCCACGGCGTCTTGCCGGGTTTTCTCGTTCTCTACTTCCACATAAGCTGTCACTCTTGGTGAATCATGAATGATGTCGCTTGGTAATACCGCTTCTGCGCCGTAGACCATGAATAAAGGTGTCATCTGGGTGGATCGGTTGGGTGTAGTGTTAATACCCCAGACCACGGAAGGAAGTTCTTCAACCCATGCCCCAGCGGCCCTGATACAGGGAACCCTCAGTCTTGGCTTCAATCCACGAAGTAGTTCTTGGTTCGCCCTCTCCACTTGCCCGTTGGCTTGCGGATGTGCTACTGATGCTACATCAAGCCTGATTCCATTGCTGCCACAAAATTTTTCCATCTCTCCAAGGGACATGTTGGTTCCATTGTCGGTAATTATGCTGTGGGGGTACCCGAACCGGTATATAATTCTTTTCAGGAACTTGACTGCTGTGGCCGCTTCGCAATTGGTGACCGGCATAACCTCCACCCATTTGGTAAACTTATCAACAGCGACTAAAAGGTGCGTCTTCTTGCAAGGCGACATATGGAAGGGGCCAACCATGTCCATACCCCAAACAGCGAATGGCCAAGTTAATGGAATGGTCCGTAACTCCATAGCCGGCACATGAGTTTGGCGAGCGTACCTTTGACATCCGTCGCACCTTGCCACTATCCGTTCCGCGTCTGCTAGAGCTGTGAGCCAGAGGAACCCATGTCGATAGGCCTTGGCCACAAGGGACCTTGTGGACGCATGATGCCCGCAATCACCTTCATGGATCTCCTTAAGAATCTGTCGGCCTTCTTCTGGTGTCACACAGCGCAAAAAGACTCCTGCCGCACTTCTCTTGTACAACTCTCCATTGATAATAGCGTATCCTTTTGCCCGCCTCACGATTTGTCTTGCTAGTACCTCCTGTTCTGGTAGTTCGCCCCGTGATAAGTATGCCAGATATGGCTCCGTCCATTCGGGGACGCCGCGTATCGTAGCCACGAGCTCCACGTCCGGGTCTCGATTTGCTAATTCTTCTTCAGACTCGGATTTAACTGACGGCCGCCATAGCTCGTCCACGAAAACATTAGGTGGAACCGGCTCCCTGCGCGAGCCGAGTCTGGCGAGTGCATCCGCCGCCTCGTTCTTTCTTCTGTCTATGTGCTCCACTTCATACCCGGAGAAACACCCGGCAACCCTATCAACCTCCCTGCGGTACGCTGCCATAGTGGCGTCCTTCCTGTCCCAGGTTCCTGATACCTGCTGCACCACGAGATCCGAGTCCCCAAAGCATCGTATCCTTCTAATGTTCATCTCCTTGGTTACCTTCAAGCCGTGCAACAGAGCCTCATACTCGGCCACGTTGTTTGAGCAATCAAAATGAATCTGTAGCACGTAACTTAGTTTATCCCCCTTTGGCGATGTCAGCACCACTCCGGCTCCTGACCCCTCGTACTGCTTTGATCCATCGAAGTGCATGGTCCATGACTCGGAACTTGGAACTGCGGTAACCATTCCAGTGTGCGTCCAGTCGTTAACGAAATCAACCAAGGCCTGGGACTTGATTGCCGATCTGGGCTCGTAGCTGATATGATAATCTCCCATTTCTATTGCCCATTTGGCTATTCTGCCCGTCGCATCCGAGTTTCTGATGATATCCGACATTGGTATTGAACTAACCACTGTTATGGGATGTTCTTGGAAATATGGCTTCAACTTCCGGCTGGCCATAAAGACCCCGAACACCAATTTTTGCCAATGCGGGTAACGCTGCTTCGCTTCCGATAACACCTCACTGACATAGTAAACCGGCCTCTGGACCGGGTAACCTTTCCCGTCTTCTTTGCGTTCCACGACAACTACTGCACTGACGGCTCGGGGACCGGCTGCCACGTATAATAACATAGGCTCTTTAGGACCCGGCGCCGCTAGTACTGGCGCTTCAGATAACTGCTTCTTTAGTGCTTCAAACGCCTCATCTGCCTCCTGATCCCATACGAACTTATCTGATTTCCGCAAAAGCCGGTACAAGGGTATTGCCTTTTCTCCAAGCCTGGATATGAATCGGCTCAGGGCTGCCACACAGCCCGTGAGTTTTTGAACGTGCTTCAAATTTTCCGGTTTCTTCAAATTCTGGATGGCCTTGATTTTATCCGGGTTTGCCTCAATTCCTCTCTCGGAGACTATAAAACCAAGTAACTTCCCGGCCGGGACTCCGAATACACACTTCGTTGGGTTAAGCTTCATCTGATACCTCCTCAAGTTTTTAAACGTTTCTTTTAAATCATCAATAAATGCTTCTGCCTTCCGGGTCTTAATAACCACATCATCCACATACGCGTGCACGTTACGCCCAATTTGATCTTTGAAGCACTTCTGAATACACCGCTGATACGTTGCGCCCGCATTTTTCAATCCAAACGTCATGGTTTTGTAGCAGAAGGCCCCAAAAGGGGTTATAAATGAGGTTTTTTCCCAATCCTCCCTTTTGAGTTTAATCTGGTGGTATCCCGAATATGCGTCCAAGAAACATAGCAAGTCGCTTCCGGCTACCGCATCTATGATTTGGTCTATCCTTGGCAGCGCGAACGGATCCTTTGGGCAATGCTTGTTGAGGCTCGTGAAATCGATGCACATCCTCCATTCATTTGTCTTTTTCATCACTAGAACCGGATTCGCTAACCAGTCCGGGTGAAATACTTCCATGATAAAGCCTGCGGTTAATAGTCGTGCGATTTCCTCACCTATAGCTCTTCTCCTTTCCTCGTTCATTTTTCTCAAACCTTGCTTCACAGGCCTGGCCCTGGGATCCACATGCAAACTGTGCTCTGCCAAATCGGTGGGGATACCCGGCATGTCGCTGGGTGTCCAGGCGAACACATCCGCATTTGAGCGTATAAATTCCACTAGGGCCTTTTCTTGCGCGTCTTCCAGGTTGGACCCTATAGTGAACTGCTTGGTGGGGTCTCCTTCCACAAAATCTACTTTCTTGGTGTCTTGAGCCGCCTTAAATTTTACTCTTTCGTCTTCAGAATCTGGTCTTCTCAATGCCGTGCCATCTTCCGGATCCACCTGAGACCGGTAATATTTAAGCTCTTCCTTTCTGCAGGCTTGCTCGGCCATCACCGAATCTCCCTCATCACACTCTGCTGCTATATCCCGGTTTCCATGGATAGTGATGGTCTGCTTGGGGCCTGGAATCTTTAACTGCAAATATACATAGCACGGCCTAGCCATGAATCTAGCATAAGCTGGTCTCCCGAACAATGCGTGGTAAGGACTGTGCAACCGGACCACCTCAAACGTGAGCCATTCTACCCGATAGTTATCTACCGACTCTCCGAAGGCTACTTCCAATGTAATTTTTCCTTCGGGGCGCGCCGAATGACCCGGCACGATTCCATGAAAAACCGTCGAACTTTTCTGTAGCTGAGACTCTTTGAGGTTCATGCGCAAGAAGGTTTCCCAATATAGGATGTTGATGCTGCTTCCTCCGTCCATCAACACCTTTTTCAATTCGTAACCATTGACCTGTGGCGAAACTACTAACGCCGAGGTCCCGGGGCGCTCTATTCCTTCTGGATGATCTCTCCTGCTCCACGTTACCTCTTGCTCTGCCCATCTCAAGTATCCCGGAGGGCTCGAGAAGGCTGGATTCACTGTTTGTTTCAACGCCCCTTTGTCCCTGCTGGAAATCCCTGTAACATGCACATGATATTGTCCTTTCAAATTGAGCGTACGTACCATGCCGATGAAGATACTGATTTGGCCGATTGACACCATGGATCCGGATTCGAAGTGATCCGGCTCCAACTCCCATCCGGAATTGTCCACTATCTTTTCTCCTTCGTCATTGGAGTAGATCTCGCCGATGACAAAGTTCTTCATGTTCTTCCGAGCTTCTCCCGTGATGTAAACACCTTTGGACGCAGGCCCCACGGTGGGCGCCAACTGTCGTGGGATAATCACGGCAGATGTTACCGGGGGTAACTGATCTTGGGGCAAGTCGACACAGGTATTTGGGAGAGGGTTTAGCTCGAAAGAAGACATGGCGGAAAGCAATCTAAGAACCGGAAAACAACTCGCCGGATCTCAATATGAATTATGCTGGATACTCGATAACAGGTGTTACAACTATGACTTGAATCTCTCAGGCTAAGCTTAGGGGTTGGTTTATATAGCACTCATACCCCCCCTTGGCCTGCCCTACGGAGTGCTCTCTGAGTCCTACTCGAACTCTTCATACAAATCCTAACTTTCCTTACCGTAACCCACAATCCGGGTTACGAACCTTACAAGCCCTGGGCCTTCCAGAAGTTTCTTTGTCTCCAGCCAGATTGGGCCCAGCCGTTGCTTGGGCCGGATCACACCCGGGAGTTAGCCTACCGGGTTACTATCCCCTCATCACAACTCATGATTAGTACGAGGAGAGCCCGCCAATGTACAACGCAGAAAACCCAGCTCCAAAGGTATGGTTTTGTCATTTTGGGCATTTTGCTAAGTCTTTTTTTCTCTCGGATGTTTTTGTATCTCTTACTCGGACTTTATCTCTTTTGACAGCTTCTAACTCTTCCTGAGGCTGAGCTCGCCACTGACAAGGAGTTGGAAGAACTCCGTGCTAACTTCCAATCTGGCGGAAGGAAGCGCAAGAAGATGTCCGCCTCTGAGGAGGTCATTGATCTTGACGGCGTGCCCGTTGCAACTTCCATGTAAAAATCCTGGGTTTTTTCCTTTCTATGTTTTTTATCGCATGCTTTTATTTCTCGGAATCTTACTTCTCAAAATTTCCATTTTCTTTTTCTTTCTAGCCTTGACCCTACCACGTTGAGGGGACAAGGCCGCAAGAAGCACAAGGTTGCTGCTTACATAGGATACTCCAACAGCAGCGAGTGAAGAATACCCGGCTGCCCGGAGGACGAGCAACCTTTGCCGTCCAGCCAACCCATTGCATCCAACTCGGATGCGAGGGAAAGGGCGGTGCCGGAAGAGGGAGTCCCTTCAAACATTCCCAAGGAGGAGCCTGATACGTCATAAACGTATCCCTAATTTATGATGTTCCATGTTGTTTCCCACATGTTTTCCTTAAACTTTATGTCATTTTTACACGTTTTCCGGGACTAACCTATTAACAAGATGCCACAGAGCCAGTTCCATGTTTTCTACTGTTTTTAGTTTCAGAAAAGTTGTTCTGAAAATATTCTCGGAATTGGAAAATTCGAATGCCAGAAGTCCTAAAAGTCCCGGAAGCTTCCAGAACTCCCAAAGAGCCCCGGAGGGGGGCCACAGGATGGCCACACCATAGGTTGGCGCGGGTCCCCCTGGCCGCGCCACCTAGGGGTGTGGACGCCCTGTCCACCTCCCGCCATCGCCCTTTCGCCCATATATACTCCGATGCATAAACCCTAGGGGAATTGACCTTTTCCACAAAATACATCCGTAGCTCCGCTGACGTCGCCGACAAGTTTCGGGGGACAGATCTCTGGCACCCTGCCGGGACGGGGAAGTGCCCCCGGAAGTCATCTCCATCGACTCCACCGCCATCTCCATCGCCGTTGCTGTCTCCTATGATGAGGAGGGAGTAGTTCTCCCCGGGGGCTGAGGGCTCTACCGGTAGCTATGTGGTTCATCTCTCTCTCCCATGGTGTGATCTTTATGTGATCATGAGCTTTGTAATCTAGTTGAATATGTAGATTGATCTTCATATGTTATGCTACTCAAGTGGTTTTGTTATCTGCGTAAACAATTTGATTACGGTGTAAAGGTGATAGTGTCTGCACCGCGTGGTTTAGCATGATATTTATATCTTGTGTTGGAAGATGAACCTATGAAATAGTGGCGTTTGTTTTGTATTGATTTATGGCGCTCGTAGTGACATTGGGGTACCCTAGAGAGGGAATATAGACTTGAGGAGTGTTGTTAAAGCCCTACGCAATGATTAGTGTTTGTTATTCGACCGGAGAGTGGTTCGGAGTAGCATAGTGAAGAGATGATATTTATGCATTCAATTATGTTTTCATTGTTGAGAGTGTACTCTAGTGAAAGTAGGAGCCTAGGCCTTATTTCCAAGCATTGAAACACCGTTTTCTGCTTGTTCTGCTACATGTTTGCTTGCTGCCATTTTTATTTCACATTGTTATTATCACTTATAATCATCCATACTACTTGTATTTTACTCTCTCTTCGTCGAACTAGTGCACCTATATACCTGACAAGTATATTGGGTGTGTTGGGGGACACAAGAGACTTCTTGTATCTTGATTGCAGGATCGCTTGAGAGGGATATATTTGACCTCTACCTCCCTGAGTTCGATAAACCTTGGGTGGTCCACTTAAGGAAAACTTGCTGCTGTTCTATAAACCTCTGCACTTGGAGACCCAACACTGTCTACAAGAATAGAAGCGTGCATAGACATCAAGCTCTTTTCTGGCGCCGTTGCCGGAAAAGTAAGGTAAAAGGTTCTCACATCATCGGGTGTTAGTGCTCGAAGTTATTTCCTTTAGATTCTGCAATTATATCTTTTTGTTTCTTGTTTTTATTTCACTAGTTGGACTTAATGGAAAACAACAAAAATATGAGAGAGCTTTATAATCTTTATCTTGAGTTAGGACATGAAGTGTTTGAAGAGAAAATTTAAAACCTATGGAACTTTATTTGCATGCTAATAGCAATGTTATTAGTATGAATGCTTTGAACACTATTATTTCTAATGCTATGGAAAAGTCTAAGCTTGGGGAAGCTAGTTTATATGAAAATGGTCTTTTTAGTTACCCAAGCACGAAGGAGAAAATTTGCTTTGATGATGATCCTATGCCTGTTATATATAGTAGTGATTATGATTGGGAAGAGCACACTACTTTTGATGTTGAAAATGATGATATAGAAAGCTCTAAACATGTGGATGATGTATTTTAAAATCTTTTTGCTACTGATGATTATATGCTTGATACATCTCCTCCTAGTAAAAATGATGATATGTTTACAAATGAACATATTTTGGAGGATAACTATTATATTGCTTATGATGATATTATTCTTCCTATATATGATAATTCCAATGATGAATATGATATTTTCAGTCCACCTACTATTGAGGATAAAATTTATTTTGATGATACTATTCCTCCTATATTTGATGATTATGGTGATGGGAATAATAATGATAGCTATTTTGTTGATTTTGCTCCCACTGCTATTAATAAGAATGACTATGCTTATGTGGAGAGTAATAATTCTTTTATGCATGTGGCTCATGATAAGAATGTTTCTTGTGATAGTTATATTGTTAATTTTATTCATGATGCTACTGAAAGTTATTATGATAGAGGGAAACATAATTTTATGCATCTCAACAATATTAAGTTTCCACTCTTTATGTTGAAAAATCTGAAGTTGCACTTATTTTGCTTTCCTATGCTTGTTGCTTTGTGTTTTTATGACTTGTTTTTCTACAAGATTATTTTTCATAGGAAGTGGGTTATACTTAAATTTGTTTTAAATTTGCTTCTTGATGCTCTCTTTTACTTCAATTCTTATTTTTCATGTGAGCATCTTCTCAAGTTATCATGCCTACCTGAAAGGCGTTAAAGAAAAGCGCTACCGGGAGACAACCCGTTTTATTTCTCTGTTTTCAATCAGTTTTTTTGTGTACTTTGCACCTGGGTGTTTTATTTTTCCTTAGAAACCCCTCTGTATCTTTTCTTTTGTGTTTTTGTTGAGCCAAGTAAAGTCTATAGTGGAAAGTTGAGACTGTATTTCGGATTTCTGCGCAGGAAACAAATTTCTGATGTCCACTGTTAATTACGTATAAAATCACAGAAAATTCAAAATGGCCTGATATTTTTTGTGCTTAATCCTGTGCTATATACGCAACTTTTCTTTGTTGACAACCTTTTTATTTGAGCACCATAAGATTTTCTAAAAAATCAATCTATGCCTTCTGTTTTGTTTTGTAACATCCCAAGTATGAAAAATAGCCTTTAGAATGTTTTGCTCTCTGTTATTTTATGTTTTTCATCATGGCATCATGTTCATTGCATTTGTTTTTCTTGTTTTCCAACTGTTTTCCTTTGTTTTCCGTTGTTTTCTATTTGAATTTCAAACCAAAATTCAAACCTTTTGTTTCATCCTTGTGATGTTACAATTTCCAAATGAATATTTCAAATCAAAACAATCGATTGTTTCCATTAAAGTGTGATTTCAAAACTATTGTTTTGTTTCTATCAAAAAATCATTTAATATCAAACCCTTTTAAAATTCAATTATGATTTTCTTCCAAACAACAACCATGTTGAAAGTTATGAAAATTGCAAAACAAATCAATCATTTGTTTCCATAAGGTTCAACCATTAAAATTATGGCTTTTAATAATTTAATTAATCCAAACTTACTTCCAATGTTATTTCAAATTCAATTGCAAACACTACCCACTTTTGAAATTATGAAATAACCAAAACATTTGTGCTCATTTGTTTCCAATTAAAATCATTTGATCACCCTATTCAAATATTGTTTTCAATAGTTGAAGTTGATGTAAATTGCTTGTGAATAACATTCCTTTTTATCAACACCCTAATGGCAATTTAAATTTCAAATCAATTCATAATTGACATGTTTCAAATTGTGGTTTAAACATCAATTTATTGCAAACAATTAAATTCAACAATCTTCTCATAATTGCTTGAGCTTATCAAATAGAATTTGTTTATTCCCAAAAACTCCAAATCAAACTAATATTTGAAATTCAACTACCAATTTAAAAGTCAAGCTAATAATTCAAAGTTTTGGGTCAATGCTACATTTCTATTTTGAACACTAACAAAAATATTTTCCTAAAATTTCCCCTAACTCCAAACCCTCATCCTCTTCCTAATTCATTTCAGCAAAAAAAAAAAGGAAACAAAAAGAATAAAAGCTAGAGGGGAGAGAGAGAGCAGCAGCAAGGCCCATCTTTTTTCCCCCCCAGCCCATCTACCTCTTTTGGCCCATACCCTTTCCCCCTTGTCGTCTTCCTCCCCCCTCTGTACGACTGCATCAGCACCACCCGATCACCTCCTCCTCCACCCGATGGCCAGCCGTACCAAGCTCAAGCCCCCTTAAAACGCCAAGCCATCCCCTCTGCCTAGCCTAACCCTAGCCCTACTCATCCTCCAACGCCGCCATCTCTTCTTCCTTCTTCCTCCTTCCCCTCTCTGCTCTCTGTTCTTGTCTGCACCTGAAAGCCACCTGAAAAAACAGCTCCACCTCCCCTCCATGTCGCCGGCCATCTAGCCTCCCCCCGGCCGCGGCGACGGCGGGAATGGAGACGCCGTGCCGCGTGCTCCCTCTCCACCCCCTCGGCGAGGGCCGAGGAGCTTCGAGCCGCCGGCGCCATCCCCTCCATGACGCCGGCCAGCCGATGCTGTCCGCCCCGACCTGCACCCGATCCGCCACCCTCTGCCTGCTCGAAGGTGAGCTCCTCCCCCTCGACCGTCTCCCCTCGTCTCTCTCCTTTCCCTCCCTCTCACCAGCACCACACGCCCCACGGCCGCAGCATCACGTCGCTGCCCGCCGGCGATCGATCGCTGCCCTCCTTTTGTTCTCTGTCGCGAGCAGTACAGGTTCAGTTAGCAGTTAGCGTGCAGATTCAGAAACATCCCGCAGCCACACCTCTTACCCCCCGCTGCTCCCTTCCTTTCAACACACAGAGCACTAGCCCACTGGTTCCTGTCCCCTTTGCGCAGCAGGAGGTGGGGGGTTCGAATCCCCCCTCCCACAATAAAACCAACCTTTTATTTTTTCAATTGTTTTGTCATAGCACTTCATAGAAATCACTAACAGGCCCCTGCTAATTAATTCTAGACCCCTGAAATATTTTTCCTAAGTCCCTAGAGGTGATAAAAATGGTAGATTTGTATCTTAATTTGTAAAATGCATAATTAATTCATCTAAACTCCAATTTTAACTTTTTAAATATGTTTTCTGTCCCAAATTGAATGTTCTATCCAAATATAAAATTTGTTTACTGTTTTGAATATTTTAAATTGGTGAAATATTTAAAAACTTGCTTAATTCACTTGCAAAATTCATAACTTGGGCATAAAAATTCATAACTTGGGCATAAAAATTCCAAATTCTACAAAATAAATATGTTTTACAATCAACTTTTCATGTACTTTCCAAATATAAATTTTGTTTGCTGTTTTGAATAATTTAAATTGCTGAAAACAACTGTTTCTTATTTATTGCATTTAAAATTGCCAAATTAATAACTTGCTCATTTTAAATCCAATTTCAACAAATGAAATATGTTTTCCATGCAAAATTAAACCACCTTTTCAAATATAAAATTTGTTTCATGTTTTGAATAATTAAAATTGGTTAAATGATTTAAACCTTGTTTAAATCATTTAATATTGCTAAATTTATAACTTGATCAAAACAAATTCTTTTGGGACATATAAAATATATTTTCCAACCATAAAAGTATAAACTTTTCAAATATGAATTTGGTTTAATGTTTTGAACAAATAAAAATTCAAATAAGTTCATGTTTGAATTAAATTCATTTAATTCTTGCTTAAACTTGTTTAATTCATAAATAATTTATTTGAAATCCTTTTTCAACAAGTGAAACATGCAATCCACCTAAAATTGTGTGTTCTTATCAAATATGAAATTTGTTATCTATTTTGAACAATTAAACTTGATGAAAACAACAAATGCTTGTGTAACACCTTTAAGAAACCAAAATTTCCTAACTTAATAAATGAATTTCCAAACTTGGTAAACCTTATTTCCATTTGGTTCTATTGTTGTTATTTTTCTGTTTTCCTCATCCATGCATCATACTAATCGACTTTCACCTATTGGTTAGTTGTAAAACAATTGTTTCACCCTTAATTCATGGGCTTTCCATATGCAATCCAATTGCATGTGGGTCCATTTAATCATGTTATTATCTTGTCAACTAGTTTATTTTGTTGCATCAATTAAATGGTCATGCATCATCCCATGTTTGTGCACTATGCCATGTTATTGATTGTTTGTCTCCTTGCGTTGTTTGTTTGCTTCTTCTCGGATAAACGACGACGTTGAGACCGACGATAATTACGACACCCCTTCTGAGGATCTAGCTCAGTACCAGGCTGCTGAGTTTGCAGGCAAGTTATCACTCACATGAACCACTGTGTTCCTTTCAACATTGGTTACCGATACTTTCCGTTGTCTATTCTGCTAGCCTTAGTAGTAGTTGTTTCTGTTACGAACCTATCACATGTTACCCTTAACCCTATATTGCCTTACCTCCAATCCTATAACCCCGTTGTTTGAGCCTGTGTCTTACTAGCATGCTTAGGGTTGTTTTGCTCGAGTCTGTTACCCGTTACTTTCTGTTACTACTTCATTATGTTCTGGGGGCTCGATGTTAAACAATGAATCATGCTAATGTTATTGTTAAATAATAATTTGACGATAAGGCACCGGCAGGAGGCCCTGCGTGGTTTTGAAGCCTGCTAGTGTCGACCCTAATAGGAAAAGGGTCTTGTCTACTGATCCATGATGAGTGAACTAACCGCATGTGGGAAGCGAGTATGGGCTCCCCCCTCAATTTGATTCGATTCGCATCTCGTCCAAATCGCCTCATTTAGTTCGTGTTTTCCATTTGCCGCATGCATGTTTTTGCGAGCCCAGGCCAGGGTGGAACTTTTGTAGTCGGCATATAGGGGGACACGTTCTTAGAGTGCTATGAGGGTCCCTTTTCTCCGGGGCTCGATTAGCCGTGCGCCCAAGGTGCTTTGGGCTTGATGGGAAGAAGAGTTGAGTTGTGTAGAGTGCCCCGCTTGGTGGGAGGCATCCCATCTGGCGGGTTATTCTTGCGTGTACGGCCAAATTGGTGCAACCCTGCAGGGATAAATCTTCTCGAGAAGCCGTGTTTTCCGCGGTTATGGACTACTTGGTGAAAGTACTGGCTAACAAGTACTCAGGACAACTTAAACCTAATGATTAACAACCTTACACCCAATGATTAACAACTTGACTAGTAATAGGCTTATTGACACAATAATCTGAACCATCATTAATTCAACTGTGTGAGTTATCCTCGGATTGCTTCTTTGGATAAGGGGCGAGGTCCAGGATGGGTTTGATTGGTGGTTAGTTATAGTTGGCTACGATACACGATCTTATCTCCTTTCTGATAGCCGGAAGTGGTAGTAACTCTGTAGTTGTTTAGAGCAGCCAGTTGCAGCATCTTTATATCCCCTTCCTTCCGTTGAACCCAAAGCATCTGTGCTTGGTGTTGACGGGTTACACTTTGGTGAATTGTGAGTCTTGCTTGCCAGTACGTTTATGTACTGACCCCTTTGGGGCTGTGGTTTCCGCAGACGACGTTTCCGAAGATCCCCTTGGTGGCTACTACGTGGAGTTGACGAGACTGCTGACGAGTAGATAGCGGACCCGGGCAGGATCCGAGACTTCGTGGATGGGCTCCGTCTTTTCGTTTCCGGCCTCTTAGGCCTATTTGGATCTTGTCTGTACTCAGACATGTTGAATGCTTCCGCTGTGATGTAATGATGAATTGTTGGGACATGTGTCCTCTGGATGATTGTATTTGCTATCTCTGCTCTAATGAGAGCTATTTGCAACTTATTTTCATCTTTTGTGTCGTAGAGATCTGTTGTGATATCACTTGTTCCAATGCCGTTGACGTACCATGTGTGTATGTTTTGAAGTACGTCAATGGAAGTATCTGGATTTCTACGGGATGGTTTGCGCAGATGATGAATAGTAAGAGAATGGTTGTCACACGTTTACGTGTTGGCCTGCTCATATTGAGATGCGGGTGCCGGTATGCCCCGTAAGCCATTTACCTACTGTTTAACGGACTGTGAGTATCCCCTAGAAGTCCGGGTGCGACAAATGGTATCAGAGCCTGTCTGCCTGTAGGATCCCTTTTTACTGGTCGCAGTTGAGTCTAGAAACTATTTTGTAGCTATATAGAAAAAATGAAACGTGAGAGTAGGAATTATGTTCTTTTCCTTCTTTCCCCACCTACCCTCCCTTTTCTGGTAAGGAAGTGCAAAGTTGTTTTCCCTTCTCATCTAAACTTTCAAGTTAGGATTTCACGAATCCTGGTTTCTCTAGGATGGTTATATCTACTAGACCATAGGAATGGAGGTGGTTGTGACATGATTTATCATGTTGCCTACTCACGATTGAGAACGGAGGCGTGTAAGCCCCGGAAGCAGATCCTCTATTCCGTAAGCAGTAGATATTGATCCTCTAGAAGCCCGGATGGGTTTTCCGTAGTACCTCAGGAGTTTTGTTCTCGTTTTCCCGGTGTTGCTTCGTTATCCTGTTCTTCTGAACATCCTTTTCGTCCGTTGAAACCTTGTTGTTACTTCCCACTTCAGTTATTCTACCGGCATCTAATCAAAACTTCCCAAATATCAAGTCTATCTGGCCAGAAAGGTTGTTGTTGTTTCGAAAACTACAAGGCTATGAGAGCTGGCATTCCTCGCAACTCTTCTGGAGAGACGTCAGAAAAACTTCCAAGGTGCACGATGTGTTTCACGTGTCACCGCTCAAGAGGATCTTCGCAAGAAGTATCCGGACCTTTTCTTTTCTCAGTAGGAATCTCGGGGCGCGATTCCTTCAAGGGGGGCGTTTTGTAACATCCCAAGTATGAAAAATAGCCTTTAGAATGTTTTTCTCTCTGTTATTTTATGTTTTGCATCATGGCATCATGTTCATTGCATTTGTTTTGCTTGTTTTCCTTTTGTTTTCCAACTGTTTTCCTTTGTTTTCCTTTGTTTTCTATTTGAATTTCAAACCAAAATTCAAACCTTTTGTTTCATCCTTGTGATGTTACAATTTCCAAATGAATATTTCAAATCAAAACAATCGATTGTTTCCATTAAAGTGTGATTTCAAAACTATTGTTTTGTTTCTATCAAAAATTCATTTAATATCAAACCCTTTTCAAATTCAATTATGATTTTCTTCCAAACAACAACCATGTTGAAAGTTATGAAAATTGCAAAACAAATCAATCATTTGTTTCCATAAGGTTCAACCATTAAAATTATGGCTTTTAATAATTTAATTAATCCAAACTTACTTCCAATGTTATTTCAAATTCAATTGCAAACACTACCCACTTTTGAAATTATGAAATAACCAAAACATTTGTGCTCATTTGTTTCCAATTAAAATCATTTGATCACCCTATTCAAATATTGTTTTCAATAGTTGAAGTTGATGTAAATTGCTTGTGAATAACATTCCTTTTTATCAACACCCTAATGGCAATTTAAATTTCAAATCAATTCATAATTGACATGTTTCAAATTGTGGTTTAAACATCAATTTATTGCAAACAATTAAATTCAACAATCTTCTCATAATTGCTTGAGCTTATCAAATAGAATTTGTTTATTCCCAAAAACTCCAAATCAAACTAATATTTGAAATTCAACTACCAATTTAAAAGTCAAGCTAATAATTCAAAGTTTTGGGTCAATGCTACATTTCTGTTTTGAACACTAACAAAAATATTTTCCTAAAATTTCCCCTAACTCCAAACCCTCATCCTCTTCCTAATTCATTTCAGCAAAAAAAAATGGAACCAAAAAGAATAAAAGCTAGAGGGGAGAGAGAGCAGCAGCAAGGCCCATCTTTCCCCCCCCAGCCCATCTACCTCTTTTGGCCCATACCCTTTCCCCCTTGTCGTCTTCCTCCCCCCTCTGTACGACTGCATCAGCACCACCCGATCACCTCCTCCTCCACCCGATGGCCAGCCGTACCAAGCTCAAGCCCCCTTAAAACGCCAAGCCATCCCCTCTGCCTAGCCTAACCCTAGCCCTACTCATCCTCCAACGCCGCCATCTCTTCTTCCTTCTTCCTCCTTTCCCTCTCGGCTCTCTGTTCTTGTCTGCACCTGAAAGCCACCCGAAAAAACAGCTCCACCTCCCCTCCATGTCGCCGGCCATCTAGCCTCCCCCCGGCCGCGGCGACGGCGGGAATGGAAACGCCGTGCCGCGTGCTCCCTCTCCACCCCCTCGGCGAGGGCCGAGGAGCTTCGAGCCGCCGGCGCCATCCCCTCCATGACGCCGGCCAGCCGCTGCTGTCCGCCCCGACCTGCACCCGATCCGCCACCCTCTGCCCGCTCGAAGGTGAGCTCCTCCCCCTCGACCGTCTCCCCTCGTCTCTCTCCTTTCCCTCCCTCTCACCAGCACCACACGCCCCACGGCCGCAGCATCACGTCGCTGCCCGCCGGCGATCGATCGCTGCCCTCCTTTTGTTCTCTGTCACGAGCAGTACAGGTTCAGTTAGCAGTTAGCGTGCAGATTCAGAAACATCCCGCAGCCACACCTCTTACCCCCCGCTGCTCCCTTCCTTTCAACACACAGAGCACTAGCCCACTGGTTCCTGTCCCCTTTGCGCAGCAGGAGGTGGGGGGGGGGGGGTTCGAATCCCCCCTCCCACAATAAAACCAACTTTTTATTTTTTCAATTGTTTTGTCACAGCACTTCATAGAAATCACTAACAGGCCCCTGCTAATTAATTCTAGACCCCTGAAATATTTTTCCTAAGTCCCTAGAGGTGATAAAAATGGTAGATTTGTATCTTAATTTGTAAAATGCATAATTAATTCATCTAAACTCCAATTTTAACTTTTTAAATATGTTTTCTGTCCCAAATTGAATGTTCTATCCAAATATAAAATTTGTTTACTATTTTGAATATTTTAAATTGGTGAAATATTTAAAAACTTGCTTAATTCACTTAAACTTGCAAAATTCATAACTTGGGCATAAAAATTCCAAATTCTACAAACTAAATATGTTTTCCAATCAACTTTTCATGTACTTTCCAAATATAAATTTTGTTTGCTGTTTTGAATAATTTAAATTGCTGAAAACAACTGTTTCTTATTTATTGCATTTAAAATTGCCAAATTAATAACTTGCTCATTTTAAATCCAATTTCAACAAATGAAATATGTTTTCCATGCAAAATTAAACCACCTTTTCAAATATAAAATTTGTTTCATGTTTTGAATAATTAAAATTGGTTAAATGATTTAAACCTTGTTTAAATCATTTAATATTGCTAAATTTATAACTTGATCAAAACAAATTCTTTTGGGACATATAAAATATGTTTTCTAACCATAAAAGTATAAAATTTTCAAATATGAATTTGGTTTAATGTTTTGAACAAATAAAAATTCAAATAAGTTCATGTTTGAATTAAATTCATTTAATTCTTGCTTAAACTTGTTTAATTCATAAATAATTTATTTGAAATCCTTTTTCAACAAGTGAAACATGCAATCCACCTAAAATTGTGTGTTCTTATCAAATATGAACTTTGTTATCTATTTTGAACAATTAAACTTGATGAAAACAACAAATGCTTGTGTAACACCTTTAAGAAACCAAAATTTCCTAACTTAATAAATGAATTTCCAAACTTGGTAAACCTTATTTCCATTTGGTTCTATTGTTGTTATTTTTCTGTTTTCCTCATCCATGCATCATACTAATCCACTTTCACCTATTGGTTAGTTGTAAAACAATTGTTTCACCCTTAATTCATGGGCTTTCCATATGCAATCCAATTGCATGTGGGTCCATTTAATCATGTTATTATCTTGTCAACTAGTTTATTTTGTTGCATGAATTAAATGGTCATGCATCATCCCATGTTTGTGCACTATGCCATGTTATTGATTGTTTGTCTCCTTGCGTTATTTGTTTGCTTCTTCTCGGATAAACGACGACGTTGAGACCGACGATAATTACGACACCCCTTCTGAGGATCTAGCTCAGTACCAGGCTGTTGAGTTTGCAGGCAAGTTATCACTCACATGAACCACTGTGTTCCTTTCAACATTGGTTACCGATACTTTCCGTTGTCTATTCTGCTAGCCTTAGTAGTAGTTGTTTCTGTTACGAACCTATCACATGTTACCCTTAACCATATATTGCCTTACCTCCAATCCTATAACCCCGTTGTTTGAGCCCGTGTCTTAATAGCATGCTTAGGGTTGTTTTGCTCGAGTCTGTTACCCGTTACTTTCTGTTACTACTTCATTATGTTCTGGGGGCTCGATGTTAAACAATGAATCATGCTAATGTTATTGTTAAATAATAATTTCACGATAAGGCACCGGCAGGAGGCCCTGCGTGGTTTTGAAGCCTGCTAGTGTCGACCCTAATAGGAAAAGGGTCTTGTCTACTGATCCATGATGAGCGCACTAACCGCATGTGGGAAGCGAGTATGGGCGCCCCCCTCAATTTGATTCGATTCGCATCTCGTCCAAATCGCCTCATTTAGTTCGTGTTTTCCATTTGCCGCATGCATGTTTTTGCGAGCCCAGGCCAGGGTGGAACTTTTGTAGTCGGCATATAGGGGGACACGTTCTTAGAGTGCTATGAGGGTCCCTTTTCTTCGGGGCTCGATTAGCCGTGCGCCCAAGGTGCTTTGGGCTTGATGCGAAGAAGAGTTGAGTTGTGTAGAGTGCCCCGCTTGGTGGGAGGCATCTCATCTGGCGGGTTATTCTTGCGTGTACGGCCAAATTGGTGCAACCCTGCAGGGATAAATCTTCTCGAGAAGCCGTGTTTTCCGCGGTTATGGACTACTTGGTGAAAGTACTGGCTAACAAGTAGTCAGGACAACTTAAACCTAATGATTTATAACCTTACACCCAATGATTAACAACTTGACTAGTAATAGGCTTATTGACACAATAATCTGAACCATCATTAATTCAACTGTGTGAGTTATCCTCGGATTGCTTCTTTGGATAAGGGGCGAGGTCCAGGATGGGTTTGATTGGTGGTTAGTTATAGTTGGCTACGATACACGATCTTATCTCCTTTCTGATAGCCGGAAGTGGTAGTAACTCTGTAGTTGTTTAGAGCAGCCAGTTGCAGCATCTTTATATCCCCTTCCTTCCGTTGAACCCAAAGCATCTGTGCTTGGTGTTGACGGGTTACACTTTGGTGAATTGTGAGTCTTGCTTGCCAGTACGTTTATGTACTGACCCCTTTGGGGCTGTGGTTTCCGCAGACGACGTTTCCGAAGATCCCCTTGGTGGCTACTACGTGGAGTTGACGAGACTGCTGACGAGTAGATAGCGGACCCGGGCAGGATCCGAGACTTCGTGGATGGGCTCCGTCTTTTCGTTTCCGGCCTCTTAGGCCTATTTGGATCTTGTCTGTACTCAGACATGTTGAATGCTTCCGCTGTGATGTAATGATGAATTGTTGGGACATGTGTCCTCTGGATGATTGTATTTGCTATCTCTGCTCTAATGAGAGCTATTTGCAACTTATTTTCATCTTTTGTGTCGTAGAGATCTGTTGTGATATCACTTGTTCCAATGCCGTTGACGTACCATGTGTGTATGTTTTGAAGTACGTCAATGGAAGTATCTGGATTTCTACGGGATGGTTTGCGCAGACGATGAATAGTAAGAGAATGGTTGTCACACGTTTACGTGTTGGCCTGCTCATATTGAGATGCGGGTGCCGGTATGCCCCGTAAGCCATTTATCTACTGTTTAACGGACTGTGAGTATCCCCTAGAAGTCCGGGTGCGACATGTTTTGACAGATTTCTGCCAATAATTGCATTTGCATCTGAATCTCTTTCTTTTGGTGTTCTTATGAGAGAAAGAGTTTTAAAATATGTTGTGACAGTAGCTGATTGCTAGTTTTGTGTTGAAACTGAACCATGTGAATTTATTATTTCGATTGCACTAACGTTGCTAATGAAGATTGTGAGAATTTTGGCGTGAAGGAAGTTTTCAAGGGTCAAGAGAAGAGCATGATGTGATGTGATCAAGAAGAGTGAAGAGCCTAAGCTTGGGGATTACCAAGTCATCCCCTTCTTCATCAACAAATTATCAGGCCACTTCTAGAGAAACTATATTTTTATTCGGTCACATCTTATGTGCTTTACTTGGAGCGTCTTTTTTTCCAGTCTTTTTGGTTTTATTTGCTTTAATAAATAGTTGGATCATATCATACTTGTGTGGGAGAGAAACACACTCCGTTTTCATTTCTTAGAACACTCTAATTTTCATTCTTATTGTTGTGTGAGTGTTCACTTTTTGCTAGTACAGAGTTTAGCCCTTGTTTTCATGCATCTCTTATTCAGAGCTGTCAGTTTTAGTAATTTTATGTGAGTACTCTCATGTTTTATTGTTGTATCATGTAGAGAATTTTTGTTAAAACATATTTTGTATGGTGCTTGTTGGGAAAAGAACTGCTGCTTGATGTAGAATTTATAACGGTGCGAGTAGAAGCTTGTATAGACTGTGGCTATGACTTTTTCATGCCATGCTAAATGTTATTTTAGTTTTAAAGCCTTGTGATTATTGATTAGCATGATTAGCCACAAATATCTGAGAGTGTTTAATATGTATTGAAAGATTCATCAGTTGTTCTTGTCATAGTAAAGCATCAATATATGGTATTCTCTTTTGAATGATTTATTTGGTTGACTTGGCCCATGCTCACACCATGTATATGACTACAAACCAATCACGAATAGCCTCCATGACCACTTAGTTTTTGAACTTGTGATGCCGCTTATGTTTAAATTAATGAGGCTTATGTCGCTATGCATGATTATGGCTCTTATGCTCCTTTGATTTGTCGCTCCCAGTCTTTTGCTAGCCTTCATCTGTACTGAGTATGAGCTCTACTCGCGCATCAAAACTCCCTTAAACCAAAGTTTTCCCATTGTGTGCACCATACCTACCTACATGTGGTATTTAACTGCCATTCCAAGTAAATTTCTCATGTGTTACCTTTAAAACCTTCAAAATTATTCCTGCTTTGTGTTCTTGTTTTTTTCTCATGAGGACGTCAATAGAGAATCTTTATCTCACTTGTTGATTGGATTTCACACCCTGGACTAGTGGCTTCATCCGCTTATCCAAATGATAGAAGAGCTGGCAGCGGGGTGCCCAGCCCCAAATTAATACAAACAAATTCTCTTCACTATTTTTTCCCTTGATCATATCAGTCAAAGCATAATTGTGTAAACAAAAGAGAAAGAGGGACGAACTTCTACACCAGTTGCGTTCTTCACCATGGGAGTCGCTCTTGTGAATCTAGTTGGCTTGTGATGTACTGTATTGTATGTTTACCATTCGTGACAGTAGCATACACCCCTCCTAAAATATAGACATTCCTCCACAAATGTCAAACTTTTAATACCTCTGTTTAATAAAATAAAAAAACTCTAGCACACAAGTGATCTCTGCTTCCCTCTGCGAAGGGCCTTTCTTTTACTTTTATGTTGAGTCTCCATCTTCTAACTTTATGCACAGTTGAGAGAGCATTTTTGCCATTGTGAGTTCTATGTGCAGTTGTCCCATAAACATCAATAATTACTTCATGCTGTGATATTATTTGTTCTTAAATTATTTGTTCTAGTATTCCTCATGAACTTTGAAAGTATCTATACATTTATGTTTTGTCCCACTCTTAAGGACTAGCGAAATACCACTTTGCCATGCTTTCTCTATACCTAAAAAAACGTTTATCTTTCTTTGCATTATTATTCATGATCCTTTATTTGACTTACTCTTCGTGATGCAAAGTAATTGATATGCTTTATTATTAAAGTCTTATTTATCATGCATGTGTTTAAAGTTTTATTATATCAGCGTGCATATGCTTTTACATTAGATTGATCAAGTTTATAATAGTAGCATGTCACCTCAGAAATTATTTTTTTATCATTTACCTACTCGAGGACGAGTAGGAATTAATCTTGGGGATGCTTGATACATCATAAACGTATCCCTAATTTCTGATGTTCAATGTTGTTTTCATGTTGTTTCCCACATGTTTTCCTTACACTTTATGTCATTTTTACACGTTTTCCGGGACTAACCTATTAACAGGATGCCATAGAGCTAGTTCCATGTTTTCTGCTTTTTTTAGTTTCGGAAAAGTTGTTCTCGAAATATTCTCGAAATTCGAAAATTTGAAATTCAGAAGTTCTAAAAGTCCCGAAAGCTTCCAGAAGTCCCGAAGAGCTCCGGAGGGGGCCATAGGGTGGCCACACCATGGGGTGGCGCGAGTCCCCCTGGCCGCGCCACCTAGGGGTGTGGGCCCCCTGGCCACCTCCCGGCATCGCCCTTTCGCCCATATATACTCCCCGATGCATAAACCCTAGGGGAATCGATCTTCTCCACAAAATATATCCGTAGTTCCGCCGCCGCCGCTGCCGACAATTCTCGGGGGACAGATCTCTTTTCTGGCACCCTCCGGGACGGGGAAGTGACCCCGGAAGTCATCTCCATCGACTCCACCTCTATCTCCATCGCTGTTGTTGTCTCCTATGATGAGGAGGGAGTAGTTCTCCCCCGGGGATGAGGGCTCTACCGGTAGCTATGTGGTTCATCTCTCTCTCTCTCCCATGGTGTGATCTTTATGTGATCATGAACTTTGTAATCTAGTTCAATATGTAGATTGATCTTCATATGTTATGCTACTCAAGTGGTTTTGTTATCTGCGTAAACAATTTGATCACGGTGTAAAGGTGATAGTTTGTGCACCGCGTGGTTTAGCATGATATTTATATCTTGTGTTGGAAGATGAACCTATGAAATTGTGGCGTTTGTTTAGTACTAATTTTATGGCGCTCGTAGTGACATTGGGTACCCTAAAGAGAGAATATAGATTTGAGAAGTGATGTTAAAGCCCTACGCAATGATTAGTATTCGTTATTCGACCGGAGAGTGGTTTGGAGTAGCATAGTGAAGAGATGATATTTATGCATTCAATTATGTTTTCATTGTTGAGAGTGTCCTCTAGTGAAAGTAGGAGCCCTAGGCCTTATTTCCAAGCATTGAAACACCATTTCCGCCTGTTCTGCTCCATGTTTGCTTGCTGCCATTTTCATCTCAGATTGTTATTATCACTTATAATCATCCATACTACTTGTATTTTACTCTCTCTTCGCCGAACTAGTGCACCTATATACCTGACAAGTATATTGGGTGTGTTGGGGACACAAGAGACTTCTTGTATCTTAATTGCAGGGTTGCTTGAGAGGTATATCTTTGACCTCTACCTCCCTGAGTTTGATAAACCTTGGGTGATCCACTTACGGAAAACTTGCTGCTGTTCTACAAACCTCTGCACTTGAAGGCCCAACACTGTCCACAAGAATAGAAGCGTGCGTAGACATCAGATCCTACCCCGAACTTTGACAAGGACTTCAGGGTAAAAGAAGAGCATTTTGACAAACACGTATATATTCATCCGTGGGCGACAAAATACTTCGCTCCAGCTCCTTTAATCCGTCCCTGGCCGCAAGGCGGGCTTATAGTTAGGAATAATTACAAGTTCTTGCCTCGTCAGGTCATACAAGACGGCCTTTGCCATGTCGGAATCCTCTTTGCAGACTATGCAAAGGAATTTTACGAGAACTTGGCAAGTCTTACAAAAATGATCCAGGTAAATATCTCTAGCCCCCAAGCATTTAGCCAATTGTATTATTTTTTGAATGAATGCTTTCTTCTTATTATTTCTTGATTTTTGACTTAAACGATACTTCTCTTGTCCATGTTTCAGCAAACTGCCAAGACGATTAACATGGAAGTTTTCAATAAATTTATAATCAAGAACAAAGAGGTGAAAACTCTCCTTAGCATTCTTGAGGACAAGGAATCGGAGTTGGCTTCCGTTCAGCAGGAGCTGAAGGACTCGGCAGGTAAATGTTTTTATCATTTGAACTGCTTTAATTTTTCTAAGTCATTTTCCGTTTAAACTCTTATTTTTCCTTGCTTTTTAGCTTCTTTGGTGAAAGCCAAACAAATTGCAGAAGATGCTGGCAATGTCGAGACTCTCCGAAAGGAGAATTCTAAGCTTTACCAAATGACAGTAAAGCTTCAGAATGATCTTGAGGCTAGGCAACTGGCTGTTGGCATTGCCGAATCCAAGGCTTCCGCCCAGGCCGATAGGGACAAGGCCACCATCCGGGACCTGGAGAACGCTTTAAATCAACTCCTTGAAGAAGGCATTGAAATGGACAAGATTCTCGGTAAGGTTTAGTTCTTTTACCGGATTTTTTCCTTACACTTTTCAGAGTATGTTTCCTTTCTCCCTATCTATTTTTTCTAACTTTTCTTTGTTGATTCAAATAGAGGGGAACCCCTTGCTTACCCCGATTGGAAGAATCCGGGCTTTCGGGAGAATCTTCTCCGTCTTTAAGATTGCGGGGATGCTACTTGTAAACAAGTACATTCCCGACAAAGCGGGGGAATTCTCGAAAGTAAGAAAGCTTCCGGAGGCAATAGAGGAAGTGGCAAACCAGAAGGAGTCTTGGTTCCGCTCCGCTGCTCGCGGTGGTGCGCTCATGGCCCTTGGGCTAATGCGTATGCATTATACCACCGCAAAGTCATGGCGTGTTGCGACCGGTATCCCTCAAGGGTACACGAAAACGTAAAGAGCCGACATTTTGGATTCTGTCAAGGGACACGCCACCAAGATAGCTCAGATGGTGTCAATTTCGACCTTCTGCTCGGAGGGAGAAATTCCGGCCACTCCCGAGAACCCAATGACAACAAGGAGGAGGACTCGGGCTCTTCTGACGCCTCTTAGTTCCTTAGGAGCTGCTGGAGAACAAAATAGAAGCATTACTGCTCTTTCCATGTAATAGCTATTGTAATGCTATCTATCTTTTATATGAAACAAGATTCACCCCTTTGCAGTAAAATTAAAGTCTTTGCAAGTTTTTCTGGGTTTTAATTCCTTTTCCTTCTAAGTTCTCTAGCTTATATGTTTTGACTGTCCTTAGTGTTGAAATGGCTCAATAGTACTTAATCCGTGCCAAGTGACTGGGTTCAACCTATTAGTCAAAACTCGGAAATATGGATTGTACTAAGGCCTTTTTACTTACTAATTTCAGTTCCAAACACACAAACAATCAGATAATACTTAGGAAAAAGTAAGGAATTTTGAAAATGTGTGAAACTCAGGTACGCAGGCACAATCTAGGTTTCTTTAAGCCTCCTAAACTACAAAGCATTTAGCTTTATAACTCCGAGCACGCAGGCACAATTCGGGTTAACATTGAGCATTTTGAAAGATCATTGGGAAATAGATAAGGAGGACTTATGCTTTGTATGAAAATAATCAGATAAAACAGTAATGCATGAATTCCGACAACTTTATTTCATGATCTCAAAGATGTTTACATAGAAATTGAACTAAGTGTAGAAGGGACGTAACTGCTGGATGCTCCAGGGTCTCTTTGTCTCTCCTAGTTCGACATCTATCTTTCTCTTTCTCTTGCGATTCGAGTTTTTAGGATCATCTTCCGTATCTCGAATATATACAAGGTAATATGATCCGTTTTTCATAGCCTTGCTAATGACAAACGGTCCATCCCAAACTAGGGGCCAATTCGTGCTTCCTTTCTTGCACCAACCTTAGCACTAACTCACCTTCTTTGAAAGAACGGTGCCTGATTTTCCAACTATGGTAACGTCGTAATCCTTGCTGATAAATGGAAGACCTTTGTAGCACAGGCTCTTGTTATTATTCTAAGAGATCAACAGCATCCTGTCGTGCATCTTCGGCATCCGAGTCTTTGTATGCTAGCACTCTTGGGCTATCGTGGAGCATGTCCGTGGGAAGCACTGCTTCTACGCCATAAACCAAGAAAAATGGTGTTTGCCTTGTTGATATATTTGGTGTTGTTCGAATACTTCAAAGCACGGAAGGTAATTCTTCTACCCATGCTCCGGCTGCTCTATGAAGACGAGATTCGAGTCTTGGGCGTATTCCTGCAGGATTGAACTATTCATTCTTTCAACCTGCCCATTAGATTGTGGGTGTGCCACATATGCAAGATCTAGGCGTATTCCCGTTTGTCGGTAATATTTTGCCAACTCTCCAATAGAGAAATTTGTCCCGTTGTCAGTGATTATGCTGTGTGGAATGTCGTATCTCATGACTATGTCAAAATGAAATTTATGTCAGTCACACCGTCAAGTTTTTTGATGGGCTTCGCCTCCATCCACTTGGTATCCTTATCCACTGCAACGAGTAGATGTGTAAGTCCACCTCTTGCAGTTTTGAATGGTCCCATCATATCTAGCCCCTAGACCGCAAATGGCCATGTTATAGGGACAGATTTGAGTGCTTGAGCTGGCATATTCGTCTGCTTGGCGTAATACTGACATCCAGCACTTGTGTTTACAATGTGTTCTGCGTCTATCTTGGCTGTTAGCCAGAAAAACCCTACGCGGAATGCTTTCTTGACTATGCTTTTTGATTGAGCATGATGTCCGCAATCTCCTGCGTGGATTTCTTGCAAGATTTCTCGGCATTTCTCTAGCAAAATACATCGCTGAAAAATTCCGATAGTGCCGCGTTTAGACAAGCAACCATTAATTACCATGTATCCTTTGCATCGGCGTTGTATCTGCCTTTGCAAGACCTTGTCTGCTCCATCCGGGAACTTCTGATCAACTAAGAAGTTTAAGTATGGAATTGTCCAATCTAGGTTAACAAGCAGAACTTCTATTGACTCGGAAACTAGAGGATAGTGAGTATCTTCGCCTTTTATTGATGGTTCATGCAAGTGTTGGACAAACACACCAGGCGGTAGAGTTTTAACCCTTTTCGAGCCCATGCGGGCTAAAGCATCCGTGCTCCAATTTTCTTCATGTTTGATATGAAGTACTTCAAATCCTAGGAAGCAAATGGCAAATTCGTCCACCGTTCTTCGATATTTGGCCATGATGGGACTTTTGGCGTCCCATGTTTGGTTTAGCTGATGCTGTACCAAATCCGAGTCACCGTAGCAAAGTATACGATTTACTCCGATTTCTTTTGCAATATGCAAGCCATGAAGCAGTGCTTCGTATTCTGCCACGTTGTTACTGGCGTTGAAGTGTATTTGTAATACATATTCCATAATGTCACCCTTTGCAGATTTTAGCACCACACCAGCTCCAGTGCCTTGTTTCATTTTGAATCCATCAAAATGCATGATCCAATATTCCGGCTCAGGCATTGGTGTGTCTTCCATTGGTTCTGTCCAATCAGCGACAAAATCTGCCAACACCTGGGATTTAATTGCCGTCCGGGGTTGGTACTTAATGTCGAACACAACGAGCCCAATGCCCCATTTGTCTACTCGGCCTGTTGCGTCCGCATTGTTGATAGTATCCCCTAAACACGCCATATGCCAGTTTCTGATAATGTGGATACCTTTGTTTTGACTCGGAGAATACTTTGCTGACATAATACACCGGATGCTGATCTGGTGTATGATATGGAGGGTTACTCCTAGATTGGCCCGATCTTCACGAATCAACAAGAAAGAATCAAGAACGCACGAAGAACAAAGAACACGAGATGGGTAATCGAGGGGGAAACGTGGCAAACGTGGGGAAACACGAGGGGAGATAAATAGCGTGAACCGAAGGACCCCACATCTCCCGTCAACTAAACCCCGAGGGCCGCCTACGGGACGATCGATCCAAATGAACCCACCTTGATTCAAACCGCTTCACACCCGTAGCCGGTCCACTACGCCAATATAACCTCAAGGATTTACGAGAGGAAGATTGGACAACTCTTGATTGAAACCCAAAAGGGAGAGAACAAGTAGTTGGATGAATCTTGATACGATCCTCGACGAAGTCGGAGGAGTAGCCTTGATACGGTCCTAAGTACACACCATAGGAGTAGTTCCTCAAAGAGGGATACAAGAGAGAGCCAAGCTCAATGTTCTAAATTCAACTCTAAAACCCTAGATCTAGCTCGGGGACGTCCTTATATAGCCGGGGGTCGAAGTAGGTGAAAACGGGGGCAAAATCCGAGCGTTTCCGTGCGTTTTAGGCCACGCCGGCCTGGGAGCCCGGCCGGGGTGGGAGAAGGGGATCCCGAGGGCGCGCCGGCCTGGGGCTGACGTGGCAGCCGGGGTGAGGCTGAGGTGGGAGAGGGGGCGCCGGCCTGGGGCCGGGGTGGAGGCCGGGCCTCTCGGGTGGGTGCCCGGCCTGAGGAGGAGGGAGGCCGCGGTGGGGGCCGGGCTCCTCGGGTTGGTGGCCGGCCTAGAGAGGGAGGGGGCCGGCCTGGCCGGGTTTCTTGAGTCCGGGGGGGCTGTTTTCCCCCTATCTTCTCCGTCGGGACTTCGAACTCGATGCCGTCTTCTACTCCCTCCTTGGTATCTTCTCGCGCATCCTCTTGGGTGCTTTCCGTGGCCTCCGTGGTGGGTTCGAACCTGAGCACACAAAGGGTTGAACCATGAGGTAGCGCACCATCCGCCAAATCACCGAAAGTATGGAGCGAGAGGAGCGAGTTCACCTTATCACGTATGGCCTTTGCTCGTGATCTTGTCATTGGTGCACTTGGTGGTGTTGGGTGGGCTACATCATGTCCCCCCTTGAAAAAGAGTCGACCTCGACTCGGCGTCGTCTTCATCACTTGGGTATCCATGGAAGGGAGAGATGTCCTTGACATGGAAGGAGTTGTGGACGAGGTACTTGGATTGTGGTAAGTCGAGCTTGTAGGCGTTGTTGTTGATGCGCTTGATGACCTTGAAAGGGCCGTCGCCTCTTGGCTTGAGCTTGGAGTTGCGTTCTTCGGGAAAACGGTCCTTGCGCAAGTGTAGCCAAACGAGGTCACCTTCTTGGAGCACCATGCGTTTCTTGTTCTTGTTCATGATGGAGGCTCGTTGCTCGGAATACTTCTCAAGTGTATCTCTTGTGGATTCATGTAGCTCCTTGATGTATTCGGTGCGCTTGTCAATGTCGATGTTTGCTCGCTCGCGGAGAGGCAAAGGTAGTATGTCGAGAGCGGTGTTGGGGTTGAAGCCGTAGACGATCTCGAAGCGACTCTTCTTGGTAGCTTGATGTAGAGCACGGTTGTAGGCGAACTCGGCGTGGGGGATGCATTCTTCCCAATTCGTTAGGTTGGGCTTGATCAATGCTCGAAGAAGTGAAGATAGTCTACGGTTGACGACCTCGGTTTGTCCATCCGTTTGTGGGTGGTTGGCGGTGGAGAAGAGTAGCTTGACGCCGAGCTTGGCCATCAACGTCTTCCAAAAGTAGGATGTGAACTTGACGTCGCGGTCCGAGACAATGGAAGTAGGTACACCATGGAGACACACAATTTCCCTGAAAAACAAAGTAGCACCATGTGAAGCATCGTCAGTTCGGTTGCAAGGAATGAAATGTGCCATATTAGAGAAACGATCAACAATTACAAAGATTGGCAATGGCATGTAAAGACCATGGGGGTTGGAAGTAGACTTAGCTCGGAGGCATGTAGAACATCACTTGACGTGTCTCTCAACTTGATGCTTCATCTTGGGCCAATAGTAATGGTTGGAGAGCATGGCATAGGTCTTGTCGCGTCCAAAGTGCCCCATGATACCTCCTTCATGTGATTCCTTCAATAACAACAAGCGAAGAGGACTCGGGAATGCACAATTTGTTATCCTTAAACAAGAAACCTTTGTGAAGATAGTAGTCATCAAAACCTCGGCGAGGCAAGCATTTCTCAAAGATAGGACCAAAGAAGACATCGGAAGCATATAAGTCTTTGATTTCATCCAAACCAATCACATTTATGTCAAGGCGTGTAAGAAGACACTCTTTCCTAGACAAGGAATCCGCTACAACATTTTCTTTACCTTTCTTGTACTTAATGACATAAGGAAAATATTCAATGAATTCTACTCATTTAGCATGCCTCTTGTTTAAATTAGCTTGGCCTTTCAAGTATTTTAATGATTCGTGATCGGAATGAATGACAAACTCTTTAGGCCAAAGGTAGTGTTGCCAAACTTCTATCATTCTAACCAAACCAAATAGTTCCTTATCATAAATTGGGTAGCGCCATCTAGTTTTTCACTATGATATCCAACTGGGCGTCCATTTTGCATGAGCACGCCACCAATTCCTATGCCACTAGCATCACATTCAATCTCAAAAGTTTTCTCAAAATCCGATAAGACAAGCAAAGGAGCTTCGGTTAAACATTTCTTAAGTGTGTCGAAAGCTTTTTGTTGCGCGTTGCCCCAAACAAAAGGAACATTCTTTTTGGTAAGCTCATTCAAAGGGAAAGCAATTGTTGAAAATTCTTTGACAAAAAGGTGATAGAAACCGGCAAGGCCATGAAAGCGCCTTATCTCACCTACGGAAGTAGGGTTGGGCCAATTCCTAATTTTCTCAATAATCTTGTTGTGTACTTCAATACCATTGGAAGAGATCACAAAACCCAAGAAAACAAGCTTGTTGGTGCAAAAATTGCATTTGGAAAGATTGGCGAAAAGTTTTGCTTTGCGAAGAGCCAATAATACTTGTGAAACATGATCAAGATGATCTTCTAAAGACTTTCTATAAATGAGGATGTCGTCAAAGTAAACCACAACAAATTTTCCGATAAAAGGACGCAAGACTTCGTTCATGAGACGCATGAAATTGGAAGGAGCATTTGAGAGACCAAAAGGCATGACAAGCCACTCATACAAACCAAGTTTTGTTTTGAAAGCCGTTTTCCATTCATCTCTAATGTTCATACGGATTTGGTGATAACCACTTTTAAGATCAATTTTAGAGAAGATAGTGGCACCACTCAATTCATCAAGCATGTCATCTAGCCTAGGAATTGGATGTCTATATCTAATGGTGATAGCATTGATAGGACAGCAATCCATGCACATACATGAAGTAGCATCTTGCTTAGGAACAAGTATAACCGGCACGGCACAAGGGCTAAGGGATTCGCGAATAAAACCTTTGTCGAGTAGTTCTTGAATTTGTCGCTCAATCTCCTTAGTCTCCTCGGGGTTGGTGCGGTATGGAGCACGGTTTGGAAGTGTTACACCCGGAATAAGGTCAATGCGGTGCTCGATTCCTCGTAGAGGAGGAAGGCCCGGAGGGAGTTCATCGGGAAACACGTCTTCAAATTCCTGCAACAAAGGCAACAAAGACGGAGGAAAATTTGTCATGTCGTTAGTTTCAAGTGCTTCTCCTTTGCACAATAGGACAAAGTGTAGTATGGTTGGGTCATCTCGTAGCTCTCGCATCTCTCTTTTGGTGGCAAGTAAGGCAAGGCCTTTGGTGGCACTCAAATGTTTTCACTCATATTTGGCTTGTGGCTCTCACTCTCTTTTAGGTGGATCACTCTCTCACCACTCATCTCACTAGACTTGAGCTCTTCTTATTTGCGTGCAAGTGTCTTGGCGTTGTCGGCGATCACTTGTCTAGGAGACATGGGATGAAGAACAAAGGTCTTGTTATTCCACTTGAAGCTATAGTGATTGGTACGCCCATCATGAATATCACTCTTGTCGTATTTCCAAGGTCGGCCAATAAGAAGATGACACACGGTCATAGGAACAACGTCACACTCCACCGTGTCTTCATATGGACCAATCATGAAGTGCACGGAAACCGTATGTTGAATCTTGAATGATCCGGAGTCACTAATCCATTGGACATAGTATGGATGTGGGTGTTGCTTGAAAGGCAAATGGATTTTGTCGCAAAGCTCTTTGCTAGCCAAGTTGTGGCAACTACCGCTATCGATGATAACCTTGATGGATTTTCCATTGATACCGGCTCTAGTTTGAGAGAGATTGCAACATTGATCATGCTCATCTTGAGGAGAAAAAGTAAGGACTCTTGTGACCACTAGTGATGGATTCTTGTCCTCATCGCAATAGACACTTTCTTCATCTTCATTGGGCACATCCGAAGAATTAAGAGCCACTTGATGCATAGCATAGTATTCACCCTCACTCATGGAGTCACGTTCACCATCTTGATTGACGATCATAATCATCTTGTTGGAACACTCAAAGGACTTGTGTCCACTACCACCACACTTGAAGCAAGTAATAGTGCTTGACTTGACTTGAGGAGCATTTGAAGAGGAGGTAATAGGCACTTGCTTCTTGAATGGTTGTGAAGACTTGTTGGGAGCACTAGAGGATCGAGGGTTGCTCTTGTTGGTAGTTGGAATAGTTACTTGTGTCATTTGAGTCGAAGAGTAAGGTGTTGAGTTGAAGAAAGCCTTTTGCTTGTTGTACTTGAGGTCTTCTGCAATTTGGCGTTCCGCCTTGAGAGCTTGGTGGACAAGGGCCACAATGTTGTCATACGGTTGATACTCGACGATCTTCCTTATAGGATAGTTGAGGCCATTGAGAAAGAGGGTCATTGTTTGTTCTTGAGATTCCATCACATGAGCTCGTATCAAAGAGGTCTCCATTTCCTTGTAGTACACATCAACGGACTTCAAACCTTGACAAAGTTCTTGCAATTTCTTGAAGAGGTCACGCTTGTAATGTGGAGGAACGAAACGAGCATGCATGAATTGCTTCATCTCATTCCAAGTGGAAATAGGAGCAATGCGGTTGCGGACTCCTTTGGCTTGTAGGCGATCCCACCATAAGAGTGCATAGCCTTCGAATTCCAATGATGCTAGAGCAACCATCTTCTTGTCGGTGAAGTTGTGAATGCCAAAGATCTTGTCAACCTTGAGAGCCCAAGCAAGATATTCTTCGGGATCATTCTCACCATTGAACTTGGGGACATTGATACGAAGAGCACTCATGTTGTTGTCTTCTTGTTGACGATGGGGTCGCTCATGGTGTCGCTCATGGGGATCTTCATCATAGACGGGAGGTGAATCATCATAGGGGTCATCCTCATTGTCTTGGCGGCGGCGATCATGATGGGGAGGATGACGCTGGTGGTCATTAGGTGGTGGTTGTTGATGGTGACGGAGTCTTGCTTCACGGCGTTCACTATCATCATTGTCAGGGTGTTGATGTCGAGGATGTTCTTGTTGGTGTCGTTGCGGAAGCACTTGTTCATCACGCGGGTGTTGAGGACGATCATGTTCTTGGCGGTCATTGTTGTTGAGACGCGCATTATGCCTTGGGGGCCTTCGATGTTGATGATCACCTTCCACAAAGTCATTGTGGCCATAGTCTTGAGCGTGGCCTTGTGGAGGTGGATGATTATGTTGTCGAAGGTCTGGGCGTTGCGGTTGTTGAAGAGGGTCACCACAGACTTGACGATGTCTAGGTGGTGGTGATGGTGAGCTATCCTCATACCAATTTCATCGCGGAGCTTGTTGAGGTTGGTGAGGAGGTGGTTGTGGTTGTTGATGTTGTCCACCCTCATCCATGTTCCCTGCCCTACAACGTCACGTCCCATCGGGAGCAGGCGAGTGCGCGGTGATGTTATTGCGCACCTCATTACACGAAATTTCTTTCGTATGGACCTCATGACACAAAATTTCTTTCGTATGAGCATCAAGACGCGAAATTTCTTTCGCATGGACACCCTAACACAAATTTACTTTCATATGGACATTCTAACACGAAATCTCTTTCGTATAAAGACATTGACACAAAAAAAAATTGTGTAAGAGTTCATAACGCGAAATCTCTTTCGCACAAGACCAAGAAAAAGAGGTATGACGTCACTCGAAGCAATGAAGAAGACAACACTTATAGTGCGATCAAGGTAAAATCGCGAGTATGCGGCTCCCGCAACTCTACCTAACGATGTACTTACACATCTTTTTTTTTTATCCTGGATCGTTCGGTCGACTAGGTACATTTGGATGCCGTATTCTTTCGAGTACGAAGGTAAGACCCAAGGATCTCTCCTGTGGGTCTGGAATCGCACTCAAGCTGTGTCCTCCAGTAAACTTTCCGTGTTAACAACACGAAGAAAAATCATAAAGGACGCACTCGGTAAGACCTCCACGGCTCAGTCGCATCGATCACCTCGCCGGATTCGAGTCGGAGGTCTCGAATTCGTGTAGGCCAGAACTGTCGTTGCCCTAGATGCAATTAATTGGCACTGATCTTTCGGGAGAGCCAAGCGACTGAGCCACATCCTTATGCGAAAACAGCCAACACAAGGCACATTTACCACTCTATACTCGAGTACGTGAGCGCGTTGCACACAGGGTATACGCCCTCAAAACCAGGCGATTGACTACTCAGTCGCAAGATCCAGGAACGAACTTTGAGTTCTTACCCGACTGTTCTTAGTCGAATAAACACTCGGGGGCTACTGACGTGGGGATGATTCGTGGACCTATCGGGTGAGCCTACCCGGTCCAAGGTCCAAGACCTAGTCCCAAAGACAGGTGATATCCCGCGATTCTAGAAGATCCAACAGAAGCCCACCCGCAAGACTTGCGGGTCAAGACAAGAACTCCTATACGTAGTCTAATAGGACTCGTGTAACCCCCTCCTGGCTGCATATATAAAGGCATGAGGGAGGAGAGAAAAAGGGAGATCCAATCTAGACAAGAGAAGAGGAGTATACAAGCCACAATTAGACTAGACAATACACGGGATATCCCGTACACACCACCATGGCATAGCTATTGTAACAGCTCGATTATGTCGTCATAATATAGACCAGACAAGCAGGAGTAAGGTTTTACCTCTATGAAGGCCCCGAACCTGGGTAAATCGTGCCTCCTTGTTAGCCGTCAAGATCACCAGCGTGTACATCGTTTCTCTACTCGAAACCCTACTGGATCACCAGAGGGATTTGTTGATACGACACATCGATAGCGGTCGTGCTATAAACCAGCGGCCGTGCTACAAAAGGCTCGCGGTAATGCTACCTTCGACCGACGGTGGTGCTACCGGTCATGATGCTACGAGTAGGCCCCGTCCGAGCGGCGGTGGTGCTACTGTAGGCCAGCGACGATGCTACAACTGGTCGACGGCGGTGCTAACAAAGGTCCACGACGATGCTACGAGTGGCCGACGGCGCAATGCTGCGAGTGGACGCCGCCTCTGCTACCAAAGGCCAGCGAAGATGCTACTAGCGGTTGACGGTGGTGCTACCAAAGGCCCGCGGCGGTGCTATGAGCGTCCGGCGATGATGTTACGAGCAGGCGCCGCCGGTGCTACCGAAGGCCATCGAAGATGCTCCGAGCGGCCCGCGACGAATCTACGAGTGGGCGCCGCCGGTGCTACCGAGCGGCCATCAAAGATGCTCCGAGCGGTCGGTGACGATGCTATGAGGGGGTGCCGCCGGTGCTACCGAAGGCCATCGCAGATGCTACGAGCGGCCTGGGCGCAGCTACCAAAGACCCTCGGCGTTGCTACCTGCGAGGTTGACGCTGGCGAGGTCTCTGCGCACAGGGCGGCGCGTACGGGCGGCATGATCCAAGCCTTGGATGCCATCGAGTGTGCTGTTTTTTTTCGTGGTTTGTTTGCTTGGTGCTTCTTTTTCCGTGGACGGATGGCGATAAACGCAGGGAAAAGGGAGAAAAGGCACAGGGACACGTGTCAAACAACGGAGGCGGGGGATCGGGAGTTTCAATCCCCCGGGTACGCTTAGCAGGCCCCAATTTTTTTAGTCCATGTAAGTCTTTCAAGCCCCTGCCTTGAGGGAAATTGGACTTTTTAAATATTCTGACCTGCCCGACCCACATCCCATTGAAACTGATCCCGCACCAGTCTCTGCAATTGAGTGATGACCCGAGGAATCGACATCTCTCCACCGGAAACAACCAGTGATGCTAGCCGATGGTTAAGAAGCTTAGGACGGTAGGAATCTGAACATGGCATGCCAATAAAAACAAGCTCCTCGTGAGCATAGCCATACTGAATCAACTAAGGGATCGACACTGCTAGTAAAGGACAACTTCCATTAGCATGGGTAGGGCCATCAAAGATGATGCAAACATTTGTATCACACTCCCCTAGAAGGTGTGTAGTAAAGCTACAACGAAAGCACCGCTATTTTTCCGTGTTCTTCCCTTTCTTTAGAGCTTCAGATAGCTGTTCTGCTGAAATAAGAGATCCTTAGAGCAAGCCCAGCGTATGCATTGAGCTAAGGAAAAGTGGCGAGTCAAGTCTAACGAAACTAGCATGCTCCACCGTTTAGACTCAGCTGATGGGACAAGTAAACAGAGCAGGCTTCATTTTTTCCACCAATCAAAGACTTCACCGGATAAAAATAGTACTAGTTTATTTAGTTGGTGTTGTGTCTAGCACTAGACTCAATGGAGAGAATCTTTTTCTTAGCACTACCCACTCCACCGTTTAGACATAGTTCTAAGGCTCCTTAGACTCAAGAAATTTAGCACGCTGCACACGCTCTTAGCAACCGGAAGGAGCAACCCCTGTAAACTAGGCACCTCAGCACTCGCCACAGTACCACTGTCGATGAACTTGCTGCCACCAAACTCGCAGCACCCTGAACAACCTCATTCGGCCCTGCTGTCTCGCTTGCCACCACAAGAGGCGGCCCAGATTGATTTGCTACCGGCTGAGGTATAGAACTAGTCACCGCCGGAGCTGCCTGCGGTGGCACCACAGTGTGGATGCAAGTGGGACCATGTCCTGACCTTGATAAAAACAATTAATTACTAACTTTGTAATGCACCAAACTAACTAGAATATGATGCTATACTACTCGCATGCAGCCTTCTCTGAAATTAGCTCTTCTCATCTCTATCTCACAAATAAGACAATGTTCAGACACTCACAGGGCAAATACACCTTAGAGAAGTACTCTGTATCTTCAAAATCACAGGCATGCTAATCAAGAATTAAATACAATTATTTACATGATCCCTTTGTCAGCAACATGTTTCTTTGCTAGGCTCCAATTATTGGCACGCCTGACTAGCTAGTAAGGCTGGTGCCAACGCATCATCCCTTCTCACGGGCTATAACGCCGCCACGTAAGCTTTTTTCCTCACTATCACCCCACTCTCACGCTACTCTTACGGCACGATGCCAGTGCACGGGCTATAGCCCCCACTACCACACTCCTCTCCCCACTATCGCCCGGCCTATCGCCTCCATTGGCACCGTGTCGCCCGCGCTATCGTCCCCGCTCTCGCCCCTGGCCCTCCCTCTCGCCCCGCCTACGCGGGCGATAGCGGGCGATATCGCCCCCTATCGCCGGCGAGCCCGCCATCGCCCGCCTGCCCACTCTCGCCCCGCCTATCGCCCGCTGTCGCCCCGCGCGGGGCGATAAGGCGCGCTCTCGCCCCCGCTAACTCCCGCGTTGGCACCAGCCTAAATAGTATATTCTCTCGTCCCCAACTATATTCATAAATACAATTATTTACATGATCCCTTTGTTCGAAAAATCAAATTAACCAACACATCTATCGACTCTAACATGGCAGCAATTGAATCTAAGCATGTTACAGGATCAAGGATGGCATAAACATATATGATTTGACATCACAAAATTATGTTCACATAAGTTCACATTGCAACCGCTTCCTTGGGAACTTTTGACATATTTTACACCTCGCGAATGTTGTTTTAATCTCTCGCAAACCATATTTAACAATTATATTGAAAACATGTGTTGCGCAGCGAAAGTGAAGTAATTTCCCTTTTCCAATAAGAAACCCTTTGTCCTTCAAATTATTTCTCAAGAGAATAACGATGACAGTATTCACGACTGCATTGTCTAATGTAAAACTAAGAAGCTTATCCTCTAAGTTCCAATCCTGAATGCTCTCTAGAATTACATTGAACATGTTCAATGAATTGTGGGGTGTCTCCATCATGCAAAATCTTATAATTCTTTTATGGAGCACCCAATCATCAGAAATGAAATGGCAAGTGATGCAAAGATACCCTAGCTTTTGGTTCGATGTCCACATGTCACCGGTGAGAGAAACTCTAGAGCCAAAATCTTTGAAATATTCTTTCATTTCATCTCCATATTTTTCAAAAGCAATGACACAATCATCCTTAATTGTTGTCCTATTGACATTTTCAAACCAAGGATTCAATGCGGCGGTGAACTCTCTAAAGGGTGGATATTCTACTAGTGAGAAGGGCATCTCGTTGACAACTATGAATTTTATAAGTTTATTTCTTGCAACCTTGGGATCAAATTTCCAGTTTGGGTCAACCCCCTCACGAGGACCCATCTTGTCAACCATATCATTCATGGCTTTCTTTGCTTTGCATACCTTTAAATGACGGCCAATATGGCTGCTCCCCGGAATCCCTAGAAGCAGGAAATATTTGCTGACAATGAATGCATCGACCTTTCACAAGTATTTTTCCTTGATAAATTGGCTCCACCTCTTTCAAAATGCGCGATACTAGCTTGCGGGGTCTCTGTGCGTGACTAGCTCCACCTCTTTCAAAAAGTAAGCTGATCAAGAAATTCTTGACAACAATAAATAGAAACTGAACAAATAACGAAGGAACACTACAAGAATGTCTTACCTTGGGAATTCGACGTTCTTCCAACCGGAGAGAGATCGCCAAGTGAGGGAGATATTGAAGGCGGTTGGGAAGGTGAAGATTGTGACTCCTCTGAATGTGAGTGAGGTGAGCCTTCCATCTTTGATCTTTTTACTGGAGCGGACCTCGCCATCATTGATGCCCTTTTCAATGCTGCAGTCCTCATAAGCATATTAACCCCTGGTGACGTCGTCACTCGTGGACTTGGAAGCCCCCCTAAAATAAACAGAAAGTCAATGTATTAATTTCAGCTCATGTGCATATATAGACATATCATCTGGACACAAGCATATAATTCTGTACATGGCATGGAGCAGTAAGTAAATCAGATATGGATGTATTTATGCAGTAACTATTTCAAAAAAAAAAAACTTCAAATTTGGACAAGGTAGTCAGCAGATTTGAGGTGTGCCGAAATCTGTACGATTGTATGGTAGCTGAACTCACATGCACCTGAGCAACAGAACAAAAGTAGAGCATGAGACTCGCTGGTGACTGGTAGCGGTAGTGCGGCAAAATGCACATAGTTGACTATGAATTCAAAGTATTTCACAAACTAGACCGCGGGTAAAATTATTTCACAAAATGACCATTTTGTGTAGCTCCCAGCAGGTATGCGCTACACTCTACATTGTAGCGTCCTAAGGAAAGGCGCTACATACCCAAATGTGTAGCGCCTAGTGGTTAGATGCTACACAATAAAGTTTATTGGACTCCGTGCTCTACTATGGACACAAGTCTTATATATCTCAACTGGTCACACAAACCTGTGTTGAAGCCTAGGTCTTGGGTTCGTATCCCATGTCTTTCAGCAAACAACAAGTCTAAGGTTCAATTCCCTTGCCCACAAATTTATTTTAAAATACAAACAATAAAAACGAAAAAATCACACAAACCTGTGTTGAAGCCTAGGTCTTGGGTTCGTATCCCATGTCTTTCAGCAAACAACAAGTCTAAGGTTCAATTCCCCTTGCCCACAAATTTATTTTAAAATACAAACAATAAAAACGAAAAAATATGTAGGACATGAGATTCGACCCCATGACCTAGGCTTCGACACAGTTTCGTGTCACCAGCTGAGATGTACAAGACTTGTGTCCATATATAGTAGAGCACCGAGTCTAATAAACTTTATTATGTAGCGCCTAACCACTAGGCGCTACACATTTGGGTATGTAGCGCCTTTCCTTAGGGCGCTACAATGTAGAGTGTAGCGCCTAGCTGTTGGGAGCTACACAAAATGGTCAGTTTGTGAAATAATTTTGCCGGGGGTCTAGTTTGTGAAATACTTTGAATTCATAGTCAACCGTGTGCATTTTGCCTGGTAGTGCCAAGGAGAAGAGAGCAGAGCACTCATAATGATGTTTTGTCATCACACTCACTGCCTGCCTGCACAGATGGTCCAGCTAGTCACCCACTACATGCAAACCAGAGACTTTTACCTGAGTAGCCTGACAGATACTTTCATCTGCAGTAGAAGAATGCTACTATGTACTGCAGGGCTGCATGCCAGAACTGCAGAAGCAGCCTGCTGTGTAATTTCAGAAGATCTTGATGTAGTAGTAGTACAGAGCCTGAGCAGTTTGTTCCAGTGAAAGGCCATGCTCGAATGGGGTAATAAAGCGCGCAAGAAACTTCCAGTCTGAGCATCAGAGACCAGCCATGCCAATGATGCCATGTTGCTTAACAAATCATTTCATTTCATGGCCATGTGCTGGGCTAAAAATACTACTACCAGTGGCTGCACGTATGTAGCACGAAGAGGGAAAGACATATACCCTGGTGGTATGGTGTGGTGTGTGAGTGGTGGTTCTCCACTGTTTTTTCTTGATTGGTCATATTGGCATGGCATGCACAAACAGAGAAGCATGCTGTTTTGATTAGAGTAGCAATTTGGTAGAGGGTCGTCATTCTATACGGGGCTATCAGTTTTGAAAAAAATTCCATTGCGTCCGTTTGGTCCTCATGATAAGAATGGAAAACAAAAGGCCAATATCATTGCGTCCGTTTGGTCCTCATGATATGAATGGAAAAAAATTCCATTGCGTCCGTTTTCAAAAAATATCTATGGTCTATATTTTGTTTTATCTTTGCCACTCCTGCTCTCACCTACTTTTCTTTTTCGAAATGTCTATGGACTTCTATATATCCTATTGTTATCTGTTGTCCGACGTTGGACGAACATTACAGATAACCACTTGTCAGGACCTCTGTATTAACATCGGTGAGATTTGCAATACCGCTCTAATTCTATATTAACATGCCCCAACCTTACTCTAACATCGGTGAGATTTGCAATACCGCTCTTTCAGTTTGTAATGTAAATCTGAACATCAAGCATGTCAAGAGAGTTATGCTAGAATTAGCTATTCATTGTACAAAAAGGGTAAACCGTCTCTTATAAATCAACCAAATTTACTACTGCTGGTACCGATGCACTCTTCTCAGCCAAGGAATCCAATGCCACCTACACTACTCCTGGAACCATATGCTCAAATCCCCATGCTCCACCACAGATACTACAGTTCTACCGATAGGAGAATCCTATACATTTCACCACAGTGAATACTAGGCCTCTCCACTCTTCTTTCACTTGCTCCTACTCATAGCATTTGACCAAAGGCACATGACCTGAGTATATATAATCTTCCTAAACTTAAGCATTCACGACACTAATACGACAGAGCAACCAAACACTTGCAGCCAAGTTCAGATTGTCCATGAGCAAAGTAACGGTAAAGTAGGTATTCAATCAACCAGGTCAAGCAAGGTAACAGAAGAACATGAATCCAATGCCACAAGTTTTAAAAAAATGTTCTACTCAACGCATACATGTCAAGCAGGGTCAAACCAAGTCATGTTCTAATCAAATTTTCATATAATTAAATCATCCAATTTGAAAGGGCATGCTGTGTTCATTTTGCTAGTGTACAATTCAGGTAAACTCTCTCTGTATAATTCATGAATAGCATATGCTTCAAAACTTCCTATAATTAAATCATCCAATTTGAAAGGGCATGCTGTGTTCATTTTGCTATTGGGATCCAGGAAAAAATAGATCAAGAGGCAGCGAATTTACCTTGTGTTTCCTCTTTTCAGAAATCTGGAATCTTGAGGACTCCTTGCCCATGACGACCGCGCCGTCGCCGACCACCAGCCGACCACCATGGGATCTTGAGATCTTGAGGATTCCGGTAAGCCACCATGGGAGGGATAGAGAGGTGGGCACAGAGTCTGCATCTCGCCGGCGGAGGAGGGAATGTAATACCTAGCCGCCGGTGTGATTGTCGGGGTTAGGGTTTGAGATCGCGAGCTGTGAGAGGGGATGCGAAAGCAGGGAACTAGAAGGAAACGAGAGAGAGAAAGGGGATGAGAATTACTGGTTCATTCATTCGATGCCTTGTACGATTACAGTGGTGACCGTTATATCCATTGGTACACGGGCTAAGCCCACACAATTGAATACCACCAGCCCACGGCCCGCTACACAAGTGACACAGGCACGATATGTTACAGTGCCTCCCCCTTAAGAACCAGTTTGCCCCCAAACTGGTGCATCAGGAAATCGTTTCTTGATCACCTCATAGTCTTCCCATGTCGCAGATGTTGCTGGAATGGAGCTCCACTTGATCAGCACCTGGAGCTGTGCCTTGCTTCCTTTCTTGCTCAAACGCCGATCCAAAATCTCCTCAGGAACCACTTCAGACGCGTCGAGTTCAAGCTGCACTGGCAAATCAGAGGAGACAGGTGTATAATCAGGAGTAAATGGTTTCAGTTGTGAGACGTGGATTACTGGATGGATCAAACTGTTGGCTGGTAACTTGAGCTTGTATGCCACCTCCCCAATGCGTGCCTCGATCTCAAATGGCCCATAGTACTTGTATGCCAGCTTAGGTCAGGGTCTGTTGACCACAGAGGACTGTGCATAGGGCTGGAGTTTCAAATAAACCTGCTCTCCCACCTGAAATGACCTTTCTGTGCGATTTTTGTCAGCATAATGTTTTTGCCTCTTCTGAGCCTTCTCCAGATGGTGTTTCAATAGCTCTGGACATGCCTGTCTTTCCTGGAGGAAGTCCTTTACTTCTTGATTTGCCACTGTAGCTAAATCCGGCAACAGCCCATAATGAGGCTCATAGTTATACAAGGCCTGAAATGGTGAGCAGCCTAAGGACTCATGGAAGGAAGTGTTGTACCAAAACTCAGCCATTGCAAGCCAACTGTACCATTTACTTGGGTGGTCATGAGTAGCACATCTCAAGTACATCTCCAACGATTGATTAACCCTCTCCGTTTGGTCATCACTCTGTGGGTGGTATGCACTGCTCATCTGCAGTTTGGTGTCATATAGCTTGAACAGTTCTTTCCAGAAATTGCTAGTGAACACCTTGTCTCTGTCAGACACAATGGAGATGGGAAAGCTGTGTAGCTTGATTACTGTGTTGAAAACTGCCTTGGCCACAGTTGCAGCTGAATAAGGGTGTTTAAGAGGAATGAAATGAGAGTATTTAGTAAATTGTCCACCACCACAAGAATGACATCATACCCTACAGATTTTGGTAGCCCTTCTATAAAATCCATGGAAATTTCCTGCCAAGCTCCCTTGGGTATCTTTAGTGGTTGCAGTAGGCCTGGTGTCTTGCAGTGCTCATGTTTGGCCTGCTGACACACATTGCATTGTTTTACCAAATCTTCTACTGCAGTTTTAAGCCCCTGCCAAGCAAAAACCTTCTTCACCCTCTTGTAAGTGGCTTGCATTCCTGAATGCCCCCCCATTGCACTGGCATGAAAAGCCGTGAGAATCTTGTGTTGTAGGCCAGAATTGGCTCCAATCCACACTTTGCCTTTATACCTTAGCAACCCATGCTGTAGAGAAAATCCCTCAGGATTGGAGCCTGATACAGCCAGCTCCACCATGAGTGCTTGTGCCTTAGGGTCCACTGCATAGGAATTAAGTACCTCCTGTAACCAATCTGGATTGCCTGCTGAGATAGCACTGATACTGAAGACATGACCCACCCTAGATAGGGCATCTGCTGCCACATTCTCTAGTCCCTTTTTGTATTGAAAAGTGAAATCCAGTCATGCTAGTTTTGCCATTGCTTTCTGCTGTAATTCTGAAGAGAGCACCTGATCTTGGAGAGTGCACAAACTCTTGTGATCAGTCTTAATGACAAATGGACCTCTTGCCAAATAAGCTCTCCATTTATCTACAACCATCATCACAGCTAGAAACCGCTTCTCATATCTTGACAGCTTCCTATTATTGATTCTTAGTGCCTTACTGTAATAAGCCACAGGGTGTCCTTCCTGCATTAACACAGCCCCTATACCAGAAGCACAAGCATCTGTCTCTACACATAATGCTTTGTTGAAATCAGGCATGGCTAAGACAGGATTGGAGCTCATGGCTGTTTTCAAAGTCTCAAATGCTGTTTGTGCTTCAGTAGACCACATAAACCCGATTTTCTTCAGCAGATTTGTCAAAGGTTTTGTATGATGCCATAGTTTTTCACAAAGTTCCTATAATAACCTGTTAGGCCCAAAAATCCCCCAAGTTCAGTAGCATTTGTAGGAATTGGCCATTTCATCATGGCCTTGGTCTTCTCTTCATCTGTAGCCACCACTTTATCAGAGATTATATGGCCCAAATATTCCAATTGGGACTTCCCAAAAGAACACTTACTTCTCTTGACATAAAATTGATTTTCCTTCAACACTTGTAAGACTTGCTGTAGGTGTAGCACATGAGTGTCCATATCCTTGCTATACACCAAAATTTCATCCATGAAAACCAACACAAACTTCCTGACAAAGGCCTTAAAAATGGAATTCATGATGCACTGAAATGTTGCAGGTGCATTGGAATCCAAAAGGCATCACCCTGAACTGGTACTGGCCATGGTGACTTTTAAAAGCTGTTTTCATTTCATCTTCAGGCACCATTCTAATTTGGTGATATCCTGCTCTCAGGTCTAGCTTAGAAAACACTTTGGCACCTGCCAACTCATCTACCACTGGCATTGGGAATTTGCTTTTGATAGTTGTAGAATTTAACTTTCTGTAATCAATGCAGAATCTCCAGCTACCATCCTTTTTCTTTACCAACAAGACAGGAGATGCATAAGGGCTCATGCTGGGAGTAATCACTCCATTTTTCAACATTTCTTTAACTTGCCTCTCAATTTCATCCTTCTGTAAAGGAGAATATCTGTAAGGTCTAACATTCACAGGTTGTGCTCCTCCTTGCAGATGAATGGCATGATCAAATTCCCTGTGAGGAGGAAGCTGGGCAGGTTCTTGAAACACCTCACTGTATTGGTGCAGTAGCTGTTGTAATGCAGGATCCCCACAGGTAGTAACATCAATTTGTTCTTTATCCCCTTCCGAGGATATTTCTGCCACTACCCAAATGTCATTAGCAGTTATAGCTTTTCCCAATTGTTCCACTGTCAGGATTTGTAGTTCTGAAGCCTGAACTGGTTGCAGTCCTTGCAGAGTGATTTGTTTGCCTTTGTACAGAAATGATATCCATTGCTTACTCCATTCACAGTTCATCAGAACCCACTGTCTGAGCCAATCCATCCCCAAAATTCAATCATAACCCCCTAAGTTGATGACCTTCATTTCCTGTGAAAATGTGTGACCTTGCACCCACCATGTGAACTCAAGTACTGCTTCTGTACACATGACCACCTCCCCATTAGCCACTTTTACTCTGGCATGTGCCATAGGTTTGGTGTGGAGTTGTAAATCCTCTACCACATTTTTGTCAATGAAACTGTGAGAGCTTCCTGAATCTATCAATAGTAAGACTGTTTTTCCTCCTACTAATGTTTGCAGCTGAATTGTGCCATTTTCAGTGGCTCCAGACAATGCATTGACTGACACATGACACTCTGTGTAGTCTGGAGTGGCTTCAAGTTGGTCTAATACCTCATCAGAAAGAATTTCTGTCATTTCTGCAGCCTTGGCTTGTATCATAGCTGGTATATTACACTGGTGCCCTAGGGCAAATTTCTCCCCACACTTAAAGCACAACCCATTTGCTCTTCTATAATCTTTTGGTTTCCTTGCCTTCCACAGCTCTCCCTTTTCAAATTTGTTTTGCCCATAACTAGACCCCTCTTTCCCTGTGGTTGTTATATTTTTTCTATATCCTCCTCTGAAATTCCCTTTTGACCTCTCTATCACCCCTTCCTGGATTGCTGCATATGTTGCTGCTTCTGCTACTGTATCTGGCATTTGGACCTCCACAGCAGCTCTCAAATCATCCTTCAGGCCTAGTATGAATTGTTGCACTAGCATCAACCCACCCAGATGTGGATCATACAACTTAATTTGATACACCAAAATATCAAACTGCTTCTTATACTCCTCCATTGTTCTTGTTTGTTTGAGTGTCAAAAGCTCCCTTGTCTTGTCTCTGAGTGCATGTCCTTCAAACTCCTTGATGACAGCTGAGCAAAATTCCGGCCAACTGTGCCATGGATTCGTCAGTTTGTAAGCCTGATACCAATGAGCTGCACTTTCTCTCATATACATTGTTGTTGCTGATACTTTAAACCCCTCTGAGATGTTGTATAGTTGGAAGAAGGTGTTGCACGTGTCCACCCAGATGTGTACCTCAGTGCCATCAAATCGTGGAAAATCCATTTTAGGCATCCATCCCTTGCGTTGATCCTCTGTACCCACCTCGGCTCTAGCTGTGCTGCTGTCTGCAATCGTGGAAGTCGGGGTAGGCGGTGGCATGGTCACCCGTGGCATTCCCAACTGCTGTTGTGTGGCCTGGGGCATCACCACTTGCTGCTGTGCAGACTGCATTCCCAGTTGAGGCGACGGAGGCTGCCCTGATGTATGCGATCGAGCTCCCGGAGACGGCCCCATAATACCACTACCATCTCGTGCCGGAATCGTCAGAGGCGGTGGCTCTGGTCCCTTCAATGTCTTTGCCGCCCTACTCTGCTCGGCATGTACTTTCCCAATCGAATCCATGGATAAATTCACCTTTACCTGCATCTGCTCGAGGGCCTCCGCGTGCTTGTTGAGCTTACTGTCGATGTCGACCAGATGCCCTTCCACCTTGCTCAGCGTTCCCACCTTCTCCTTGATGGCCGCAAATTTTTCGAAGAGCGCCCTCTTCAGCTCCTCCATCCCTTCCATCACGAATCTCGTCTGGGCCGACGGGGTCGAGACCTTCAACGGCGCCGTTGCGACTCGCCCTTCACCACCCAAACGCCGATCTCGGATTTACAGCGGATCCCCGAAGGATTCCACCACCGATCGGTCGATGTTACTGGGACGGCGTCGAGGATTTGAGCGCGGCGGCGAGCGGAGGCTCTTATACCAAGTGTAATACCTAGCCGCCGGTGTGATTGTCGGGGTTAGGGTTTGAGATCGCGAGCTGGGAGAGGGGATGCGAAAGCAGGGAACTAGAAGGAAACGAGAGAGAGAAAGGGGATGAGAATTACTGGTTCATTCATTTGATGCCTTGCACGATTACAGTGGTGACCGTTATATCCATCGGTACACGGGCTAAGCCCACACAATTGAATACCACCAGCCCACGGCCCGCTACACAAGTGACACAGGCACGATATGTTACAGGGAAGGGCTGCCATGGCGGTGCTCGCCGGAGGAGGAGGGGCTGCCATGGTCGTGCTCGCCGGCGATGCTCGGGTGGCTCCTCTATCCTCGCCCCTATCTGCCGGAGTTGGAGGGGAATCGAAGCCATGGCGGCGCCCGGCGGCTCCTCGACTCGATGTGGGATATGCGATTGCTAGCGATGTGGGCTTTGAGGTGGGCATAGTGGGCAGTACCACATATCCCAGATGAGTTTTTCTCTTACCCGTGGACACCCACGAACGAAATTTTGTGGGCTTGGGTAGTGGGCTCCACCTCCACGGTGAAATCTCGCAGCCCCATAACCTCTGCCCTTGCCTCTTCCGCGGCCATACCCTCTACCTGGATTCTCATAGTGTTGCTGCCCTCGAGCACCAAAATTTCCACCATTGTAATTTCGGCGGCTGCTAGCCTGAAACTGGTTGGGCACAACATCAGCTGCGTTGAACGCAAAGTTTTGCTGTTGTTGTGCCGCACCCTGTCCGCCATTGGGATCCCCATGGAACCCTGCCTGGTTCTGGAACATCTGCCCGCCAGGAGCACCTTGGTTCTGCTGAAATCGACCGCCGCCAAGAGCACAAAAGATTGTTATTTTATTGTGTTTCGAATCCCAAGTGTTTTACTACATATGGAGTCCTACCAGGCTAAGGCAAGATAACGTGCTAAACATAGCATGTATACAACTCTATTTCGTGTCCGCCAAGAAAGAGAGTTGTTTGCCCCAATATATAGTACGAGATAGTCATAGAATAAGTTGAGAGAGAAAGATGTGAGATCAAGAGAGATCCACCATATTAGCACGTAGAGGGTTTGTTCTCTCGTGTATTGTAATACTCCTCCCAATTATAGTGATATGCCGTCGTGTGTTCCGTGGTTTTCTCCCGTAAGGGTTTCCATGTAAAAATTTGTATTCTTGTTTTTGGTTGATCTACTTTTCGCTGCGCCGTTTTATAACAAGTGGTATTAGAGCTTCAGGCTTCAACACCGATTGGCTGTCCGGGAGACTTTCCGCCACGCTCCCGGGCATCGCGCAACGTGGATTTGATCAACCGCCGCAATATTTTGTGGCATCATGCAGCTGCATCAAGCTTCCGTCAGCGTCATGTGTGCCGCCTCCGATGATCTGTTAGTCTCTAGTTGGATTCGTCGACGTGCATCGACTCGGCGAGATCGCCAACGCCATCTACTACTTTTCGTGAGCCGCGTCAGGGAGATTCCCAATCCGTTGCTTCCGCCGATCGGCCTGGCCACAGGTCGCTGTGAAGCAAACGCGCACGGATCAACTTGAAAGGAAAAAGGTTGCTGCTACGTGCTGCTCCAGGTGCGGATCAAGTCTCAAGAAGATTTGTGTTGTTGGGCTGCTTCTATTTCACGTAATGACCCGATGGATCAAGTCCGAAGGAGAAGAAAAGGTGGGCTGCTGCTGCAACTTCACGTGAGAGTAAAATTAATGTTTGGATCCTTAATTTGCTATGCACACACACGGATCAAGTTCCCTTACATGAAAGCTTGCAGATTGATTCTTTTATTCTCCAAATTGCTACGTGCATTACAAGTCCACCAGGAAAGTACTATGTGCACTACAAATCCACACAGCAAAACAATCAGGTGCTGTTTATTCGCTGTGTTAATTTAATTCTACAAAGAATTTTTCTCCGGCTTGTACTGCTTTGTGCACAAATTATCTGCTCATGGTGATCATGAAGTACCAGCTTTCGTTGCTGAAGTGTGACACAAGGTTTTCCCTATGGCGAGTCAAAGATGCGAACGTTGTTGGTGAAAGCCGATTATCAGGATGCACTGGATAGTTGTTTTGTTTAAGGTGGAGTTTTTTTTTTGGGATTATTGCCCGTCAGATATAATGGATGCAAATATATTGCTGCTGTTTGTTGAAGAACACAGTTATGGAGGAGGTGATTATTAAGCCTGTTGGTAGCCAACATATACTCTTTGCTCTCCAGAGATTTTTGTTGTTATGCATGTGAAGGTTTTGTTCTGTTATTCATGTTCGCGATGAGGATCAGTTGTGGTGCAAGAGGAGATGTGTTTTCTGCTAGATACTACAACATTTAGTACTGTTGTGTTTCACTGCAATTAAGTTGTCTTTGCTCTTTCAAGAGGGGCCAATTGCAGAATTTAAGCTCCACTGCATGTTTAGGAGGTTCCTTCATCCGACAGTTGTTTCATGGACAAGTTTTAACCATGTCATGGATTTTTCAGACGACAGTTTTGGTGTACGTGATACGCTCCGTATAAGATGCTCTTGCATGAGTATTGTTTGCCGAGATTTGTGCTATGTGTTTTGTAGCATGTTCAGATTCCATGAGATGAGTTCTTCAGAATGCGATGTCCATAAAGATGTTGCACTATGAGCTATGCGCTCGTTTATGCACCACAGGAGATATGATGACTTATGTGATTTGATGATTGAGCAGTTTTTGAGGTCAGTGACACAGACTCAGATTTTTATTGGGAGACACTGGTAGAAAATAGGCCTATAGTCCCGGTTCGCCAGGGCCAGTAGTCCCGACCGAGTAACCGAGACTAGCTATGCGCGACTAAAGACCCCCCTATAGTCGCGCCGATTACGAACCGGGACTAAAGGTCCGGCCACGTGGGCGGGTGGCGGAGGACCTTTAGTCCCGGTTGGCCACCTGAACCGGGACTAGACTTTATTTCGTTATTTCCTTAATTCATTTGGGTTTCTAATTATTTTTCACACCAATTTTTCTCTCCCTTTTTTCACTCCTTTTTTCTTCAGAATTTGTATTATTTGCTTAGCGTCTAACTACAATTATCTCTAGTCAAATTACTTACTCATGGTCAAACTTCCCGCTCGGTCACCCATCCTCCCACTACTCTAGCACTAGCACGCTTAACTTCCGAGTTCCATACCGTCCCGCATCCAAGTGTTTTGCACGCATGTATGTGATAGTAGTATCATATCAATCTTATTAACATGTTGGTCGATGCCACATTTCTTTATTGTTTGAATTTCAAATAAATCTTTTAATAAACAAAAGTAATAATGTAATTAATAATTTTGAATAAATAAATAAACATTAACTTTTTAAATTGTATTATTTCTAAAAATACTATTAATATATCAAAATATTCAGAAAATAAAACTAATTCATTTTTAAATCTTAAAAAATACAAATAATATATCAAAAAATTAAGAACAATAATAGTAATTCATTTTAAAATCTTAAAAATACAAATAATATATAAAAAATTAAGAAAAATAATACTAATTCATTTTAAAATCTTAAAAATACAAATAATATATCAAAAAATTAAGAAAAATAATACTAATTCATTTTAAAATCTTAAAAAATACAAATAATATATCAAAAAATTAAGAACAATAATACTAATTCATTTTAAAATCTTATAAATACAAATAATATATCAAAAAATTAAGAAAAATAATAGTAATTCATTTTAATACTGGATGAGTTTGGTATTTGATTAGATATATGTTTTCCTGGCTTAGATTAATTTTTGGTGAACAGATATATAGAAACTGTAGTTTGTCTGTTTTGTTTTCTTGATGTGTTTTTGTTTGTTTTCTTGATGTGTTTTTGTTTTTGCTTGTTTTGAAACGTGTGTTTGACATAATATAGAAATAGTATAGCTAGGAATTAATATAGAAATAATATCCATTACACTTTGCAACACTTTGCAAATTTTTCCAAGTCATTTTAAACTAGGAAACAAAAATAGTTTTATGAACAACAAAAGACAAGTGATAATTAAATCACAAGTAAAATACGAGTAGAGACATCACAATCATGAATAGAACACAATCATATCACATTCATAACATAGAGTCTTACGATCACACAATCATGAATAGAACACAATCATATCACATTCATAACATAAGTCTCACAATACTAAGATATCCATTACATACTAAGATACCCATTACATGCATATATATCGAACGCATACATCTATGACTCCGTCGAGTAGATGTGGAACAACTCGTAGGAGACGTATGCATCTATGGCTGCATACTTGACGTTCGTCAAGTCCAGTGGGGTCTTCTCCCAATACAAGTGATTCCTCGAGGGGAAACCAGACTTCATGGTTTCGTAGCCCTCGTGGATTAAGGCAGTTGCCATGCGAGCTATCCCGGTCTTTGGCCCGTTCAACTGGATAAGATCCTGAAGATCAATGTAGTGATCTTCAGGTATCACAATACCCAAGCGCATCAACTTCGGACGGTCTTGCGTGATGTCGACGCTGCAAAAGTCATACCCCTTGTTGACAAGAAAATCAACAAGTGCCGGAGAATTCTTTGAACTACTGCAACAGCAAAAATTTGATACGTGTTAGATATGTTGCAACACATGTATTCTTCAAATGCAACAAACAAATCGAAGATGTGCGTTACCTTGACCATTGGAAGACCAAAACGGCCTCCTTGAACGCAATCTGGATGACGGCAACATCCCGTTGATCCGCCGTATACTCCAGATCAAGCCCGAAGAACCGGTGTTCATCGGGAGAGGAGAAATAGAGATTGGTCAAATGCTCAAGAGCACCGGGGATACTCTCGCAAATGTTGGTGTAGCACACGTCGAGACACTTGCCGCATGGTGTGGGACCCGTGTATCTCTCCCAAACTTCAGCCATGGTGTGCTTGGTGGAGGAAGATCGAAGAGAGGGAAGAGAAGAGAAGAGAGGAAGAAACAGAGACTCGGACACGCACTGTAGCAATGGCGCCCTTCTGCCTCGCTCGCGAAATAAAAACCGCCGCGGGTAGGCGAGCAGTTTGATCTTTAGTCCCGGGTAACCACGCCAACTGGGACTAAAGGACCATTAGTCCCGGGCGGCCACGCCAACCGGAATTAATGCCCTCCACGCGCCTCAACGCGCTTCCCAACCCGCGACGCATGACCTTCTGTCGCGGGTCTCCTCCCGACCCGGGACTAAAGACTCATTAGTCACGGTGCGCAACGTTTGGTGACTGATGGGGGCGTATGGAATGAAGGGTTCGTTGCATAGAAAACAAAAAAATTCTACGCGAGAGACACCCGAAAGGCCAAGATCTAATCTAGGAGACGAAGTGTAACGAGCAACAAGAGGTTTAAGGAGAACACATACCCTCGAAGACTCAAAGTGGTACGAGATCAAATCTCGTTGTTGGTGTAGTCGTACTCACATCGATCCCGATAGCGAGAAGATGAGCACCGCAATCCGGCGGTGCATCCGTGATTGGTCACACGTACGGTTGATGACGACCTCCGTTCCCTCGTTCCAGCTGGGCGCGGAAGTAGAGGATCCCTCGGAACTCCAGCAGCACGACGACGTGGTGGTGGTGAAGAATCCCACGGTCAGGGCTTCGCCAAGCCGGAGACCATGAAATGGAGCAGCGGGTGGAGGGAAAGGGAAGTGGCCAAGTGTGTGGAGGAGGGAGAGCTCTCACCCTCCTTTTATAGGAGAGGGGGGAGGCAGCCCAAGGGGGGTGCGGCCAGCCCATGGGGGTGCCCCCACCTCTTCCCTCATCATGTGAGTGGACACTCCACTCACACCCACTCATTTCCTTTAAACCCCACTTAGAAAATCCAAGAGTTTTTCTTTAATAAATCAATAAAACATTTTTATTTCTTTATTTCAGCATTTGTTAATTCTATTAACAAACATTTGCATAAAGCACCTCGAATCATTTGTTAATTCTATTAACAACCATTCGACGAAAAACCCCTTGAACTATTTCAATTTTCCCCGAAACAATTTCGGTGTTGTCCAAAATTCTTCGATATTCCGTATCCTCTCAAACGCGTCATCGAACCTTAAGTGTGTCACCCTACGGTTCGCGAATAAGATAGACATGATCGAGACTCCTCTCCGATCAATAATCAACAGCGGGATCTGGAGATCCGTGATGACTCCTATATATTCAACGATGACTCTCGTGATCGTGTGAACCAACAACGTCGTGAACTATTCCCTTTGTCTCGCGATATTTTACTTGTCCGAGATTCGATCATTGGTATCAACCATACCTTGTTCAATCTCGTTACCGACAAGTACTCTTTTCTCGTTCCCGTGATATAACATCCTTTGTGATCATATCACGTGCTTGCAAGCGGTTTCGATGTGATATCACCGAGAGGGCCCAGAGTATATCTCTCCGTCATTTGGATGGACAAATCCCACTCTTGATCCATGATCCTCAACTAATACTTTCCGAATACTCAACGACACCTTTATAGTCACCCTGTTACGGTGTGACATTTGATGCCATCAAAGCACTCTTCCGGTATCAGTGATTGACATGATCTCATGGTCTAAGGAATAAGTTACTTCGTGTGTTTGATATAACAATGTAAACTAAATGACTTGATCGCATTGCTATATTCTCTTTGGGTATATGTTCATCACATCATTCTTCTAATGACATGACCCCGTTATTAATAACATCCAATGTTCATGATCAGGTAACCTTGATCATCTATTAATCAACGAGCTAGTTAAAAAGAGAGGCTTTACTAGGAACCATTGTTTGTTTATTAAGCACACATGTATCAACGTTTCCGGTTAATACAATTCTAGCATGAGAAATAAACATTCATCATAAACAAGGAATAAGATAATAACCATTTTATTATTGCCTCTCGGGCATAGTCCCTTCAGTCTCCCACTTGCACTAGAGTCAATAATCTAGTCTGTAAGCACTTAACACATATGGCGTACCAGTGTTATTACCATACTTCGCATGTGGTAAACATTATCAAAAAGATCTGAACTGTTCAGGTCCTATTGTATTTGCATGTTCTTTGCGTCTACATGCATCACTTATTCTCTAATGAGATGGCTTTGTATATATATGGTCAATTGGTGAAGACTTAATTCCTCAGCTTAAACTGATGTCACTAACATTGTGAAAATGTAGCTTCATAGTGTTAGCATTCTTGGAAATTCACCAAGTTCCTGTGATACCTTAATTCCTCAGCTTAAACTGATGTTACTAACATTGCGAAAATGTAGCTTCATAGTTTCAGCATTCTTGGAAATTCACCAAGTTCAATAAAGAACTCCTTGACACAAAATACGCTTATAATCAGTTGTTAACACAACGATATACATCAGCCTTTGTTGTAGTATCTGTCACAATATTTTCATTTTTTTGAAACTCTTTCAAATCCAGCATGGAACTTTCTTCCATCCTATTATGCTACCGTTCATCACATATTTTAATTGAGATAAAATTACTTGAATAAATGACAATACTATTAGTGTAACATATTACAACTAATATTTTGTCATTACTATATAGGAAAACATATCCTTAGCATTTCTAAAATGACACAAGGATCTCTCCCAATGTTGTCTAATCATCATATGAATTATCCTACTATAACATTTTATAGCATAGGACTCATCTGGTTGTGTACATAGCATGGAAACATGACTTAGAAATCTCAATTTCAATGATGCTCATCATGTGTCAAAACACATGAATCTTGCTCAATTATTTTCCATGTGACAAGAACTCCTTCTTATCAATTTTATATTGACTTACTTCAATATTTCATCTATGTAATTTGGCTTCAATCATATCAGGCGCTTGAATCCATCTTTTATAGACATCGATGCCCAATATCTTCCAAGCCTTTCATCAATATGAAATCGAAAATATTAACCGTGTTAATTTAAAATACATATTTTCCAATCAACCATATGTCATCTACATAAAGTATTGGAAATATGTCATAGCGCTCCCACTTAATTTCTTGTAACTCTACAAGCATCTTTATCATTCATGATGGAATCAAACTCTTTTGATAACTTCATTAAGCTAAAGATTTCAACTTCGCTATGCTTACTTCAACCATTGAAGTGTGCATGCCTTTATAGCAACCTTTTGAATTTTACAAAACTCTCAGACTGTGTCAAGTACACATCCTTGATCAAACTGCCTCGAGAGGAGAGTTGGTTTTGTTATTCAACTGCCATATCATAATATGTAACTTTTTGCTAGAACTATCCGCAAAGACTAAAGCATCACTACGGAAGATCAAAATCTTGTAGTAGTCAACTCTTTGAACTTCGTCGAAAACAACTTTTCGATAAGTATCCATGTCTTTGTCGCTATATAGACCCTTTTTGCTATCGTTACGCATCATGCCTATCGAAAAGACTACCAAGTCACATACTTGATATTCATACAAGGATACTATGGCGGATATAATGACTCATGGTCAATTTTACGAAGTCAGGGCCCATCATTTGCTTCCTTTATAAGGTCCAGGTCCTTTTGTTGTCAAAACAACACTTTACACTTAAACCACAAGTTGTTCTAAGTACAAAGTTTTTGGACTTTTCTGGTATAGTTCGCAAACTCATGTGAAGTATCTACAACATTTGTAGTGTCTTCTACTTAGTCAAAATAGTAAACCCCGGAACAACTTCCAGTGCTGCGCTACTCTTGACATGATAACGGAGATTCTGTAATCTTGTTGAGTTTGTACCGTGCTCCCACTCACTTGTTTCGCAAGAACTACTTTCTCGAGAAATCAACCCTTTATGACAAACAACATTTGTCTTTTGGTTCGGTGATAGGAGAAATACCCAATGTTTTATTTGGGATAACCTTATAAACATATATTTATCCTATTTTGGTTGTAAACATTTTACACATGCTATGCATACCAAAACTTAAGAAAAATGACAATTCGGGTCACTACCCAAACCATATCTTATATGTTGTCAATTTCAACGGATCATGATGGTGCTCTTTTCAGTGTGAAAACGGTTGTCCTTAATGTATAAAGTACAAAATTATAATGGCACTTTTATTAATCTTACCATGTCAAACAAGGTTTGATTTTGTCTTTTGAATACTCCAATCTAATGTGGGGTATTCGAGAAGTATAAGTTGTAGAACAATTCTGCAACTTCTCAGATGTTTTGCTAAACTTGTAACTCAAACTTTATGCTTTATGATCCAATCATAAATAATTTATTATCTTGTTACATTGATTTTAACTTCATATTAACAACCTTTTGAACCAATTCAAAATGTCAAACTCTGTTCCCTTTAAATAGATATACTCACATATCTACTCAAGTCATCGACAGAATTTTATGAAGGAAAAATTAATCCACCATACATGACTACACATAATGGACTATATACATCAACATGTATAATCTCCACTACATTAGTCGTCCATTCTACTTTGGCCTATGAACGGAATTTTAGTCATATTTTGGAAGAGGTCTCACAAGCGTCAATTTATTCAAAACAAAATGACTCCGGAAGTCCATCAATATGGAGTTCCTTCATGTTTTCCTTTCCGATATGAACTAAAATGGTGGTGTCACAATTTAAGTGAAACTCTTCAACGTCTTGCAACGTTTAGCATTTGGTCTTATAGATGTTTACTTTACCAACATGATTTATATTAACATATCCATGAATTATGGAATATGGTCATCGTTTGAACAATCTCATTTGTTCTCACAAAAGACTAGAACAAAATAACAACTTATTAAGTTCTTAAAATAAATCTTAAATGTTTGGTTCGATACTACAATGAACACAATAACACTTTATTTATGTTCTTGTCATAATCGATTCCACATCTATTACTAGTTCCTTTTAGGCCCTTGTATTTCTTGCATTGCGTTGCTTTGTATGACAACTCATACCAACCAATGTGGTATCAAAATACCCAAAAATACTTTGTTAACTAGTAATACATCTATAACTTGTATATCAAGCATATACTCCTAAGCTGGACTTTTCGAGTTATCTTCTTTTTCTGCCATATATCTTTTTGTAATTCTATTTTCAATATTCCCTTTCCTTTATAGAAGAATCATTCAACATCAAACAACGCTAGTCGTACTAGCTCATTTTCTTTGGCATGTTAGTCATATACTATCACCCATTGAGTCATACTTTGAGTTTGATTGTTCTACTAATATCACCATATTAATAGTATTCTTCTAGATTCCACTTCTTAGCAATCTCCAAGTATGGTAAACACCTTTACCTATACTTTTAATCCATCCCATCATAACAATTTTATGATTAAGCTACTATAGCTCGAAGGAAGGGATTTAGAGGATAATTTTTAGCGCCCAACTTCTTGGAATATTCAAACGCCTAGCGTCTTCAATGATTGCATATATTCAGATAATATAAGCAAACATTGTCACGCTAAATTTGCATATATTCAGATAATATAAGCAAACATTGTCACGCTAAATTATATTCAGTCATGTTGCCACAAATAAGTTTCTAGATATCAATATATCTTTCACTTGATTGTTTCTGAAAACAATTCTTTTCAGTTCCAAAATCACCTTGATCAACAAAACATTCTTTTGAAGATAAAGTAATACGAAAGCAACCATGACTCTGGATTCTAAGTAGGAATTATTTGCTCTCTAGATTAATCAATCATTAACCATATGGAGCTAGGTAGGAAATACCAAAAATCTACAATAGGACTCAATTTTAAATTTCATTAATATGGTACCAATCTTAAATGATTTTTACCAGATCATAACAGTTATATCTCAATTAACAATCTAAGTGTAAGGTAGTTATGTGGATGTCAATGAATACTACAATTTGTGCAAATTCACTTTGATTAGTTGTTCATGATAAATAAGTTCAAGTTAATTCAAAAATTAAATCATGAACTCCCACTCAAAAACAACATCCCTCTTAGTCGTCTTTAGTGATTACACGAACCAAATTCACTACACCAAAACCGATCATCACGTGAGATGATGTAGCTTCAAAGGCGAACATCGACATGTTCATCATATCATCCATATGACTCATGCTTTACCTTTCGGTTACGTGTTCTGAGGCCATGTCTGTACATGCTAGGCTCGCCAAGTAGAACCGTAGTATTGCGTGTGTTTCAAGGCCATGTCTGTACATGCTAGGCTTGAAAACACCCGTTGTATGCGAACGTTGAGTCTATCACACCCGATCATCACGTGGTTTCTCGAAACGACGAACTTTCTTAACGGTGCATACTTAAGGAAGAACATATTATTATCTTGATATTAAGTGAGAGGGATCATCTTATAATGCTAACGTCGCTATCTAAGCAAAACAAGATGCATAAAAGGATTAACATCACAAACATCACATGTAAGGATAACGTGATATGATATGGTCCTCCTTGCACTTGATCTCCATCATGTGCATTATGGTATGATCTCAATCATTCCACCGGCGTGGTACCAAGTACCATGGCACCCCAATCTTGATTGTCCATCAATAAGAAGACAATCATATGGATACCTTCCGGTATATCAATTATTTACAAAATAGATCATCTCATAATCAAATTTGTAATATTGACCATGTCACATCACATGCCCAGCAAAAAAAAACTAGTTAGACGCCTCTAATTTATTTTTGCATATTTTACGTGGCTTAGGGCTTTCGATGATAGAACCGTTCATACCTACGAACATCAACCACAACATTGATAAACATATTTTTAGCAACCCTTTGTAGATTAGATCTTAACTATAGTAGGAGAAACAGACACCCGCAAGCCACTTATGCAATACAAGTTGCATGTCAGTTGTGGAACAAGTCTCATGTACGTGGACATGTAAGGTTAGTCCGGGCCGCTTCATCCCACTATGCCACTAAGATCATAAAATAATCAAGGAGGTAATAACATGATCATCAACGTCCACATACACCTATGTGTTCTACCCGTACAAAACATCTACGCATAGATCCGGCTCTGATACCACTGAAGGGTTCGTTGCATAGAAAAAAAAAATTTCCTACGCGAGAGACACCCGAAAGGCCAAGATCTAATCTAGGAGACGAAGTGTAACGGGAAACAAGAGGGTTAAGGAGAACACATACCCTCGAAGACTCAAAGTGGTACGAGATCAAATCTCGTTGTTCGCGTAGTCGTACTCACATCGATCCCGATAGCGAGAAGATGAGCACCGCAATCCGGCGGTGCATCCGTGATTGGTCACACGTACGGTTGATGACGACCTCCGTTCCCTTGTTCCAGCGGGGCGCGGAAGTAGAGGATCCCTCGGAACTCCAGCAGCACGACGACGTGGTGGTGGTGAAGAATCCCACGGTCAGGGCTTCGCCAAGCCGGAGACCATGCAATGGAGTAGCGGGTGGAGGGAAAGGGAAGTGGCCAAGTGTGTGGAGGAGGGAGAGCTCTCACCCTCCTTTTATAGGAGAGGGGGGATGCAGCCCAAGGGGGGTGCGGCTAGCCCATGGGGGTGCCCCCACCTCTTCCCTCATCATGTGAGTGGACACTCCACTCACACCCACTCATTTCCTTTAAACCCCACTTAGAAAATCCAAGAGTTTTTCTTTAATAAATCAATAAAACATTTTTATTTCTTTATTTCAGCATTTGTTAATTCTATTAACAAACATTTGCATAAAGCACCTCGAATCATTTGTTAATTCTATTAACAACCATTCGACGAAAAACCCCTTGAACTATTTCAATTTTCCCCGAAACAATTTCGGTGCTGTCCAAAATATTCTTCGATATTCCGTATCCTCTCAAACGCGTCATCGAACCTTAAGTGTGTCACCCTACGGTTCGCGAATAAGATAGACATGATCGAGACTCCTCTCCGATCAATAATCAACAGCGAGATCTGGAGATCCGTGATGACTCCTATATATTCAACGATGACTCTCGTGATCGTGTGAACCAACAACGTCGTGAACTATTCCCTTTGTCTCGCGATATTTTACTTGTCCGAGATTCGATCATTGGTATCAACCATACCTTGTTCAATCTCGTTACCGACAAGTACTCTTTTCTCGTTCCCGTGATATAACATCCTTTGTGATCATATCACGTGCTTGCAAGCGGTTTCGATGTGATATCACCGAGAGGGCCCAGAGTATATCTCTCCGTCATTTGGATGGACAAATCCCACTCTTGATCCATGATCCTCAACTAATACTTTCCGAATACTCAACGACACCTTTATAGTCACCCTGTTATGGTGTGACGTTTGATGCCATCAAAGCACTCTTCCGGTATCAGTGATTGACATGATCTCATGGTCTAAGGAATAAGTTACTTCGTGTGTTTGATATAACAATGTAAACTAAATGACTTGATCGCATTGCTATATTCTCTTTGGGTATATGTTCATCACATCATTCTTCTAATGACATGACCCCGTTATTAATAACATCCAATGTTCATGATCAGGAAACCTTGATCATCTATTAATCAACGAGCTAGTTAAAAAGAGAGGCTTTACTAGGAACCATTGTTTGTTTATTAAGCACACATGTATCAACGTTTCCGGTTAATACAATTCTAGCATGAGAAATAAACATTCATCATAAACAAGGAATAAGATAATAACCATTTTATTATTGCCTCTCGGGCATATTCCCTTCATGGAAGGCCTTTTTTCTACCAGTGAGATCCCAAGTTTCGTATGTCTGCTTTGTTGATAGCTGTGTTGTTTTATGGACGACCTACCGATTGATTTTCTCATTATGACTTCATGAGAAGTTTATTAGTCCTATGGACGTTTCAAAGCACAAGGTTTACTTGTGATGACTTTAATTGATGAGTTGATGCTATCTATGATTATTGTACGGGATTTCGTCTCAAGGTGGAGTGCTATTTTATTGTGTTTCGAATCCCATACAAGTGTTGTACTACATATGGAGTCCTACCAGGCTAAGGCAAGATAACCGTGCTAAACATAGCATATATACAACTCTATTTCGTGTCCGCCAAGAAAGAGAGTTGTTTGCCCCAATATATAGTACGAGGTAGTCATAGAATAGATTGAGAGAGAAAAAGAGAGATCCACCAGATTAGCACGTAGAGGGTTTGTCCTCTCGTGTATTGTAATACTCCTCCCAATTATAGTAACACGCCGTCGTGCGTCCCGTGGTTTTCTCCCGTAAGGGTTTCCACGTAAAAATCTGTGTTCTTATTCTTGGTTGATCTATTTTTCGCTGCGCCGTTTTGTAACAAAGATGTCTTGTGAAAAGCCTTATTTTAGCATGAATTTTTATAGGCCACAAAAAATATCGGTTTTACGTGAAACGAATTCTTAAACACATATGATATGGTTTTACTCTGAATACGAGTCTCCTCTTCCTTATTTATCTGAATAAGGATAAACTGGAAACATGACATTGTTAGTATTAGGGAGCCATGTGTATGAACCTTTGCATTGCTAATACATGTGCCTAAGTGAGCCGAGGATCCCCAGGAACTTGCCAACGCTACTGCTTGATCGAGTGTCATTGTGCTTTCAGCAAGAATTTCACCATTGGGAAGAAGGACAGAGACAGGTCCAGGGAATAAGTTAAAGGGAATATGCCCGAGAGGCAATAATAAAGTGGTTATTATCTTATTCATTGTTTATGATAAATGTTTATTTCTCGTGCTATAATTGTATTAACCGGAAACGTTGATACATGTGTGTTTAATAAACAAACAATGGTTCCTATTAATGCCTATCGTTTTAACTAGCTTGTTGATTAACTGATGATCAAGGTTTCCTGATCATGCACATTGGATGTTGTTAATAACGGGGTCATATCATTGGTAGAATCATGTGATGAACATATACCCAAAGTGAATATAGAAATGTGATCAAGTCATTAAGTTTACATTGTTATAATCAAACATAGAAAGTAACTCTAACCCTTAGACCATGAGATCATGTTAATCACTAACACCGGAAGAGTGCCTTGATGTCATCAAACGTCACACCGTGCCAGGGTGCCTATAAAGGTGTCGTTGGGTATTTGAAAAGTATTAGTTGAGTCTCATGAATCAAGAGTGGGATTTTTCCATCCAAATGACAGAGAGATATACTCTAGGCCCTCTCGGTGATATCACATCGACACCGCTTGCAAGCACGTGCCTAGGTCACAAGGATGTCATATCACGGAACGAGTAAAAGAGTACTTGTCGGTAACGAGATTGAACTAGGTATGGTTGATACCAATGATCGGATCTCGGACAAGTAAAATACCGCGAGACAAAGGGATTTGGTTTATGGTTTACAAGATCACTAGATTTATCGTTGAATGTGTAGGCGTCATTACGAATCTCCAGGTCCCGCTGTTGACTATTGATCGGAGAGGTGTCTCAATCATGTCTACATTATTCACGAACCGCAGGGTGACACACTTAAGGTTTGATGACGCGATTGAGTGGATACGGAATATCGGAGAAAAGTTTGGACAACACCAAAATTGTTTCGGGGAATATTGAAATAGTCACCGAAATTGTTTCGGAGAATATTGAAATAGTTCAAGGTGGTATATGTTAATGTTTGATCAAGAAATAGATCAAGGGGGTGAGTGTTAATGTTTGTTAATAGGATTAACAAATATTAAAATAAACTAATGAAATTGTTTTATTGATTTATTAAAGAAAACTCTTGGAATTTTAAGTGGTAATTGATGAGAGGATGAGTGGGTTGAGTGGAGACTCCACCCACATGATGAGGGGAGAGGTGGATGCACCAAAATTTCGTGGCGGCCTGATACGTCTGTCGGATATATACCGAATAGGGGTATATCGGATGGTAGTCTAAAGTGCCGGATTACCCGGGTGGCCCAAATGGTAGTGGGCTACGGTCCATTGGGCGGTCCAGTAAGCTGACGCACAGAAGCCGGATTCTAGAAGAACCCGATCACGGCCCACGTGATCTGGCTTGGAGTAGAAGGCGGATTCCTTACTTCCAAGTTAATAGTTGTCGTAGTCTTCTAGGTTTCCTACTCTGTATGCCCTAACCCGGCTATTATATAAAGCCGGACGGGAGATATGATAGGTAGAGAAGAAGATATAGGCTAACTCTCCGAGAAGTTGATCCTCAGCGAATAGCTAAACAGAACCTCACGTTGTACTTGTATACACAGGCTTTAGCCCTAATTAGTGAGATTGCAGGAGTAGGAACGCCGCATTACTGCGACGTACCGAACCTGGGTAAACCCTGTGTTTTTGTCCTTCGCACAATCACGTCTCCCACGTCTCTACCCGTAGTCTCATGGCACCCCCGTCTATGAAAACTACTACGATGTCTCGACAGTTGGCGCCCACCGTGGGGCAGACGGCGTCAGGCGTTAAATTTCGATCTGGGATACTTGGCGGAATCGGCAGTTCCATAACAGTCGGAAGCCTGGAGTTCGACGACGATGTTGGACGTTTCCTCGACAATGGATCTTACATACCGGCGCAAAATCATCTGGTAAGTGCCTGCGTGTTACCGATTGGATCTACAAATATCTTTATCGGACTAACTGCAGAGGCCATGGGGTTTTGCGGTGGAAGCAAATTTTTCCCACCCGCCCTATACCCAGTCGAAGATGACTACGATACCGGGTTTTGCTCAAATCGCCGACAAAAAAGTGATTCACACTTTATCAGCATGGTGCAATCCGAGGTCGCCGAAAACACGGATGAAAGTAATCCCGTGCAAGAGGCAGAAAACAGCAAACCCGCTACAGAGGTGGAAGATCCGACATCCGCCAATTTAGCGATGAACTCGGAAGCTGACTCTGTGTTAGCCGCCATTGAGGCGAGATTAGAGTCAGAAACCGGATCAGATGACTTTGATTCCGAAGACGAAGACGTGGACGCCTTCGAAAGAAAGGTTAAATCTTTTCAGGAGGGATTCCACGAAGTACTAATGGCGAAACCGGCTGAAAACACGGACGTCGGCAGTCAGGGAAGCCCTAGAACTCCTCCGCCAGAGGAAGAGAGAGAGAAGACGGAGAAACCTCTCCAATATTTCCCAATGTCAAAGAATTGACAGAGGATGAACCTGCCAAAAAGCCTCCCTCTTCCAAGAAAAAGCACAAGGCCGCTAAAAAACTCCAATTCAAACTCCGGAAGAAGAAATCAGCTGATCCAGCTGATGAAAGCCCGGAAGTAGGAGATGCAAGCGGAACAAAACCTGTAGAGAAGAAAACAAAAGAAATCCTTGTTCCGCCAATGACAGAACAAGAAGAACAGGAGTTGCTACAAACACCAGTGGGATTGCACGAACCCCCTGAAGTGCTAGAAGCCAGGAGACAAGCTCTCCAAAGGCAATAGCAACATCTATTCATAACTCGTGAACACCTCCAAAAAACCCAGAATGACATCAAGCTCATGAAGGAAGAAATCGAGGAGTACGATAAAAAGAATAGATCTGCCTTAAAACCTACAAGGTTACCCGGAATCGTAAGACCGGAAGTATTGCCGCCAAAAGAAAGGTTTCACAACCCATCTTGGCAAAAGCAGGTAAACGGCAAAGATGCCAGAGGCGAACCAATATACAAAACCGCAGCAGAAAACGCGGAAGCAGCGTTCGCCATCCTCAACAATGATATGTACTCAAACGGTGAAAAACTTCAAGGGGTGTATGCTTTCCTAGGAAAAGCATTGCAACAACAACAGCGGGGACAAGAGCGATCAGGGAGGCTGCATGACGACTCTGCCCTATGCAAAACAGCTACTTGCGCCGCTGGAGCACCCGGACCGGAGGAGCCAAGAGATCCAAACGAGAGGAAAACGGATCCGAGAACAGACAAGAAAAATCCCGATAACAGGGATGAAGCGTCTAGAACCAGATCCCATCTCCCGAAAGGTGGACTTAACACCCACGATCGGGAAGAAAAACACCGGAATGACGGCAAAGCAATGCCACCTCCGAGAAACCCAGCTGAAAAAGCCGGAAGACAGGGTATACCTCACAGGCGTGAGAGATCTCGGACACCCCCCAAGGACGAGGAAAGATACAGGAGTAGAACTCCACCTCATCCAAAGGGGCGTGATACCGGAAGAAACAGAGATGATCCCGGAAAAGCGCGTCCGCGCAACAATGGAAAAGAAAGGAGCGGATCCCCTTCTGTCCATTCAGCCGGCAGGTACTCTGCACACATGGATAGGGCGGAAAGAGACGACTTATACTTTGGACCTAAGTGCTTTACAGATAGGATCCAAAGGATAACCCTGCATTCTGGTTTTGCCAAAGTTGGCCCAACGTACCAAAAATACACTGGTAGTACAAACCCGGATACCTGGCTCTCAGACTATTATACAGCCGTCCAGATTAACAATGAGACAGACCTGGAAGCTGTAAAGTTTCTTCCCCTAATGTTACTAGATGGAGCCAGAGATTGGATTAACGGACTACCGTCCAGAACTGTCGACAGCTGGGATGATATGGCTCGAGTATTCACTCAGCATTTCCGGGGAATCTACAAACGCCCGAACAGCATCAACCAGCTAAACCGTTGCACCCAATTTGAGGAAGAACCATACGTGGATTTCATCTCAAGATGGACTGCAATGAAGAATAGCTGCTCTGGAGTAACTGACGTACAAGCAATGCATGCTTTCGTCAATGGCTTAAAACCCGTACTTGTACCGTTCATGGTTGGTTCGAAACAGCACAAAGATCTCGGATCTATGCTTACAACCGCCAATGAACACGCTGCAGCCGAAGACGACATCAGAGCTAGAGGAGGCAGTATCGACACACTGATACAGGCCAAAAAGAATCCTCGCCCTGAGAAAAAAGGAACTCCAGACGCAACACAAAAGCCCAAAGAAGTTAACATAGACTTTGGAAGTGAAAAAGGGAATAGGTGGAAAGGACGCAGTTCAGAACCAATCAATTACACCAAGGAAGAATGGGAAAAGATTAAGTCGGAACCCTGCATCCACCATTCGCAATTTGGGAAACCCACCCATACCAACGCACAATGCCGGCTGAACAAGCATATGAAAGGCAGTGCAGGATTCGGAAATAAGGGGAAGAATTCCAAAAGGAAGTTTTCCAAGCAAAAGCCAGAAGCTGAGAAAGAAGACAGTGAATCGGACACTGACGAAAAAATCCAGGAACAACAGCGAAAAGGCGAGCCCAAGTTTCCGAGAGTTGATGGAGAGTGTGCCCTAACTTTCCTGGCAACTCCATCAGCAAAAGTGGCAAAAAGAACGCTTCGACAAATAAACGCGGTTGTTCCGGCAACCCCGAAATTCTTGAAGTATTCAAACACACCAATCACCTGGGATCAGTCCGATCATCCTCAGAATATCCCTGAACCCAGCACGCAAGCTCTTGTTGTAAGCCTGAAAGTAGAAGGACGCCGCCTAGAGGGGGGGGGGTGAATAGGCGCTTTAAAATAATTACGGTTTAGGCTTGAGTAAATGCGGAATAAAACTAGCGTTTAATTTATCAAGCACAAAACCTATGCAAGCTAGGTTTACCTATGTGCACCAACAACTTATGCTAGGCATGATATACACCTATGAGATAGCAAGATAGATGACTTCAAGCACGATGGCTATCACAAAGGTAAATGCATAAGTAACGAGCTAGAGTATAGAGATAACCGAAGCACAAGGAGACACCGGTGTGATTACCGAAGTTCCTTCCCAAGGGAAGTACGTCTTCGTTGGAGAGGTGGGGAGCCACCTAGGCGCTCCTCAATAGCACGGATGTGCACACCTTATTCTCCTTGAGCTTCTCCGGTGAGGGAGATGCTCGTTTCCACTATGAGGTCGACTTGAAGGCGTTGACCAAACCTTACACGAGGTTGAGGCTATCTCCACAACTCAATTGGAGGCTCTCAACGAAGCTTCTTGCAACAAGGTGGAAGCCCCAAGCACTAACCGTCTAGGGTGCTCAATACACCCAAGAGGAACAATCTCTCCGGTGACCAAGCACCCAAGAGTAACAAGCTCACGAACTTCTCTTTCACGAATCTCGTGGGGAACTCAAACCGATGCACGTAATGCAATGGCAAGAACACACAAAGTGGTCAAGAACTTCTCTCCCAAATCCCACCAAAGCAACTAATGCTATGGAGGGAGGAAGGAGGAAGAACAAGGAAAACAACAAATGAATCCCTAGATCTAGATCCAATAGATTCCCCTCACAAAGAGGAGGGATTGATTGGTGAAGTGGTAGATCTAGATCTCCTCTCTCTTTTCCCTCAAGTGGAAGCAAGAATCATTGGAGGGATTGAGAGATAGCAAGCTTTTGGAGGTCAACAATGGAGGTCAAACTTGCCCAAAAGGTTGGGGAACCATTTGGGAAGAAGGCCCCTTAAATAGGTCACCCAAATATCCAACCGTTGGAGGAAAATTCGCGCAGGGGCGGAACCTCCGGTGAAACCACCGGAACCTCCGCCCCCCGGATGAGTTAGGACATCAAAATGGCTGAAAAAATGCCCCAACCACCGGAGCCTCCGGTGGTTTCACCGGAACCTCCGCCACTTTCAAACCGAAGGGGTTTCCGGCGGAGCTACCACCGGAGCCTCCGCTGGTGGAAAAAACTGCAGAACACCCTATATGAAAACGGTCATAACTTTTGCATCCGGACTCCGTTTTCGATGTTCTTGGGCTCGTTGAAATCGCAACGACGAGCACTACAAGAATATGCAGAGAAACATCATAGTCCAAATGGGAATATAAAACCAAATGATGAAAGGTTTGGCCTATCAATAAAGGACAACCGGTAGAAACCTCCAACAACAAAAATGCGATAAGTTTTTCATACGAAATCCATTTTTGATGAACTTGAGCTTGACATGAAGAACATGAAAAGATCTAAAACCTTACATGTAGAAAACCCAAATAAGAACCAAGAAGGATGATGCCAAGTATGCAAAGGTTTGAGCTCTCTACGATAGATACGATCAAGATATGCATTCAAGAGCCCCTCTTGATAGTACGGTTATCTATCCTATAATCCGGTCTCCCAACTAGCATAATGAGACCGGTAAAATAGAAACCCTATATAAGTCATACCTTTGCCTTGCGCAATCCAATTGAGCTAGATGATGGCGATCTTAATCACCTCAAGTTGGACCACCTTTCTTGATAGCGCTTCGCTTCGTGAAGATTGTGAATTGCTCCCCCATAAGCTAATATGAGAGAGCTTATCACATGAACATCTTCACTTGACCATAATCTCCATATGGATGGAAAGGTTCAAGCATAGGATTTCTTCTAGATGCTTCACTTGAGCTTCCACGTCAAGCTAGGTGACGAACATCGCTCGACGATGACATAGACCATGGGCTATATGAAATCTACCTTTTTGTTCATGCCCATGGAAAGATACCTAACCACACATAGAGATGCCACACACACATATATGGGTTAGATCACAAAGCTATATTGACAATTTCTTACCATACCATGAGATACACAATCCCACTTGGTACATCGTGTAGCTTTGTGTGTTGATCACTAGCTTGATCAACCTTGTATCTTTTCTTCTCACTTCAAATGATGATGTCTTGAAGATAACCATGAAGGATAACATAATACTTTTCTTCAAGACACACTAGCAATAACCTCAACTCAAACCATGACCATTCTTCATATAAATCCTTGAATATAACAATGGCCATCAAGGAAGCTAATAGAGTTCAACACATGAACTCCATTATTTCCTATGAACAAGAACTACAAGGATAATTCAATGCAAACGTTAGTCCATAGGGATTGTCAGTAATTACCAAAACCACATATGGGGCACCATGCACTTTCAATCTCCCCCATTTTGGTAATTGATGACAATCCCTTTTTATGAGGGTTTATATGATGAATTAAGCAACCATGCAAAACACAAAGAGCAAGGATGAAATAGCATGGAAGGCAAATGCTTAAGAACGAAACTAAAGCATAGAACCAAATTCCCTTAAACCCTCTAAACTTCTCCCCCATTGGCATCCATTGCCAAGATGGGAAAAAAAAGATTAGAAGGCCAATATAATAAGAGCTCCCCCATAGTGTATGCATTCCTCATGATATGAGTGAAATCAAGAGCATGTATCCAACTAGGAATAGATGGAGGGAGATCAAACTATATTGAGGATCCAAAGAATTACAAGCAAAGTCAAATTGAAGGATACTTTCATAAAGAAGCAACCAACCAAAGGATCCGAAAAAACGATTGACCAAAATGAATATTATGATAAGATCAACCAAGTGTTCTAGAAAATCAAGAGGGAACTCCCCAAGGTACATGCACAATGTTAAATTTGAATTACTATATAATGTGCACAACATGGAATCATCACTCCCTTCTAGATAATTTTGAACACAAACAAGAGCAAGAGAATAGATAGGAAATGGAGCAAAGCAACTTGCAAACAAACAAGAGTTGAGCAATTAAGATCAAGAAGCGACAAGTAAAGATTTACTCAACCGAAAGAGATGAGTATGACAAGGAAGGACATTTGTAGGAGACTAATAGGATGAGCAATGCTTCATCATAGTCTTTAAATATATGAGTCACATAGTGCATATCATGTCTTTCCCATACACACAAACCAACAAATGATAAAACACATATGTCCACAAGCTTTATAAGATGCCAAAGGAATACCAAAAGAAAAAGAAAAGCTTGTGCCTTCTAGGAACCACCAAGTAATCTAAAGCAATAAAACATGGTCACTAAGAAATAGAATATCAATTAAAGATGTAACTATTCTCGTGTGTATAAGTTTCTAAGTGGACACCAATCACAAAGATATATATCCACAAAGAAATATGCACACACAAAAATAGGTACAAGGGTAAAGAACATGATATCCAAGATAGGTTCATAAATATACCAATAAGATTTTTGTTTGAAAGCAAAGCACTAGGATTAGTTTAATCTTAAGGGGATATAGATGGACAAACAATAAACTCATCAAAGCATCACAAATATCACAAGGGAAAAGTGATAGTTGGAATGCTTCGAGAAAGGTAACGCATATCACAAAAGATTCAAATGGTTTTTGAGAATTCATAAATATTGCATATGAGAGACTTAAAGTAGACGTTACTAGATTAATATACTTGGGATTGGTGAATCATGAAATTGATTATAAATATCCCCTTAGTATGTAATCATCCCGGCTTACTCATAGTTGCAATAAATATGTTTTTGATAAGACATTTGCAAGAGCCAAATGAAATGCAACAAATGGAATTCATGTCAAGATGCAACCTACACAAGATTGAAAGCTAAAAATGTATGCATGGAATAGATACTTGTTACCGAGACGACATTTGTGATGAAGAGGATGCGAGTTTGATAATCATCGTAGCTTGACTCCTATGATATGATGGTGAGAACACCTTCCTTATGAATGGAGCAAGCAACCAATGTATCTCCATTGTACCTAAAAACAAAAATCAAGTACAACATGGTTCCCAAACTTATTGGGTCCAAAGTAGTTAGAACAACTACAATACATAAGACAAACTCCACATAAGTATATGCATATTAATATGAATTTGAATTGTATGCGCATCTTAGCCATTTAGGATTTGATGGAGTTTATCCTATATATTGGATCAACGAAAGTAAGCATGTCAAAGAATATACATAGTAAATATACATGCACAAAACTTTCAAGAACCAAACAAGATACAAATAGGACAAAATACCAATTAAAACAAAGAAGGCACTCACAAGAGATAAAATCAGACAAAGTGTCCAAGTTATATCAAAACCCCAAACCAACACATGATTTAGGAAATCAAATAGAGAAGATAACAAAAGAAAAACATCAACGAATAAACAAACCCTCTACACTTTTCATGATGGCACACAAAGTACCAAGACGAAAAATGTTCGTCTTCCAAAGAGACAAGTCACTGGGATAAAATACCAATTTCAAGACAACAAGTGTTCAAACACGTATAGGATAGTTCTTCCAATAATAGTGCATTAATTATGATATTGCATTTGAATACAAGATGCACGCAATGGAATCATTACTCTCCATATATATTATTCAAACACTAGTCAAGCTCAAGAAAAGCAATAAGATGCAATACCAATTAAAGAATTGTGTTCTACTCAATGTAGGATAGCTTCCCAAGAAATGCAACACAAAGAAGTATGTCTTTGAATAAGAGTGCACACGAATGGGATCATTGCTTTTCCTAACTCAATAAAGCATAAAACAAATTTTGAGTAGAGTAAGGAAGACACAAAGGAGTTTGAACCAAACAAATCCTTGGCAAGAAACAAGGCAATTTTAGAGCAATGGACAAAGTAAATATGATCAATAAACTTACCACAAATTATTATAACTTGTCAAAGACAAGAGATTTATGGAGATATTTCTCGGTGGTATATTTGTTCACAATCATATTCACAAAACATAAGTATGTGGTAAAAGATAGGAATGAAAACACCATACTTAAATAGAGATTCTTGGTGGCTTCAATAGTCGAATGATCATGCAAAGAAATGATTAATATATCAAGAAGCAACCGGTTCCCGAGAAGGTAAATTCTAGTGCTAATTTGTGGAAAACCGCACCAAGAAACTCTCTCACGAATAAGATACCAAAAGATGAGCAAATAAAATCATTTAAGAAAATTGGAACTTGTTTGAGCACACATGCCACATAGGAATAAGATAATTAACAATATCAATTCTACGTGGCAAAACCTTAAATGTTCACATTCTTTAGGCTTGTAATATGCACAAACATATTACTCCCCCATAATGTGATAATCCGTATCTTCTTAGCAAGAGGCAAACAAAAACCAACTTGAGATAATTAATAGACATTAGAATTTGAATTTCTCATGAGTATGAGATACCACATAGAGACTAGATAATATTGAAATATCAACACTATGTGGTATTCCTCATGTACACACATTTTGGGATTGTGAAGTGCCAAAGGCATATTACTCTCCCAAAATGGGATAGTCCATTAATCACTCAAAAGAGCCAAATAAGATACACACAAGATGCAATTAGGCTCAAAGCAAACTCATACATACATTTTGTGCGAACCGACAAACACATACTAGATTACTCAAGGATAAGTAAGTAGTAAGCACAAAATATACAAAATACAAGCAAGGTACAAAACCAATATATGCAAAGGGGCAAGCAACTTTCAATGTATATATATAATGTAATAAATACAAGTTACCGCAAGAAGGAGCATGGAATATGAGATAGAGACGTGATAATCCAAATGACTTGGCTTAAGGAAAATATACGTGATGAAGATCCCTTAATTCTTCATGATATAGCCAAGTCTCCAATGCCCTCCGATAACACCTATTGATCAAGTTTGAGCTTGTTGGTCCCCAACCAAGTTGGGTCCTAAGAGGTTAGTCACAATAGGCTTGGCAACCCAAATGGTTCTTTTCTTGACACCACTTTGAGTACCAACATATTTGGCAAACACATTGCCCACATCATCCTTCCGAATGGAATACACATCATCAATTATGATAGGGTTGGATAATGTACCATTAGTGCATGAAGAAGCAAGATGGCCCTTTTCACGACATAAGTAGCAACAACGACTCTTTCCATTCTTCTTAGTTGATTTCTCAACTTGAGAAGCATTAGCTTGAGTCTTCATAGGAAGAGGCCTTTCTTCAACTTGAAGTTGAGATTGAGGTTGAACTTGTGGCCGCTTCCCTTGTTGCTTCTCGCTAAGTTTCTTCTTCTTCATAGGGCATGATCTAACATGATGCCCTTCAACCTTGCACTTGAAGCAAACAATATTCGCCAAATTCTTGACTTGTTCATGGCCCTTCTTCTTGTCGACCTTGGACTTGTTCTTGTGATTGGAAATGAATCCAAGTCCTCTCTTGTCATTGGGGGTTTTTTGGACACTCAACATATTATCAAGTGTGGACTTCCCTTTATGACACTTCTCCAAGTCTTTCTCCAATGAAGTGACTTGGGCCTTGAGCTCTTTGATTTCCTCTACATGGTTAGTATCAACACAAGAGCTAGAGGAAGTAGATGCATCATTATTAGAGCAACAAGGTAAGGAAAGCAATTCATCATAAGATGTGGGAACATTATGAGAGGATGAATTACTAGGACTAGCACAAGGCAATATAGCATTTAGAGTAGATATTGTGCCTTTGTCCACATGAGGCTCACAAGATGTTACCTTAGTTAACATAGCCTTATGAGCTAATTTTAGACTCTCATGGGAGACTAGAAGATCCTTATGAGAGCTTGAGAGCTTTTCATGAGTTTCTTCCAATTTCCCATAATTACTAGTTAGCAACTCAAGTTGAGCCCGCAGCTCAACATTTTCCTTTAATGTGGATGCTTCACAAGAAATAGAGTTAGTAGCACAAGCATCAACATTTTTAGCTTTGAGTTCATTAGCAAGAGAAAGAGATAACTCATTATCCCTTCTAAGCTTAGAAACGCTAATAGCATATGTTTCTTCTAGACTATATAGTTTCTCTTCAAGAGAAGATCTAAGGGACCGCTCTTTCTCAAAAGCCTTTTCAAGCTCTTTGTCCTTGATAGAATGACTACCACTATGACTTTCGAAAGTCACGATGATATCCTCCTTTTCATCTACAAGAGAGTTAGCCTCATCAAGTTGTTCTAGGAGAGCATTCACATTTTCTTTGGTCTCACCAACAAGGCTTGCGAACCATAAGCGTAATTTCTTAGACTCATCATCATCTTCCTTACCAACATCATCATAACTACTATCATCATAATATATATTGGGGTTCAAAGTGGAAGATACCTTTGAATCCTTGGCCATAAGGCAAAATGTGGTAGATAATGATGAATCATTACTTGAGGCACCACTCAAGTCCACATCTTGTTCCATAGAGAGTTGAGTTTCCTTTAAATTGTTAGCCATACAAATACTAGAGGAAACACAATCATAATTATCATGGGAACAAGATAAAGCAAGCATATCATCATGAGATTTAGTCAAGCAATGACGACATGATATGCAAAGACTATCAACACAAGCATGTAAAACATTTTTTGTGCTAGTTGTGTTTAAGTCCAAAGATGAGACATTGCAATAAGATAGAGATGAAGGATCATCAATAATAATCTCACTATCATTATTGCAAAGCCTATCACTACTCACCATCTCATTAGTTTGTGGCTTACCACATGTTGGTGAAGTAGAAGAAGTTGAGAACTCATCACGACCGGAGATGGAGGGAGAGCAATCATCCACAATAATATTGGACACTCCATATTTATCTTGAAGCTTTGTCCATAATTCATGAGCATTCCGAATAGGAAAAAGTGGCTTAATAACTACAAGGCTCACAAGAAGGAAAAACGCATTAATAGCAAGAGCATCGAGAGATAAGTTTTTCTCTTCCTCTAAAGTTGGATTTTGAGGATCCTTTGGAGGAGAAAAACCCATCTCTACAATTTGCTCCATGTGTGGGTCCATGACCCGGAAATAAATGAGCATGCGAAATTTCCAAAGATCATAGTTTGTGCCATCGAAATGAAATGTGGGATTTTGCACTAATTCACTAAGCGACATCATTACTCTCAAGGCGGTGAAGCCTAACAATGAGAGCCCTTGCTCTGATACCAATTGAAAGTAGAAGGACGCCACCTAGAGGGGGGGGTGAATAGGCGCTTTAAAATAATTACGGTTTAGGCTTGAGTAAATGCGGAATAAAACTAGCGTTTAATTTATCAAGCACAAAACCTATGCAAGCTAGGTTTACCTATGTGCACCAACAACTTATGCTAGGCATGATATACACCTATGAGATAGCAAGATAGATGACTTCAAGCACGATGGCTATCACAAAGGTAAATGCATAAGTAACGAGCTAGAGTATAGAGATAACCGAAGCACAAGGAGACACCGGTGTGATTACCGAAGTTCCTTCCCAAGGGAAGTACGTCTTCGTTGGAGAGGTGGGGAGCCACCTAGGCGCTCCTCAATAGCACGGATGTGCACACCTTAT